>VZSV01000001.1:1332184-1360229 GCA_013398735.1 Nothocercus julius | reverse complement strand
GCCCCCGTGTCTGCCCCGGCGCGCGTACGAGGGCGAAGGGCTCGCGCTCGGCCTCGGGCAGCGATAAGAGCGGAGCGAAAGAGGAAGGCCGAGCCTCTGCGCTGAGGTGATAGGGAAATGACACGTGTCAAGCGCGAGGGACACCGCGGGCGGGAGGGGAGCCCTGACCCCAGCCGGGCTCACAGGAACGCACGGCGGCAGCCGCATCTCCGTAAGCCCTGGCCCAGCCTTTCCGCCATCCCGCAGAGCGTTTTACTCTTCTGTTAAATTGTTCCAACTGCCCCTGTTTTTTCATTAAAAAGTCAGTGGTCTGTTATACCCACTTGCTCCATCAGGCACGCACATGGGAAGCGCTGTCAGGCAAGGGAGTGAATTTTATGGAGTTCAATTCCATAAATTCTAGAACTCTAAAGCAGACACTAGTACTGAATTTTAGAAGCAAGTATGTGTGTGTAGAATTGTGCAGGTAAGTAAAAGATTGTCTATGGATTGAATCACTGTTTTTTTTTAATTCAAAACTCTAAGACATTTAAGTGTTTTAGTGGAAAAAGAATCTCTAAAAACCTAAATCAAGGGATGGAGAGTAAATAATTTTGAAGAATCAAAGCCTAGAAATAAAGGAGATATTCGGGACAAGTCTTAAGATTTGGTAGATGATTGGAATAGACTTGCTGATTAATAAAAGAATCTAGCTGAGCTGTTTCTCTAGTTATATATATTAATAGTATCCCTGTTGGCTTTAAAGTTGTATTCAGAACATACTTATGATTCAGATGCGTATTTTTAACTGACTCATTGGACTAGCATTTTGCATGCACTTTTATCTGTAGGGAGGGTAAGCTTGAGTAAAGGAAGATGAATATAAAAAAAGTTTATGATTATAGATAGGAATATTTTAAGCAAGCAGTATGAAATCTGTAGACTTTGTTTATTGCTATTGTTGCTGAGAATTGTTTCCTTTTTTGTAATAAGCTTTCTCATATTCTATATTACTCCCCTGTGCATTTTGCAAGTAAACTGGAACAACGTTGAGAATACTGTAAATATGCTGACCATTTTTTTTCCTCTTAAAAGTCAATTCTGTCTAACTTTTGGTTTAAAAAAATGATGCATTTTTGTTTTAGGAAATATTTAAAAAGTAGATATTTTGAGGAGAGCAGGAGATTAACTGTTAAACCCATCTGGTAAAATATGTGTTGCAATATAAGTTCCCCAATGTTATGAAGGGTTTCTTCATTTTAACTTTAGTGGTAGGAAAATTTAGAAGTGCTGTGCTATAACATTGACATTAAATCCCTTGGAGATTCTTAGTAGTCTCATGGCAGAGGACACCGAGAGCTATGAGTAGACAGTTTTCCAGATCCGAGTTCCTGACACCCTTTCTTTGAATCTTCCTATTAGGCCATTATCAACAGCCAGAGACAAAACAGGTGCTTGGGATTTTCACTTCTGCTACTTCAGAGTGGATAAAGGATTACTGTTCTTTGTTGTTGTTGTTGTTCCTTACAGAAGGGCTGAGTGATATTGTTTGGTGTAGTTCAGTGTTTCTGTTTCAAAGAAAAAGCTAGGGTATAAATCAAGGTCTCCTAAAACTCTGCACACTGTGTTTTTTTTCTTTTGCATTCTGATATAAGAGAGCAAGAAGAAATCTGTTTGCTTTAGGTTGGTCTAGGAATGACCTAAAGTGAAGTAATAGATGTGAGAATGATTTTGGTTCTTGACTACAAGCTTATGTAATGCTATGGTAGTAAGAGCTATTTATAGTATTAACAGTCCCTTCGTTTTAAGAGGAGAAATAAAGGTGTTAGGTTACTTAAGCCTTCAGGTCATGTATGTATGTAAACATATTTGTGTTGACAGGTGCTGAGATTGCAGGTATAATACTTTTTATGTTTGTGTTTTTTGTGGAGAATAACAACATGATTTCATGGATGGAAAATACTAGTAGTTACACTGTTGTGCTCAGACATAATCATATTCATATCTTACCAAAAAAAAATACCTTTATTACATGGTTATAGGTTCAGCTTGCATCTCTAAAGTAGACCTCAAACTTATGATATATGATTTTAACTCAGATATAGATAATAAAATACTCTTAACAGAACTGCTAGAGAAAATGCGTGTTTGCTGATAGTGTGAGTAAATTTTGCTAAGTTTTCTGTTGAAAATTAAGGTGCATCAGACTTTAAAAGGTGTTTCCCAGACTCCCAGAACTGATGAGAATATAAAATGCATTGTTTTGCTATGATCTTGTGCCTATGTTACTACTTTCATAAATGCTGCATAGATAGCTTTTTCAACTTGTTCCAGCATGGCCTATCCAAAGTACAACTGTCAGAATAAATATATGTTCTTTGTACTTGGTGCCATTAAAGTAGGTAGTGTGACTGCACTCACAGCTAACTAATAGGAGTCCTTTCATCCCTATGCTAATGAATCTGTTTGAATCTTTGGCATTGAAAAAATAAAAGATACTTCTTGGTGATTATTGCTCTAACTTCTTCTTTAGAAGAACAAGACTACCAGTAAGCTGATTTGTAATTCAGTTTAATAAACAGATGCAGTTCTTGTAATGCTGGTTATAGTGTCTTCATTCTATTTTAGTGTATTAAGAGATTCTATTTGTATTTACAGCTGTGTAACTTCTCATTTTTTCCTGGCTTCACTTCTTGTACGCTCGGTTGTAAAGCATGAAGGTACCACTGCAGCAAGGAGAGAAACTGACCACTTTGTTGACCTAGCAAATAATCTGGAATTCGCTTTAAAAAAAACAAACATACAGAGCATCCAAACAGCATTCCACAAAACATCTGTTCCTTGTGAACAAACATTATCTAAAAAATATTCATGTAGTAATGTAATTTGGTGAATATGGCTTAAGGGTACTGAGATCTCTACCTACTTAGGCAGGCACTGGGTTTCTTGGAGTAAACTTTGTTGATTAGTTCCTCCTTTCTATGCATCTTTGTGTTTGCTTTGTAGTGTAGGAAGTATAACTAGGATAACTATCTAAAAGTACTTCCAGATCACCTGATGGAAA
Organism: Nothocercus julius; assembly: GCA_013398735.1. Classification (NCBI taxonomy): domain Eukaryota; kingdom Metazoa; phylum Chordata; class Aves; order Tinamiformes; family Tinamidae; genus Nothocercus; species Nothocercus julius. Next base: position 1,357,186 of record VZSV01000001.1, on the reverse strand, counting down.
GATTTTGTATTACAGACAGTTATTTGCTGCTGGAACCCTGGTCTTTAAATGCACTTAGCTAAAATTATTACTCAGAAGCAGTATCTGACAAGTCAATAACTTATCACTTAAACCTTCTGTGGAAGTCATTATGTTGAACATCACTGCAAAGAAAAATGCGGTTATCTCTATTGCTTTGTGGATTGGTGATAGTTAAATTTGCTAAACCAAATGCATACTCTATTATGGTAAGTTAAATTCTTAACTTGTGCACTTATATGCTGTTTCTCAAACTTGTTCCTGGTTTAAGACATTCTCTGCCTTCTGCAGAGACAAAATACTTCAAATATCTGTCAGTATTAAACTCCAGAGTGATATGTTGGCTAGGTCTTGTAGGTTGTCTTTAATTTCAGTGTATAGCAACACTATTTATTTCAAATAATTAATTTGTTGCCATTTTTAAATAGGTATAGTTTGTTAAATCTTTTTTCAATTAAGTACCTGTGCAGTCATTGTTGCATTTGAAAATATGTTGGAGAGTGAGTATGTGTGTGTATATATAAAAACATGAAATTCTTATCTCTAGAAACTCTAGAGAGGCTGAGATGTATATGAAAGCTTTTATTCAGTTTGAAAGTCTCATTCTTATAGCAAAATTTTCAAGCTGACATCGGAGGCTAGGATCAAGCTTTTAAATATGGAATGCTGTCAGATGAGCTTTTTACTGTGTTCTATTACATTTTTCTCATCTTGAGCAAAAGTGTTCTCAAAATAATGTTGTTTTGAGTAGAACTAGATAACTGTTCATTGAAAATACTAGAAAGTCTTTATATCTTTCCTGTAAATTTTCAGATAAAATGGTAACCAACTTGATCACAGTTTTGCCAACCACTGTTTCTGGCATAGTATTTTCCATGTTTGTGTTTTGCAGTTTTTTGCTTGTAATCAGCTTGTATTGAGCAAATGGTCTTGCTCAGCATTTGAAGATGAAATAAGATTAGGAGGAGGATGTGTTGGTCATTCTGCAGTGTATAAGTCTTTAGGTGATTCTGAAAAAATCACAGTACTTTTTAGCTTGCTCTTCTCTGAAATAGAAGAACTGGTTGTAGTGCAGTAATTCAGCAAAATGTTTTCTTTGACGTAAATTATTCTGCAGGTGTACAACCTGAACCCCTTAAAAGGAAATATACTGTGGCCAGGAAGTTCTTTTCATGTCAATGGGAACATTCTTAAAGTAGAGCCTCAATATGAAATCTTCTCCATAATCAGGTGTAGTGAAAGCCTTTTAAACAACATGAGGAAATGCGTATGAATTCTGTAGGCTTTGTGAATGCTCTGAATCTAAAAGATACATAAGAAATAAGCTTGATATGCCATGACAATTTTCAGTCTAGAAATTATACAAAAAATTGTTAGCTTTACTTCCTTTGGAAGGGAAAGTACTGTGGAATACTGCAAGAGCTCAAGGAAAGGAGGGCAAATATGTTTATTGATTATTTTTGATTTTATGACAATATCCTTGCAAAAGATTTAAATTAACTTTTTTAAAAGTAGATATAGTTACTTAAAATGGGAACTGTTTTTCATTTGTAAATAAAATTTTTGTGTATAGGGAAGCATCATTTGTGTCTTTCCTCATGCATGCAATGTTATACCTTCATAATTACACCTATATCTCTTAATCAGGAACGCAGGTGTTTTGGTAAAATTGTAGCCTAAGAAAGTATTATAGATTAAAGTTCATGACTGCTCTGTATTGAAAGAGCCCACAATAAGCTTGAAGGCAAATCCACTCCTACTGTGACTCTTCATAGGAAATAAATGACGTGATTATAGGATGACAGTGTGAAGTTTTGTATTCTGATATTACATAGTATTTTTGATTATTTTTGAAGTAAGACAAAGAACAGGGTGATATTAAAGACAATGAAGGCAAGATGCAAACTAAGTGGAACAGTAAAAGGATGAGGCTGGTTCAGATCCAAGTAAAAGTACTGTAATGAATATATAGAAGGGAGAGTAAAATCTATGTGACATTGATATCTAGTAATTTATTACTCCTATATTATAATAAATGTTTAAAACACTAATTCTACTCTGTGATACCACGGCATCACTCAGTCATTTCCAAGAAGAGTTAAGGATCCAGTTGAGAAGCCAGAGGACTGATTCAGGTTAAAACTAACCCACTGAAAAAAACATTCAGAAATGATTAATTTTAAGACGGATTAGCTATCTGAGCCAGCTCTGCATGACCGTTTGTACCAGCACAGAAAGGGGACAGTGTGGGGGTGGAAATAAGCAGATGGGAGCAAGACTGCTTCTTTCAGCTCTTCCAACCTGAACTGCATATATAGCTAGAGCATTTCTGCTTTCAAAATTTTTAGGCTGCTTTGAAAGTTTCACGTGTTTTTAGTACACTGTAAATTCAGTGATGTCTTACTGTGTATTAAGATAAAGTATGCAATTGAGTTCGTATTATTGAATAAACGTATAATTTCTTAATTACAGTGATGTTGGGTATCAGTAGGAAGTTAATTCTTAAAATACAGTACATACTATGTGAGGAAGGCATAGCTAAACGCTATACACTGAAGTGAAAGGAAGCAATATAACCCAGGTCTAATGGTGCAAATGAGTATATGAGTAAAACAGTGAAGCAGTTTGCTTGTGTAAACTGAAACACGTGCATGAGGGTTTACAAGGTTGAAGTCAGACTTTAATGGGGAGCATAATTGGGACAGCCTGTTCTTGTGTGTTAGGCATCTACCTAGATCTATTTGAACCATAATGACGCTTTCTTAAAATACTGTTTCCTAAAATACTATGCACAGGTTTTTTTCTGTGTATGAGTTTTCTGCACAAAGCTAAATTCTCCACTTTTTTTAACTATGTCTTCAAAGCCTCTCTAGCTGTATTTGTGGTGGTGAAGTTTTCTCAAATCTTTGTGTTCCAGCTGAACAGGAAAAGTGAATACTAGAAGTTGATAAGCAGTGGCAGTAAAAACAGACCTACTTTGTTCAGTCATGCCAAACTGAAACAATTTCATTGCTCTTTCAGAAGTGGTATTAAAAGATGGGGAGAAGTTCCCAAAGCCACACATTTTTGATCATTTTTCTCTCCTTTTTTCCTTCTTAAAAGTATTTTGTTTATCCATTTTACCTAATACAAAGGAAGAAGACAATTAAAGGACTAGCCTTAGGTTCAGTGTTTTTAATGGTTGTGAATAGAAGAGTAAAAATATTAATGCAGACTGTAAGCTGGTGATTGCAGATGATAGTTTTATATTTCTGTTGAGCAGACTTCCTTTAAGTGGAACAGGAAGGATAAGTGAAGTCTCTGTCTTTGCTGTTAAGCACAGGATTATGTAGTGTATGTATCAAGATTGGAAAAGAATCGTCCAGAAGTCGTTTAACAGAATTGCATGGTATTATTCTGTAAGGTCTGCAGGCAGACCTATTAAGTCAGCAGTCTTTCCTTTTTCTGTTGTGTTGGTGTTGCCAGCCAAAAGGATAGACTGAAAGGGCTTCAGGAAGTTTCAAGAATCCTTGATGTTCTCCACCGACCCCACCCCTCAAAAAAAGGAAACCAAGGAGAAGGTGCAGAGGTTAGAAAAGAAGCCAGAATCAGCATGCATATTCTTGAATGTGGGTTGGCATTAGGCTCAGAATGAAGTATTTTTCCTCATCTGTAATGGTAGGCACTAGCTTCCAAGGGCAATGGGTGGATTTTGCGTGAAGTCTGTCTAGATGCAACAAAATTTGAGTTTCAGGATGAAATGTATTATTCAAGTATGCACCAATCTTATACCACACAGTAAGTCTAATGCAAAATTAAATGGTTATCTGGACGTTGTTCAAAATCATTTTGCCTAAAGAAAAGTAAAAACACAAGATGTATATGGAGTTAACAACTGAAAATGATTCTGCTTCTTGAGACCTAAGATTAATGTTTAGAAAAATGGATTACTCAGTTTACCATAGGTGTACTACAGGATATTTTGTATGTGTTTTGGTTCAGGCGTTCCTGACTTAAGTGCTTTATTCCATGATTACATAAAACTAGGCTGCAGTTAGGCACATGTGTTGAGTAACAGTTCATGATGTTCTCAGAATTAGTTCTGTAAGCTATCTCTTTCCAAAAGAGGTTGCTTTGTTCTTCTAAAATGCAGCCAAATATGAGTCAATTTTTTTTTTGATTGCTTAGTAACTACAGCAGTATCCAAAATGATGGAGAACTTTTATTCAATGCTCCACTCATTCTGTGGGCTTCTGTGCTCCCTCTTTTACTTCCCAGGGGAGTGACCTTTTCACCTGTTTGTTTTAGTGAAGATGTCCTTTGAAAAAGGCATAGTAAAAGCATGGCCAGCTTAGTGGGAGAAGGGAGTTGTCAGCTCTAAGGACTCTTTCAAGCCCTTAGTTCAAAATTCGCAAGGTAGAGAGTTTTTAGAGTGGAGATGGAAATTTAGATCAATCTCATTATTCTCCCCTTGTTTTTCTCCATATTTTGGTGTATGTTTGAAAGGAGTTTGGCCTTCATGTTTCATGCAGAATGCCCTGTTGTCGTTATGAATCAAGTTTGTTGATAAGCAGACTGGAAGTTCTTGGAAGAGATGAAGAGATTCTTAGAGTATAGCTGTGGGTCCTCAAGGAACTCATTCAAGAACAATTTGGTGTTGCTGAAAAGAGCTGAAACAAACCTCATGTCAGTTCAATTATAGTTACTGTATGAGCATTTTTATGTGACAGTATTTCAGAAGTTAAAGCATACTAGTGAAAACTGCTTCTATTGTCGTATAAGCTACCCAATTTAAATTTGTAATTGCTGGACATATGCACGCAATCAGATGAGTCCAGAGTGCAGCTCCCAAATCTGTCAAGCAGGAAGTTGATAAGCAGTACTCAGTTGTGTACATTTCATAAGAAGTTAGGTTGCTGATGCTATATGAAGATTGTGAAATGCTGTCTTAGGCTTAATCACCACACCATTTTGTAGATGAAAGCATGACGTTGACCACGTTATTGGCACTCGTTTGTGATCTTCGTCTTTCCTCTGTATTGCACTCATTTATGAGAATTATTTATAGGGTGTGAACATTTAGGGACTTCTGTATTGGTGATTATTTTAAGTCTCAGTAAGCCATTAACGTCACTCGGCAGCCAAACTTTGCACATCTGTTCAAACTCTTGAAACTTGTGATTCTACTTGTTCATGTTGTCAGTGTTTTTGCCTGTTTGAAGTATTCTAAATAAGGAAACATTAGATAAAGCTAAGCTCAAACTTCACATAACCTTTAGGTTTCAATTTCAGTTCCTTTTTTAAAAAAAATTATTTAAAGTAGCTTTACATTGAAACAAGAATTAAGATCTTGGAGGCTCTTCTATTGTTAGAAAATAAATTTTATGTGTGTTGGTCCACATATGGTCAATGAAATACTACTATACACTTTTAGTAGACTTTGTGCTTCAAAGGTGAAGAAAAACAACCACATGTAAATGCACTGCTAAGCCTGCTACTGGTCATAGCTGATGTTTCAGTCTTGCAGATGGTGCTAATGATAATGCTTCACTTGTTAAGTGTTTATGGAATTGCACTATGAAGTACTTCAGTGATACAGTGTGCTTTATGCTCTCTATCTTATAGCCTATTTATTCTCATGGACTTGCATCCGTATAGCTCGTTGATTCAAAAATGTTCTAGAAATACGTAGTGGAAAATGTTTATGCACGGTGGGTCTCTACCATGTCCATCAGTGTCTGATCTGTTTGTTGTTCGCTCTTTCATTTTTTGTATGTTTCAAAAATTCTTAGGCAAGTCTGGTCCAGCACGTCATTGTCTACATGCAGGTTTGGGAACCTCTGTGCCTGTGTGCAGTTTGTCCTGCCAGAGCAGTTGAAGGCTTTTCATTACTGAACATCATATAAGCAATATAGTTTGCAAGTTTGATTTTTTTAGATGATTCATTAAATGAGGTACTGAAAATCAAATTGTGCTGTGCAGAATGTATTTAGTCTGAAATAAAGTGAAAATCCTCCAGCAGTTCTTTATTGGGAAATAAGAATACTGTTATGTTTGCTTCTTCACTCTTAGTAAAAGTATTGAATTGTACATATTTCTGACCAGCTTTGATGCTCGGAGCATTCCCCCCCACCCCTCCACCTGTCACTACCTGCACCAAGTGAAACAGCACATCTGGAAGCTACGCGTGCCCCTTTTTTTTACCAGCCTTAATTTGCCTGCATCCAGGAAGAGGAAATGTGGGCCAAAGTCCTTCAGACTTTGCCTGCTACAAGAAATGTTGAAAGACTTAAATCTTTACAACAGGATAGTATGATGATGGTTTTCATAATTTAGGATTGCTGATTTTTACTACTATATTTAATGGACTTTAACCTTCAAGCTCATCATCAAGGGATATGTTGCTATCTGTTGAGAGCAGGTAAACCTGATAGCAAAAAAAAAATTAGAATTGTTTTCTTAGTTTATGAAACATCTATCAAGTCTGAAATTACCAGCTGGTATGTGAAGAAAACAACTACTAGACACATTTTGAATTCTTAAATTTTTAGAACTTCAAGCCTAGAACTTTGTTTCTTCTCTGCATACAAGACAATAAAGCTGTCCTTACCTGTTGTTTTGCTGATAAAAGTTAAATTGTGAAATTTTGATCTAGTTGTGGCTGTTTTTATAGCTGCAAATGGGCCACATTGGTAAACATTGCGTCAGTGGTTTATAGCAGTGATCTTGATGGCTATAGAGCATGAGGTTATGCAGTTAAGAGTGAAGATATGAAATAAGATCATTCTTTTCCTGAATGTATTTTATTTTTCCTTTCTTTTCTGAAATAATGCGAAGTCTGAAATTGCAGATCCAGAAAGTGGTTCATTTAATGTTTGTCTGTAGTTGGCAAGCAGTTTGGCATAGGTAATATTTATGGTTGTGTTTTTGATAGTATAACAAGAAAAGCTAAGGCAGACTCTGAAAGTTTTAGAAATAATGAAAGTCATTAACTTCATGGCTTAAACTGAATATATCAAGATGTGGTCATATTAATATGAGAAAATATCTCTGAAAGGAAGGAAGAGTTTCGTATGAAGCTAGCTAGCTTGAAAATTAAGTGCAATGACAAAACTGAATTTGTTATGTGCTAATCTCGCATTTTAGCTATTTGGGGTTAAAATGTTTACCTGCATTTAAAGATCTTCAACATAATGAAGGGATTTGTTGGGGTGGCTTTATTTCCGGGAGTGTTGTTTACATGTTTTTATTACACCGTTTTTAAACTTTATGAAATATCTGTAGTATATCAAAACGTAGCAACACTTTAGCACTGCTTCTAGATTTGAATAATTTAGCTGTTAAAAAAAATGCACTAAACTCCATCTTAATAGAAAACTTCTATAGTTGTAGTGCTTGGATTCTGTTTCCTTAAAGTTATTCTGTGCATGGTGGTTTAGAATTCAGTAATAATTCTCTTAAACTATAAAACTTTTTTTAGGAGGGAAAAAGTAATTGTTAATTTTGTTTTTATGCACTATAGGATATGTTTTGGAGTTGCAGACAAAGTATCTTTGCTGAAATGAAGAAGAAATTTTCACAGGTAGAGAGATGAAATCAACTGTTCATGAAGTGATAACTAAGATACATGGTAACAGCATGTGCTGTAGCTTTCGTTAATTAACATGAGCATGAGCTGTTGAGTTTTTGTGCATGTTCTTGAATACAAAGGTTATATATATGTGTGCTAGATGCAGTTCTAACAGTGGAAGCTTCACAGCTCCGTTCATGTGCTTTTATATTAGTGTGGGACTAGTGTGACCCCCTCTGTGGATCAGAGGGGGTAGCCCTTTGAAACTTTTCTGAAACTTTCATCAGAAAAATGGAAGTGTGTGTCTTCTGGTGTATCTGGTTATGTGATAAAAGTGTTTGGTGTTTGCTATGCAAAGTCAGTTTTACAACAGCCTGTGTCTGTCAAAATAATTCAGAGGTCTATCACTTGCTAGTATTGCCTTTTACACTGCACTTACAGCAAAGTAGCTACAAGAAGATATTTGTGTTGTCTCATTCACAAAATATTTGTGAATGCTTGTTACAGAGAAAGTTGGTTTTGCGTTATTTTTGCTTCATGTGTTATGAATAACTTGAAGCACAGAGAGCATAAGTGATGGCTTAGTATCTTTTGCCTTAATTACCTTGAGTTAAACCAGTTCAGTCTGTCAGAATTGTATGTGTAAACAAGGAAGTGGGGATTTGTCTGATATGAGACATCCAGCTACTTAACTGGCAAATCTTCTGTGATCTTCTCTATTTTGTTTTCCTAATGTTTCTGTTTTCTCCATGTAGTTCTCATCTTTTTGTTACTTCTAGTGACTTTCTATTTTCAGTAGCAACTTCAATATTAGTCAAAACTGATTCACTATCAAAAGTGGTGGAGAAAGTATGCAGTTGAATTTATGGATGCTTTCTGCAGGGAATGGAACTGTAGCACTGGTTATTTAAAGGCAATATGACAAGGAGTTGAGTTTCAAATGAAGAACTTGTTTCGAATGTGCTAGAAACAGCTAAAATGTTTCCTTGTTGAAAGGCTTGCTTATGTAAGACCTCTCCTAAGGGACTCTACCATTTTGGTGGTCAGCATCTGTGTTGTAAGTCAGTAACAGCAGTTCAAAAACGTGAAAAACGCTAATGTTATTTAGGTTGTCATTTTAATTCTTCTCTGTAGGGTATTTTTGTGACATAGTTGACAGTTTTAACATGAACATAGTTCCTGCTATTTGTTTGTATTTTTATTGACTGAAGATGGTGGTGGCAGATCATAGGTCTGTATTTTTTTTTTCAAGATTGTATGCTCTGCAGCCATGGACTGGAGCCATGGATTTCAGCCATGGATTTTGGTGTTCTGATTGACATTTCTAATGTTTTCTGTTTTACAGATTGAAGTGGCTGACTCCTTGAGGACTGACCAGTCCTTTTACCCACTTCATGCTTTATTTCTTTGACCTTTGTTTAAATATTATTTATTCCTTATTGTTCTAGAAACAATATCCAAATCCTTTGGTATTTTTGGGAGAATTATTGGAAGTTTGCCTTTTTTTTTTTTTTTTTTTTTTTTCATTCCCAGGAGTCAAAAGGTACACTTCTACCTGATCAGTCTTTATGTGCATGCTAAAGGGAAATATGAATAATGTGAAAATATGAATATCCGTAATTTGAGAGTTTGTTCTTAGTTTGAAGCAGTGTTTTTTGGAAGGGATGAATTTATTGTTTTAATCAGCTTCAAGGCTGAAGTCCTGTCCAGAACTTGAGCACTTGTTTTTCTACATGTTGGCCCACTGTGCAAACTCCTTATTCTGTGGAAAGGAATTATACTTCTATGAAGATTTTCCACAAATAGAAGGGTCTTTATATTTGAAACCAAGCATAAAAAGTCCAGTTTTATGAGTCTTTAAAAAAAAAAAAAAAAAAAAAAAGAATACCACATATCACTACAGTGAATTTTTGTCTTTATTTTTTTCAAGTTAACTCTAAAATGTTCTTAGTTTTACTCACTGAATTGTTATCTGCTGTCATTTCAGATAGAAGGTGCTGCTGAGGAGCCCAGAATGCTGTGCATAGTACAAGATACCACAAATTCCAAGACAGTGAATGAACGTATTACCTTAAACCTGCCAGCTTCCACACCTCTTAAAAGGCTTTTTGAAGATGTGGCTTCAAAAGTGGGCTATGTGAATGGAACTTTTGATTTAGTGTGGGGCAATGGAGATAACATAACTGATACGGTATGGCAAAAGTGTGTCCCCCACCTCTCGCTCACTTTTATAAAAGTTGCTGTTGATAGCAGATGTTCAAATCTCTGTGTTATAGAACAGCACCCCTCATAACATACTGTTGCTAAATTTTCTCATTTAATTCTTGTAAAAATTGGTAATAAGTTTACCAACCAGGCTATCACTGCTATGTTGACTTGCTGAATTTATTTTATATAATATTTACTTTATACTTTCAAATATTCTCTTAAATGATACATCTATTTAACATTGAGTAAAGGAAATTGTGGTCATTCAGATGTCATTCTACTTTCCCTCTTCATTATTTTTAATACTGTCTATGGTTATTAATTTTGTTTCCTATGGGGTTTTTTGTTGAGAAACATTTTCTTAACGAGACAAGGTATGTAGTGACTTAGTTGCTTTCTTACCTGCTTAAATTATAATACAAAGTAATTGACTAAGATATCAGTGTACTTTTTTGTAGATCCAATTTGGTTTAATTTATGCAAATCCTATGGATTTCTATAGAAAGCTTCATAAGACCCCTTAAAAATAGACATTATCAAACTTTAAATGGACATTTATTTCAAGTCATGTTTACGCTTGCTCAGCTTCCCTTTTTCTAAAAAGTGTGTATGCAAGCTGTATATAGGACACCTGATCATTTGGCTTTTGCCAAAAATTTATTGACCAGTGCCTTGTTGCTCTATACTAACCAGTTTCTAGGTATTAATCTATACTTCAGTGTTAAATTTATCTGTCTTTTAAATCGTTAACAAGTTTTTCCACTATGCTGAATATGTTTTGTTTATGCTGAATAACTTTTCTTGGTGTTCCAGAAGTTTTTTGAAGCAATGTACTTTTGGACAGAATTGCACATAAACTTGGTTTAAAAAATACTTAATTTTCTTTTAACAGACCCCAATAGAGCAGAACAGTGACAAGAGTATTCTTGATGCTGGCTTTGAGTCAGGGAAGAAGAACTTTCTTCATTTGACGGACAAAGATGGGGAACAGCCTCGGATGATGTCGGTAAGCAAAATCTTTGTGAAATTATGTAAGCTGTTGCAGAGATGAGAGGATAAGATGTTTCTGAAGTATTGCTTGTGTTGTAAGGTCTTAACATGAAATGAAATTTTGTTATGTTTCATGTAATCTTCAGGAACCTTCTAATCAGATCTCCTTAGACTAGTATTTTATACTTGCTGGTTTCTCTTAAGTAAGAATACCTTACCTTGAGTAATCATTTGCTGTCACTTTTTTCATGTTTTGTCAACTTTTTATGTAATGCTTGGTGTGAGTGGTTTTCTAAGATTATGTAATTAACTAATCTTGTTTAGAGACAAGTCTTGACAATAGAATTTTTGTCATAAACTTTATCCTTTTCTTCTGGGTGTTTGAAAGTTGTTAGACTGCTCTTACAGTTTTCAGTAAGGACCATCTTGTATTGATAGCAGTGCTACTTCCAATTTTTCTTTTTTCTTTTTTTTTCCCCTTCTCAAAATGCAAGAAATGGTAAGTGTTAGTAAGAACTGTTAAACTGATCTTGCAGCCTTGTCTGCAAGACTTGTCTGTATGCATTATATAGGACTGTATTTCATTATACAATAATATATTGCTGTTTTTCTAAAGAATATTTGCTTCTGCTAATTAAAAGAATGCATTTACAAGGGGTTGAGGATTTTTAGAGCAGATCTGAAATTTTACATGTGACTGTAAATGTAAACTTTCCTAAATAGTTTCTTAAACTTTTGATATGTGATACACTAACAAAATTTTCTTACTTGTGAGAGCAAAGATGCTTTGTTAAAAACGTGTTGCTTAACTTTTGCATAAAGTATATTTATGTTTTTAGGAGGAGTCAGGTACAACAGATGACAGTACCCAAGACAGATTTATAGGCCCTCTTCCAAGGGAAGGCTCTGTTGGCTGCACCAGTGATTACGTCAGTCAAAACTACTCTTATTCTTCAGTCCTGAGCAAATCTGAGACAGGTATAAATTTGTCTTGTAAAGACAATATTATTTTGTAATTATTTCACATATTTTCAAACAGCAGAGTCTTTAGGATTTTTGAAAGAAATTATAATTCGTTTAAAAAAAAAAAAAAACTAATACGTTTTTTTCCATCATGTTTTCTAGAATCTTCTCATATCATTTTGGAAACAGAAGATCTCTATCACTTTTTTCTTACTTGTGACAATGCAATTCAAAGCCTTAATGTCAGGGAATCTCCTTTTCTGTAATAATCTGCTGCCACGTCCCAAGTTGAGTAGCCAACATTGTATTTACTGAAAAATACGCATCCTAATGTCTGTGTCTTCACTGAAAGCTTAATGAGTACTTAACACACTTTTAAACAGGGTCTGTTCCTAAATCTTTGTGCTCGAGTTGTTATTCAGATCTCCCTTATGTAATCCCCACTTCCAGTTTCTCTGCCTGTCCTGTGGTTCCCCAAGAGATTTCATCCTTCTGCTGTCTGGCTTCCCATGGGCAAGCTGAGACTCCATCAGGAAAGGGAAGTGAAGCTCTGCCAGGGAAGATCCTGTTAGGTTGGGTGCCTCTGTTGTGCAGAAGAGAAGACAACCTCTGCCTAATCAGGCAGTGTTTGCTGCCACCTGTTGCAGTCTGGGCACTGCAGCCTTTTGCTCCTGACTTCCCCTCCTTTTGCTGGCTCAAAATGCTGTAGAGTAAGTTGTTGTCAGCAGGAAAAGATTTCCTGAGAGGAGGACATGGAGGGGGGGAAAAAGGCTGATTGGAACTGTTAAGACTTTTATTGTTCTCTTATACTCTACCAAAATACCATGCAGCTGTGTGTGGAGATTGACAGCTGCTTATTTCTGGGATTGTAATATCAGGAGCATGAAATACTTAGTTGGCACTTCTGTCTGCTTCAGGTTTCATGCTCTTCTGTGCTGTTTCATACTTTTGCCTATATTCTCTACCACAACTCACTCATTTGGTTTAGTGGTGTTTTTAATCCTTGTCTGCCCTTTTCTCGGCCATCAGTCAGTCCTGCAATATGCCTGATACAAAAAGTGTCTATGTTTTGCACTTACATATGCACTGTGAGGTATGATGTGCCCATTAAGTTATAACTGAGTAGTATGATAACCACCTGTTGTTAATGTTTTGAGCAGGCACAATGGAAATATTATTCTAATTCATGTATTTGGATGATTTTTCTATTTAACAGTTTTTCTGCCACATTCTGCTAAATATAGATATGCAAAGAGAAGCAGTTTAGATTGGAGTAGTATAAAATATGTATGTCCTAACTTAGTCTCTTCACAGAAGATCTTTGTGCTTTGCAAGGAGTGGCTGCCTTTTTCTTACCAGTATGGAATTTTTAGTATTTAGTTTTATTGAGCTTCAAAATACAAAAGGCATATTTAATTTCTTTATTACACTGTGCTCCGGTAAATGTTGCTTATCAACCATGATTAATGGAGACAATTAGCATCTAAATGATGTATTATTATAAGTAAATAATTTATCAGCTAATAAAAATGTGAAGCTGATTTTAGCAGCTGTCTTGATTATTATGGAAGAAGGTTTTAAATTACGTGGTCATGCTAGAGGCTTTTGGTTTGTAGTTGAGATGATTGTACAAACCAATAGAGATACAAATTATTTAAATTAGGATATTTAGAGTCTAGGCAATAAGCTAGAATGTGAAGTATTTAAAATAAATTTTGATTCATCAGTAAAAAGTAAAAACTATAAAAATATTTATGGTATTACCTATGTCTAGTTTGAGTGATTGAAATAAAATATTGCTTGTCGTTATTGTGGAACAATTCATAATCATTAAAATAGCTTCATGTAATTCAAGGAAATGTGTGACACACAAACTTTCATTCTTTACTGCTCTCCAAAGTGAGCAATTATAGAGGTCAATTTTTATAATGCAAAACTGTTTTTAGTGGCAAGAGCTGAATGCAGTTAAACAAGATCATGGTATTTTTTTTCTAGTCAAATATATTTTAATGCTCAAAATTTTCTATCTCTTACAGTATTTCAATCTTGTTGTATTTATAGGCTATGTGGGGCTAGTAAATCAAGCAATGACTTGCTACTTGAACAGCCTTTTACAAACACTTTTCATGACTCCCGAATTTAGAAATGCGTTATACAAGTGAGTATGTATGGTCAAAACTACTTGTTAGGTTCGTAGTAAAATCTCACATGTGTCCTGGTATATATTGATAGGAGAGCTATGTGAATTTGTTATGTCGAAACTTTATTGTTTGGATATTGAAATGCATTTCAACTTAAGTAACAATCATTGAACCCAAAGTGGACAAGAGGTATGGATAACAGGCAAGGTTAGATTGCAGGAAAATGATTGGAGAAAATTGTGTGAAGAAAGGGTTAATTTATTTTAAAATTTGAAGCCAAGCTGCATAAGCTACTGTACATTCTAGCTCCTTAAAAGCATCAAGTTTTACCGGAGTATTAGATTACGTTATATGTCCTTTTTAAAGGAATTGTTTTGTATTCAAAGCATTAAACATGAAATGGAGTTTGAAACTAAGTGCAGTTCATGTTTGTGTGCAGTGAATGATTTCCAAATTCTTTATATTTTAGATTGATACACTTGAGTGTATTTAGTTTACTACAGATATGAAAAGAAGCTAAGAATTACCTTAACTTTCCTCAAGACATTTTCGGTTACCCTCTGGCTATCAAACTCCTTGAAATGCTCATTTTAAATGTCTCTCTGAATGTTACTTTGGAAACATTTCTAATTTTCAAATATCTTGTGTTGCAAATAGATGGGAGTTTGAAGAATCTGAAGAGGATCCAGTGACAAGCATCCCCTACCAGCTTCAAAGACTATTTGTTTTACTGCAGACCAGCAAAAAGCGAGCAATTGAAACAACAGATGTAACCCGGAGTTTTGGATGGGATAGTAGTGAAGGTAATATGCAGCTATTAAGCTCATGTGTTTTGTTTTGTTTTTCTTGTCATCTATTACCTATAAAAGGCCTAGAGTGTTCTTGATAGAAAAATAATTTTTCTAAATAATTTACAATTCTAAATAATTTCCAAATCTAAATTATTTGAATTGCAGTGGAATTGCACTCCATTTCCATAGAAACAAAAGAACTTAAGTGGATACTTACACTTAAGGAAATGAATTCTGCTAGTTTTAGGCAATTGAAAAAAAGCTATGTTTTTGTAATCCGGTTATTATGGTCCTTAATTATTTTAAAGAAATAGCTCCTGTGAGAAACTTGCGTCTCTTCTGAAGTACAACTGTCAAATGCACATTCCAGTTAAATAGAAAATAATATGGAGACTTCTGTAAAATCTAGCACTGTGTTTGTCTTAACACCCCTACACTATAGTCTTGTCCTATAATATGCTGGTTGCTTTTCCTGTAACTCTCAACCCCAGTGGAGTATTTGCATGATGATAAGGAAGGAATTGGATTTTGGTGGTGTTATGCTACAAGGAAATATATTTGAATTTTGGAGAATTAGCATGCAATGGGAAACAAGTCAAGGCCAGTTTATTTTATAACTTGGAACATTACTGTTTACATATTATTTACATATTCATGCTTGCATACTGAACCCTCACTAGTGCAGATATATTGTGAGCAAGTTGGCTGCTCTTTGCTCCAACTTAACCATTTCAGAGGTAACTTCTTGTGGAATTGAATTGTGGCCCAAGAGTATACAAGGCAGCAAATAATATTTTAGGAACAGAATTGAAAACAAATTGGCTTTTTAAGAACTATTTTTAGCCTTCAGGCAATTTTGCAGTCAGTTTACCTTTCTTGAACTTCAATTTTTAACAGCATGGCAACAGCATGATGTGCAGGAGCTTTGTAGAGTCATGTTTGATGCATTGGAGCAGAAATGGAAGCAAACAGAACAGGTAATTGTACCAAAACTTCTTGGAGGGGGTATATTTGCTCATTTGGGGAGAATGATGGTAAAGAATATGAGCTCTAAATTTAAAGTATCAGATTACTTGGAGCCTATAATAGTTGTCATTTGTTTCTTTTTTGAGGCACTGTTATGCCTACTGTAATGTAAGGGTTTTCTGAGAGTATTGTTTATTTTCATTCTCCAAATAAAAGTTGGAATATTCTGAAGTCTGGATAATTAGCTCCTATATTTGAAGTGGAGGCAGTGAGTATGTAATACCTGTGGGGTTTTACTCACCATCAGTATTGTTACAGGCTGTATTGTAGGCTCTCTCAGCTCGAGCTCCTTCCCCTAAGGTAGGGGAAAGATATAGTACATTCTAAATGTGCATATATGCAATTAAAATGTAATAGAAAAACATTTTGTTGTAAAACTGAAGAGGAGAAATCTGTGCTGTTCATTTTGCTTCAAGGTGTCTTGAACATTTGTTTCAGGCCGACCTTATAAATCAGCTGTATCAAGGCAAACTGAAAGACTATGTAAGATGTCTAGAGTGCGGCTACGAAGGCTGGAGAATCGACACTTACCTGGATATTCCTTTGGTCATCCGGCCGTATGGCTCCAACCAGGCGTTTGCTAGCGTGGTGTGTACTATTATGCTGCCTAATAGTGCATCCATACACACATAGAATACATAATGCGACAGTGGTATAATTTGTTACATGGTAAGTATCATCCTAGATACTCCATCTTGGGGTGTTCGTCTTTGTGCAGTGAACCAGCTAGCAAGTTCTAGAAGATTTTTTTTGCTTTTTTGTTTTTTTGTTTTGTTTTTTTTTTCTTTCACCCTTCAATGAGTCCTACTGGTGCATGTATAAGGGGAGGGGAAGTGCAATTTTATTGCCTTAGGGCTGCAGTCATTAATTTTCTTGATAAATTTCTCAGAGTTTACCTAAGATATTTTTGTGAGATCACTGAGTTTTGTGCTGTTCTTTTTATTGGCACATCTGCAAAATTTTCCTAGCATTATTGAAAATGTTAGTGAAAGAACAGAACATTAACTTGGAATTTTAGTTTATTAGCCATGTTATTGCTGTATTTTTGGAGGTTTCTTAAATACCATATGCTTTTAAAAAGCAAGTTACAATAATACAAAGTCTTGTTGTACATCCGTACTCTTTATTGTTTTGCTCCAGTGTTGCTGATGTTGGCAAGCACATATAGTTGTTAGTAAATCTGTGAACTTATTTTCTTTTCCTTTTTCCCCCAAAAAGTCATTACAAAGAATAAAATACCACTATTGTGGCTTAATTTATCTGTACTATGGATGAAGTTATGAGAAAGAATGAGACTACATCAAACAGTTTTGGGGAAAAGGTTGTTTTATGTGAATTACCAAACATGCGATTGTTTACCAATATTATTTATTGTATATAAAGTAATTGTGCCTTTCATATTTAGTACATTGGCACTGTTTTTTTAAAGCAATAATAGTCTGTCATTCTTAATGGTAATTTTGTTAAGAACTATCGTATTTTCATTAAACTGTAACTTCAGAGTATTTCATGCTTTAAATCTTCAAATGCCAGTTTTGAGGAGTTAGTAATGAGGGATTTTGAGGAGTTAGTAATGAGGGATGTTGATCTCACACAGAAAAAAAAAAGATAAGCTAGCAAAATATTTTGAAATCTTTAAAATTGCATTGAAATTTATTAGTACTGATTCAAATAATTGAAGCTGTATTTTGGCTGCAATTCCAGTTTCAGATTGGCATGTATAACTGGCTTCCCTTTTCACCTTTAAAACTCATCTCTAGAAATATTCACTAAAACAAGTGAAGATTTTTTTGTCACTCTTAATCAATGACCAAGAGACTTTTTGATCTAATAATGAAAATGAGAACTTTATTCATTTCATAATTGCATTCTGCATTTAACAATGCATCATTCATGTGTCTCAAATTGAAAGTATTTTCTTTGGTAGGGAAGAAGCCTATAGCAGAATGATGTAAAAATATGTATATTTGTAAAAACACAGGAACAACTAAGAACAGATTATTTTCCATGACATTTGATATTTGTCCTGTAAATTACCATTGACTATACTATAAGGACACCAGTTTTAAGATTTTTGTTGCACTGAAAGTTACATTGTTGCAATTTGTATCGATGCTTCAATTTTTGAGCTATTTTTAATTCATATTCTGATCATATTCAGTTGATTCTCCTCCCTTCATTTGTCTTACCTATAGCAGATGTTATTTTTAGCTTTATAGTCCTCAACAGTGAGGAGATATGGAGGATACTTGCTTTTGGAGAAGGGAAAAATCGCCTGTTTCTAAATGGAATTCTCTGAAGGTAGTATCCTCCATTGATCCATAGGTGATGATTCAGTAGGTATAGGTAAAAGGGTATGAGTGAGAGATCAAAAACTTCACACATGCGCTAATAGGGCTTATAGAAGGGAATGTAAAACTTTTTAGACCTTGCTAGTCAGCTCCTAAGGGAACTTGCAGCACGCGACACAACCCAAGATAGGGGATCTAAGGAGGATACTACCTTCAAAGAACTCTAGTTAGAGGTAAGTGATTTTCCATTACTTTCTAAAAAGAGAGAATGGATATACAAGCCTTAAGTAAGGTTAATCTATAGAATGCCAAGTAAAGTTTATTATCCCACTGTTCGTCATTGTGTACTGCCAAAAATGTAGATACCTAAAACATTGCATTATATATAAATATATGCATTACTTTTCAAATAAATGAGAACATTGAAGAGCTTTTGAGAAGAATAATGTTATTTCATTTATTTTCTAATACAAAGTAATTCTAAAATTATTCAGTATGTTTTTAAGGTTTGCATTTTGAATCTTTTTTCTGATTTTTCTGACTGTCTCCCCTCCCTCCCTCCCTCCCTCCTTCCCTCCCTCTCAAGTCCATGTCATGTAGTACAGTTTTACCCTCATTAGGGCATCCTTGGGCCACTGGGATCTTGTCAGTATGCATATCAGGCTTACATAAGTACTTCAGTACTGCTTTATGCAAGGACATGGTTTTAGAAACTATTAAACACCATGTATTGATCTCTTGAGGTTGGTAGAGATACAGAGCTATAACCTTATCTTAGGGTAAACAGGAACAGAATACAGGAAATTTTGTAAGTAGTATCTTTAGCGTAAATGCCTGGATTTGGCAGCAATTGTCTGAAACTTTTTAGCCTCTAAGATTTTTTCGTTTTAGACAGGATTTTACAAGACAAAGAATAGCTGAGAGAAGAGTGGGTGCAGTGGGAAGCCAGCTGGCATCCTAAAATTGTTACTAGAGGAGAACAGAGGTAGCTTTATAGTATCAATAGACTGTACTGGAGATGTAATAAATGCAGCTCTGTTACAGGAAGTGTTGCTAGTGCTGTCCAGCTTGTGTGCTAGCTTTTCTGTTGAGGGCCTAAGTATGGATACGAGTAGGCCTTTTTTGGGCAGAGGTGAATTTGAGCTCCTCCGTTGTAAGCTTAATTTCAATGTAGTGTTATTGCCAAACAAATACTATTAATGAACATTAGGATATGGATAATGTGGAAAGTTAGGGTATGGATTAGAAAACTCAGTTTTCTTTATGGTTAATGTCTTAAAAGCAAAACTCGGCTGGTAATAATAATGTTTTGTTTTTAGTTGAGAATATTCTTTGGGCATGTAGATTGGTGAAGGGAGAGGAGGAGAAACAAAAATCTATATGAGTTATGAAAATCTGAGATGGATGTCTGTTTTTAGGGTTAGGATTTGTTTGTGTTTTCTCCCCAAAGAACAATCCAGCCTATGTTTTATGTGACTTTTCATAAAGATTCTACTGCTTTAAACAAATGCTTGCAAGAAGATAACTATCAAGCAATTGACTGTTGTAATACATTTTTAGTGTGTGTGCATGGAGAAAAAAAATTAAGAACTGGAGAGTCTCAGAAGTTGGCTGTACAAGGCCCTGAGCAACCTGTTCCAAGTTGAACATGCTTGGGGCAGGCAGTGGAGTCAGATGCCCTCCAGAAGTCCGTTCCTGCCTATTCTTAGATTCTGTTAACTAGAAAAAGTTCAAATGACTTTTCTCATAGCAACCTGTTGCTTGATTTTATGCTATATTTTGAAGTGTGCCAGTAAATCTGGAAATGCTTAGTTGATCAAATAATGCATAAGTTACCTCTTCAGAGATAAACTTTTTTCTAGAAGTACAGTTAAGCAAAAAGGGCTATGTGATAAATTATGCAGAGTAGAAAATGTATCACTAATTTTACTGAATGAACTAGGAGTAATTAGAGTAGAAAAAGTACGTTAGAATATGAATTGCATTACAAGCTTAGCATAATTGATTTTGAGGCAAAGATTACATAGTGGAAAATCTGGAAAGATTTAAAGGAGTAGTTAAAAAGAACAGCTATATATGTTCATACAAATGCTGAATGATATGTGAATTTTTCATAGCTCAAAAAATGAGTGTAAGATTTAGTGATTTTTTTCAAAGCACAGTTGTTTACTCTTGCTAAGCAATGAAATAACTAAATGTAATGCATTGTATCTCATACATCATTCGGTTTGGGGGGATCTGTAGAAACATCATTTTTTTCCATGCATTAAAAATTTATAGCGTGTTTCCTTGTTAAATTGCACATCATGTGAGTTTACCTGATCATTTCTGCCCCATCATTCATATGTAGCTTGAGTGACTTAGAACTCTTTTTGAACAACGCGAGTCATTGATGGACGTTTGCCTCATAAGAGGCAATTCTGTGGCTGTTAGGGATACCTTCTACATTTGGTGTTTTCAGTGTTGGTTAATGACTTTTGTGCTTTCATTTAAATACTTCCGAATATTCTTTAGCGAGTTTATAGAACAGTCAAAATGCACTAATTGTTTGCCCTTCTGATGATCTTATTTAAGTAGGATTATAGCTTGTGTAGTCCTTCTTACTCAGATTTTGAGGAACAGCTGCATTCCATCATAAATCATTATTTTCGAAGCATTTTGTGTTGATCCTCTTCTCTTTAAACTGACTGTCTGAATAACATGCCAATGGTATTTCAGTTTTAACCTCCAAAGGTGAACAGAAAACTCATAAGTACCACCTGAAGTTCAGAAACCCAGTCTGCTCTCAGCTTACAAGCTAACTGGGTTAAAAGTTTTATCTCCTAAAAATCTTCAAGTAGGATAATTTACTGTGCTCATCACAGTATTTTGGTGGCTTTTATCTGAACAGCTTTTAAACTACAGTTTTTGTGCAATATTATTGCTAAAAATGAGGTTAAGAGGAGGTAAAATAGTCTTTTTCTGTTTGGGTTATGCTTTATTAAGGAGAAAGTAGAAATTATTGAACTATTTAAGGCAGATCTTTTAAGCAGCTATTGAACTACATAGTTCATTGTGGTTGGTCAGTTACTTCATTAATTTTTTGTTATCTGTTCATAAGAGATGGCCATGGATGTTTTTCACTATGTTGGGAGTAAATTCCTCCTCTTTTTTCCCCCCAGCCTTTTTTACTTTTAAGGGAGAAGAAAAACCATTTTTTCCCAAAAATAGCTTAAATCCCTTTGCAGAGTAGGAGCATGACAGTCTTCAGATAGTTATCAATAAATCGTCATTGCTCTATCACTGATTACTTTCAAATATTAAAAGGCAGGGCCAAAGCAGTTTATCAAATAAGCTTAATTATACAGATGCATAACACTGACGCTGATTATAGACAATAAACGAAATGTGATGTGCAAGGTAACAGGAATAAGTTTTATTTTAGAAGGTGTGCAAAAAATCAGGACCATATGGATCTATCAAATGCTGAATGAAATGTATTCAGGAATAATTTTTTTTTGTTCTGAGCAATAATGAGCAATGAGCCCTTGATCTGAGCAGAAAAGTTAGTCTTAGTGGGGGTTTTTTGGCCCTGTTTTTGTCTGTCTATATCAAGTTTTGTCATTCAAATCTTAGATTGTAGATCTAAATGGAGTAATTTGTGATTGCAGTCTCATTGTAAATTTTTCATTCTGGCTTATGCACACACAGAAAGTGTTTTTAAAAATCAGGTACCATCTATTCTATTATTAGGAAGAAGCACTGCATGCTTTCATTCAGCCTGAGATTCTTGATGGCCCTAATCAGTATTTTTGTGAAAGATGCAAGAAGAAATGCGATGCAAGAAAGGTAAATGCTATCCAGACAATTTGTTTAAATTATTTATTAAATACTGGTTCTGACGATGGTGATAAAATCTTTTTTGTTCAACTCTGTTCTGTTTAGGGCCTTAGATTCCTGCATTTTCCATATCTGCTGACATTGCAACTCAAGAGATTTGACTTTGATTATACCACTATGCACAGAATTAAACTCAATGATCGCATGACTTTTCCTGAGGAGCTAGACATGAATGTTTTCATTGATGTTGAAGATGAGGTAAAACGTTTGAGAGAGTTGTCTGGCTTTCTTGAATTCTCTTAAGTGAATTAAAAATATTAGTCTAAGAAGTTTATTTTAGCAATATTATTCATCTACATGAAGTTTTCTTCAGATGTGGCAATATTTTATTTGAACTTCTAAAATATGTTTGTGAGGATTTTTGTTAGTTTGAAAAGAAATGGGTTTACTGATCTCTACAAGGTTGCATGTTTCCACTAAGTTGTTTGACTTCATGTCATGCATTCACATGAGCAACTTAAAAGCACAAGTTGTAAGGCTTCTCCAGAGCAAGCGTATACAGAACTCTGCTGGCCTCTTTTTAGTAACTGTTGTATTTGCCCAAAAATTTATCCCTACTTTTAGGGAAGAAATGAGAAGTACTAGATTTTATATGTAGTACAGGCGGCCCCGTAAAAATACTTGGTTTGCAAAAGATGCCTCATAAGTAATTTGATACATCTCAGTGTTAGTGGTAGGTTAAATGAAAATGATGACTAATCTGAGAATAGAACCAGGCCAAATTATCTCAACTATGTTCGTTAGAAAACAATGAGGATCAGCTAATAGCAGTGGTGCCAAATAAACTGCATTCCTAGTGCTGGTCACACTTGCTTTTAAGCTAGTCATTAGTCTAGAATCATTAGTTAGTCTTACTCTGGTGTCACAACTCTGTCCAATGAACTGAAATGGAAAAATGTTTTGACTGATTAGTGTATTTAGTCAAATAAGTTCTGGTTAATGGGGACATATAATACAGGATTTGGTAATTCAATATAAATTCTGGCTGTAACAGGATTTAAAATTTTAGATACAGCAGGATTTAATGTCTGGTATTAGAATTGAGAGTATTCAATACCTTGATTTGTAGTAGCAGATAGACTAATAATACCCTTGAATAAAGTAGTAAATGGAACAGGCTTGTAATTGATGTAAACCAGATATTAAACCCATTAGCATACACTTGTATGCAGAAGACATTAAAATACTGATTGAGGAGTTTGATTGAATACAGTTACTAATAGAAAAAAAAAAAATCTGTTCTAAAGGGAAGGTTGCATTGCTATGAATATTGGATTTTGTTTTTGCTGGACTCAGTTGTATGCTATGCAGATAGATTCAGGCAAATTTTATCAATGAAAGCAGATCAGAAGGTGTCATAAAGCAAACCAAAGGAGTGCTAAGTCTTTAATCTCAAGCTATTTTCCCTGTTTGTGTAGGTCAATGCTTTTCTTAATATTTGCCTCAGCTTTGTTACCACTTGTATAAAAGACCTGGATTTAGTTTTCATAGCAAAAATGATAAAAGTTGGTGTTTGGAATCTTGAAATATGATTTTTTAAATTATTCTTTTAGGAAAAATAAGTTTATTTTCTGAGAGCAGTAATTCAAAATGTGGTATTATGTATTTCATGATGTGGATATGCATCTGTATTACAACCTTTAAGAAGAACCCTTTGAGGAGTAATAAATCTGAGCAGCTGAGGGGGGAAAAACACCTTTTGTTTCTGGTTGCATGGAGATGATAATACAGTCTGGTTTCAGTTGGAAATGGCAGCTCTAATGTAAACATACTATGTGTTTAGCTGCTAAAAATAGTATGATGCTATGCTAAGATTAAAAAAAAAAAAAAAAAAAAAAAAAAAAAGAGAAAAAACCTCCAAGGGAGCTGAATAAATTTCAAAATTGGAAAATACAGATATTTAATGGCAGTTGGAAATCTTCTAAAGAATAGTCTATATGATCACTGATTCATGCTCTGTCATTACATCCTAATTAAATGTAATTTTCTAACTTTTTTGTTTCAGAAAAATAAAGAGCTTTAAATATCTCAGGCTCATTATCTGTAAAATACAGATGATGCTCTAGTGATGAGTTAAAATGCTTTCTACTCTTCTGTTGCCTGGTATTTTCAGTTCATAAATGTATTGTTACTTTCTACATGTGATTTAAAGTGATCTGTAGAATTAATGTGAATGGCTTACTTTTAAGAAGTCTCCTCAGACTGAGAGCTGCACTGATAGTGGAGCAGAGAATGAAGGTAGCTGTCACAGTGATCAGATGAGCAATGATTTTTCTAATGATGATGGTGTTGATGAAGGAATCTGCCTTGAAAACAACAGTGCAGCTGAAAGAATTTCTAAAATTAGCAGTGAAAAGGTAAATAAATAATTCTTTGTTAACTTTTTTCTTTTTTAAAGAAAACAGAGAAACTAAATGTCTTTCCAGGTTGTCAGACTCTGGGAGTTTCCAGATCAATTATTTCTGCAAGAGAGGTTCAAATAAAGGATGAGTTTGACTTGTGAACAGTGTTCTTTATTTGGAGGTGTTAAGGTCCTAACTTTTAGCTTATGGAAGTATCTTGCAGAATAGTAGAAAAGGTCTGGAAAGTTTTGATCAGTCCTTGTTTTTCTTGACAGTAGACAATTCCTTTGAATCTCATGCTGATTTCTACAATGCATATACTTTGAATGCCCCTGCTTATTTGCCTCTCAGAGCATTTAGCATATCAACTCTGTTCTGTAACTTACAAATATTTATATATTTGTGTTAAAGTAATTATTGTAGAAATAAGTGTTTCTAAAATGATCAGTGTGCTACCTTTATTTTTTTCCTACCTTTTTGTTCTCTCCCCAGAGTTCTTTACTGTATGAGCTTTTTTCCGTCATGGTTCATTCTGGAAGTGCTGCTGGTGGCCATTATTATGCCTGTATAAAATCTTTCAGTGATGACCAGTGGTACAGCTTTAATGATCAGCATGTTAGCAAGGTAAAAGTAGTTTTTTCTTCTGCAGCTGTAAATGATGTGTTGAAATCTGTAATATATTTTTTTGTTAGTTGTCTTAAATTAAGCTGTGTTTTTTTTCAAAATCTAAGCCTGGAATTTCACTTGGCAAGAGATTTATCAGCATTTCTGTGTGTGTGTCTGTGTGTGTCTGTGTGTGTCTGT
>VZSV01000001.1:1292904-1331494 GCA_013398735.1 Nothocercus julius | reverse complement strand
TCTGTGTCTCCCCTAAATTTTGCACTGTACTTGAAGTGAAAGAACAGCTCTCCATGCAGATAGCAGTGATTTTTCAGATACTGTACCAGCATTATTTGCTAGTAATATATCTTACCATGTCACTGGTCTCCAGAGTAACTCCTATACTATCTGTAGTTGCTCGTTGGGTTTAATTTAGCTGCTTGGATGGTATTAGGGTGTTTGTATCCTGATATAGCCCATATGATAGGAACAGTTGGTCTTTAGCTTCCAGTTGCTCTCCCATTTATCTTTCTTTCAGTTTCACTGTCTTCCTCTGTGTTTCCCTGTGTTTAAAAGCATATCATATTCTTCCCATGACAGTTGTTAAAAGTATTTTAAAGTATACATAGCAGACTTCATGCTGGAATGTCATGGCATGATATAAGATCTTGATGCTCAGATAGGGATGGTTTATAAAGAAGCTTTTACTTGCATGCAGGCTGCACTAGGTTTGGTATTTTGTCTTCCAGTGCCTGTGAAGAATAGTTGTTTGGTTAGAGATGTGCATTTGTAACTGTTGAAATTGCTCAAGTATTAAGTGTATCAGTAAATGTTGTTGCAATCTAAAACCTGGGTGGTTTTTTTGCCCTCAGCAAATAAATAGATATGAAATATTAAAGAATGATTAGTGTTGTGTTAATTGAGTGAAACCAGTTTTTCTCATGAGAAAAAATGATAATTCCAAGTTTCTCAAATAATTGTTCCATTGATTTTCTATCAGATAACTCAGGAAGATATTAAGAAAACATATGGTGGATCTTCTGGAAGCAGAGGTTATTACTCCAGTGCATTTGCTAGGTTAGTCCTACTCTGCTTGGTTTTTAGTACAGTTAAATGAATGGCCAAGATGCATGTGTTTAACATGCTAGCTTAAAAACAGTGAGGAATGCTTGAAATAGTTTTAAAGTTATCCTGACAACTGTTTCAGATCGTCAAATGTAATGTGATACGTATTTTTTTAAAATCATTTTGGTTAGTATATAGCTCTAACATATATATATTTCACAGTCCTTTATTGGGAGGGGGAAGAGGTCTGGAGAAAAAACTTGTGAGGGTCAAATTGTCTTACCTGATAAGTTCAGTTAATTATTTTTATTTTTCCATCAGCTCCACAAATGCATACATGCTAATATACAGACTAAAGGACCCAACAAGAAATGCAAGTAAGTGTGTTCAGTTTCTCACTAGTAAGATCCTATCTTGGCATAGGAAGACTTTTTGCATGGTATCAGTATTTTTAGGATAATCTTA
This sequence comes from Nothocercus julius, assembly GCA_013398735.1. Lineage (NCBI taxonomy): Eukaryota > Metazoa > Chordata > Aves > Tinamiformes > Tinamidae > Nothocercus > Nothocercus julius. The sequence continues at coordinate 1,330,222 of VZSV01000001.1, read as the reverse complement.
AATAGCTTTCACAAAGCAAGCTTCTTTATATAACTTTTCATTATTTCACTTTGCTAAGAAATAATAATATTTCTGATTTAAAATCTTTGAACACATTGTGGGAGCCAAAATGCAACAGTAAATAAAAGCTTGGAAAGTAGAACTTTGTTTTCAGTCTAACTTTAACACAGAAGGAAACAGCACTATTTTTTCCTCCTTGTCTGTCTGCCATTTTAAGTGGAGTTGTGGAAAGTAAGCCCAAAGAACAGTGGCTAACCATGTTGTTGCTGTGCTAAAATCAAGTATTTTCCTAAGATCATACCTGGTGGAAGTTAGAGCAGCATTTGTAATTTTAAAAATGTATTTTTAAGAGGGGGGAGAGGAGAGAGAGAAAAAAAAAAGTAATTTGCCCTGATAAAGGGTATTTCATCAGTCTGTAGGCTGGTTACTAGAGTTAGCCTAATGAACAGTGTAAATTATTTGGCTTTCTGTATGTAGAAAGATTAATTGCCAGAATCTTATCGTCATGAAATGCAGAAAAATCAATCGGTGATTAATTTTTATAGTAGCTTGAGCAGTTGGGTAGCCCCTTTAAAGACAAATCAAACCTATAATAAATCTGCACTCCTTTCTCCCACTTTTTAAATGGTCAAGGGATAAACTGTCCTGAAGAATGGATTTGAGCTGTTAGGAATCTTAAAATCCTCCTTAGGAGGAAGAATATGTGGCTAGTTGGAGTTCATTTGCTTGTGTTTTGGTACTTTGGAATTGTATCTTACTACTGAAGTGGCATCAGAGCAGGACCAAAGGTCCTCTACCTGCAGCACCTCACAGGGAATAGTTCTGCTTAGGGAGTACTCATTATTTTTGAGGAGCATGCAAGAGTGCAAAAGATCTGTATATTTGATTTGTTTGTAACACACAAACATGTAAAATGTATCTGTTTTTTGCATAGAATTGATGAATTCTAGAGTTAAGTATACAAACGTTGATGCATTTGTATGCACCAGAGATATGTTTATGTGCATAAGATGTGTGCCAGAGGAGGAGGGAGTAAAAGCTCTTTGCAGTTAACTTTTGTCTGTTTTACTCTGCTGTAAATACTTTAGGAAGGAAAGAAATAGTTCCTTCTTTCCTTGGACTATTTCTCTTGATAGCATTTTGAATTTCACAATGAGAAACTTGGGGTGACAATTAGCAAGAATTAGGAAAAAAAAAAATTAGCGCTGTAAGACCAAGTAAAACAAGCTTTAGTTTCTTAGAATACACATGAACAATTACATTTAAAAAAAAAATTCAGATTAGCAAGAGAATTGCAACCACTTATGTATTGGTATATAGATTTAAGAGTTTTTTGAGCTATGTCAAGTTAACATTCTAATCAGCACAAACCGCGTCTATTTTTTAGCAGAAATTCTTTCACTACGTGCTTAAAGTACTTCCATACGTGATATCAGGAATGCTACTTTTTGCATTGTTTTCTCTATAAGGTTGAACCGTGGCATTTTCCTTGAGGAAATAAGGAGAGGGAAAAAAAGTATTCTGTAAGATCAGTTTTGTTGGCTTCCATTTGTGCTCAGAATTTATGATACTTAAGGAACTGTACAATTATTTTAAAAATACATTTTTTTTTTAATATAAAAATATCTGAAGTAGATAATTTATACAGGTTTGAAGTGGATTCAACACAAATAGGATACTGTTGGAATAAAGCCTTTTATGAACAAACAGATGAAGTAGTAAGTCTTAAGAACAGTTAAAAAAAAATTGTTTCAGCATTTTGACTGAAACAATACTATTTGTTCTGAATGAGAAGCAGTGATTGTTAATTTTCTATGGCTTAAGAATGTAAACAAAGCTTATTTTAAAAATCATATAAAGAACATGTTTGGGCCAAGCTGTCTTGAGGAATAGATTTTCACACAAGTGCTGTGGCTGAAAATGCCTCAAGTAGCAAATAGCAAAAATGAATCTTGGCTATTTCACATTTCTTTGTGCTGCCAAATGCGCTTTTAAATCTGAAAGTTCGTCCCATTCCTGCGGATGGGGTAATTCTGGCACTGTATTTGTTTTTTTGTTTTTAACTTGATGGAAATATTGCATGTTCAGTTTTTCTATGGAACAATCTCATGTAGTACAGTGATCTGTATTCTGTTACTTTTTTATCTTGGTATTGACAATATCATATTGATTGCCAGGTTTTTCTTTTTCTTTTTTTAGAACAGAGTTTTCCTGTGTATTGAAAAAGATACTTTTTTATTACATACTTCTGTCTTAGCACGTTTCCTTATAAACAGTAAAACTTACTCAACTGGGACTGTATTTTATTTCCCTCTGCTAATAATGTTTTCTGGACTAACTGGTGTGTTTCAAATATAACTTTGGAGAAAAAAAAAGTGGGGGAGGGACATCAGTTTCATTTGCAATGTGAAAGAAAGTGTGACAGGGTTTTTGGGAAACTGGAGGAGAAGGGAGAGGAGAAGAAAGCAAGAAATATAAATTGTAAAATTATGCATCGCTGCTAATATATTACCCATAGTAGAATAAGTTAAGAAATCTACCAAAATGTTATTTCTCTGATACAAATTTAAATGTTTGGTTTTTTTCCCGCTGGCAGAGTTTCTTGAGGCACAGGAATATCCAGAGCATATTAAAAAATTGGTGCAGAAAGAGAGAGAATTGGAAGAACAAGAAAAGAGACAGCGTGAAATTGAGCGCAACACTTGCAAGGTTAGAATTTCTACTGAATAATGTAACTATATTTCCAGTAAATTTTAAAAAGTAAATTGTGAATACAGTACCATAACTCTTGTAATAAATATTCTCATATTTATATTTCTTTAGAAGGAATTGTTTGGAATGAATTCAGTGCAGAGAAGTATCTGTTCGAGGTCACCAGAGATACTCTTGTAAACAACATGTGTTCCATATGAACTAGAATTACTGTTTAAAAAAAAACCTCTTAAATCTGTCAAACATCTGATTTAAGCAAAATGAATTCCAGACAACGCCATGGCATATGTTAGCTATCTTGTACAATTAGATCTCTTCAATAATATTGTGATCCCTTGCTTTCTGAAAATGTTTCTTGATTATTGTGGTAGCTAATTCTTCAACATAGAGGTGGATTTATTTGACATAAATTTGATGACAGCAAGCAAAACATATGGCTGTGATTTGAGGTGATGAATACTAATATCAGTGAACTACTTTACCTAAGAATCAGTCGATTGCTTTCTTGCTCTCTACACTCTATGTAGCTATGTATGTGAAGAAGGAATTTCATATCCATTGTTCCTATGTGCATTTTGTTTTGGATGATGTGTTTCTAATTCTTGCACAGTGCAGAATTTAAAGATGTCCTGATTATCATCATGTTATGCCCCAGTCTGTAAAAAGACACAGATACATAAATATATACTTCACTGCTATCGATTGTACCCTTGATATTTTCTATCTGCAATTGTATAACCAGCTGAATAGGAACTGTCCCATAGCTGAAGTAGAATTGGAGATGTATTTTGTTGGATTTGCTGAAAATAGAATTATAAATTTAAATGTACTATAATATGAAAGAAATTTGCAGTTTGTGATAACTTTTGTTTGTTGTTGTATTTCATAGATTAAATTGTTCTGCATGCATCCTATTAAACAAATCATGATGGAGAACAAATTAGAGGTTCATAAGGACAGGACACTGAAGGAAGCTGTTGAAATAGCTTACAAGGTATATCATGCACAACAGTATGGTTGAAGTTTTAGATATAAATTGTTGCCATTTTGCATTTTTGCTGTTGTGTATTATGAGTCTCTAAGTTTCTGTTGCTGTGTGTTTTTTTTAATAGCGGGCTCGTGGGGGTTGTTGTCCAAGTTTTTCTGTTAGCCATGAGGTGATTTCCGTCTTTGGGATGATGCATCCTTTTCAAGGGCAGTATGACTTTATATACCAGTATTCCAAAATCAGACAGTAAGGCCTGCTGGTCTGTGGTCTCAATAATTTGAAAGAATGCTGAACTTTTGTATTTGGATTGCGGTAAAAGTGTGCTATTAGATTTGTGCTAAGAGAACTTCCTGTATAACTAATACAGTGACAGCATTGGCCACCAAAATATCTATCAATTTTTTTTTTTTGTCTTCCAAAAAGAGGCAGCAGTTGGAGGCCTGCGTTTTTGTTTAGCTTAGCTTAGTTGAACTGACTTGTGCTACCTACTTGTTTTGTTTCTGTCATAATTTGCTGGAACAGTTCTGGTCAGGTAGTGTAGACTTGGAGAGGGTTAAACCTTGAGAAACATGAAAGGTGATGATTAGTGCCTTTGACTTTCCTGGCCTCTTAAGATGCCTTTTGATATAACTGTTCTGCAGCGTTTTCATCTGCATGCATTTTGTGGACATGTCTCCACATGTTCTGTGTACATGTTTTCCAGTTTCCTTATTCTCACTTCTCTGTATCTCAATATAGGCTTCTCAGTTTCACATGTGTAGACTTCTTTTTTTCCCTGACCCAAACTGAAATTTGTAGACTCAAGTAAAAGTAACAGAGTCATTTTGAATGCGCATGAATAGTTCACAAGCGAAATAGCTAAACTTACAAGAAAGTCATTATTAAACAGTACTTTTTTCATTTTAGCTAATGGATTTGGAAGAGTCCGTTCCATTGGATTGTTGTCGTCTTGTTAAATATGATGAGTTCCATGATTACTTGGAGCGATCTTATGAAGGAGAAGAGGATACACCAATGGGACTATTACTTGGAGGGGTCAAATCAACTTACATGTTTGATTTACTATTGGAAACAAGAAGACCAGACCAGTTTTTCCAGTGCTATAAACCTGGTGGTAAGTCATGTAATTGCATACAAAGATGCGCTAAAATCATACATTGTGTGATGGTATGAAAATCAAAGTTGTGTAATATAGGGCTTCCTCATGATGTATAAGAGAAGAGCTTTGTTATACTAGTCTTTGTGAAACTGGCAATATCCCAAATTACGTAATACACTGTGTAGCAAATGCTGTTCTAATTGAAGCAGTTGTAAGGTGTTCAAAAATTGGGCAAGCTGTGGAATACTTATAGCTCTTTGGCAGTAAAGTTGATCTGAAAATGGAATTCTGCAGTTGAACTGCTATTAAAATTATTGTTTGTATGGATTTACAAAATTCCTTAACCAGTACCTCGGACATCAAATAGTGTTTCTCTATTGAATTACCTCGTGTGTGTATGCTTATGTTTCTTTTTTCCTCTTTCATACAGAGGTCATGGTAAAGGTTCATGTAGTTGACCTGAAGACTGAATCTGTTGCTCCTCCAATAAGTGTACGAGCTTATCTGAATCAAACAGTTTCAGAATTCAAACAGCTCATTTCAAAGGTAGCTTAGAATCATTCATGCATTGTATTACAAAATTCTAAGTCATTCTAGTTAAAATGTTATGATTTAAATATGAGAGCCTGCACCTGCTACAGTTCATTTGGGCTATGCATTGTATAAGGGCTGAGTTGTTACTGCTGAGCTTGTGTGTTTACTCACTGCTGCCAAGAGCAGTCTGGTTCTTGCTTCTATCCATAGTTCTGCAGTGCTTTGCACCCGCTTAGGTACTGTGTGGCCATACGGCTTGGGAGCTTACCAGGAACCGTCTGCTGCTTGGGGTATGAGCACAGGAAAGCTCTTCTTTACTGTGCGCGTGGCTGAACACTGTCCCAAGCTGCCCAGAGAGATGGTGCTGTCTCCATCCTTGGAGACTTAGACACTTCAGTGGCCATGGTCTTGGGCAGCATGCCCTGGCTGACCCTGCTTTGAGCAGTGGTTTGGACGGTGCCACCTCCGGAGGTGCCCTCCAGCCTCAGCTGCCCTGTAATTCTGCAGAGAGTCAAGCTGGGGTCCTTATAGGCTGGTAAGTTGAATTATCTCCCTGAGGTGGTCCCGTCAGTGCCAGAATTAGTAAACTGTTACAGGACAACTGAACCAATATGTAACTTCCCTTATTGGCTTTGGTAACTGAAATTAGTACCCAAAGTGGTCCTTATTCTCGGCACAGATCCTCTTCATCCCAACAGCCCTTTGTCATTAAGATACAGATTGATTTTAGATAGACTTAGACCATGGTCCTTCACTGCTGCTGTTGCACTGGGAAAAGACAGCCATTTTAATTAGCTCCATGTAACTCAGTACTCTGGTTGGTGTAACTTTTCATAATATTAGCTATGGAAAAATGAAACAAATGATTTCAATGTTTTCTTTTTATACTTTGAGGGCTTGAAACAGATGCAATTTTTGTTTTCAATAATTTTATTTCAGTCTAATAAGAGTGTACCAACCTGGTAGACAATAACATATGTTTTCAGTTGGTTTATGCCATAAGGATGAGACTAACTCTGGTTCAAATGAATAATTTGCCAGTTCTCAGAAAATCCGGGTATTTTGAGTCTTTCTACCTTATGAGAAAAAAATGTATGTCAAAGGATAGAGGAAAATAGACTGGGACTGAGTTGGGCTTGGGAGGTTTACTCCTGTCATGTTCTTAATTTTTGTTGAGGCCACTTTTACCTTTGGGCTTACCTCCTCTTACTAATTCTAGAAATATTCAAATATTTGATATGATTGTATAATACAAATCTTATCATTCTGTCCATGTCCTGTTTTAGGCTATGCACCTGCCTGCTGAAACGATGCGGGTAGTATTTGAACGTTGCTACAATGACTTGCGTCTTCTGAATGTGTCCAGCAAAACATTGAAAGCTGAAGGCTTTTTTAGAAGCAACAAAGTATGTTCTCTGATACTAAGTCTTTCATTTTGCACTTATTTATAGCCTGTATAGATTGAGGGTGCACACTGTGGTATATAAACATCTTGATGAACATAGGAATACTTCTTTTAAAAAAAAATAAAGTGCTTATTTTGCAGCCTGTCAGTCTGGTTACAGTTCACTCTTAACATGTTTATGAAAATAAGGAAGAATGAAATGGCTATTAAACTGTGTGTTCTTTATTATATCTTTTCCCCAAAATGTTTTTTAGAATGTGCTTGATTGCAGAAGATGGCATATTGGTACAGCTGCTAGTTCATGATGAATCCTATGAGTTTGCTATTGTTGCTTTTTACTGTTTCTTCAGATGATACTTTATTATTGAGTCCTGTATTTTATGTTCAGGTATTTATTGAAAGCTCTGAGTCTTTAGATCGTCATGCAGCGTACACAGACTCTCATTTGTGGAAACTTTTGGATCGTCATGCAAATACAATCAGACTGTATGTCTCCTTACCAGAGCAATCGCCTGCATCTCAATTCCGACGAACAGTTTATCAGAAATCAAGTGGAGATTCAGGCAACTTGGATGAAGTCTGTGAAAGAGTAAAAGGACCTATTGGTAGTATGAAATACGTAAATGCAGTTCTGGAAGAAAGCACTGAAAAGCTTAAAAGCTACTCCCTGCAGCAGCAGCAGGAGGCAGATAATGGGGATAGCAGCAAAAGCACAGAAGCCAGTGATTTTGAAAACATTGAATCACCGGTGAATGAAATAGACTCTTCAGCATCAGCAGAAACCAGAGAACTTGAAAACCAGATTCAGGTTTCTGATCCGGAAAACCTGCAGTCTGAGGAACGGTCAGATTCGGATGTGAATAACGACAGGAGCACGAGTTCGGTGGACAGTGACATCCTGAGTTCCAGTCACAGTAGTGACACTTTATGCAATGTGGACAGTGCCCCGATTCCCTTGGCAAACGGGCTGGATTCTCACAGCATCACGAGCAGTAGGCGATCCAAAGCGAATCAGGGGAAGAAAGAAACCTGGGATACAGCTGAGGAAGATTCTGGAACCGATAGTGAATATGATGAAAGTGGCAAGAGTAGAGGGGAAGCACAATATATGTACTTTAAGTCAGAACCTTACACTGCAGATGAAGGTTCAGGAGAAGGACAAAAATGTATGTATTTAAGTGCCTTAAAATAATCTAGTTTTTATTGCTATTTATATGCTATGTATATGTTTATATGATACATTCTGTGTAATGACAGTATTGAAAAACTTGATACTTCAGGTAAAGATTAATCAAAGAAAGTTTGGATGTTGTGTGCCCAGAGAGCACCAGTTCTGGGCTTCTGGTGCCTCTCCCATGAGCCTCCAGGGGTAAAATGTCAATAGGGCCAGGGACCATATTTAGTCGTTTTACTATAGATGATAACTGTGAGTATAAATAATACTTTTTTTGTAGCTTGGTGTTTCATGCTATTCTTGTTTTCATTTTTGCTCAGGGCTGGTGGTACATGTTGATAAAAGAATTACACTGTCTGCCTTTAAGCAACATTTGGAGCCATTTGTTGGAGTTCCATCCTCTCACTTCAAAGTCTTTCGAGTCTATGCCAGCAATCAAGAGTTTGAGAGTGTTCGGCTGAATGAGACCCTTTCATCGTTTTCTGATGATAATAAGGTTGTTGAGAAGTAGTTTTGAATAATTAAATATATTGGTACAATGTAGTCAAATTTAAAAACCATACCCTACATCTTTGTTAACTGCCAGGTTGTATCATTATGTCAGTTTTGGCAGTGGTTACAAAATGTCATTTCGAATTTGAGATCGCTTCTCACGAGTACTCCATTTTCTTTATAGATTACGATTAGGCTTGGAAGAGCCCTTAAGAAGGGAGAATACAGAGTCAAAGTCTACCAGCTTTTAGTAAATGAGCCAGAGGTAAGGTTTTGAATATCTCGATGTCAATAAATAGTGATTTATGAAGATACTAATGCATGCTGTAGCCACGATTGTTTTCTGAAATATTTGGAGTTTAAAAAAAGAGAGAAAGCCAAGACTCTCTGCTGCTTTCCTGCAAGTATTCTTGATTTTAAAAAGTGGAATTGAGGTTATTTCTACTTGTACTATCTGAAGTAATCATTTGGAATATACTCTATTATATCTCCTTTGAATTTCTTTATTTTTGCAGTCTAAATGGAGGATAAATGAAGATAATTCTTTTTCTTAAATGTAGGAAAGCAATGTAGAATTTTTGCCAAATAAGAAAGTATATTTGCTTGTGGTTGACCTGTCTGCGTGCTGCAGGCAGTGTTCTTCAGAATGACTAGCAGGGTAATACAGTTCTTTCTGGCAAAAAATAATCCTGGAGGAAAGGATTTTTTTTGTTTGTGGATTTGTTTGTTTATAACTGTCTGATCATTTTGTATCTGTTACCTTTGCAGCCATGCAAGTTTCTTCTAGATGCAGTTTTTGCGAAAGGAATGACTGTCCGGCAGTCCAAAGAGGAGCTCCTTCCTCAGTTGCAAGAGCAATGTGGCTTGGACTTGACCATTGACAGGTAAGGAAACTGCAGTCAGCACTGAAGTTATTTCATTCAACATAGCTTTCTAAAGAAATTTTCTTCTTCCTTTTTGGAAAAATGAAGTTGTGAAAGGAGCAGAAACTAGTTACTGTGATGCTTGAATCAAGCTGGGAATACAAGTGCTAATTTACAGTTCTTGGCATTATTCTGTCAAAAAGAGTGGTGAGGAGTTTTTCTTTCCTCTCCAGTACAACCCCTGACTGCACTAGAGCGTTAGTCTACTGTGCTTGATTATGTTGGCCAGTGCCTTAGGCTTACATGGCAAAATTGGTTTGCTTCTGTGTGGAAGTATGCAGTTGCAATGGGAGCTCTGTACTCGTGTTTAATCCCACGGCAGTGCTCTATGCTGTTCTCTGTCGGAATCAAAGTTCAGCCTTCTGTCTTGTGACTGGATGAGATGCAGTAGATCTAAGTACATAAACCAGATACCAGTGTTCTGTGCTCCCCAACTACTTCCCAGATTGTCAGAGAAAACTGTTAGGAGATGTTTGGGAACACACGACAGAGAAAACTGTTAGGAGATGTTCAGGAGCGCACAGCCTTCTCATCCTGTATAGGAAATTGTTTTCTTCCTATTCCTTAGACGCTTCATGCACTGAACAAGCACACTGTGCTCCTGTTTTTCTGAATGATGCAGTGTTATGAGAGGGGAGCAGTACCTTGTTGTCAGCAGTATTCAGAATAATAAAGCTGTACCTGATGAGCATAATGTATCTCAAATGAGCTGTGTTTCAGTTTTGTCAAACTATTCTGTGTGGCGGTGGTAGTTTGCTAGGAGCCAATTAAAGCTTAGCCTTTATCTCCATGTTTACAGGTTTCGTTTACGAAAGAAAACATGGAAGAACCCAGGCACTGTGTTCCTGGATTATCATGTCTATGAAGAAGATATCAATATTTCAAGCAACTGGGAGGTCTTCTTAGAAATACTTGATGGTAATTATGATGCTTTTTGTTTTTCTTTGACTGCTGCTAGTGAAATTTTAGTAGAAAAGGCCATGCTGATTTTCTGTTTCTGCTAGAGGGTAGATGGAAAGCATGAAGAAAAGATCCAGAGCGAGCAGAAACTGAAGCTTCCTGGCTTAGAAGGCTCACATAACTGTTACTCCATTCACTAGTGTCATAAGCATTATTCATAGTTGTGTTCTATCATGATATTTTTATTTTTATACTCACATAGTCAAAATTTTAATAAAATTTCGCAATGAGTTTGGGAAGTTCAGGAGGCTTGCAGGTTCCCATCGACATTTCTATTCCTTCACACTTGATTGATACCTTGAAGTTCTACAGTTTTAGATTTTTTTAGGTTAGTTGTGGAGTAGTTTGCCACACTTCCTTTAGTGAGTGAGTCTTGGAAGTAACAACTTTGCAGATCACTGTAGCCAACCCAGCTTGCAGGAATGTCACGGGGCTTCCAAGTGCTCTGTAATACTGTGTCTAACTGTCCTGCCCCAAATGTGCTGCTCTAACACTGCAGCTGATCCTCCTGTGTTCCAGGAGAACCACCAGCTATGTGTACCTGCTACATCACAGGCATTGGCACAAGGGTTAGGGGAGCTGCTTTAAGTCAGGATTTCTAGGGCTGCCACCGTCACTACCATGTTCATGCCTTTCCCTCAGCTACACGCGGGAGGCGTTAGGCAGTTAAATGACATCCCTTAGAGTAATTTACAGTTAAGTGTCATAGCAGACATACTGTTGCAAATATATTTAATTTAGTAACTCTCTCCGGTTTCGAAGGCATCTTATGTAATTACTTCAGACTTGAAATAAACACTGAGAAGGATTAAGTTGTTGCGTTTTCATTTTAGGTAATACTTTAGTGTTGAATTGCAGCACAAATGTAGCCGTAGATGAGATACAAATAGGCGTTAAGGAAACTTAAATAGTGTTATTTTCATGTGGAATGAGACTGTAACTGTAGACAAAAATGTTAAAACCACAAGTTCTGCATGCTAAGTGACAATTATGGTCTGAATTTCGAAAGTCAGCCCTTTGATATCACTTAGGCTTATCTGATAGTTGCATTAGCAGTATTATTATTATATAATATAATTAGTATTATATAATTATAGTGTGTGTATATATATATATATATATGCATACTATATATAGTATATATTATATTATTAGCAGTATTATTGTTTAGATTAGAAGAATTTGTTACCTGGAACTGATACAAAAATGCTGGAGAAAGTATTAAAACTCTTTGAAGATGGTAGGTTAAAGCAAATTTTACTAACTAGTTGAAAGTTACCGTGTGAACTTGAAGTAGAAGTTGGCGAGGTTACTTTGGTAAAGGGCATGTTCTGGGGGCTGAGGAGGGCGTGCAGATGCGGAAGCCAGAGGTCAGCCCCTGCTTAGAGGGGCAGATACTGATATGTGACCAAGCTGCATGTGATGGAGCAACTTGTGAAGAGAAATGCACGGTGTTACTCTTAATAGGTGGCAGCTATGAACAACTCTTTGAAATGAGGAGATAGCAAAGAAAAGTGCAACTAATTCCCCCCATCCTCTTCCTTTTCCTTTTGCTGTTCACTTAATCTTGGCTAGTTTGTGCAAATATGCAGTCTGTCATATTTGAATATACAAATGCTATGTAAAACCCTCTAAGGATATTTTGTGATGTTACTCTGTTTTTTTTTCTAGGAGTAGAAAAAATGAAATCTATGTCGCAACTTGCTGTTCTGTCAAGACGATGGAGACCATCAGAGATGAAGCTGGATTCTTTCCAGGAAATAGTGCTGGAAAGCAGCAGTGTTGATGAATTGAGAGAGAAGGTAAAATTTGGAATATGATGCAAGTTTCTTGTGGTAGCCAAGGAGCTGTATTAATTTTTTTTTCCCCTCTTTGTGCAGCACTGATAACCTGATAGCTACTTAGTGATTTTTTTTTTTCTTTTTCCCCATGAGCTGAGAGCCTTTCCTCTCCCGTTACTGGAGCCATAGGATTCATCAGCTTACCTTTTAGCTTCATAAAATTGGCTCGTACCAAAGTGTGAGTGCAGATATTTAAAAACAAGCACACAGTTTTGAAGAAGCCTTGAATTCAACTCTTGGCCATTATTCTTGAAAAGCATAACCTGTGAAAGCAAAGTTAGACTTTTACCACTTTTTTGTTTCCCCAAGAGATTACTTTGGCATTCCAAAATACAAAAACTTTCAGTCTCTTCATGCCTTTGAAGAATTTGAGTGCTCTTGCTCAGGGGCTGTGTAATGGTATCTGGTAAATTGAATTATACTTTGGCTAAAAAGAAAAATGGCTTTAGTGTGATTGGTTTTTGTTTTTCCTTATTGCCAAGACCCCAGTAGCAGGCAAACAGCTATGTGCTGTCCTAGCAGAAATTTGGAGTATGAAGTGCATCTCACGCTGAGAACACTAGCAAAAGGAAGTCTGCCAAAAATCTTGCTTATTAAAATTGTCAGGGATCATACACTGGGTTCTGCACTTGCTCCTTTCAGCCCAGCCCAGCGCTGTGTGTGTTATGCCTCCAGTCCAAGGGAAGGTATTCATAGCTTTGCTGTTTTCTGGCCAGGGAGTTGGCTCCTCTTTTCCCATCTTAGGAATTGTGTGCAGGGAATAATTTAGCAGCATCTTGTCTGAGGCATTAATCTATTTGCTCCCACCAATAAAAACAAATTAGAATGACACCTCTGTGGTAGCAGATGTTTCCAGCCCACTCTTTTCTTTCTTGTTGCTTCCCCAGAGAAATTCTGCAGCTTTGCTCAGTTTTAGGTCAGCCTGGGCAGTACCTTTCATTAGATGCAGGCAAACTGATGGGGGTCAGCTGCTGAAGTAACTGCTTAATATGAGGCAGCTGGTCACTTCTATTTTGGAATATGCATATTATCAATTGCTTATATTTTACTTTTTATTGCTTCCCTACTGCTAGGATTAGAAATGTCATGTGCTGTCATAGCAGAAGTGTCAAACATCAAAAAATTGTACTGTTTCACTGCATTCTTTTAAAAATTATTTGATGTCTTTTAAATATTTCATTTGACTTCTAGATTTGGCATGCCTGCTGACTTCTGTGTAGATGCTGCATAACATATTGCTGTGGAATAGTATTAAACTACAATCTTTTCTTTTACAGCTGAGTGAAATAAGTGGAATACCCTTAGAAAACATAGAATTTGCAAAGGTTAGTAAGATTATATGTACATTTCATATTGCATTGGAATAGATGTGTAATCTTATTCACAAATTTCCGCTTTTCAGGGTAGAGGAACGTTTCCATGTGACATTTCTGTACTAGAGATTCACCAGGACCTGGACTGGAATCCTAAAGTATCTACACTGAATGTCTGGCCTCTGTATATTTGTGATGATGGCGCAGTAATATTTTATAGGTATGTTTTGCAGTATAATGACCTGTGTAAAGATCTGCATCTTAGATTGTGGAGTGATACAATCAACAAAACATCAAACATTGTTCTTCTGTTGTCTTGGGGAAAAATACTTAGGGTGAGAGAATTGAAAACATGGAGCTGAAATATGTTCTGTGATTTCCTCCAAACCAGCTTGGATGAATATACCTGGTTCCCCACTGGAATCTGTGGGAATCTTACCACAAGACTCTCTATCGTAGAGAGCAAAGATTTTATTTTCTGAGGTGATCTCTTTTGAGAAAATTATGTGACTTTCTGGGAAACATGATACTAGGATTAAAATGATAATTTTAAGGTATTTTTTAAGATGTATTTTCATTTTAGGGATAAAACTGAAGAATTAATGGAATTAACAGAGGAGCAGAGAAATGAACTGATGAAAAAAGAAAGCAGCAGACTGCAGAAAACTGGACACCGGGTAACCTACTCTCCTCGTAAAGAAAAAGCACTAAAAATATATCTGGACGGAGCACCAAATAAAGATTTGACTCAAGACTGATACTTGCTATAGCATTTTCCCTGGGAAATTTTTTTGTTAAAATAATAATAAAAAAAAAAGTTCACTACTACTGTGTAGTGCCATTATGGCAGGACACTCATTAGGTGTAAAGTGCTGACACCAGCACTGACTGGGCTGTGTTCCCAGTCAGAAGCTCAGTGCCCCAGTGGGTCACTGTTTGACTTGGAATCATGTTGTGCACTATAGTCAAATGTACTGTAAAGCTAAAAGGGATGTGCAAATAAAAGATTAGAAGTAAAAAAATGGGTGGGGAGGGAAATGAGTGGAAATTTTTGAGGACAGTGTGCACATAGTAGCTAGTGAAACTAGCCTCAAACAGGATATTCATAGCTTAAGAATAAAAGCTGTGCAAAGGCCATGAAAGAATCCTTTTTTTTTTCCTGTTTGTTTCACTGATACACACATTACCTCATCTGAAGAGAGTCTGAAGTAAATGTTAAAACATGGATTATAGAAAAGCAGCAACAAGGGGTTGAAGATGCATAATGGAAGTGCTACAAGTGTTGTAAGGTTTTAGGATATCCTTCCAGCAACTGGGCAGGCTGAGACAGGTGTCCTTGGAAAGCTGCTGCAGGTGTTGGGCTTGTGTGGCAGAAAGGCTGTTGTAAGGTAAACTCGGGTTTTAATAGGTTCTGGAAGCTGGTGAGCAGCTCTACTATTGCATTCGATGTGTAAATAAAACTTGCCCTCTCCATTTAACAGAACTGCAGTTCAGCTATTTACCATGGTATTTCTTTTCACATATCAACATTAATTGTGTACATTTGAAAGTATAGTTGCCTATTTAAATTTGTATTCATTTTATGTTTGACAATGCTGGGTACTTTAGGATTGTATTTCCCCCTGTTAATGAAGTTTCTGTTTTGTTCAGCTACTTTTTTTGGTACATTTTGTTTTTGAGACTATTACAAGTTTGCATCTTCTCCACCCACTGAAAGTCATTTTATTTTTTTTCCTGGAGTTGATTCTTTAGCTATATGTAGTTAAGTATGTGGGCAACCTCCAACACCTCAACATACAAACTTCTTGGTAGTTCAGGTTGTGGTGCAAAGACTGATGCAGCCAACATGATTTCATTGCAAAGCCTAGGAACAGCAATTTTTTGCTTTGGTCCATAAAGATCAATAGAGAACAAGTCTCTGTAGTTTTTGGAATACCACCTAATTTATAATAATCAAATGATTTTGGTAAACTTTTTCATGCCAGATGCTGTTTACAACAATGAACATGCCAATAAAACATTTGTTCATTCTGCTGTGTTATTTTAGTCATTAAGTGCTGTGGATTTCTTTGAAAAAATTTCAGAATTATTTCACAGAAGTGCAGACTTCTCCAAGACAGCTGGTGTGAATTTCACGGTAGTGTATATGCATGTGCATATATACACACATATCCCACACTTGTACAGGGGATATTATTACATGTGGTGTTTTAAAACCTGGTTGCTCTTGCTCTTTGTTTATATTCACAGAATTTTTTCACCTGAAGCTTCCTTTCTAGAATTGGATCCCTCACTGGTGAAACTTGCAGGCTCCAGGTGTGCTTGGCAACTATGTTTTGTCCCAGAGAAGACAAGGGTGTTTGGAAGCGGCTGTGCAGCTCCTTTCTGCGTGTCAACTGCCATCCAACAACCTGAACAGCCCAAGGAATCGGGCAGCTAGAGAGGCCGGGCTGTGCAGAGGAGCTTCCCAGTTCCTCCTTTCTCTCTTTTGTCTGGGCTGCCTCATCTCCCATACAGGTGAGATGGAAGCAGGGTGTGAGTACCATCCTGCAGGTGGAATAGCTTCATTGAGCTACCTGTTAAGTGCATATATAGACCTCTAAAGAAGTCTTAAAGACAGGAGAGGATTCGTCCATCAAATGCATCATGAGTTTTTTTTTTTTTTTTGGAGTCGGACATTTGGGGAACCAAGAAAGTAGCCATGGAGTAAAGTAATCCCTAGTGCTATTTGGGAAGCTTCAGCTGAGCAATTAGTTTTAAACCTGCAAGCTTTGAGGGAAACCTGGATGGAAGATTGAAGGCCATTTTTATAGTGATTTTTCTGCCAGTAGCACAATTCAGTACCAGTGTATTGGCATACGTATCTGGGTGTTCTAGGAGACATTTTCCAGTATCGGCTTTATATTGTGATCATTTTGTTTCAGATTTAACCCTGTGCATTTTAAAGGAAAGAAAACAAATTGAGCTGCTAATTAGTTTTGCTGAAATCTTGCTAAAATTTCTAATGAGAATGAACTGTTTCGCCTTTTGGGTTGAGACATCAGGGAACTTGTTGCCCTTAAATAGGGTAGCCCTATTAAATAGGGACTACTCAGTTTAAGCACAGACAGTTCCCACTTGCTTGAAGCAGATCTTTTAAACAGGCAAACCACTGTATTGATGGGCTGTGCCTAAAGTGCCATCATTTTATATGGGATAGAAAGGAGGTGATTCGGTGAACTTGGAGTGGGGCAGAGATGGTGTGGACGTGTTGATGTGAGAATTGGTGGTAGAAATGAATTCTTAAATTAAAAGCCAGACTGTTCTAATGAAATGTCCCCGCTGTGCAGAGTACAGCGATTGTCATTATCCACCCGAGGTCTTGCGCCCAAGGATTTTGTTGAAAGGCTTTCACAGAGCAGAATGGGTGGAAGATTTGAAGGCTGATAGCTCAGCTAACTGCCCTTGCTTCGTTAATGGTGCTGAGCTTTGACATAAATAGTAGGGACTGATGTTGGGAAGAAGCTCTCTGAAAAGTTACTTGGCCGGAGCCTCATCACAGCTGGTAATGTAGCCAAGAACAGATGGTGTAATCCATACCCCCCAAAATCATGAAAACTGGGAGAGCTGTTCATTGTGGTAAACTTACAAAACAACTGGGAATCTGGGAGTTTGATGGATCAGACTTTATTCCTGGCTTGCTATTGATTTTGTAAATCCATGACCTGTTAAAATGGTAATGATATTTGCACTTTGTAGCACAGCTATATGCCTGTGAAGTGCATTAAAAATACAAGCCATTTCTTAAAGAATTTCCTCTGGATGTAGACTGGTGGGAGAGATGCAAGTCCCTAGATGAGAATAAAAGTTACTTATGGTGTCTGAGAAATTGAACTTAATTAACTTGTGTTCACTTCCCCTTTCTCCCCTAAGAATGCTCGGGGACAGTATAGTCTGCCAATCCCTGAATCAGCGTTACCCAAGAAGAGTACGTTCATGTAGTGCAAAACGTTGCTGTCTGTGAGGTGCTAGAATTTGCTCTAGCTGAAGTGCAGCCTCCCAAGTGCAGCTGCACTGTTCTCTTCCTGTGTGTATACACAGAGATTGTGTACAACTGAGATTTTGCATTTTTGATATTCAGCCCATTTACATTAGGTTTGCAATTTTAAATAATAGAGGTTTTTTGCCTTTGGGAGATGCAGCCCACATCAGCCAGCCTGAAAGTTTCTATAAGCAATGGCTATGTTTATGTGTGTAAGTATGCACACACCATTTGTGTTCCGTATGGAAAAATGTGGGTTTTCTGGGCTGGGGTGTGGGTTTTTTTCAGGAAGGTTTGTTTCCCTGGTACTGTGTCATGACTCAGACACTGAGGCAGCAAGGTGGGCCAGGGTCCCTCCTTTCTGCAAGCAGGAAACTCAAGGGGTGCTTTATAGCTGTGGGATACCAGCACTTAGGTTAGGGGCTGAAGTGTGTTGCAAGACAAATGACCTCCCTTGTACACAGCTGCAAAGGTGGGGATATTCACGTAAGAGTTCGGTACCTTTTCCTTTTCATCCTTCCTCCTACAATGTGGGGGGGAAAAAATCAGCATATATATATTGCAGCTTCAATGATTGTATTTGTGGAAGAAAAAAAAAAATACAGAGCTCAGTATTAATAGCCAAAAACAGCCCTGAAACAAGTAGATGGTTCTTACTCTAGAAAAATAAACCATTCTAAAAATATGTACAGGAAACATTCAAAACTTCTAGGGTTGCTAATAAGTTAATATATTTAATGAGTACAAGTACTGGCAGGTTTAGTTCTAATGTGAAAAGGGGAAGTACCAATCCAAAGGAAACGCTGGTATTTCTCACTTGCCTTTAAAGCAGATGTTTGCTCCAAGGTTTGATAGAATAAAATCAGCTGTAGATGGACATGTAGCTGTGGTGCCCAGGAAAAGGGTGCTCATTGAAAACCTTTTTTTATTGCACTTCTATCTAGCAGTATGCATTTAGGGTTTATATAAGCAAGACACAAAATCATAGAAATCACTGAATAACTAAACTGGTGTTGGGACTTTAAATTTCATCTCCCAAAAACAGCTCATGAGCAGAGTCAGGCCCTTTCAAACCTGTCTGGTCCTCAAGACTTTCTAATTCTTTACGCACTTCCTGGATGACGCTGCTTTCTTCGTAATCGGAAAGCAGCTCTCTGGGTATCAACCCGGGAAATGGCATCTCAGCTGTGATGAAGGGGTCGTCTTTTTCATTGCTTCTGGTTTCACCAGAGGACAGTTCACACACAGGCACAGTACTATGGCTGTTGAGGAAAAAAAAAGGCATAGTCATACAGTGCATCTTCTTGTGTTCTGTTGCCTGTTCCTTAATAAAATGCTTGATTCCCTCCCCATGTGAAAGCCTAGCAGACAGGTAAAACTGTCATCCATATCTACATAGCTGACTTGATAATCTTGTGACCTGTACGTGCTTCCCAGTTGGAGAGCTGAGGAGGAGCTTGGCACATGCAGAGCTAGAACAGCAGGACGTGTTCGGCCCTGGGACACAAGATGGCAGTGGCCTTCAGCACAGTCCGACTCCTCTGCCACAAGAGATCATGGTGGTGGCTCCTTTGTTAATGGCATAATACCGAATTAAGAAACAAAATACTTAGCTTCAGAGGAACACAGAAAATAAGACCATATGTGTGTTGTCAAACTGTAAAATTTGTCAAGCTTTAGTGTTGCTTCTAAATGGGACAGTCCAGAAGCTTTATTTGCTGCTGTTTTTATTGCTTTGAAAGTTGGTCCAGTTGCCTGCAGAGATCCCACTTTGATATAGGAACTTTAAAATGGACAAGAAAAGTCTATAGCTGTTGACAGGAGACAGGGAATAGGACTTAACTGAGGTTGTGCCCCTCGGCAGTACGAGGAACTGTATGGGACTACAGGTCCCTGTTGCAGCAGACAAGTTGACTCTTACTTGGGCCAGGCTCTCTTCAACTAACTGCTGCTTAACATCATGGTTTCTCTCACCGAAAAAGACTTGTTTTTGAGCTGACTATTTTTTAGGATGTAATGGAAAAATCTGATGTTTTTATTTGAGGCACTAGGCATGCTTTCAGCCAAAGGTCACTTCAAGTGGTGGGGTGAGGAAAAGAGTGGGGGTTTTTTAATAGAAAAGGTTCAAATTCACCATGTAACTTCACAAAATTCAGAGCTTTAGCTTGCTTTCCATGTGAGTCACTGGCAGGCAGTATGCACAGTATTACTGTAATTGTCATGATACTAGACAGGTAAGTAATTTTTGTGGGTATAGCTGGATGGCTCAGATATATTCTCATTCTAATTTACATCTGCTTTTTATATTTGCATTTGAAATGTTTTCATCCTTAACTGTCTGATGTACTCTGGACGTATTTTGGCTGAGGTTGATAGCACTTGTGCATTAGCTGAAATTACTGTGCTGAAAGGATCTGTTTTGCTTGCTTCCTTAGATCAAATTTATGAAAGAAAATATTCCATTGCTTTTCATATGTTTGGAAAAAAAATATAGAATAAGTGTTGGACAGGGAAGAAGAGAAATTAATCTACACAGTAAATAAGAAATGTGGATATGCTCTGTTGTCAAAAGCTATTAGAATGAAAGGTGTAAGGTAGCAAGAAACCTGGGCAGCAGGTCTTAAGTCAGCTGTAGGGAAACTGGCTTCTCAAATCATTCTGAAACCGCAGGGAAGAGCAAGCCAAGCCATCTGCCTTTTCACTTGTGAGAGGAATTATCTTCTGTAAACCATTAGTAAGAGAGCATGCATGTTCATACCTACCTCAGGCACTAAAATATTTTTGATACGTAGGTAGGAAAAAGTTATCAAGCAAAACCTGGTCTAATGGAGAAAACTGCTTGATAGGGGCTGCATGCAGAGAACAAAATCAATGTCATTTCTAAGTAGCTGCTGTTACTTTTTTGGCTAAAAAGCAGTACCAGCCTGACGCCACTAACTGTGTTTACACTAGGAATAAGCTCTTCCCAAACTCGGGCACGTCTGAGATAGGTGTGAGGTCTTTTCTCATCATTAACTTTCAAAATCAGTCAAAACACTTCAGAGAGAGGACCCTTACCCCTGCGGCTGGCAGGTCAAGCCACTTGCACACGGGCATCGCTCGAGGACTCCATCGGGTTCCAGTTCCCAGGTGATGAGGTTGAGAAGTCTGTTGGAAGGATCGTGGCAGGGTTCGCCTTGTTCAGGTAAGGGAGTGCACACGGGAAACAGTAGCTCTGCGTGGCAGAGTGAGTGATGTTTAGGAGAATCAGTAACTGAGTGTTAAACAGAGTTGACCTAATTCAAACCTTCAATTCTGTATACACGATGACAAAGACAAGTCTCCTAAGTCTCCCTACACGCTAGGATCCATTGTTTAACCCTCTTTCCACTAGGTAGGAGAAAGACAACTGGTATTAAGACATATTAACCTAATGAGCAAGACCCAGTCCACAAAGACACTGCTGTCAATGCAATATAACTGCAACTCCATCACTTGGTGATTTTAAAGATTGCTCTAAAAATGAGGAAACTAACATTATAATTACTCCTTTGCAATGCAGTTTTAATGGTTTAAAACCTGCATGTAGAAACACTTCTGTAACTCTGTGCTAATTCTTGTGTTTTTTTATATCTTTATGAAGATTAGAAGTACACAACAATTGTTCAAAAGACTAAATAACTAGCTTTTAAGAACTGTTCCCCAGCCATTTAATTTGTTACACAGACAATTCTGCAGTAAGCAAAACTAACTGATGAGATAAAATGAGGAAAGCTATGATAACAGCAAGGGAAAATAGGGAGTAGAAAACAGCGAAGAGACTGGGAGAAAGGAGAGTGACCAGGTAGGATCTTGAACTAGTTTGAGGCTCTCTAGTTTCTCTTTCTCTACTCCTTCCTTCTGTAAATCAAGTTTCACATTTCTGTGTGCACTGGCAACAATCTCTCATCTCATTCCAGTGTGTAGCCTGTCCATCCAGTCAATATTGTACCCTGTGGTGCCATAGGCAGCCCGTGTAAGATGTATGAAATGTATCTATAATCTGATTTTGATACCCAATCTGCTGGCATGAGGGAAAAGCCACTTCCAATAATTCAAATTAATTTGCCAGCTATTTTTCATGCTTTTATTTTTGCTACGTAAAGTAAAATGACACAGATCTCTGCAGCTCTTAAATGACTCAGAATCTTTACAAACATTACATTTTTGTATTTCTCATATTGTTCTCACTGTTTATGTGCGGTAGGCTTTTTTCATCCATTGGATGCTCCTGTTGTCATTTCCCATCTCCAATGCTATTAAAGCTTTTATAAAGAAGTTCATGTAGCGTACCCATAGGATGAGGGAGAACGACCCAGTGATTCCAGATAGGTTTAAACATTTCACCTGAGCAAAACAGCTAAATGCAAACACTCCTGTACTAGAAAGCACATAGAATAATTAAGGGAACCTCGGTACCTTTCTGGAAAGCACAGCACGTTCCAGGGTTGCAGTCATGCTGGTTCTCACAAATGGTGCCGTTCTCGCCTTTGGAAACCGCTTTCTTGCACTCGCCCCAAACGCAGAGCTGGTCGCCGCAGCATTCGACGTCCCGCGCGCAGTGCTTGCAAAGGGAGGAGCGCGTGACACGGCTGGCCCTCTAACCCTGCCCGCGTGACACGGCTGGCCCTCTAACCCTGCCCGCGTGCCTCAGCGTGCGAAGCGCAAAAGTGGCCTGCGCAGGAAGGCGGCTGCACCGGTGTCGCAACCAGAAGCATGCAGGGCTCCCTCTGCTCCCAGGCTGGCTCGTGCTCTCGGCTTCAAGCACTGCTGGAGCTGTTTGCTGGACAAGAACCTCAAGGGCAGAGCTATGGCACTGCTTAATGTATGTTATACTCTCAGTCTTAACGAGCCCTCAACTCTTTTTCTAAAGCTTTTAGATGAAAACTGACCAGTAGTCAGACCTCCTACAGTAAATGTGCATTCCAGGAACAGCCTTTTGCCTTCAAGGGCTAGGGAAGTAGAGAATATACCTTCTGTTAAGCGCAGTCCTTTACAGCCTGATCAGCACGGGTGCTTTTAAAGAACAAAACTTGATCTTAGCAAAATCCTATTTTTATTTGTAACATGAACCATACCTTAGTTGTAATCAAATGCCTTTGAAATGCAAATATCTAGATAGCTTTGCCAACAACGCAAACCTAATAAATTAACCTATGAAAGCAGTGTCCCATCCAGTGGTGGTGGTTTTGCTTTGGTGGTGTGTTTCATTTTTGGTGGGTGGGTGTTTTTTTTTGTGTGTGTGTGTTTTGTTTTTTGGTAGTTTGAATATCGTAAGAGATGCCTAGTAGGTCAGTTTTTGGTGTTGTTTTTTGTTTGTTTTTCCCCTGACTATGTAAAGCCCTGTCTGGACAACATACAAAACTGGAAGTGTTTCTTTCTCAGTGTATCATATGGGAATTGCTTACACATGGCAAGAAGTAAGACTACTCTAGCACTATAATGATCTACTACTTACAAAGAGGTTTTCTGCTTGTTTGTGCTATTGTGGAGGTTCCAAGGGAACTGATCAGCCATGTACAGTCTAAGCTCACTTTGCAACAAAAGCAGAGCTAGGACACATTTTTTATCTTATTTATATTCTAATGTTTTGCTGAGGAGTGCACAGAAAAATGGGATTGGGACTGGGGGTAGGTTGCAGAAACATCCTAAACTTGCTTTTTAATTGCTCCATGCTAATATGAAAAATGATCAATTTGACATCTTCAAAATTTCAAATAATTGACTTAATGACACCCGAACTGAAATTTTTCGGGATTTGAAACAAGCATTCAATCCCCAGTCATTACATCTCCCTGAAGTTACCAAATTAAGGTTTTAAATCCCTGCAGGAGCAGCCTGTTGCTTTTAGTTAATAATAATCCTGCTGATTAGCTGACTTCACAGCAAGGCTGATTTGCTTCTAGATTTACTAGTCTGCAAACACTTGGAGCAATGAATTTGTCCATCCCTACTGAAGTGAAGCAGGGGGCAGGTTTTCAAAGTATACAAGAACAGAAACCTTGAAACTTAGTTGTCTTAATAGGCAGGTGGGGGAAGATTCTTTTTTTCAGCCTCACAGAGCAAGCTGTGCATCTTCAGGTAACAATCTGGTTTGCTGACATGAGCAGCAATAATACAGGTGAGTTTCTAAAGACCACGTAACATCACGTATCATGCAGGACTTACTGTGTGCTGGGTTTTACAGGGCTGACACTTGTACTCCAGGCTGGAGAACTGGCAATATTTCCCCGTGTCACAGTCTTCATCAATGATACACTCCTAAAGAACAGGATAAAAGTGTGATTTGCTGCGATGTGGCAGAAATTCATACCTCTCCTTGAAATGCCAGAAGGTCTTAAGAAAGGTAATTGATTATGTTTCTTATTTGGGAATCAAGAAAGAACAGCTTTCTTTGGGGCTTCCGTACGACAACAGTTCCGTACTAGAACAACACAGTTTCCCAGGCATGCTTAGCGATTGCTGCCCTCAGGAGGCAGCAGGGCGAGACTCCATAAACAGCAGGCCAAAGAGAAGCTTCTCCTCTGGCCTCCTTTGCACGACTCTCCTCAAACCCAGGCAAGGACCTTCGCAGTCTCTATGCTCTTCTGTCAGCAGCAGCTTCTACATTCAACCTGCAGCACTTTCCCCCACCTTGCTGCAGCATCACAGTAACAGCAGCTCTCTCCTACTGCCTGTACTTTTGGAAGGCCATACATGTCATTTCTCCCCTTAATTTCCTTTTCTTGGTTACTAGCATGTCTGCAGTATAGCTGTTACTATGGCTCATCACCTGCAAGCTCACAGCTGTAAAAGCTGAAATACCTACACATTTCAAATCCTCATTTCAGTTTCATCTGAATATTGCAAAATAGACAGGAATAGATCTTGGCTGATGTCATTCCCCTGGTATCTCCAAGCTCACCTTTGCTAAGGTTTAGCCAGTCCAGGAATGTAACTTGTACTTCACATGCTTTCAGCATGCGTGCAGCTAACTGTTTTCACACCAGAGATTACCTATTGAGCATGACCATTTAGTAGATAGGCCTGAACACTGAAGTAGGATTGGCAATTTAAGAGCCATGCACATCACAGGGAGAAAAACCTCTGCTCCCTAATGCCCAGCGTGTCTGCCTTCACCAGCCGCCAAGCCCCTCCAGGAGGCCGAGGTGCCAGGTTCAGCTCTTTGAGCCTGGACACACTTCGTGGCCTTGAAAATGCTCACGTGCTTGAGCAGAGAGGGACACCCAAGGTCCCCTCCTGAACCTCAGACTCAAGCTTCTCCACCCAGAAATGTCCCAACCACCGCAGCAGCGAAGGCTCCCTTTCCATGTGTCCTGCATGGGGAAAGCACAAACTGGCCAAGTTCTTCCCTGTGTGTTTTGGGTTGGTTGTGTTTTTTTGTAGAGGTGCAGCGCTGAGAAAGAACCTCTGAAAGCGACAGTAGGTAAATATTCCTGTGCGTGCCTGGAAATGCTGGTGCACAGGGAAGCTGCTTTCTGTTGCCCTCTACAGCAGCTTCTTCAAAATTAAGTGATTAACTCTGTTCTCTGAACTGTATTTTCTCCAGGCTAGACACAGTCTAACCAATAGATGACTAAATTACAGCACAACTCCTGCATGAGTCAGTTGTACAGGGTTTTGGTTTCTATCATCATAAGGTTGATGCTATAGTTTTGCTATTTGCCAGTATCAGAAAAGTTACACAAAAATTCCAGAATTCTCCAAAGAGACTACTTGACTGCTGCTTGGTGGATATTCATCTCACTTTCTGGAAAAGATCAACTCTTAGCTCTGCAACCTTTATTTAAAGTTATATTCAGCTTTTAATTTTGTATTTCTGTTTCCTCAGGTGCTTTCCCCTCAGCCCACTGGCTTCTTCCACCCTGTTCCAATGGGGTTTTGTGTTTCTGCAGGAGCAGCTGGGCTGAAGTGTGGTTTGTGTTTGCTACTAATGCAATTAGCTCAGTGAGAAGTTCAAGTGAAGTTCACCCCTCATCATTTATAGAGGAAATGACTATACTGTCAAACTGCTATCCCGTCCTCACATTTTCTTCAAAGTCAAGTTTACAGAAGCCACTCGCACTGTACCAACAGGCTGCTCTGCGTGCAGGACAGAGCTTTGTTTAGGTTACCCACTCTGGCCATCTGAGGTGTTTTTCAAACACTTGGGTTGCCCAGAGCACAAAGCAGATGCAAACGCAGCCTGTGGCCTGATTCCTGTTGGGTCAGTGAAGCAGCACCTCAGTCACGCATCTGTAGACTAGGGGCAGTCATTTCGGCTGTTGTAAGAGAAGAGTATCCCTGAGTTCAGGATCCTATAAACTGCCACAATTTGCAGCTTAATTTTTCTAGTGCAGTAATAATGTGTGTTTTGTTCATTTACGTTTGTGCTGCTACGTAATCAGCTGAGTAGCAATCACAATGTTACGTAACATATTGGAGATTTTGTGGTTCCCAGTTAGCTCAGTCAGCTCCTGTCACGACTCCCTCTGTCTGCACCACGCTGTGTTCAAAATAAGCTATACCATTTCATTCCTATTCCATATGCCTTCAGGCAAGCAGCCAGCTTTCATGCAGTCAGTTTTTCCAGTTGCTGCTCCCTCTCAAGCAGGAATCGTGCCATAGTCATTTTAAAGCTCGTGGAATAGCTCTAGCTCTAAACCACCTAACATCAAAGCTGCAGCTCCTCAGTCGCTGCTGCTTCTTGCACTAATGCAAACCCTGGCCAAATACCTTGTTTTGTCCTTTTACTGAACAATATCCCAGCAGTTTAGAATCCCAGTTTCATGAGGGTTTTCTGTTGCGGAAAAAATTCTTTCATTTTTCTTTCCAGACAAGGAAAAAAGACTATTTTCATGTGCTCTCTTAATTCTGTGAAGTTTAGCGCTCCCCTCCAAACCATCCTCCTTCACTCCAGTATTACAATCCACATGTCAGTGCAGACCCCAGCAATGCCTACACCTCAATCTTGTAGCCTGTTGTTCTCCTCAGCTGTGTTACAGCTTCCCAAAAGTCCTGACACAGAGCAGCTGCCCAAAAAGCAGCAAAGCTAACTATCTTCATGAGCTGCAATGGAATCACAAAAGAAGTAGTCTTCCTGGCATTTTGCAAACTAATTTGTTTTTCTGCATATTTTTGTCTTTGTAGAAGCACCAATGTGCACACCGCAGAGAGGGGGAACTGGCTTCTGACAAGCAGCCCAGAAGGAGGGAGCAGCATGTGCTACGTACCTGTAAGTACAAACTTAGCATCCTTTGCACTCTTAATTATAATATTGTACCCTGCAGTGAACATCCTGTGACACCTGAAAGCAATTTGAGGGCTGGGATCTGTTCCAAAGCCCATTAGGGGGAAAAAAAATAAAAAGAAATTAATACAACTGAAATTTCTGGAAAAGGTTCCTCATGCTTTAAGTTAGGCTCCTTAAAACTGAACTGCAGCTGAAAGAAACTTGGATATTATGCCAAGGTATTGTTTGCTTTCTTAAGAAATGGAGAGCTTCCACGTTTGGGATTTTTAAGAAGTTACTGACTATAGCAATAGTGGAGCCTGGTGCAGGCTACACAGCCACCAGCAAAACAAAGCAGATGCCCATGGGTGCAGCAGCACCAGAGGGCATAAGTCTCAGGTGGTGCAACAGGCTGTGACCAGAGCGCATTCCTCCTCGCTGACTGTTGCAGCAGGTGGAAGGGCACAGCAGTAAAGCAGCCCTCTTGCAATGCAACAGGGCAAACCGTCTTTAGGCGTGAGCCCCTGGCACGTCTTTGGCCTCGAAAGGACTCCGGACTTCGGGCAGATCCTACTGGAAAGGAGGAGGCAGCTGCCTGGGATGGGACCATGCCATCCTCTGCCCATAGAGTGCAGTGAGTTTAAAGAGGGGAAGCTCCAAGGGCAGAGTTAGTGTCCTCTTCTACAGAAACCCATGTTCATTTGCAGTATTCATAGACGTTCTATACTTCACTATGGTAACGGTTTTAATGTACTCCTTTGCTGATGATATATTATATAGTGAACTTACACTCATTTTGCTTTGTTCTTTTTTTCTCCTTAATTCCTGTATTCAACTGTATTTTTTCAGAAAACACTAAAAAATCTGCTCAAATCTATTCTGATACAGCCTGACTTCAAAATGAAACCAATCTTAAATGAAAAGTTTTGTTAGTCTCTTCCACTCTTCCTGTTCACCCTCCATCCCACATACTGAAAAACTCTTTATTCAAAGATAGTTTTAAACAAAGCTCTCCATTAACTCATATCTCCAGCAAGTATTTTTCTGGGACAGGCAAATGCCTGTCTGGAAGGAGTTTCCCTTGACTTCCTGGCTTTGCACTTTAGCTTAGAATCCCAGAAAGCCCCATGCAAAGGGCTGGGGGTGAGTTCCTATGCATTTTTCAGTGGCAATTAATACATTTATCAAGCCTAAAGACTGCACGTGAAAGGAGAAAGTGCATGGAGCAGAAAACGTGCCTGTGGCTACGGGGCGGCGGCAGTGAAGAGCCTTGGTAGCAGCTCTCTGCCAAAGTCACCGATTGCTCTGGCACTGAAGTCATGAGGAGAAAAGGAGTACAAGGGATTCAAATGGAAGGGCCACATTTTCATTATGTATGGAAACCAAAGAGCTTTGTTTACTCTGATCCTCTTTCAGTCTGTGACTACGAGCCTTCCGACACCATGTGACAACCGAAGGAGAGGTAGGCCTGCTTTTTGTCTGGGTAAGGCCTCTAAGCCAAAACAGTACATGGTGTCAAAGCGATGGCCCCTCTGAAGTGTTCAAGTGACATTCTGCTCATCTGCCCTCCAGGCCTTGTATGCCCAGTAATGCTTAACGGGTGAATCCTTCTGAAAAATCACCCACTCTGCCTCTTTTCCTCAGTAAGCACCATAATAATCTGACCCTGGCAAGACTACAGTCTCAGTGAATGCTCCTGAAAAATGCATTGGCAGAGATGGACCATCAGGAACGCAGTGCAAAAAACTTATTTTGGTCTATTTTGCAATGGTATCAGAAGCAGCACACTAGGAGAACAGCTCAATTTTGAAAGACAAAATATATATATATATAAATACATACTTCCTGTGGACCTATTAATTTAGAACAGCAACACTTTGACATTCAATATCCAGATGTGTCTAAAACTTTGTGGTCTAAAAGACTGCATTTTTTTATTCCAAGTAACTTCAAAAATAGTAAGAACTATGGGAACACTGTAAACCTGTGATGCTGATTTCAAAAGTGCCATTATTTCCAAACAGCTAGTAATCATATAAAGATGCAGCCCTCATAAAATGGTGTGCCCAGAAGCTGAATTTCTATGCAGGCGTCTCCTCTCTACAATTGGAAATTGCTACAAGGATGCCATGATTCACTACCAAACTATGTAAATTTTGAAATTTTATAAAAGCAAAACAATCTGGAGTAGCCATTTAGAGCAAGGATGTGAAACATCTGTGAGAGAGGAGAACCAGCATAAAGCAGGATTTCTATATTTATTCACTCCCTGTTAATCTTATTCACTGAACTGAGTAGTAGCACAGACAGTAAGATGCCAACCTGTCCTCAATTTAAAATTTACTTCAAGCCTTGAGCCTTATGCATTTTGTTCTTATGTGATTCACATTTTTGGTACCTTAAAGTTTCCACAGCCTTTCTTACTGTGTTTAGGTATCAGCCAAAGCTAACAATACCATAACCAAAGTACTGAACATGAGTAAGAATTCATCCACAGCAGACTGTGCCTAAAGCAATGTGGGAGATTGCTGTTGCCAGAGAGGAAAAGGGCTCTTTTATTTTCCTAGATGTAGATGGGATGAGGCTGCGTTTAAATGGCAGCAACAGAGGCTTTCTAGTGAGGGTAGAAAAGCACTGGAACGTGTCATGTCTATCATGGTGGGATTTTGATACCTTTAATTAAGAGGATCCCATTTTCTGTTGCATTGGTTCTTTTCCTGTAAATGTGAGCTGCTATTTAAGACAAGAAACATGTGATAATGAGCTGTGTTCTCTGACCTTTAGTTACTGTGTTTTCAGCCAAAATACCTACCTAGGTTACCCCATCTCACAGCAAAAGGCACCTTGCTTCTCTTCACTCTGATAAGGTCTAGCAGCTGTTTACACCTGCTTGCTTGTTCAGGATCACCAAGCATGATATCTGAGTCCATGGAAACCGTGTTCTCCCTTTTCTCCACATGATGGCTACTGCAGCACTACAGTATTACAAAAACATCATGTATTTGTACACACCTCCTGATTCTCCATGTGTATCTGCAGCTTTCTAGGCAGTGTTCTCCCTGAGGAAGCAAGCCAGCTCAGAGTGCAATAAGGTCAGAAAATCAAAGTGTGAGCAGAGCCCTGTGATACACATCTCTGCTGACGATGGCATAGCTTCCCTGTCGTTCCTCGCTGCAGAAGTTTCTTCATGCAGGATCAGAGGCAACGCTCATGTTTTGGAAACTCCTGCTGACAGGTCTTTCCATTCACTGAGGCTAACATTCATTTGTTTGGTTGCCATCCAGTGAACTTCAGGTGACCAATAACATTTCGGTGTTATAGATATGCCATTACTCACACTGACACCATCTTACCAGTGAGTTAAATTAAACCTCCTCTTATGTATCACTAAGAAGTACTTATATCTGTGGACTTAGATACTAACACTCAAGGGTATGCATACACTCAATCACATCTTCCGTACAGGAAGGGTATATGTCTCGCTCTACAAATACAATCCATACCCTAAAGGTATTCCAGAGGCTACAGTGAAAGACATAAGAGGGTAGATCTGCTAGTGAAAAGCAATAGTTTTTCTTGCATGGTAAGATAAGGAAAGACATAGCAGTCTTGCTGCAGGAATTTAGGCAGATTGGGACTAGAAGGGAATCTAGTCCACAAGAGGCTTTTTGTTCTAAAATGTGAGACGATTTGTGAACACTTGAGAAGTACTCACAGGGATAGCCTGTAAAGGAAGACAGCACAACGGTAGACAGATATTCTGCCTACGAACAGCTGATGCACCTGGAGGAGCTATGGTGCATCTTTCAAAATGACTGCTGCTCTAAGCTGTTTATGAATTTTGCAGAAAACTTTACATTATAAATTAATTTATTTGAGCTACTGTTTAGTGCGTGATTTGGATTTGTTAAATCTTTCTTGAATTATTAGTTAAGAAATGCAACAAACTGTGGGCCTTTATCTACCCCTACATTTAAAATGGCCTAATGGGAGGAGTTAGCTCATATACTAGGCAAGAGCTGATGCATGTAACAAGGGATGTCAACAGTGCAGGTTGGACAGTTAACTGAAAAGCAATATAAAAGTGCAAACTAATGATTAAGGACAGAAAACCCTCCAGATTTAGCTCTTAACAAGAAATTTGGCTAGAGATGGACCAGGATTTCAAGCCAAGAATGCACTTAGTGTCTCTACTGATAGTTTAGAGCTTTTGACTACAAATCGGCAAAGATTAGAAATTCTGTGAAAAAAAACAAAAAATTTGGACTGAACTGTTGGGCTGGAATGGCCAAAACTAGTGTCTTCCTTTAGACACTAACAGACAGCAGAAGGAACACCAAAATGTTGCATGCTCTGATTCCTGCCATTCACTGCTCTCCCACAGTGCTGCTGGTGGATAAATTTGCATTTCCCTTCCACTAATGCTTGCTTCTCAGTTTTCAAAACTTCTTTTCTCTTCAATATTGTTAGGAACCCTCTCCTTGGAGAGGCATGAATCTCCAAGAGTACGACTCCCAGTTATGTGGCTGTGAACACACTTAGAGAAAATTCATAGAACTTGCTCAGAAGGGAATCCAAACATTATTTTATCAGTTCTGGATATACCCAGAGAACTGGATGCTTATTAATGAAGAGCCACAGCTTAGCCATTTACAGCTTCTTCTTTAGAAAATCTTGCCTTGCAAGCTTATGGGGGAAATAGATCCCCAGGGAATAATATATACTATTTCTTTTTTCTGTTTACTATTTTAATATTGAGTTAAAGATAAATCTTTTACAGGCTGAAAGAAGCTCTAAACAAAGCCATTATAATGAAGATATCTATTTTATCTCTACAGATAAATCTTTAAAATTATTTGAGCTTTTATTCTCCAGGCAACTTTGTTAAATAAGCACATCAAGGTCAAGGCCATAATTACTTCAGAAACAACCCCTGGACAGTCACTTCCAGAACCTGTCAAGTCAACTTTCTCTGTATAGGAGAGGTTTCACAGGGGTAAAGGAGCCAGAGCTGCAGGGATCCAGCCAGCACTCTCTAGCCATGGAAATAAAGCCCTGGTATCATGGGCCTTATTTCGTAAGGATCTGAGGCTGTTCAGAAATACTTACTAGCTGCTGGCTGTGTTTGCAGAAGGCAGGCACCAAACGTGTGTGTGTACAGGCACTGTGCCCCATGCAGAGGGTCAGCACCTTGCACAGGGTTGCACGAGAGGCTTCTCTCCTAACTCTCCCACAGAGAAACATAGACCTGTACTTTTTAACTAATTACAAGGCACAGTTGTGCCCCTCAACAGGCAACATTTTCACCTAAAGAGTGTTGTTACTTTAACTGTGTTCTTCACTTGAGTTTGCTACTGTAATAACTCTTTTACCTTGCATGCTGACCAGTGTTCCCAGGAGAAGTAAATTACAGAACATTTGGGCTCTTGGCCCAGGTGCAAGCGGGTCTAAAACGCTTCATGGATGTAAAAACCTGCAAAACCAGCCTCTATTTGGCCTCTTTAGTGATGCAAGACTGTTGGATCTAAGCCTGGTAACTATGCTGGTGACGGTCAATCCTCACTGACATCTGAGAAAGGGAATGTTAGTCTGGGAATGTAAATGGCACCTCCAAATAATGCAGCACCTCTCAAGAAGTGGATTTCTGTGCCAGAAATGGCAGGCAGCCCAGTTCTTCTGGAGGCTTAGAGCACTGATAGTCTTCTGGCCAGCACGATACAGTCAACCAAATCAGTTAGTAACAGCGAGCACACTCTGAAGTGAATGCTTGTGCACTGCAAAGCCCAAAAGAAACACTTTCTGAGAGAGGAGAGTATGGGGGAAGATTATCCCTAATATTTCTATAACAGTTTATGTGCAATGTGTGTGCACATTTGTATGTGTGCTGTGCATACATATATTTATTGTGGGGTTGCAATTATTAATTACTGCCATAGTAAGTTGTACAGAATTCACATTTTGGAGTAGGTGGTTTGCTAGGCTGTTTGATGAATTCTCACACTTGGCACTTAACTGCAGTAAGAGTAGCCAAAGAGCAGGAGCTGTGAGAATCCTTAACTTACAGAAACCAAGCTTTTAAACTGAGCCTATAAACTGAGCCTGTGAAATAGGTTTGTCTTTCAGCAGTCACAGCAGCCTATAAACTGAGCCTGTGAAATAGGTTTGTCTTTCAGCAGTCACAGCAAGCACAAAACTAGAGTTTCTGTAGTACCATGTGCCTATTTCCTGTATTTTGCAGAGTGAAAATACAAACAGAAGTGCTGCTCCAAAGAGAGCACCAATCTGAAGGCTACCTTAGTAGCAGCAAAACACAGAGGCCCTGATGGCTGGCCTCTACTACCACCTTCTCCATCAAAGAGCTTTATTAGAAAATGCCAGCATTTGCCTTTTCTAAATGACTCGCAGTGCTTACAGCTACGATTATAAACTGTTTATTGTGTTTGTTACACAACACTGAGCAGCAAGATAAAGTAGGGGGAATGTATATTACAGAACAGCACATATATTTGTTGTATTTAGAGGTCAGAGCAGTGATCTCCAAACAGATTTCAAAAGGTTTCCTTTGCAGCTGCCTGGAGAACACAAGAGCTAAACATATATTGCTTTGTTGCTGTTATGTAAAATATACAGCAAAAAAGCAGAACAACTCCTCCAGGATCTAATGTCCTGGGGAAACTTGCTGCCTGGAAAACAACTGCAACCCCACAATGTCACAAAACTTCAGATATGAAAATTATGTATAGAGAAATGATCTAAGCGGCACTACGTTGTTTCCTGCATTTCATTTTCCCTGTATTTTTGTCTTAAATTTACAGATCTAAGCAATAGGACCTTCTAACTTGGAAAAAGTCTTCCTTACACTTGATAGATGTCTCACTGGCAGCACAATTTTCTTGCTCTAACCCCACTGTCCAATTCTCAGTCACGGCCATTACTCCTAGAATAGTTCTTTGCCTTTGTAGTATCCTAAGTAATTCATGTTCCTCCTTAGTATTTACAATTTTCAAGTATATTTAGACTTCCTTCTGCTAGGCATCTCTGTCAAACTAATATTATACATGTTTGCCTTCTTTCCTTAAATAACAACCAAGCATGCCTGATGGTTGTTTTTTTCATTTACCTTTTCCTCTAACTTGGCAACCTCTAAATAAGTTGTCTGTACCCTTGATGTTGAAAGTTCAAAGTAAGTGGGAGAGGGGAATAGAAGTTAACAAATAAGGTTTTGTTTCATAAGGAGCGTCAGTGAAGATGTTGATGAAGAACCCCCCCAGGGTTTAAATGATTTGGAGTTAACTTGATCATCAGTTCTATTTACACTTCCATCACAATAGGATATGGGCTGCTCCCAGGAAATTTGGCAGAAGTTTGTATTCTGCCCTCAAACTCTTCAGCTGCAAGACTAATCATGATGTTGGGTCTAGATGCAACACTGGTTTGGTGAGTGAGGCAACTTTCCCATAAGTAAAATGTAGATAAAGTCATTTATTTATGAAGCTTATAAGAAACTCTGTATGACCTTTGAAGGAAAGCTAACTTAAAAATATTTTTACAGTTGCAATGCATGGATAGATGCTTATGACAAGCCAACAAAATATATTGTGAAACACCGGATTGTTGTGTCCCACTGCTAAAGATCGAAAAGTTAGCTTCTGTACACTGTTTTTACTCAAAAAACAAGAAAAAAATCCCCTCGAATTGCCTTCATTACACATATTTCATTATTAAAAAGCATTTTGGAATACGCTAAAGGTAACAGTTTGTATATAAAACCAAACCATAGCTTAGAATTAGTTACAAGTTATTTTGTAGATTGACTTATCCCCTCCTGTCATTACCTTTGCCAGAAACAAACAAAAAAAAAATCCAAGAACAGGATACACAAGCAACTTTATTGTTGCCACTTGTCATTTTCAAGTTTAATGGCAGTATTAAAATAGCAACTGGAAGAATGAAAATTTAGGCAGAGGATGTTAGCAAAAAGATGCACTAATTTTAGGTTTTACTCCTACTAAAAACAGGAACTACCCCCATAGATGTTTCTTTTGTTCATGCCTTATAAAAAAAAAGAGAACTTTTCCTATGAGAGAAATGAAAGCAAGTGATTTTTTAAAAAAGCCATTTGATACATCCAGTTCATGACCTCTTGTCTTGCTAATAAAAGCCCTAAAGCCTGCATTTAAGACAGGAATTTCTAAAGGGACTATTGACAAATAGTAAAGTGTAGGAAATGCATCTGTTTTTGCAAAACTCAGGCAAATAATATCCCTATTTTTTAATGTTCTGACCGCTTACCCCTAACAGTTGTGTGTTTTAAAATACTCAGAAATTTGGCTTAGCCAATTTATTAACTGTACCACTTTCTTCTGAGTGATGAACCCCAAGTATTTATTTAATTTGCAAAAGTTAATGAACGTTCACTTACATGATTTTTTTTGTTTTCTCCATCTCTTATAGATGTAATAACCACCTCAGAATAAACTGTTGATCCAGTTTTGTTATCTGTAACCTAGCAAGAGAGGAACAAGAAATCAAACTGTGATACCATGTAAGCCCTTTGTTACTCTCAGTCTGATGTTCTTCAATAGTGTTTCTTCCCTTTGTTGCCACCTCCCATTTTCTTGGCACAAAGGTAAAAACATGTTAGGGGAGAGGGGCATAGAGTAACAAGGCTACCTCCTCATCTATTTAATGTGTCATATCAATGAAGCTAAATGAGCAGATGATCATTCTTTTTTGCTCCATATAATGACCATGCCCATGCTCCATTTTTAGCAGGTATTTCTTTTTGAAGCACACATTGTTGGTAGCAGTTTAACAAAATAAGTGATTTCCCATTAACCTTTACCACACATGCTGCTACACAGTGATCAGGCAAGCAAATCAGACACATCCAAACCCCAAAGTAATCATGGCCAAAGGAAGCTAACACTCAGATTCTAGTACTCTTCCCCCAAAGTTGCAGAATTGCTTTTACTTTTAAAGAAAAGATTGTGTAAGAACCAGCAGCTTCCTGTTTTCTCATACCTTATCAATTTCTTGATGAGTCTGAACAGTCTTATTGCCAATTCTGGTTTCTTTGTCGGACTCATTATGGTAGGTGGGAGGTAAGTTTTCAAAGTTTACTTCAGACAGCTTTTTGGCCCCTTCCTCTTCAGCTTCCATCTGGCAAATTTAAATAAATCAACTGCAAATCAGCAATGATTAGGCAAAACAGAACAAGTAACTTCTCATCCTGCCCCTAGTAATAGTCTGTTTAATTACATGATGTTATTAGTATAGATCCTCACTGAATGGGAACACATACTCAGCTGTGCAGAATGGCCATGGCAGCTTTTAACGGACTAGAGAAACACTGAAGAGCTAAACCCTTGAGCTCTGGACTCATGTAGGCAGCAAGGAAAATGTTTGCTGAGAAAACAAACCAAACGCTCAGGACAGATTTTCCCATCCAACAATGTGGAGAGGAAATACTCTGGCAGGACAAAGAGCTGTAGCCAGAGGCCCTGGACCCTCACGGCAGGATCAGGGCATGTGCACCCAGAT
This sequence comes from Nothocercus julius, assembly GCA_013398735.1. Classification (NCBI taxonomy): domain Eukaryota; kingdom Metazoa; phylum Chordata; class Aves; order Tinamiformes; family Tinamidae; genus Nothocercus; species Nothocercus julius. The sequence continues at coordinate 1,293,988 of VZSV01000001.1, read as the reverse complement.
GTGCTCCTCCATCTCTGCAGCCAGAGGGAGGCTTGGCACAGAAAGGATAAGCAGACCAAAGGACAAGCATGACTGAAGGGTCCCAGTCTTGCAAACAATACAAACTCTGAGGAAGCTTGGTCACTTTTGTCATTTGCAATCCCTGCAATGGAGCTAGGAGGCTGTAAGTTCAGCCAGGCTGAACAGCAGTACTTTTTCCCAGAACAAAATTGCTTCCTTTTGGTGTGTCTGCTTGTATTAAATGACAGCTGCAAACTTTTTTAAGTTTGAGGCATTAATCTGCTGTCACGCAGCTCCGACACTCCCCATTTTGTGCCATAAACAGGCCAGGCCTCAATCCAGAATAAACACTGACTATGGAAAGAGTAAAATCGACAGAAATGTTAACTACAACCATATTTATATCTAAGCTTATTTTTGTCATTACAAAGCATACTCTAAAAGATATGGGTCACACCAATGCGTTCACAGCCTAAATGAAATGGAGGGCAGGGACAGAAGAGTCCAGATGACAAAAGAACTTTAGAAACAATCTAATTAAAATGGACAGCACTTTGTTTCTCTAGTGGACTAGCAGTAAAATGTTTTTTTTTTCTCTTTTTTTTTTCTCCTCACAGACAGAATTAGAAGATTTTTAAGAAGAAAATGAAATAGATATACATATATATATATGTATGTATAAAAGCCCACAAATAAGAGGACCTGGGGAGGAAGGCCTTTTGCTGGGCTCAGGATGCAGATTTTCCTCCTCCCGGCTTTGAATCGGGTCCTGTGACACTTGGGGCAAGTAATTTGGGTCAGTGATTTATACCACGAGCAAGCTGCTTCTCTCCGCGTGTCTTCAGGACTGCCTCACCTCCTTAAACCCTTTTTTTTGGAGGGGACACTAACGTCCCGTGTCTCGGTTCCGAGCCGCACAGCGATGCTGAGGCACGGCCCCCCCGCCCCGCGGGCGCTCTGCGGCAGCCACGAGCAACAATAGCAGGAACGCGCTGCGTGGGAGCCCCGCGAAGGAGCTCGTCTTAAAAAAAACAGGGAAACGAAAACAGCACCAAGAAACACAAAGCCCATAAGGGAGCACGGC
>VZSV01000001.1:1265326-1292449 GCA_013398735.1 Nothocercus julius | reverse complement strand
CGCGCCCGGGCAGGGGGGAGATGCTAAGGGGAAGGAGCCGCCACCGCCGAGACCTGCCCGCTCCTGAGGGCAGATCACGGGGTTCAGGGCGGGGGGGCCGACGTGTTTTCTCCAAAATGTCAGACCGCGCCACCGGTCTGTACCTCTGCTGTGAGCGTCTTCCCCGGCCTCCACGTTCCCTGTTCATCTCTGCGCTGTGTCACGGGCCGGCTGCTGCCCGCGCCGCCTTGTTGTGCCAAGGCAGAACTGGCTCCAAAGCTCCTTTTTATTCTGGAGCCTGGGGAGTAAAAGAGTAGAATATAATGAGTAAAATATATCTGCCCCGAAAGAAAATGTCAGTCTCCCAGCCACAGCACCTCAAACTTCTTTGGTGCCACAGAAGTCTTCATTTTGAACACACCATAAATCTTGGTTTCCTAGTACAATAGCTTGATTTTTGTATGTGAACTCCGTGGACTACACAGTGCAGTGAACAGAAAGTGCTGAGGGTTGTCTGGAATTAATTAATAGCTTCGCTATTTTCCATCATGGTCCAGGAAATCTAGCACACAAAACAGTGCTGTAGTAGAAGGGACCACGTGTTTAGACCACTTACTGCTCTCTTCCACCTTTATGGCTCATTCAGATTCCCGTTTCGTTCAGTGTCTCAGATCAGCTTAGTAGTGTTGCCATTCACAATGACAAGAGGATAATTCAAACCACATCAGTGATATTTAGCCTTTTGGAGTAGGTATTCTTTTGTGAGGAGGTATTAAATATTTTCTGTTGCTGGATTGTTTTTGCTTGCCGATTGGGAATAGGTAGTGGAAGAGGCAGACGTGTAGAGGATCTGTTCATGTTGGTGGTGTTGAACTGTTAGGAAAGGGTCAGGGAGAGGGAGAGTGCTCCTTTTTAAGGGGAGTGTATGGAAATCTAAGACTAGTAATTAAGCGTCTTGGCTAGAACATCAAATCAGATGCACTGAAAACATTTCAAAATGACCCAAGGTCTTTTCACAAAGGAATTTAGTCATCTAACTCCTGAGGAAATGAAATAGAAACCAGATACTTAAATATCTCCGTAAATCTGGGCCTCAGACCAATTTTCTGAATAATCTAAACAGAGGTTAATTGCCTAAATACTTTCGAGGAGGTGGATCTAAAGAGATAAATATCTTTTTTCAGTGTGATGAGGGCCATGCTTGCCAGCAGGCAAGACCCTCCCATGTTGCCTCGATGACAGTGCTGTAAATAAACCTGAGATAGGTGGGATATTTTGCAGGATGCAATGCCATGCATCGCTTGACCACGTACCGAGATGCTGCAGGGTATGCTTTATTCAGTAGGGTTGCTGTGACCGTACAGTTTGCTTGAGCTCATTAGCCTTACTGGAGGGCAGGTAAGTACGCATTAGGCCATGGTGCTGTGCTAGGAGATGGATGTGATTCCTGATGTGACCATGTTCCTCCCTGCATTTAGAGCTGGGTGCTTTTCCTCTCAGTTACTTCCTCTGCTCAGTGTAATTTCCAGTGTATTTCTAAAGCAGGAAGAAAGCTCTGCCCGAGTTGGAATAATTGCTTCTGTTTGAAAGCTTGCTTCTGGGGACAAAGAATGGTATGAATAACTAAGAATAGTGTGTTCTTATGCCAGACTCATGCACAGTGTTGTCATGTTAGTTAAAACATGGTGCAAATATGCTTTGGTCTGTGACCCCTCTTCATAGTTAAGGTGAAGCCCAAAGAGGTGATATTTCTGTTGGCCAAAGTAACACAGCTAAAACAAATCTCCTCGTGAACACATACAGTACTAAATGAACTAGGACTACACTCCTGAGAGAAAAAAAAAAGGCCTGTTTTATCTGCCTGGTAAGTTTTTCAGCCTAAGAAAAGAGGCGGATGGATATAGAGGAAAGGCAAAGCACATGCAGAAAATGAAAGACAGCAACTATCTGACTGTTGCTGAGAATCTTGCAGGTTTGAGAACAAGGAAAGATGTAGTGAACTGGGAGAATTCTACCTGGGAGCATAGTTAGGAACAACATATACCAGTGAAAGAATTTGCAGTACTTAGGTCAGCCTCCATACAAGATCCCAAGGGTGGATTTGAGTGAAAAAGTCTCCCCTATCGTGGTGAATGCACCCTTATCAAAGGCAGACATCATCTGAATCACTGATTCTGGAGAGCAGAAGACATCCATCTCCTGCTTGAATGAGTTTTGAGACAAAGAGCATGTACCTGAAAGCAGCGGGGTAAAAAGCCGGGCATGGTTGATTTGTTTGTGTTTTTGTTTTTGTTTTCCCCACACGTTGTTTACTCATTTAAAAGTAGTACATTATATTTTGCTTTCTGTGTTTTGGACAGCAGTTATTTTGCTTGTTCATTTATCATTTAATTATTAGACTTCTTTTCTCTTTCCCATAAATCTTGTACTGCGAACAATCTATCAATTCATTAGTGGCAGGGAAAAAAGACTACCAAGATGTCTAGCTAATCTGCAAGCTACGACAAGAGAAGAAAAGGCAGCCTTCTGAAGTATAGGAGCATAAACAACATCAAACAACAACACAACAAAGACAAAATCTATCACCGGCAGGCACAAATCCCAGAAACTGAAAGCCTAAATTCCCTGCTGAAGGAGAAGGGAGAGGAGGAGAGAGGCAGAGCAGAGCGGAGAGAGGGAATTGGAAACATGGGCATGATTTGCAGTTTCTACCATCTCCATCTGTATGTGTCCTGGCAGTTCCCACAGGGTTCCCCTGCAGAGGCATCAGGCCAGGAGGGCGGCTGAGTCTGACCCTGCAACGGGCGGCCCCACGGCGGCGATGCCCCCGTCACACACCAGAGCCACGCGATAGCTCCCACAGGAGGTCCGTGCCACCCTCCCTGCTGCTGCCTCCTTGCCGGGAGGGTGGCAGGGTGCCCATGCTGCCATCCCACCCACGGCACCGGGTGCTCTGTGTCCCCGCCAGGCTGGCGGGAGAGCCGGCGGGTGCCACACCGGCTCCTCACCAACAGCGGCTTCCAAAGCCGAAGTGGCAGTAGCCAAGTGCAAATCAGACACAGTTCAACAGTGTGGAATAACAGGTGGCAAACTGCATATGTATGGCCTAATATAAATATATGTGTATTCATACTACAATCTTGAAAAATATTATTTAGATATATGAAAAATCTTGAAAAAAATCTTGAAAAATATTATTTATATTATTATTTATTTAACTTCCATGCAAAACTGACTGCTTTTTTACTGTGGTACTTCTAAAGAGTTCTCACAGGAGAGAGAAGATCCAGGCAGCTAGAGATGTGTTATCAGTATTTAATGCCCACTCTTTTTGTTTGTCATACATTTTATTAGATTTCTTGGACTTAAAAAATTCTGAGCTGTTGTAAAAATCTTTTCCACACACATGAGGTTTTCCAGCATGGAAACCTGTGGATGTCAGGACTGAATAACTGGAAGTGTAAAAAACCACAGAGTTATTTTGCTGGGTCAGCTCAGTGTTTAACTTTCTGGCCATTTTCATACATTAAACACATATCAAAGTTGCAAGCTCAGTTTGAGGTCTAGGAGCTTTAGTAAAGACTGAAGAGAGGATTATGGATTTCAAAGCAATTAGAGTAGAACTGTTTAATGACCAGACATTTCTCAGATCCCACTGCAGTAAATAGGAGCTAAGAACTCTGAAATGATAATATTTGGGAGAAACCTAACTGCAATGAGAGGCATATCAACACAGTAATTCAGGAGAAGCTTTCCTGGAGTAACTATTTCTGAAAAATGCCATAATCCAATACTCTTCTGGAATACCTGTAAAGCTTTGTTCCACCTTAATTGAACTTGCTTTAAAAATCAATTAAATCACACAAAAAAAAAAAAAAAAAAAAAAAAAAAAANACACAGAGAGTTGCTTTTGAACAGTTACTGTCCTGAACTTCACATGTTGCCAAAACTGGAGTAAATTTTAGATGTAGGTGAACACCTTGGGAGGGCTTTTCATGGTTTAAAGGGTTTGAAGGAGAGATTTATGGTTGGTTTAATTTTGTTCTGTTAAAGAAGAAAGGGACTTGTGATAGTTTTATCTTCACACCTGCAGAACTTTGAGCGGAGCTCCATTACTTCATGTTAGCTTCCTCAAGGATGATCACAGACACTTCTGAAAGCCAGGTTATCATACGGCAATGACTTCAAATATTGACCTATGAGCACACTGTAAATCCTCATCAGTCTTTTCACACATAGTCATCATGTGGCAGCTGTAATTTGCTCAGAAAAATAGAATTATGCAGAACACAAACTTTTTTGGTTCCAATGGCATGCTACTCAGCAAGACAGCAGCTATGTATTTCTGAAATATGTGTTGCTTTGATGTAATTTTTATTGCTCTGTGGACTATATTTTCCTTTTGAGGTACCCTGAGTTTCAAACAGTAAAGACCTGACAAAGCAACAATGTGTATTTTTACAGTGTGCCCTGCATCCACTCAGCTAGTCCTGACCAGAAAGGAGGAAGCAGTGAGTCACCTACCAGGCGCTATTAGAGATGTGCCAGCAAGAAACCAGATGAAACCTCTAAACTGCATCTGCCATCCAGGCCATGGAAATACAGCACATGGGATTTGATTTGAGTTACGCAAACTGCACGCCCTGTTAAGACACCTTTTCTACACGTACGATGCTTCCAATATAGAAAAGTGTAGAAAATTGTGTGCGTAGGCAAACTGCTGGATTCAAGCACATACTCCCTGGTGGTTTAAATGCCATTCAAGGCCACTGGATCCTTGTAAAATTAGTGTCTTGTGGCAAAGAGGTTCTGCAAATAATGCATAAACCCATGGCAATAGATGTCAATCTATGTTATTCCTTGCAGCTTAAATATATCGTCCACATGTTCTCTTACAATCAAATTGCACCTTAAAACTTTTGCATGTCCAATTCATCCTGTCATTTAGCTTGTGCAAACGTTGGCTGGCAGAAGAAAACCTTGGTGTGAATTCTCATTGCAGACGTGTGCGTGTGCAGTGCTGGGGTGGGACAGAGACGGGAATGTCACTCGGCAGTGCGTGGCTGCCAGCAGCCGCGTGATGCTGCCACGGAGCTGCAGTTGTCCCGATAAGCAGGAGTGAGATACAGGCTCCAGCTCCCGATCATTTTTACAGTAAAGAAAATAAGGATTGAAAGTTTCCTGTGATACATGGGTAGGCGATCAGAGCGCCTGCTCCATTCCTAGCGGATGGATGGCTGACAGCTTTGGTCACAGTCCCACCAAGAAGGAGGCTGGAATCACTGAGGGCTCAGCTGTCTCCCATTAGCAGGGGGACCCTTCCAGGCCGGCTCCGAGCCAGGCTGCGTAGTGGGGGGAACCTGCACTCCAAACGCCCCAGCTGTAGCTTTTGAAAGGCTAGAAAATACCAGTCTTTTTGTGGTCTGTCACAAGCAGTGACAATTCAAGCTAAAAGTCACGCTAAAATTGGGCATCGTACCTCACTTTCACAGCTTTTAGCAGATTTCTTATGATTTATACCTGTGTGAGAGAAAAAAGGTTCCAATATTTTGAATTATGGGATTTTGCCCATTTTTTTCATTGTGAAACTAAAGTGTGCTTGAATTAGTATTCCTCCAACAATGCATATTGCTTTTTTGCCTTTTTTTAATTTTTTTTAATTCTACTGTGTGCCACACATTTCTAGTGGTTGTTATGGTGAATATGTTTGTGTATTAAATAATGGAAGCAAACAGAAATACAAGTTGGCCATTCACAGCTGGCTACTTCCCCAAGGCTACAAAAACATATGAATCTGTCATTTGGAATTTAAATTCATGAATTAAAGATGCTCTAATCCATTTGCTCAAACTATGACTATCCTGTTTCCTCAGCCGGCCATCTCTTCCAAATGGCTAGTGCAAGTGCAAAGTCACTAATACACTGATGTTTTAACTTGCATATGATCCCTCTTAATGAACGCAAGAAAAAGGTATTAAATTATTCAGAAAAACAAAATGTATCTCATTAAAAAAAAGACAGGTTGTCCCTCCATCTTCCCTTATCTGAATCTGTGAATTATTATGACATGATCCAGTGTTTCTAGGGTATTTTTTTCACTTTATCATGGCATTCCCCTGTGTCAGTGGCTTTGCCAGGTGGCCATCAGAGCCGAGGCAGTGAGGGAAGAGGCTACCTCGTCACCTACATCCAAGAAAACAGGGACTGGCTCTGTGGAAAACAGTTCACTCTGTTTCTCGCACAATCTTCCTTTTCTGATGAAGAATGCTCACCTGCAGTCCACCTTTGCATGTGTGTTTAGAGACACGGCGTGGGCACAGAGAGAGGGCAGAGGGGCAGAGGACCCCAGAGGCCCCCTCAGAGGCCATCAGGAGCAGGGAGAGGCAGAGGAGAGGAGCCCAACTGCCCTTCCTGCTGCTCCAGAGTGGAGATCGGCCTCTGCTGCAGCGCCCCAGCTGCTGGGAAGCATCAGCAGCTAAAACAAAACAAAACTGAAAACAACATTTGGGAGAGGGCTGCAAGCTCTGGCATTGCTGGCTCCAACACCCTTGCAACAGCAACAAAAAGCACAAGAGCTGGCAACCGTCTCATAAATATTCTGAGATGCAATTTCTGAGATAAGATGAAAGAAGTCAAAACAGCACGCTGTGTTGAATGTGGATTCAGCTGCTATTTTCTAGCCCATTTTTTTCCACCATCCTTCTGGCAAGATACTTACTTGGATTCCTGTTGAAGGTCAAAGTTGACAAACCATATGGAATATGGTTTTAAAAACCTCATTGTATATCCCCTCGTAAATTCACATCACCTGCAATCTGTTGGGAGCATGATGATTATTTAGCGCCAATCAAAAAAATTCTACTCAAAAAATATTTTAAAATGGGTTTCCTTTAATTTCATAGTGTTTTAAAATTTAAAGTAGTGGACCTTGATATGTCTGGCAGGTTGTGAAATTAATTTCCATCGTTTATATAATAAAACACAGATCTACTAATAAAAAAAAATTGAGATGGGGTCATTTAGAGGGGAAGGTTTTTATAAGTATCTCCATTGATAAAAAATCCAATATCTCTATGTAACTGCAGTACAAAGGATAATTCTATTTTTTTATGCAGTAATTCCTACACTATGTAAGAATTAGAATGAGGGACAGAGGCAATGACCTAACTACCAAAATTACAGCAAACAATGCTGCAAGTTATTTCCGAGTACTTTGAAGTGAGTGGACCAGAGTGCTCCAGCGCAGTGAAAAGCAAAGAGTCATGCCGCAGGAAGAGGAGCCATCAGTCCTATACAAAATAAGATGTGAGCAGTGCTGACATGAATATCGCCAACTACACCAAGAAGAGAGGAAATGTGCTAGAAGGGTGGCATATGGAAAAGAAAAAGTGCTACACTGCTATGAGAGCTGTGAAAATAAACAGTGAGTGGTACCAAGAAAGCAATCTGGGCAAGACCTCCCAGAACACAAAGGCTGTCTTTGTCCTTAAAATACTGCTAATGCTGATCATCAGGGACTGCAGACGAGCAGCGAAAGGAGCTGCTTTGCAAACAGCAGATGGTGCAACGTGGCAGCCCTGACGCCAGCACAGCACGAGTGCAGGAGGGAGGACTCCCCGTCCTTGCCAGATGCCACAAATGTTATCAGAAGATGCCTGGCTGCTCAGCAACAGTTGGAAAAGATCACAGGCTGTTAGGAAACATTAATGACAAGTCTCTAGCTCCCGCATACAGTCTGGAAGCTACAAACATATGACTTGCCAGGGAGCTGCAAGCCTTGAGGACAGCTCTTGTTGCTGATCTTATTCTGTGCAAAGACAAGAAAAGGAGGAAGAGTTGGAAGATGTTTACACAATAGTACCAAATTTATGACTTAGAAATTGGTTCTCAGAGCGACTAAAAGAAACAAAGAGTGATGATGTGACTAGTCTTGAAACACAAAAACAATAAGGTCATGACGTGTGCAGAAAAGCAACATATTTGTTAGCCATGGGGGATGACTGGAACTAAAAAAATGAAGTGTGGGAAGAGCAATTGAATAAAACTCATCAAGAACTTCTGAAAAGCATTAATGATGGCCATTAGTACGGTCCTATGCAAAAGAGGAAGAAATGCCTGCAACTAGCTCAAAATAAATTAATGGACAAAAGAAGTGACCAGATTGCTGTGTTTGTGCAAAGCAGCAAGAACAGAACACAGGGGACCGAAGAGGCAGGCGATCACACAGAGACCTGCAACGCCAGTCACATTGTGGGATAACGTGCCCGAGGGATAGGGCTGTCAGCCTGCAGCGGAATGAGTCACGTCGACCTCCTCAGCTCGTGGGGCCACAGCAGGTGCAAGGCGGGAGCCGCTACCACCGAGGCCTCATCTGCGCCGCGGGTCAGCCCCGGAGAGGGCATCGTTCACTGCTCAGTGTTTCTGATAACTGCCCCCACCTGCGAAGCCCTCGGATGCCTGAGCAATGTGGAAATCTGCTCCCATACAGCTTTTCTTCCCTTGCAGTTTCCCTCCTTCCTACTCCCAGACTGCTAGAGAAGGGAGGGAACACCAATTTTTCTCTCTCCTGAGTAAGTCTGGAGGGTTTAGATTGGGCTTTGAAGTCATATTTTTCTGCTGTATTTCAATTTTGATCATATTTATTTTAACCAAATGTAGTGCTGTTTCTATTTTATTTAGGTGCTATCACTCTCTTCAGTTCTCAGATTTTTTCATAATAGAAATAATCCACATTCCCCTCCAAAGTCCCTGTGTGTTTCAAGGTGTTTAAATGATTTTTTTTGACTAAACAATTTGTATGCTATATTTTTCAATTGATCTTAGCAAACTGTCTGTCATGCTTACTAATAACCTGTTTCTGCTTTTGAGTGAAGAGCAAAGAACATATGTAATTGTTTTGAAATTCGCTATCTTCTAAGGGCTGCTGGACAATGAGCAATTCTGCCAGTCTCACTCCAGAGCTGCAGGTCCCTGGGTGGAGGAAAGCAGTCAACTCCCTCTGTGTGCATGAATGTGCTGAGAGGTCAATAAAGCAGAGGCACCAGGAAATAGTTTCCATTTTCTCCCTGTTGGGACAAAAGGTCCAGCAACCATGCAAAGAACCCTCCTCTGCTAATGACAGTAATTTTTATATTTTGTCCATAGTTTATGGCAACTGCCTTGTGATTTGTGAGCTAAGTTTTTCCTTGTTCTCTGGGCTTACACAGCCCAAGGTAAGCAGCCCTGTGACCCTGAAGGTTACACTATTACTTAGCAGGAATAAAAGCTTTATACTGCAGCTCCTGCTTTTTGCAAGACCGCGACTGCATCTTTTTTTAATCTCTCTGATTCACTGCTCCCAAGTCTCCAGTCATAGGAAAAGATTTTCACGATGTTATTGAGCTGTCAAGTCAGAACCCAATTTCTGAGCATGCTTTATGTCTCATCCCTTTTACAATATATATGTGATTTCAAACTGTCAGGGTACCCTACTTTCTTAAGTATTGCAGGGCGTGTTAAAGACATATATTCTTAAGTATTCAAAAAAATCTAGTAATAAAACAGTGTAACAACTAATAAATCTCTGTTTACTTTTTGGGAAAAAATACACTGTATTTTCAGTATTTTTTAATATAAAATAAAAAGATTTTCTGGGAGAGAGCTGGAGGTTTTATGCACTGGGCAAGCAGGGAAAGCACTAGGCTGTAAATAATGGAAGTGTTAAGTGCTAGTGACAGTCTGAATGAGCCTGCCAGGGGCTGGAGCACCTCCTGCCTTGCCGTGGCAGAGCCCTGTGCGCGCTCCTGCGTGCGGCGGGCCTCCCACCCTCACCCATGCCCCCGAGCCCCGGACGTGCTGAGGGGCAGGCGAGCCAGGAGGGATCCGGTATTGCCATTATTCAGGACACAAGACTGGTTAAGGATAAGCCTGTTATCTCTAGGTTGTAATTTATTTCTGTATGGGCTCCAGCCCTGTGTTTATGGTGCAATTGCAAACATTTGCACACAACTTCCCTGTCAACCTTTGAAGGAACAGGATTGTCCCATAAGTTACCTAGTTTTCCTGCCATGTTAATTAATTAATTCTCTCTCTCTCTTTTTTTTTTTTTTTTTAGAAATTATGATGCTATACCTTCTTGCCAGCTCCTGGGTAGAGATGTCTCTGGCAACTAGTCTGTCATTCCTGCACACGTCTGTGTGGAATGAGACCTCCTTAATCCCCCTTGGCCACTCCATTTCCAGCCTGTTCCTGGAAGGAAAAACTGTGCCGTGCCATTAATCCTGAAGCCCTAGCACAGCACACCTACACTGCTCCACTCATTGATTTGCATGAGCGTGGCGGCCTCTTCTCAGGCCAGGCTATTCTGGAGAGGAAGTAAAAGGTAAGAAACACGTGCACTCTTGGTGTTGGTTTCAGTCACTGCTTCTCTTGTGTCTTTTGAATGTGTTTCAGGGCTTAGGTTGGCACAGATAGATATATATGAAGCTAGGGGAGGGTTAAAGAAAGGGTGACTGGAAGGCCTGGGCTGAGCACAGATCAATTCACCACATGAGGCTCATTCCTGGTCCTGTGCCTGGGTCAGTGCTGTGTGCAACTGAACCCATGGGGTTGGTGTCTCTGGGGTTACTCACCTGGTGGGACTGGCTTTTAATAGACAGTCAAAACAGGGTTTTCCTGCAGGCTCTGCCCTCATTTGATTAAAATAATTTCTTGCCCCTGCCAATGGGAAAAATGTGGCAGCATAAAGATGTGTTTGTGTGATAAGAAGCTGTGAACATGAGAATTGCTGCTGAACAACATGAACCATAACACTGCTACTGTTTTTATAAAGATAAAAAAACGGTCACTTTTGTAGCATTAAGCACGGCAAAGCTGGCTTTCCCACTGGGCTGAATTTCTGATATCGGGTAGCTCTCTGGAGCTCTATGCTTGCATAATGGACTGTGAAGCGCAAGTTTATATCAGGAAAACTACAAACTCTGGATAAATTGCTGGCTTTCTTGAAAGTTTTTTACTCATGGTATACTTAATTAATTGGGACTGGGCCTTAAGTTGCTTTTTCCATAGGTTATAGACTCAAGCTTAACGCACACCTCTTATTTGCCATTTGAAATGCTTCAGAATAAGTGAATGGGGAAAAAGCAAAGCACTTCAGAGAATGTGAGTTAGTAGAGCCTAATACCAAAGGAAAGCTAGATGTGGCAGCAAAATACAGAAGCAGAGGGCAAGCAGTTAACTTGTTCTGGGGGATCATACTTTTCCCAGGCACCAGCCGAGTTATTTCTCATACGCCAGCCAAGAGCTACATGCAGCTGGCATAAGTCCCCAGTTACCCATGCAATGGAAAAGGGGTGAGAGAAGCAAGGGGCAGCGTGGGTTCCTGCGCTCTCGCTGCGTGCGTGCAGCAGGGAACGAGCCGTCAGTGGTGCTCGTAGGGTGAGTCGGGGCCACGCTCGCACCATGACCGCTTTGCTGCCCATGGCCGCAGTAAGTACCAAGCCTCCAAGGTCTCCAGTTATTTTGAGCATGGCACATCAGGAACCCGGGAGACTGAGGGGAGGAGAGAGCACAGCTGGAACACTCTCTGTAAAGAACGCAGCCATCTTTCAGAACCACTTTTGCTTTCCTTAGCTAAAAAGCAGTAGCACAGAGTGTTCTTCCAAACAGGTTAGTCTAGCAGAGTCCCAAAGCTCCCCAAACCTGTGCAACAAATCACTAGGGCAGAAACAGGAGAAATTTTCAGTTCTGAGGTTAAAACCTGAACATAAACTAGAGCCTCGCAAAGCTCAGCATCTCTGTAGGTCCTTATTCTCTGTGAACCCTGTTGCATAGGAATCAATGACCAGACTCACAGATGCTGCTAAGAGGGCTGCATGAAGGGATCCTGCACACAGGCACATCAGTCCTGGGTGAACCCGTGCATCAGAAAGTAAAGCATAGATGATTTAAACTGGGGGAAATTGTTGCTCTTCTAAGAACTAGGAGTACCAGCCAGGAAAAGCCACCTTTGAGATTAATCACAAAGTTACTTGGTCTCTGTAGTCTGTATTAAGGAGTCTGCAGAAATCACACAGAGCAAATTCAGAAAGAAAACAGCATTAATGCAACTGCAACTGGTGACTACTTAATACCCTAGGTGCCCCCCTTTTGTACCCCTCAAGCACATAATCACATACAGCTAAGAAATTAAAGTGCCTGATTTTCAGACAAACTTTAAATATTATTTGAAAGATATCTGAATGAGCGTAACTGATCCTATATACTTAAGGACCTTTGAAAAATGAGTCTGTGCCTGAAGCCTTGCCTATTTAGGAAGTGCCAAGCTGTTAAAGGCTGTTGCAGCCTTTACTTCAGCTAAGAAGCAGCAGGATCTGTGCTGAATTTAGGCTCTGAAACTCTTCTGTGCGTGCAGGTGTGTGTGCACGTGCAAAGGCAGGTGTGCATCTGTTGATCCTGACTTCAAAAATGAGCTGGATCCATTTCTCTTTCAAAGAGAAAAACTCCCCAGCTGGCACAAACATCATGATGCTACTCTGAATTAATAATTATTTATTGACAGGTTTCCTGTCCAAAGCCTGATAATTTGAAATGGAGATGTGAGTGGTACCCCTGCCGGCGAGGCCAGTGGCCCGAGGCATCCTATGGAAATATCTCCATCTAGTGGGTGTCCCTGGGCTGCGGACACTGCCCGTCGCTCCGGGTCATGGCGGTGGCACGTTTGCCTGTTTTCCAGAAAGAAAACAGCAAAAGTAGCACCTTCTACAATCTGTAAAATTACTTCAGATTTTACAGCAGTGGACACTGCGCACAGTGTCTTGTGTGGTCTTCCAAGAGGTGTTATAAAAATAAATATGATATTTAATATGATCTTTCAATGACAGGCTGTTCTTTTCTCACCAAAGTTCGTACTCTGCCTGCTCTGCCTGAACAAGCTAGAGGACCTCTGATGGTTTCTCTATGGAATGAGTCCTAATGAGTTTTGAAAAAGAAAATCAAAAAGCTTTCAGGCTTGGCAGGCCCTCCTCATAGTTAAAGTTCCTGCTTATCTCAAGCTTTATTCTACATAAAGGAGAGGAGCTCAATGGGATTTGAAGAGTGATATATTTGTAAAGTATTAATTATCTTCTTCAAGGTAAAACATTCAAGGACAACGTGAAAAAGCAGTATTATCCTGTCTTGAGACAGTAAAAAAAAATCCTGTATGTACTCTCTCTCCAGTCTTTTGGGGGGAATTGCTCTTAGCTGATGAGAAAAAGAAGGGTTTTTTTGCTCCTAGACCTAAAATTTGTAGAAGTTCTGACACTAACCAGGCTTTGGCGAGGAATATTTTGGAAAGGAAGACAGCATAGCAAAGCCCAACAGTACATTCAGTCCTAAAGAAAGTACAGTTCTCATGTAATGGTTATCCAATTAATGCCTTTTTTTTTTTTTAACTTTCCTTTCTCAGAAAGGATTAGTGGTTGAAATAGTGTAATAGTTATTTAAGGACGGTTGAATAATATAACGGCATTTAACTAACCAGATGCCTCTTGCTGATATTGGCGAGCCAGGCTTAGATTCTCCAGCTCTCCACCAGGGCTAGGGATTCCTACCTGAGCCAGCTGGTATCTGAAATCCCGGCTGCAGCACATGCTGAAGTTTTAACTCTGGGGTGAGAAGGGTTTCAGAGAGGAGCTGTGCAGCATCTCGGTGGCCCAGGATTGTGAAACACCCTCTTCTCTCCAGTCACTCATTTTAATGCTTGTCCTATTATCAACACACATGGAACATACATATTTTATATACACACACACAAATATATATATATCCCTAAGAATAGGTAAAATCCTATTTGTATGAAGACACTTACAGATATGCATTGCTTGCTTCTTCTGGCTCGTCACATGCACGTATATGGTGCTTCTTCTTAGCAAACATTCCCTCAAAATATTTTACATGATGATTTGCAAGGTGTTGTTTCAGAACAGGTCTGAAGGCAGTGGTTATGAAACGAGGTGAGTGTCACGAGCTCAAGACAGGCATGGTGGAGACAGGTGTCATGCCTGTTGCTCCATGCAGCCCTGCCAATGCACATGAATCTTGATCTGCAACATTCCTGCTGCTGAAGGCCGGGGCCCCTCTTGTGGCAGAGTCAAAAGTTTATTTGCCTGTGGGTGCAGCAGTGGTTCTGCTGAGGCAGAAGCTGATGCGAACACGTCTCACTCCCTCTCAGCCTTTGCTTTTGCCCTCACAGTGCAACTCTTCTCATCCTTGGTGACTCTTGTGAAGGGGCCGCCACCTGGCACTCAGTAATCCTGGGGTTTTGTGCCATCCGAATGCCCAGAGCCAGGAGACCCAAGGTAATCACTGCTGACTCAGGCCGGCTCAGCCTGCCCCAGCCTTTCCTGTCGCCAGCCCTGGCTGCGGCCCCATCGCAGGCGCCTCCTCATCCTCCCGTCCCGCGCTCTCTCCCTGTCCAGGATGCTGGTTACGTGTTACAGCCCAGGCACTGGCATGGCACCGCGTAGGGCACTCGGCATGCGGGCGGGCACCCTTCCGTGTTCCCGAGATGCAAGGAATAACTCAGCAGGGTCACCCTCTTTCCCTGGAGTTGCAGGGTCTTGGTTGCTTCTCCAGCAAGAGATAGCCAATGTGCAGGACCATGAACCATGAGGTTACTTGCCAGTATTTCCTGTTTTAAGCAGTAAAATCCAGAAATCAGTTTCTCAGAGCATCCAGCTGGTGGTGCCAAATAGTAACTGCAAAGGACACTTTTTCGGTTTTCCAAATGCTTGGGATAGAAATTGTTGGGCTAAAGGCATCTTTACAGCTGTTTCTTAGGCAGCCTCCTCTTATAAGCTCCCTCCTCTCTTTCGGTGGATGCAGTGGGACCTCATCCAACCACTGCCTGACGGGGCCATATCCCCCTGCTCCGATTCACTCATGGGCCACCTCTGCGCAGGATGTAAAGACACACACAGACACATGTGCACGACAAGTGGTGGAGGAGCAGGCCCAGGACTTTTTGCTCAGCAGTGATACTTTTGCTGCTTCATAAATCACAGCCAACCTTCAGAGCACACACACCTGTTTCCTTGGGTGGTGGCTATCTCCGTACCTGGCATGCACATAATTTATTTGGTCTGACATCCCGTCCAGGGTCCTTAACATGTGTATGATGGCTGCTGACGAGCCAGCTTGTGACCTTCTTTTCTGTGAAATTCAGTACCTAAAAGCATTTAGCTTGGAAGAAGATACCTGTTTTCAAATTTAAGAAAGGGGGCAGGGAGGGGGAAATGGAAGAGAGCACCGTGTTATGTTTCATCGGCCTAACAGTGACCTACAAAATGTGCTGGTGAGCACAGAAAATGTGCGTGCTAATGAGGGCCACCTCGGCTTGTTTCCACTGCTTTTGATATTTGATTAGGGGGCTAAGGCAGGGGAGAGGGAGCACAAACCTGCGGCCTGGCTTTCCGCTGGCTCCCGGCAGCCGCAGCCGACGCTGGTTTTCCCGGGACGGGCTCCTTGCTGGCCAGCACCGTCCGCGTGCTCGGCCGTGTTTGCTGCTGAGCGCAGAGAACGCGCGCGCTGAGCGTCTCCAGTTTGTTCCCACACGACAAAACCAGCTGGGCAGATGGCTCCGTCCTTCCTCGTGCCTCCTCTTCCTGGACTGCACGGCATCAGGAGTGTCACAGTTTCTGACACTTTTCTCCACCTTCAGGGTTCACGCAATTGCACAACAAATTTGTCTTTTCTTCAAAATAAAGATGAAAATGGCTCATGCAGCGAGCTCTTGTGGTTGCAGAAAAACACCTAACCTGCTTACCTGCACGTAAATGTTCAGAAGGTAAAAAAGCAAATTAAACGCAGGCTTACTGTGAAAAAAAAAAAAAAAAAAGACAGATTAGGAGCCTGAGCCATGATTTTAACATATTGGGGTTTGGTGATATTCATACATGGTCATTTTCCGGTTATTAGCAGATAAGTAACGTGACCGGCTTTCTGGACAACTCTGGATTAGGAATTTTATTGAGTATTTAGTCACACCCACTGACTGACAGCTTGGGCACATGGGAGTTTCAAAGCATCCACAAATGCAACGAATAATTTAGACTGTTGAAACAAAATCTATTTTTATAGTCTGGTCAAATGATCTCTTGGTTATGAGTTTTTCCACAGCAGGGATATCTGAGCTTACCTAGGAGGACGGCCTTTAGCTCATGGAAACCCCCTGCAACAAACATTGTGTTGGAAAATACAGCATTTATAAAAGAATTCTAAGATAAAATTTGTTACTGCATATAAAATAGTAAAAAAAAAAGAAACAAAAAGCATTCAGTCTTTATATATATATATACACACATATTTTAACAGACTCTTGTTTGGCTTGAAAGTAACAACCTTTCTGTACCATGTCACTCTTTTAAACTAAGATATTAGCATTCAGATTTCCTGTCCTAATCTAACCCTATATTTTCCATACTAAACACTAATGCTAGATACTAAATAGTATCCTCTATTTTGACTCTTCAGTCACATGGTATAGGAAGAAATGTAACCAAGTAGAACCTTGATTTTCCTGGCTAAACTAAATAATGGAAACTTGTTTAAAATATTGGAAAAGACAATTTGAGACTGTGATTCTACAGGCATTTAAGTACATGTGTGACCCTGAAGAACTGGACCAACATACTAAATGTAAAAAAGAATTTAGAAATGTGATGTCTATTATTATACATTGACTTATTTTCCTCCTTTGGGCACTGCTACTGTATTTCTGAACTCTGAAGCTTTTCAAAACCTAAAGATTAATGCTATTAATCCCATACTAATACTTAAAATTGCCTTCAAGTGAAAGCTTTTTCAAAAACTTCAGTTTTGTGGCAGACATCCTGTAATGAGGGGAGACTTTTACTTGTTTGTCAGGAGTGAAATCCGTACACACGCTCAGATGACATTTTTAGCTATGAATTTGCTGCGGAGGCTCTTCTCTGTTAGCAGGGACAAGGTGTTGTGGAACAGTTTGCATTTCTTAACCTCAGTTTTACAAGCGTCGTATCACTGCAGCCTATAAAGGAGAGCTGACCCATCATGAAACTGTTAGAAATGAGCCATAAAGGATGGTAGGAAATGATAACTTCTAAGGAATCATTCATGTCAAGTATTTCTATTACTACAGAAGGTATTCCTCACATGTGGTTTATAGAAAAAATCAATTTGATTGACAAATAAAGGACAGATTCTGCATCAAATTAGGTTCTTGCTAACATATGATATGGATTGTTCTTCCATACATGTAGCATTTGTATTGTTCTGTATTTGGGCTGTTTTTTCTCAAACTAAACTGCTACCACTCCACACAGAATATAAAAGGCCTGACCCATAGCCAAAATTTTGGAGGTGTCAAAGGCAGGGTAATGTGGCTCAGGTGAAAGCTATTAATGCTTGTTGCTTAGCTTCTAAATTAAAGAGTAGTATCCCTTTTCCTGGTTTCCTCTTTCTGCTCTCTCCTCAGCTGTTGTTAGAGGTAAGTTCTTGAGGCATTTACACTGGAGTGTTCAGTAGGATTGAAAAGCAGAGAGCAGAGAAAAAGTATTGAGGTGGTTGTCCTTTGACTGATGGTTATGGGGATAAAATAGGAAACAAACAAATGGAAAAACAGTAGTTTAGGAATAGAGCTAGAAAAGCACTAAGTGAGGTAGGAGGCTGTAGCAGGGATGTTTGTGTCAGAAGCAAATGCTGCTGTGTGGGTCCCTGCTGGATGCGTTTCCTCTGCAGGCGGGTTAAATGCCTTTGAAGATGATAGAGGTGACTAGTGGGTGAACTCAAGCCAGGGTCTAAGCCTTCTAGTGCTTCATGCTCCTCAGGGCAAGATTGTATCGGAGGCGGCTCTCTCTTTGCTCTTGTTTCTGATATATCCTTGAGAGGTGCAATGAAAGGGGGAATTTGTTGAATGCTCTGAGTCTGACCCTGATCCTCTGGCATCCCAGTTAACTGCTCACATGATGAGGTTATTTGTAAATGTTAAATCTTTGCAGGGTTATGACCTGAAGCAGCATTAGATGCAGCAACTTCTGAGGCGTGCCCTAGATCCAGTGATCAGTGTGCAGGAGCTGCGCTAAAGGGATTGAGGGGCTGCTGGTGCTCACCAAGGACGGGGCTCTCCAGAAAGCGCCTCTCGGTGTCCCTGGAGTGCGGGGTGCTGCTGTTCATGCTCGGGGTTACTCTCTGTGCCTACCCCAGCTCTGCCGGCTTGCAGTGGCTCCAGTAGCCTTCCTTTTATTTATGTGTACATAAGCCAAATGCTCAGCAGCATAAATATTTCCTTTGCGTGGCTATACACACAGAGATGTATTTACTTATATAATGTGTCAGGCTATGCTGTAGAGACATGCAATGCTTTAGCAGTGTGTGCTGGGGCTCGCTGTGAGGCTGAGCCCTCTCCTAGCTGCCATTACTCTTCAAAGCACTTCAAAATCCAAGTGGGAAATGTTGCAACCCTTTTCCCAGGGTGACACAGAAATATTCCCTGTCTTCCTCCTTTGCCCTTTTGTCTGCAACTGTGCCCACTGCGCCTCCCCCTGCAGAGACGCTCGCTTCCTCTTGCCTCACATGGAGCAGGGCAGGGGAAAAGATGTGGGGAGAGACCTGGTGCTTTTCCCTCAGCAGCTGGCAGGAGGCCTGGGCTGACCTACCAAGGCAGAGGGCTTCCCTTTGTGCCTGTGAGCTCTTGCTGAAACCTCACCCAGGTGACTGGAGAATGGGGAGAAATGATTTGTGGCAAGCTGTTCTATTCCCCCAGGCGTAAGAACACTGCTAATGGAGCAGCAAGGCTGGCAGCCTGGTTAGTGGGCAGCGGGCTGGGCTGGGAGCCTTTAACTACTCAGTGAAGGTATTTCTTCTTTTCCCTGTGTGGTCTGTAGCTTATCCCAGGATTGCAGCAGTGTGTTGTCTTGCTTCCTATGAGGATAATCTTGTCGTGCTGTGGTGCATGGTTACTGCATCCAAGGAGCTGTGCACCTACCACAAGCACTCAATGGTTTTGCTTTATGTCGTTGTGCAAGAAATCTTATCATTTGCGTTTTGAGGAGAGGAAGCTGAGGGCCTGCAAAGTAGTTACGCCATGTGGAAAACTTGATGCAGCCAAAATACAGGCTCCCTTGCCAGAACCAAATGTCTCACTTCAGACTATTTCCTCTCTCATTATCTGACATCACCATGAACAAATTGATATTAAACAGTATAAAATCATCATCATTACACAATACCTTTCATCTCAGGATTTCAAAGTACTTTACAATCATTAATCTGTGCTTCTTAACCCAGTAATCACATGAGTAAGGCGTTCCTTGCATAGGGGAAACATTTCTAAATGCTTTTTGCATCCTGTTGCAAATGAGAAGAAGCAGGAATACCCAGTGAGGAACTGGGATTAAAACTCAGTAGACTTGCTCTTATCATAAACACCTTTCTTCCTTTCAAATGAAGCTGAAGAGCCAAAAGTCCCAATAAATACTGAGTTATTGATGTTTTTAATGTATAATATAAGCCAAATGCTTTTTGTTTACATTTACTATCTCCAGCAGACCTGCTGACACAGGTCTTGTTGTTGCTTCTCAAAGGAGAAATTTCTGTCATGTTACATGTGTGACCACAGTTGTTTTAAATTAAAATGCTTTATAAGAGGCTTTCTCAACAAGCTAAATTTAATTTCCTGTGTCTTATCACCTCTAGCATTATTTGTCAGCAACTTTTTAGATGAGAGAAAAAAAAAAAAGCTTACCCAAATGAACAGGCTTCTCTCGTATGAATAATTGTGGTGACCAATCCACACACCGAATCCCTCTGTATGGAGAAAATGTAAAAAATATCACCAGCACAAGAATATGCTTCACCCAGAAAAATCTTTTTCAGGACAGGAACTGCAAGTTACTCTGAGATTAAGTTTTTTCATACAAGACAAAACATTGCTGTGACTTTTCCAAGTCCAACATGTTATTTGTCACACTTCATGTTCTAAATTTGATATTTTTAGGGTCACATTTGTTTGTTTTGGAGTCAATGGGCTTAGCTGCTTTACAGACTTGGACTCACTGTCCAAGCATCAAGGATGTGATAACTCCATGAATGAAATGGTAATTTATATACTTTGATCTAACTCTGCTGTGGAAATCCACCGGATCATGTTTGTTCCCTTGCAATTGCATGGCTGCAGTGAAGACTTCACTGTCTTTCTCTGCTAGGCCTTAGCTTAGGGCTTGTTTCTCATGACCAAGAAGCTGACTGTTTGATACTATTTTTCTTTAGAAAGATGAGGGGTTTTTTGGGAGGGAGGAGAGAACTGGCACTAAGGCCTTCTAAATATAACTGCATACTGAAGTTACTGGTTTTATTTTTTCTTTATATGGAATTACTTTTTAGCTACTGTATCCTTTCGTATGCAGAATGCTTATGTTATTTTTGAATCTTCTCATCTGAGAACAGTATTTCAGGCATTTTATTTTATTTTATTTATTTTTTTAACCATTTGTGGAAATGCACGAGACTTTGATCCTGTCACCTCCTTCGGCTTTTTGATATGTGTCCACACCTTTATTTACTGCAGCCTGGATTTCTGCTATCCCTGCCAAACCTTCTGGGCAGGCGCTGCTATTGCAAGGTGCTGCTGGAGCCAAAGCCTTGGCAAGAGAGCCCTGCGGTCTCGCTGTGACCCGAGTCACTTTGTTCTGCTACTGACTGTTCGCACTGTGTGGCACGTGCCTCCCTCTAGGTTTTCAATTCCTACTTTTAATAGACACAAAGATGTGTTTGTAACTTTGATTGTACCCCGGTGGCTCAAAGAATGCAGCTGGGTTGGTTAAAGATTCTTTTTTGACCCAGTAGTATTGATTTCTCCCAGATGGTAGGGTGCCATGGCCTAAAAATAGGTAATGCACCGATGTGCGTCCAGAGAATAGGTATGAATCATGAGGAGTAATACGTAGCGTAGTTGCCCTGTGACTGCTAGAGGCAAAACCAGACATTGGTCAAGGTGGATTGCCATAGGAAAATAAATAACTCTTAATGATGTAATTAAGACCAGTTGGCATAACTTTGTGCCCAACTATGGGCAATATAGCTTGACAAAGGACATGTTTATTAGCCACACTTACAAATATACATACTTGTGCCCAAATAAGGTGAGCCAATTGTGCTAGGGACATCTGATATTCTGATTTAAAAGAAAGAGGGGGGGGAAAAAAAAATACTAAATAGGTAGTTCAATGACAGTTCAATGAAAGAGTGTTATAAAAACTTGAATTATTTCTAAGTTATCCATGAGGATTTGTTCTTGTTCTGGTGAAATTTCTTGTGCTAATTGGAGCTGACCTTGTGAAATACTGATGCTTCTGAATCCCTTGCAAAATCTAACCTGAATCACTTCATGAGGCATCACCACTTGAACAATGTGAGCTCAACTTCAGGAAATCGATGCTTATGGAGGAAGAGACTCACAAAGGTGAACCCATCTCTTTAATCCAAGAGTTAGCATTTATCCCTGGCTTCAAGTATGTGCACAGGAAAGGTCACTGGATGTTGCTGCTTAATTACAGAGAGGACAAAGCTTGGAGTTGGAAGTGAGATACCTTCAAACCATAGTCTGCAGCTCTGCAGCAGTATTTTTTTTTTATTCTGAAGGAGGTTAATTCTTGGTGCAATCTTTTGTACACAAAATTTGCTGATGTTTGAGGCTTTTGCATGAAGATGGAGCTATTTCTAAAATGTATAGTAATGCAACAAGAAAGTACGTATTTGAAAATAATAGGTGAGATCTTTGGTCTGTGTCAGAAAGTCAGGTTACGTGATGACAAAGTTCCTGCAGGCCTTTATGTATCTTTTTGAATCCTAATTTCCTACTGATTTTTAGTAACATCTGCTATCAAGGGTATATTCAACATGTGTCAAAACAGTAGAAGACGTGGCTCCACTCCTCTGGTATTTCCTACTTCCATGTACACATACAACAGCTCACACAGAAGTTTATCAGGAACAGCAGAAGTAGTGAATGACTTTAAAATGAAGCAATACTTCCTGAGCGGCTTAATGCTCAATTTCTGTGCAATTTTTTTAAAGGCATGAGGTAAGCGGAGTGGTTTACCCCGCGCCATGTGGCATTGCTCCTGGATGAGGTGCCTCCACCGAGGGGGCAGCGGGGCCTGGCTGGCTGGATGTAACCGTGTGAAGTCCTTGGCTTCGGTTACCAGCGTGGCTGGCCCCAGCCCGGGCTCGTGGCTGCGGGCTGTGCCCTGAGCGCCGTGGACTCTGCTCATTCCCGTGTTCAACTGCTTTGATTTATATACGTACAGAAAGTTATGGCAATTCCCATAACTGCGTTTATAGGCTCTTTATCCTCTTCCACACGTGTCCTTGTAGCCAGTGCCCTCTTGTGCTGCTGGATCGCTTCCCGAGGGAGCGTCACCGCACACGGCCGGCACCCCGCAATGTGCTAGCACCGCTTCTCTTCAGCTTGGGGGATTGAGCCCCCTCTTGGGGAAACAAAGCTTTCTCAGGGGGAAAGCAGGGGAGGGAGCTTTAATCTGACTTGCTGTTTTGGGAAGGTTCTTCTCCCTGTCGAGTAAATTGGCTGTGCCGTATATATCTCTCTTCATCCTTGCCAGGTTAATGGCTGTACTTAGTACATTTCTGTTCAATAAAAGGTGCATTGTTACACTGTTTAATTATAATTTGGCTGACCTACATATATTTTCAAATCCTTACTTCCTAATAACTTGAAAGGCAATGGAGTTTGCCAAGGTCTCAGTTTAATTATTTCGCCTATGTTTAGCTAGAGAGTTTTCTTCTTAATCCAATTTCCTCTTTCTTCTTTTTTTTTCCTTTTTTTTTTTTTTTTCCCCCCTTTCTGTGTTCCTCCCTCCCTCCCTTCTGTTGCAGAGTAAAGCCCCAGCGTTCAGCCCTAGGCAGTTGTCCAAATCTATTTTAAATCAAAGATTCTTCCAGCTATAGGGTAGGGGTCACATGTCCTTCCCCTGGGTCAGGAAGGGAGCTTGTGATGGCACTGCAGGCCCGTCTTTCACTCCCTGCTCAATGTGTGCGTCCTGCACAGCAGCAAGGGCTCTTCTGCAAGAGATGTTGGTTATTTTATCAATATGGGACCAGCCAAAAGAGCCTCAGGTCACAAAAAGAGATGGCGAAGGTATATGGCACCTATGAATCTCCCCTGTATCCTTAAGACTTTTTCCTGATTGGCAGCAAAGACTTAGCAAAGCGTATCTAATTTTCGCAATGCTGACAGATAACTTGGTTATCGCCATAGCACCATGTGATACCTGGCAGAGAAATGTGGAGCCAGAGATGCCATGCAGATACAGGAGAAATCACAGCACCATGTGGACTAGAGGTGCAAAGCTGTTTTAAGCACTAGCTTATTCTTCTATTAATTTTCCATACTGAACCCACGTTCTGCCTGCAGTGGCATAGAAGCGTAGATAGATACTTGGAGCAACATTTGGAGTAGAAGCAGATATTAACACATATCCAGCTGGCATGTTTTCAGCCACAAACGTAGCATTTTGATTATTTATTTTCCCTCCCCCCGAGATTTCTACGCTCGCTTTCCTGGCGCGGTCTGCAGCTGCTGCCCCGCCGCTGGCTGCGCGAGGGGGTGAAGGGCCGGCGGCGGCCGCGCGGGAACGCGGCTCGGCCCTTTATCAGCGTGCTGGTCCTTCTGACCACTTGCGGCCTGGAATCGGGCCGGCGGCATGTGCTGCCATGCTGAGCGTACGCCCAGAGCAGGGGTGCTCTCTGCATAGGACTTTCAAATTCTTCTGGGTAAAATCCCCTGAGTTACAGGTTGCATTTCAAAGGCTCTGTGCCGTGTACAGATGTTCAAAGTGTTTCTCTGTCTATTCCTACTTGCTTTAAAAATCCACTTGAATCCACTGGGATTGGAAAGAGTTTGGATATTCTGTCAGGAAAAAGTTAAATATCAAAGAGGATGTTGCTATGGATTGCGAGTATTCTTCTGTAAATAATCTTCTGTAAATAATCTGATTATTTCTTATTTCAGACTATAAAATTCAAATTAAAATCTGAAATGATTTCTACGAATGATTTTTTCCTTCCTGCTTCAGATTTGTGAAGTACCTGAAGCAGTATCAGAGAAGGTGTCATCTAAAAGAGATTTCTTTTAAATATGTAGGGTAAAATCCCTATAGCTTCCTTCTCTCTGCACTTGAGGCAGGTGACTGCAAGGCAGAAATGAAGGTGAAGCTGGGGCTGGGCGTGCAAAGCTGCTCCTGTGTTCCCAGCCTGGCCCCTGGCTCGCGCTGTGATGGTGGATGAGCTATTTCTTGAGCCTCAACATCCCCAGCTGCAAGAGAGCCTTATGTGCCCAAAGTCCTCAGAAGGAAAAGCTGCCCTTGGCAATACAAAATACTATTCTTCTTCCTAGGGAAAATGTTGAAGATTGTGTTCCTGGGGAGATTCTAAAGGTGCAGGAATATTTTGTTGCTCTGTTGGTGCATGCAGCTTAGTCCCACACTCTCACGGGTTGAAAATGGCAGAAATATGGTTCTTCTACCACTGGACTAAAAGAATACTTCTGCTGTGGAGCATGGGATGAATTCTGTGGTCGTTTCCATAACGAATTGTGCAGAGAAATCTCTATCCTTGCAGATAACACTTTTAAAAATTGTTTGTAGATAATGCTCTTGATAGGAACACTGGGACTGCTTAAGCACTGTATTGCAGTCATCCATTTATTTTTTTCTGCAAATGAATACGCAGGTTGACATTCATGGATGGATATTTAAACAATACTTCTTTCTGTGTGCACAGAAAATAATATGAAATATTGCTGATATTCAGGAGCTGCCAAATTTATAGTGCGTTAGCAAGAAAAGAAAATAAGTCAAAAATGACAACAATATCCAGTCCTGTCTTTGACTGTGTTTCCCACGCAGTTTCTTCTGCAAGCTAGGCAAGATCAAGCATTTCTTCATAGCCATGCCCACCCCAGGCCCGAAGAGGAGCAGCAGCAAGAGGGTTTTCCATGTTACACATCTCTGCCATAAGCCTGTTTGTTTGCTTTTGAAATACAATCCTGTGGTGCAGCAGTTACCGCGGTGGGAAGCATTTCACGGCGAGTGAATGAATGAGCAAACAGCCAGCTGAGCTCTCCAAGAACCGCTCTCCTCCTGGCCGCGAGCGCCCTAGGCCTCCCAACAACCAGGTGAACCACTGTAACCTGCTCCCAATAGGTAAAATAGGATCAGCTTAAGCGTTGGTCCACAAAGTTTTGAGCTTGTTTGTAGCTTTCTCACCCGTTTTGAACCCTCTGCTTGCGAGGAGGCTGTGAAGTGCCTGGGCTGATTGGCTGAGTCATTTTCTGGTGATTAAGTGGTATGTCTGAACAGGAAACATGTTGCAAAAGGCTTAAGGGGGTTTATAAATAGCAAATGTTCTCAGAGAAAATCATTACTCAGAAAGCTAACTCCATTGATACGTGGCTACGTAATGGCGTCTGCTGTACAAGGCCAGGAGTTTTTAGTGGAGAAATGGGTTTCTCTCAAACTAAAGAGCAGGCTAGTTCGATTGCTTAATTCTTTCTATATACATTTACCTTACTCAGGTGAATGTGCAGGACTATTAAGCACCTATAAACTTGGAAACCAAACTGCCTTGATAGCTGCACTGTCGCTTTCAAGGATTATATTTTGGATTCCAGAAACAATTTCTTTAAACTTCGCCCTGCTAAGTGGAGTAGACCCTGATTTACTGCGCTCTACCTGTTGCTTACTCCTATGGCATGGTATCCATACGCCCAATGCTGCCCATGCAGAGCGAGCCAGGAAGAGGGAAACAGACGAGGAATTCCTGGCTGCTCCTGCTGGTATTAATGAGTGCCCATAGAAAATTTTCCTATTGCTTCTCTAGTTTTTCTAGGACTGTAACCTGTCTTCACTTTCATCTTCTGCAAAGGTAGGGTAACAGCTAATCCTTCTTTGCAGAACAGTATTTTAACACAATGCTGCATCCAAAGCATGAAAGGATAATACACGATTTCCTTGAAGTCAATGACTTCGTCCACAAAACCAGAAAGGGCATTTTTTTTCTCCTTTTGAGTTGATACCAATCTTGAAATCCTTTCCTGGCCATCATATGGTGCAATTTACTGACAAACTGGTCATTTGTCAGAAAAGAGCAGTTCTGTCATTGTTTAAAGAGGAGCTATGCTGTCAACACAGGAAAAAAATATTGTGGGCCAGTAATGGAATGAAAATCAAACTTTCCTAATTTACAGCCGGATTCAAAGCTAACCCAAGCCAGCGGGAGTCTTTCCACTGACTTCATTAAACTTTGCATAGTTGTGTGGAGAGGAGCGCTGGGGATAGGACAGTGCCGGCTCCGGGAGCGGCTCCAGGCCCTGCTCTCTGCTGACCTTCCTGGGCAGCCGCTCTGCACGGCACCCGCCACAGCCCGCGCAGAACTGGCAGGGAAAACGCTCCAGGAAAGTCCGCACTGAGAAGTAAGAGGTTAATATAAACACCAGCAAAAGGCAGCGAATTTATGGATTCTCTTGCCTCCCAGCAAGAGCCTACACATTTATAACAATGGAATGCAGACATTAGTTTAATTTAAGACGCTTGTTGCTTATTGATGCTTTGTAGCCTGACACTGAGCAAAGCAGAACACAGGAGTGGACAAGCTTCCAAAATCTGGCCATGTTTTGCATAATAAAGTACAGATAGACTTTCTCTCCATGAATACATGTGCATGTTGGCTGACAGTCCTACTACTGTACGCTGAAAAAATTCCAGTTCTATCGCTGTCTGGTGTAAAAGATAAGAGCTCATGAGGTTGGACTCATGAAGGAAACCACTTCTGTTCAAATAAACAAACACAGAAGCTAATTTGAAACTCAGAGCTTTTCTTTGAGTAAGAAAACTTTCTGAAGTTTGACAGCAAGCAGTTCTCAGACTGTTAGGTGGCGGCTGCCTTTTATTGAGGTTTGATATGAACTATCCATGTATATCTAAAGTTTTGTTTATTGCCTGTTGACAAATATTTGGCTGTGTGGGTGAAAGTGAAAAGGCCAGACCACTGGTCTTTAGATGACCAGGAAGTATAGCACCAGTGTAAACAGAAAGCATTTGAACCCTGGGAAGTTATTTCAAAATGTGGGGT
>VZSV01000001.1:1239052-1257211 GCA_013398735.1 Nothocercus julius | reverse complement strand
TTTTTTTTTTTTTTTTTTTTCTCCTTTTTCCCGCTCTCGCGCGGGGCTCCGTGCGTGGCGGCGGCTGCCCTGCCGCGTGCGCCGCGTTTGTGGTCGTTGTCGGGGTGTTTTCCCTCGCTCGCGGAGGCGAGCTCAGCTCCGCTCACGCTGGGGCCGCGGGGGCAGGTTTATTTGCCCCGAGGGTGATGGGGTTGAGCCGCTGTCACATAGTTCCTTAAGGAGCTGAGGTGAATACAGACCTGGAGGACCTTGCGACTTGAACGTTAGTGTTAGAGCCGAGATTGTTATTTATTATTTTGGCAGGGAGGCTCCAGGTCTCGTGCCGCACAGCTGGGCACGGCCCTGCGACGGCTGCGGCCTCTGGGGCCCGGCTGCGCCGCTGGTTTTGAGGAAGTTCTCAATCCGCCCGTGACTCAGTTTCCTAATCTTCAGAATGGTTTAATGAAACTTGTCGCACTTGCCTCCCGGGCTATTTGCATCTAATTGAGGTTGGTGAAGCGCCTGGGTCAGTCATGGTGAAAAGAGGGCACCTGCCTTCCCTCATTTCACCACCCTGCAGTGGCTGCTAAAAATATGACATGGGTGGGAAAAGAGATTAGCCAGAAAACAAACTGGAAGTCGTGTATGACAGCATTTGCGCAAGCGCCGTAAATAAGTACGTGTCCATCTGTAATTAGTTTGAAGCACCTGGGTATCTGAGGTGTCTGGTTCCCTGGGTGCTCTGATTTGCACCGTTTCTGTGGGACGGGTCCCGTGAAGCGCCGGCTGCGGCTTCAGGCGGCTCTCGCTCCTCGCTGAGCAGCCACGTGCGCTGCTGTTCCCCCGTGCGCGAGGAAGACAGCAAATGCTTGAGGAACTGAAATTGCCCTGAATCACGAACAAGCAGCGTGTTCTCGTCCTGCTCAGACCGCGTCCGCGTTTGATATCAGGTTTTGTCATCTTTCACTTCTTGTAATGGGGGAAAAACGTAGAAGAATCTTAACAATTCTCTGCTTAAAAATATACGTTGTTTTTAAAATACAAGCGCTGCCCTCACCTCTGTCCCCGTTTTGTTCGCTAGCCTAAGCGCTCCCCCCGCTGTGGGCCCAGCCCCACCTCCTCCCCGGCAGCCCCTCCGTTTGGGGCTGACAACAGGCGCTGTGGTGCCGCAGAGCTGGGGTTGCGGGGCTGTGAGCAGCGCGCTCCGGAGGCACAGAGGTTAGTTCCCCAAATCAGCCGCTCTGAGTAGCGACACCTAGTTACAGTGCAGGCATAGTGGTTACTTTTCAGTTTTAAAACTGACTTTAGAAATTCTTTTTTTTTTTTTTTTCCTGATGTTTGGCTTCCTCCACACTATAAGACAGGCTGTTTTGTGGCTGGACTGACTAGCTAGATACCTGTGTGCTTGGTTTGTGTGTTTTATCCGACTCTGCTCTTCTGGTTTGTTGCTGGAAAACACATGCCATTCCTTAAGTTAGAAAGACCTGTGAAGCTAATACCTGAGGAGCAAAAGCTTTAAAACACTGCTTGATGCTGGTTAACCCTGTTCTCTCCATAGCACTAGAAAAAGATACTGGAAATGCTGTTTATAATGCAGGGCAGAGGGATATGAAGCCCTGATGGAAAGCCAGAAGGAGGTGGCATTTAGATTCCTCTTGCCTTGCAGCCACTTGACTTTGGCCTGTCCCACCCATAAAAATAGGTGAATGCTTAGCATGTTATGGAAGTATAATATACAATATGTAAACTACAGATATGTAGAAATGAGAAATCATCCCTGTTTAAAACTCTGAATTTCTTTTCTTGTTGCTAGTGGCTCTTGGTGTTGCCCTGGGAGCACAGGACAGACTGACATGCCCAGCGCTGGAGCCGTGGTCGCACTGAGGCTTGTGAGCAGCTCGGATCTGCCCCTGTTGCGTCTGGATCTAGAGGTAAGCGTCGTCTGAAAAGATAAGTGTCTCTTGTTCTTCTAAGATATTCTCAAGCAGCAATTTCTTGTCCTGTGTACCATTTCTTGCACAGGTAAGAGAGCTTATTTTGGGGGTGGAAGTGTTCTTTAGGAGACCCTAAAGCAGGGGAGGTGCTTGCGATCTCTCCTGTTTCCCTGTGAGCTTGCTGCAAGTTATCCACCTCTGCCAGCACGTACCTTGTATCTGCTCCAGCTGCCTCACTGCTCTGGTATTTTATAATTAGCATCTTGAAAACTCGAGGGAAAACTTTCAAATGCCATGTATTTCCCATTGGGACTCTTCCACATGGCTGCAAGGTTTGTTGTGAGTCCTTGGTAACATCTAACCTTCCTCAGGAGCTCCTGATCTCAGCTCAGCTCCCCTGCGTCGCGGCTGAGTCCTGTGCCCTGCTGGCAAAGGCTCTGCCTCCTGGGAGCTCGGTGGAGCAAGGGGAGGAAGGAGCTACTGTGCTTGCTTGTCTTTGGGACCACATTTAGAGATGTTTCTGCTGCAGAGATGGTCCTTCAGAAATAGTGTTCGTAGTTGAGGGCCTTCTAGCATCCTATATACCACTGGCTCCAGAAAATACAGATATTCTATATTGAGGATATTAAGTGTCCACTGATTCGGTGACCATGCAGATACATAGTTAATAATGTATTATGACACATTCTGGAAATTGCTCAGTTTATTTTTGACATGGAGAAGATGACTAAGACTATAACTCTTTCATCTACACATAGTTGCATTTACAAGCAAGTGAAAACATCCCCAAACTGATCTTTAGTTGTATTTAGAGTCTGCCTTAGTTCCATGAAAGGAAAAAAAATTTTGACTTGTGCTCAAATGTGAGCTGCTATCTAACCCTTTTCCTATGCCAGACTTCCGTTCATCGAGCGTATCTTTGGTTTTGTTTTCTTCCCAGTTTTTTGTGAGCAACATACAGCGTGGAGGAGATAGAAGCCTGATTCCCTGTCAGGACAGGTAGACACTGCCAGTGCACTAATTAAAACAGACACTTAAAACTGCTGTTAGTTCAAGTTTGCTTGTTTTTATTTCTGTGTTCCAGTAACACTGATGTAAGTAGCATAAAATCTGAACATGAGTTCATTTCTCCTTGCCTTTTTTTTTTTTTTTTAACCTCCCTAAGCCGTGATGATAAGACCTTGTGAGCAGAAAATATTTCTGAAGAAAACCAGCATCTCAGAGATTAGCCTTCCTCTCTATTACTGTGCACTTTGCTGTGTTTTGCTAACTGGTCTCAAAATGCTGCATATTTGGGATGTGACTCCTTGAGGCAGATGACTTACTGTGTGCTGTCAATATATGCATTAGATTTATTTTTTTGTCACCAGCATTTCATCTGCATTGATCTAGACAAAAGATGCCAACAGTTCCTCTATGTGGTACGTTCAGCCAAGTGGATATTACCAATCTGGATTTTAAAATGGCTGTGCTCAGTGTTGTAACTGTGTAGTTCTGACTTCTTAAAAAGCAATTTCTTTGGATCTGTTAGTCCATGATAAACCCTTCTCAGACTTTTTAAGCTTGCAGATTATTGCCTGTGTAGACCGCAGTAACGTGCAAGAGAGTGTTTAGATTTACCCTTGTGTGCGACTGCTATATCCAAGTGTCAAGCAGAGTTTCCAGTGCCATGAGGAACTTCTCTTGGGCACATGTGGGGATTTTTGTAATCATCTTTAAATTGTTTTATGGCAGTTTAAACATCTAGAAAATCTGCAGTGAAAATGTGCTAAAATTTGTTTTATGCAGCATTATTTGTAAGGCTGAGTGCATCAAAATAGCCTTTTATGTAACATATTCAGGTATTGGGCAGCATGTTGGAGGGTTTTTAAATCTTCCAAAATATTTGCTCCCAGTCTGTCATGCATGAGTAGAATACCAAGGAGTTCAGCATAAAAATATTATCAGCTCCAGGGGGAAAAAAAAGAGTAGAGCAGAAGCTGAAGGAAGAGCAGGATATGCTTTTTTTTTTCTTCTTCCTTGAGAAGACTTGAGTTTGACAATAGTGGGATTCTTATCAGCATAAGAGAGTGTGTTGTCATAACTGCAGTCCTGGCTACTGGCCCAGGTGAGTCCCTTCTGTGAGTGGTATTTGGGACGTGTAGCAGCCATGGCCCTCAAACCTGTGCACATGGGGCAACACAGATGGACTGAGAGAAACCAAGACAGCAGGGGAGAAATTCATGTTGCACAATGTTTCTGCTGACACACTTTCCAGCTGAAAAACCCTCTTTAGTTAAACACCACCCTTAATAGATTTTTGTTCTACAAGATAGTGAGTGGGTGGTTTTGGTTTCCTCTTACTCATTGCAGCAGCTTCCTTTTGCACAGGATCATCCCTCAAACGTGCTTGTTATCGGGCTGTTTATTATGGATTTTCTTTGTGCTGTGTCACCTTGTGCTGAGCTGAGGAATAATGTTTAAGTAGCAATTTGAACTTGCTAGGAGAAGATTCAGGGCTTCTGTTGCAGCGAGTCCTGGGGATTGACTTCATAGTATTAAGTTCATAGTCAAGCTGATTGGTATTTTTATCCTCTTGTCCTCCTCTCTTCACCTCAGCAGTGGGTCTGGCACAGCGTCTGCTCTTGCGTCTCCCTTGCTCTTCTCCTGGTGAGAGAGACTTCCCAAGCTTGAAGAGCACCTCCACGTGTGTGTCCTTGCCTTGTTGAGGGGGTGGCTTTCTGAGCGAGAGAGCTTCCTTTCCCAGGCCTAATTTCCATCCGAATTGCTCTGAAGGAACCGTTAACGAAACGTGATGCTGGCGTTTGGATAATTTATATGGATGAGCTCTCTCTTGGATCCAAAGTGCTAACCTGCTGCTTGATACTTGGATTCTCCCTTTCCCTCAGTGCTGATAATTCCCATGGTTGTCACCTGCACTTTATTTTTTTTTATCACTTCAGAAAATTAGGAGTTTATATAGGTTATGCATAGTTGTAGGACAGCAGAATATTGAAATCTGGAGCTGTGCTTCAGGTGGCCAAGTTTTTCTTCACAAGGCAGATGCAGAGCCCGGGCATTTTCCGTGCCTTGCTAACAGCTGCTGCTTCTCCTGGTGCCATTTGTGTTCATCAGTGTGGCTGGATGAGCATCAGAAATGTGCGTTTGGGGCTTGGAAACCTGCTCCGTGAACGCCAACTATTGGGGCATGATGCGAAGCTGAATTAAGTGGACGTAACTGAATATTTCATGCTGTAATTGCCCTCTGAAATGGTGCCTTGGCACCAAGCCGACATCAGAAGGTGTTCTAGCAAAAGTATTAGAAAGAATGAGCTTCACATGCTGAACTAATCATGTCCTGGTAGCAAACCTGTTTGTTGGGACAAAAGCCACCCAATTTCTATTGTTCTGATGGGATGTGTATGTGAGGGGGAGAGGGATCAACAGTGGTTGATTTTATTTTCTGGAAATGAATAGCATACATTTTTAAGCCCATAAAGCAGATATTACTCAGTTTGTAACCTACTTCCTGGTAAAAGTGTCTTGAAGTGAGGATTGGTCTAAATCTGTTGCCTGCACTCCTGCCATGCAGTATTAGGTGATGCTGTCTTGTCCCAGCGGCATGCGGTGTGCCACCAAATATAAATAACTGTGTGTTGTGCCACCAAGTATAAATAACTGTGCATATCAGGGGTAATTTGAGACAAGGTGCCAAATATTTCATGAGGCACTGTCTCTTGTCCTAGGTACCTGGCATCTCTTTGGGAGCAGGTGCTCGAGCTGAGGCTGCAGCAGAGGGGAAGCAAGTAAGGTGATACGTGGCGGGATGTGTGGCAGGGCCGCACGAGCAGTGTTACGGGGCGGGCACCTCTTACTTGTAACTTTGAAGCTTCAGTAAGGGATGGGAAAATGTGTTAATTTGCACCACGCGAACTGGCTTTGTGCACATTTCCTATTTCTTTTTTTTAAAGGGGAGGAAAAAAACCCTCAATAATCAATATATCAGAGCAGGAGGGTGGTTCCTTCTGGACTTAACTTGCTCTTGCAAAAATACTTAGAGCAGGCTTGTTTTTTATTTTCTTTCTCTGCTTTCTTTACACCAGGAAAAAGTCATGTTTTTTTTCTTGTACAGATTCATGTAGAGGGGCTTCAGTAATACTTCTGATGGCTTTTCATGATAAATGCAGAAGGTTGGTAACATCTTAAGGCCCTCCTCACGCTTGCATTTAAATCCGTAAATACTGAAGGGGTGTATAGCCACTTCTTTACTGCTGTTTGACTTAGTGAGTGGACTGACGCTATTAGTAATGTGCTTGCAGAAGCCTCTTCAAACTGAGTTATGGAGTCAGAATATGTCTCCCACTTACAGTGTATTTATGATGCATTAATACAAAGCAAAAGGGATTATACAGCTATTTAAGGGCAAGGTTCAACACTAATACACTGTTCACAATGCTTTTGCCTTATAAAGGTAGGTCCAAGGTGCAACCTGACCTTCAATAAAATATACAAATGACCTGACACTTGTTTTTTGACTGAGGTTCTTCTAAAGGAGCATTTATATGAACCCTTCAGATGGCCAAATAAAGTAGGTAGTTTCATAATGCAATGCCAATATGAAACTCTTGCCCTTTCAGGTGTGATTTTGTTTTCCATAGTTTTTTCATGGCAACTGAAACATTCAGAGGGCTGTAACTGTATAGGACTAATAGATGCATCTTCCCCGGAGGATTTGGGCTCCTTTGAAATCTCAGCCTGATATAACCACAAGTATCTGCTTCTGGAAAATAGCTGTGTGCTTAAGTGCCACTTTTAGTTCACTGTTCTCTAAGGTAAATAAAGGAATGGCATATAATGTGAAACAGGCCTGTATTTGCATCCAGGATTTCATTTAGAAGTAAATATTGGTGCAAGATATCACAGAGTTTTCACTCAAGTAATTTAGTACTCGGAGAGCCTGCAAACTACTGCTATCCAGTTTTTGAGGTCTCTCCAGAAGAGACGAGTAAACAAGCAGACGAGCAAAGAATTGCGAAGCTTTCCTCTCTGCCTCTCTGACCAGCTGTGCTGCAGCCAATGCACTGATCTGCATGCAAAGTTTATTGAAAATGTATGGGGGAAAGGGAGCGGCTGGTACTTCTGCATAGCAGAAGGCAAATGAACTTTCTTCTTTGCTTTATCTGGCTTTCCTTCTAGATGGCAAAGGACTCTGTCAGGTTATGATTGCCACTTCTGAAGAGTTCATGGAAGTCTTAGTTGCATTTATTTTTAATGACTCTGTTTCTCTAATGAGAAAATTACACCTCTTGTCATGCTAAGAAGCGGCTCGTGTTTTCAATCCGAATTTTTTTCTTTCCATGTGGGTTTGGCCCGTTGTCTGATACTTTGTTATGGTATTACGCCAGAAGTAGGGCAGAAATTATTATTTGTAATGTTGGAGGAGATGGTTAAGCCAAGTGATGTTTTCTTTCTGTGCATAATGATTCCATATCAATTTTAATGGTTCTGTTTTTTCTGGAGGACCATCTCCAGAAGAGAGAAGAGCTTTTCTTGTTTTCACCGAGGTTAGGAATTTCTAAATGAAAACTAATGGATGGTTCTGGGCCTGGCCAGCAGTGACTGACACCAACAACATGCCCGTGCAAATAGTTTCATGATTGGGGAATCTTATTTTTATTTTTTATTTATAATTTTATTTTTATTTTTTGCTTAGCGCTCCCCGAGAGGTCAGATGCCGCCCCGCTTGTGGCGGAGCCGTCTTCTCTGAGCTGCAATTTTAGATGGCTGGGTTTGTTTTACAGCAGTGGCGGGGGATAATGAGAACCTGGCCAGCGCCAAGGAGGGCTGGAAAGAGCTGGGCTTTCTGCTTGCATGGTGTGTTTAACACTTCACTCAAAATGTTTTGACCTGACGTTGCCGGCTGGTATCACTTATGTTTTTATAACTGTAGCGGGCTCTGCAAGAAGGTAGCTTAAGTAGCAGTGAGATGCAGGCCAAATTTAAGTTGCTCATTTTGGTTTCTGCCTTTACTATTTCCTCCCCTGCTTTTTTCACTCCTCTAAACCTATACTGGATTATATCCCTATCACTTTTGCTTAAAATTTAAAGCTTCATCAGTGAAATTCTCAGCTTTGTGCTGGATCCCCTGGCAGGCTCCAGAGTAAAACAGGAATTAAACAAGAATATAGTGAAATCTGCTTGCAAGTTCTTGCATTAATTGTGTTTGTACTCGTTATGAACAGTATGGCTTTCTGGTTAGGAAGCTGTAAGTGTGTTTGGCTTATTGTACTACTTAGCACATCAAGTGTCTGTGCCTATAAGGTTACGAGGGCTGCCCCAGGCTCTGTGCGTGCATGAAACATCTTCTGCAGAAGTTGGTTCGTAGTTAGTTGATTCTGTGGATTTTCGGATCCTACAAGAGTGCCTGCTGCATTTTATTTTTTTTTCCTGTGACCTGCATGTAGGAAGGAGCCTCAATGTGTGAATGTTTTGCTTTATAAATGCATTCCTATTTCTCTCTGAAATGTTTCATTTGAAGCTGAATGTGTAAGTTGAGGCTCATGAGCCTCATATTTTGGGCAGATGTCACACCAGCTGCAGGCAGGTAGCTCTAATGTCTGCCTCCTCTCCTGTTCAATAGCTCTGCACCAGCTGGACATGAGCTGTGGAGTGTGTACCCAGCAACCTGTTTTTAACTTCAGTTGGGAATTGAAAGGGGAAATAACTGTGATCTACATGCATCGTAGTTCAGCTTTTTGCTTCAGAAGATATCGCTGCTTTTCTTGGCTTTTCACTGTTTATCACTTTTTCATCCACTTGGTAATTTGAGGAGCAGTGCAGTATTTGAAGGAAAAAAAGAAAAAGTATCTTGGAGGGGGAGAAGAAGAAGGAAAAAAAAAAAAAAAAAAAGTCTTACATCCTAGCTGGAAAGAGTAGCAAGAAGTGCGTCCAGCACTAAGTTTGAAGCTCTTTCTTCCCTATGTATGTCTTAGTGTCTTCAGTTGGCTTGTTTGGTATAAGTGCTTTTTGATGAGAAGATTTTAGATTTTGTTTTGATGAGAAATTGGATTAAAATTTAAGAATCTTCCAGTATTTGAGGGGGGAGGGAAGCCTGAAAAACTCTGCAGTTGGCGTGTTTGGAAATGCAGATGCAGCACTCGGCGCATGTCGGGCTGTGAGGGCTTCCTGGCTGCAGGCTGGTGCCGTGGGGCCTGGGATAGGGACGCAGCCTCCTCGGTGGCCCTGGCGGGCTGGGAGCACCGGGCCTGAGCTCCTGCCGCAGCAATCGGGTACCTGGCCAGATTGCAGCGTCTAGGCTCTGCTAAAACAAAAACGCCTTGACCCAAGATGTTTTCATAAATCTCTTTCCTTTTTAAAACATTGTTTTCTCCACCAAATCTGACTCCAATCAGGACCTTTCCGTACCAGACACTCTGCAAACCTAGAGCCAGTTAATCCCTTCTCCCTGAAAATTCCAGCCTTGCTGAGAGTCAGGGCGCCACAGGAACCTTTGCTCCCTCCCTGGGTAGCTGTAGGGAGGCGAGGAAATCTAGTGTCTTTAATCTGCTCTGGAGCTGCGAGTGTCAGGCTCAAAGGAGTGATGAATAATTGCTGCGTCCATCATTTTGGGATCCCAGACAGCTGTAGCCTTTCTGTGTAACCTGGTGCTAATATATGGGAGTGAAATGGTTTTATTTGCCATGAATACATGGGAACGAAACATTTGTCTTAAAACATTCTGCATTTCAGATATCTAACATGCCTGTTATGGTTCTGCACTAGCCCATGCTCAACTCCTGAAGCCGCTGTTAATCTTTCAGGTTTCACACTTTCAGGTGTGTGTTGATGTTGGCCAAAGCTGCCTACAGATTGCATTTTTCCTTTCAAAAATTTGGGGTCTTCTATACATTAAAGCAAATGTTGGCACTAGATGACTGTGAGGAAAGTAGTAAGTAAGTAGTAAGCTTTGAGTAAGCTCTTTGTGTTCCCCTTTGTTGCCTTGCTGCCTTAGGGACTCGCATTCCTAGCATGCAAACCCACTAACATGCAATGAAGTACAGGTAAGTGGAAAAATTAATTTTCCAGGTGAAGGAGTGACTTACAAAGAGTCAGATGACAACATCTTTTGTGTAGCTTGGCTCCTTGCGTTCGTTAGGTGATAGGAGGCAAGTGACCAACGTTGCATAAAGGCTTTAACAAGAGAAAATGCATCTTCCTCTTCCGGCCTTCAGCACTGTTGACGGTGCAGACATGGTGGACGTAAACCTGAGCCTTTTGGAACCAGGCTTTACTCTGTGGGTGACAAATTGCCCTTAATAAGGGCTCGTTCAGTCTGCATGCTTCTTAGTGTGCTCTTTCTGTGCTTGAGATGATGAACTGCAGTTTAATTCTATCTGACCATATCTTAGCTCCCCTTGTAAAAACGACAGCAGTTTGCTCTGTCTTCTGTTATTGATTAATTCTCCTCGGCTTCCAGAGGTTTGTTTGAAGGGGCTATTTCCGAGTGATTTATTCCCACTGTTAGATTTTTTTCTGGTGACTTTTCCCCAAATAATATTTTAAGATAAATTCTTGGTCTGCTGAGCGAGTTTTTCTGCAGCAGAAATGGATGTTTTTGTAACTATTGGGATCTTTGTTTGGATTTTTTTATTTGTACTTTGTTTTTCTTCAGCCTTGGGGAAGGCAAGGCTGAAAGAAGGTAGAAATTATCGTGAACATTTTCTTTCAAAAATGCCTCTGCTTTCAGAAGTGATGTCTTTTTTAATCTCTTCTGATAATTATGGGTTGAACTTGCAAGGACAAAAAGAAGAAAACGAAGATAAAGCAAACTCTGTAGCTTTTATTCTGTTAAGAGCATAAAGGTTTTCTTGCGCAGAATTTGGCATTTAATTTAAGTTCAAGTTAAACCTCATGTGAATGTGCCTGGTTCTTGGGGCTCTTGCCGCAGAGCTGCTCTGGTGGCTCCTGCTGCCATCCTCGGCCAAGTCCCTGTTTCCCCGGAGCAGGGTCTCTCCCAGGGCACTATCGCTCTGCTGCAGCTCATCCCTGTGGATTGCCCACTGCTTGAAGGAGGACCAACAAAACAGTGTTTCCACGATTGCTGACTAAGCCATATTCCT
Organism: Nothocercus julius; assembly: GCA_013398735.1. Taxonomy (NCBI): domain Eukaryota; kingdom Metazoa; phylum Chordata; class Aves; order Tinamiformes; family Tinamidae; genus Nothocercus; species Nothocercus julius. The sequence goes on along the minus strand of VZSV01000001.1, from coordinate 1,246,200 downwards.
GTTTTGTGTGTGTGCGCTCTTCTGGGCTGTTGGAAAAACAAGTCACTGCCTCCTTGTATTCACTGTATTGTAACCGTTTTGCTCTCTGAACTTGATATTGTGGCACTGAAGGCAAAGATGGGCAGGATTTTCACAGAGCTTGAAGTACTTTCATATAGTACTTTGGTTATTTTCATCATGTTTTAAGATAATTTAACTTGAATAACAGACATGCTGGCTTGCTGGCTCATGTTAAATTCCTTTTGTTTTAATTTTTTTCCCTTTGCTGTCATAGTCCCAACCCAGAACAGCAGATCAACTTTCTACTGTTGTTTGTATTGTGTGTCAGTTCTTCTAGAGCAGAAATTGAAAAATGCCCTTTCTTGCAAGCAGTCTAAACAGGTTTTAGTACGTTATTTATGTGTGACATTAACCCTTAATGAATGTGGTTTAATCATCTAAAATTATCTTTGAAGATGAAGGCAGTATAGAAAATTTGGGACTTTATTATAGAGCTTCTAGCACCTCTGTTAGAAAAACTAATTTTAAAATACTCTCACTGCAAGCTTTCCTTTTCTAAGGCTGGACACTTTTTTTTTTTTTTTTTTCATTTAATTGCCTATCTGGAAGACTCAAGAGGCAGGGTGCAGCTACAAGCTCTCCAGCAATCTAGTCAATTAAATTCTAAATTCTGTGAAAACTACATTCATCTTAGTTAATTGTGTTGTCTGTGATTCTTAAAGCCTTGTGCCCTTGCTGTGGCTTTCAGAGAAGGCTTGTACATATGGAAATGAGTGCCCATGGAGTTGCAGAATCGCAGAATGGTTGAGGTTGGAAGGGATTTCAATTTATACCCATTATCCCTTGTGCTGTCACTGGCCACCACCAAGAAGAGTTTGGCCCCATCCTCTTTATATTCTCATCTCAGGTATTTATATGTATTGATATGATCCACAGGACCAGTATTAAGAGATCAGATTTACGGCCTGATGCCTGAATCCATGAACAGTTCCTGGAAAGAATGGTCTCCCCTGTTAGGTGCTTTTGCCTTTTGATCTGCCCATCCCTCATGTTGTCTTCAACAGCGCAGAGCACAGACCCTGAATTAGTCTGCACAGGGTAAATTCCCATAGGTAGGTGACTTTATTTCATGCCTCCTGTGCCGGTGTCTGAATAAGCGTTCCTGCTGCGCGCGCTTCGTTGCGGGACGGCCCCAGAAGTGGCAGGTTAGATCCTCCCAGCAGCACTTGTTGGAAGACCCGTGTTTGAAAAGTTGCGTCGAACTTGGGCAGAACAAGCTGATAGCAGTGTGGCCGCTAACCTTGCAGTCCAGGGGCAGCGAGTGCCTCGGCGGGAGCTGTTTTGAATTCTATGCTTGGCCTCAAAAGTTATTTTGCAGGAGCTCTGTGGAAGTCAGCTTTCTATAAAAAACATAAAACTCATCTAGCTGTTCAGAAAGAGACTGCTTGGGAGGCTTTGTTCAGGAGTTTTGTTCATTCATGCTTCTCTTAGGACTGTGCATCTTGAGAAACGTGTTTTAATTCTCTCACCAATTGAAAACAAGTATTTTAAGCAGATCTACTTGTGTGTTTGAACTAGCTTTATAAGCAAAGTGAAGGAGAGCTCAAGTTCTTACCAGGATCCCATTAATTTTTTTTTCTTATTATGTCAGTTCTAGGAAAACATGCGAAGAAACCAAACCACCCAAAAGCTGTGTTTCTTCCAGATAGAAATATTTATATTTAAAATGGTCAGCGTGAGTAGAAATGAAGTTGAAAAGCCTAGAAAGTCCTGTAATGTGGCCAGTTTCACTTGGAGCTTTTAGACATGTGATAGAAAGGAGGCAGCAGAAATTCTGTACTTTTTAGAGACGAGGGAAGATTGAAGTAAGCGATCACTGCAGGTGCTGCAGAATTCATCCTTTTGTTTCTTTTTGTTGTTAACCTTAAGCAAACAGTATGTATTTTCTTCTAGCATGCCTGACTAAAGCTTTAATAAAAGAACTTACTCTCAGGAAACATGGCAGAACGAGGGCGGTAGTGAAAATGGCATCATGATTAGTGATATTGAAATGTGAGGAATTTGATTCTTTTTCAATCTCCTTGAGGATCATGATCTCAAACGTGAGAAGTGGAGCACTAAGGGAGGACTTAAAAGTGCTGTGAGTTTGAGTTGAAATTAATAGCTCTTTTTCTTCCCAACGGGAAAACTAAACCAAAAGAGTAAGTTTTTTTTTGAACTTTCAAGCATGCTACTGCAAAACACTGTCAATGAGCACTTGACATTCTGCTCTTGTCAAAAGTAAGTCGTTTTCATTTAGTGACTCCCATATTTAAACTTTGTCACTTGCTTTATCATGCTAAAAGGCTCCGTGTTAGCCAAAGTGAACCATTTTGGTGCATCAATTTAAGTAGCAACTGCTGGTAGAGGCATTGTGTTCACTATTCTCAAAAATGTCTCTAGTAAGAGACTTCTTCAGTGAAGGATTTTCCCCAGAGTGATCCATCTAATGGAAGTGCAGGAAGTGGTTAAAGGGCAGTACTCAAGGCAAGTTCCACGCAGACCATCTTTTCTCCTTTTTCCTCGTGGTGACCAGTCTGGCGCACATGGTTTTCCCTTCCTTGGGAGTTTCAGATATGGCTCTGCTCTCCCAGCTCCTCTTCTCCTCCCTTCCTTGCTGCCTGGAAACTGCTGAGGCTATAAAGTTATCTCCTGTCTGCACAGAAAATAAATTGTGTTTAGGGGCTTGTGATCAGGCTCTATTATCAGCTATGGCAGAGTTGACTTTTAGAGATATTTGTGTTATATGAACATGATAACAGCGTTGTGGTCTGCTAATGAAAACAGTGGCGAGGATTGTTTTAGAGCCATTAAGTCATTCAGAATCTTTTGTTGTGGTGAGGTAATAGGCGACTGGGCCGAGGACAATCTAATCTTGCTGCCATTCACGTCGCTGCAGCGCCCAAAGTGGAATATTTCACTGACACCTCACTCAGCAAGAAGCTGGTCAGCATTGGTTTGAGGCCAAAAAAAAAAAAAAAATTGGCTGTTCTGTTAAAAATGTCTTAGGCAGGTATTGCAATCATACGATGACGTAAAGGTTTATCACTTTTTTTTCTTTTAAGTGGCCACAGCTCCTGGAGTGCCTATAGGTTACACTGTTCAAGCCACGTTGTGGAGTCTTACACGATGCTCTTTCTATCTTTAGTTGGCTCCCTCTTACAACAGAGCCTGTGTATAAATCTGAAATCCAAACGTATATTTTAGCTTGGTCACGAGCAGTCTGCCTGCCTGGCAGTCCCCTCCCTTTCCTGCTCCCTTGGGACCTTCCGAATCCCTTGGCCGATTTCGGGCCCACCCAGAAATAGCCATGAAGGGCTGTGTTTTGGGGAGCTCGGGGGCCAGCCCGGCTGGCCGTGTTCCCCGTGCCCCCTGGCTGGTGCCGGGCGCTTGGTATGTCCTCCTCGAGCCCTTCCAGCTGGGAAGGGGTTGGGAATCGGCAGCACCTGTGGAGTACCCGGTGGGAGCACAGGGCACTCGGTTTCTTGAAAAATCAGACCTTTGGTAAGTCAGGGCATGCAGCATGTTTGTGCTTTTACTTCACAAAGCCCTTCAGCAAAGGGCACGGAGCATACTAAAAATGAAGAATTCAGAGGGGAAAACAAAAATTTCCTGACTTATTCTTGGCACAACATATTTAATCATGACATTTGGTCTAAGAGAATGTACAGACTCTTAAGTGCTGCCAATTTATTTTGCCCACAAACCAACAACAGAATGATGATGTGCGCACAAAGGTTATTTATTTTGAACATAGCCAGGGAATGCGACTCTTCCAAATGCTTCCTTATTTCTCCCCTTGGGATCTTTTTTAATACGTTGCATAATGTTTTTCCCTGTTAGAGGATTGTGAGATAGACATAGTAGGTCTCTCCTCTACTTGACTATACTGGTTATGTTTTCCCTTTCCTTGTTTGAAGGAAGTGCAAGCAGAGAAGGAATAGTTTGTGAACAATATTAAGTTAAAAAGTATGACTTCAAAGGCTTTTCAATTTATTCTAAAACTATCAACCAACAGATGATGTTCCAAGTAAAATAACTAATCATGTGGGAGGTTAGGCAAGCATTGGTTTAGTTCTTGATTGCTTGGACTGGTAGCTAATTCTTTAATAGCAAGAAGATGAATATATGACTTAAATCTCTGGACTTGAGTCCAGATAGACCCTTTTCTGAGGGCAAGTTTCTACATAACCTGTAATAATTCTCTTGAAAAAAATGTGAAAGCCACTTGGATATTTTCTTTGGACCTTGGCTGACTCTTTCAGACACTCCCCATTAAAGAACAAGGGTAAAGCAGGATAAGGGAGTGTCCCAATGAAACTATTTCAGTTCTTGCAAACTGATGTTAATTTGGAATAGCTTTGCTCTCGCCGAACATTGGGTATTTATCTGGAATATCAGACACAATTCGACGGTGATCGTATTACTAAGAAAAGACAGTGGGGTTTCGTGGGCCAAACCTCACTACCTTGTGTCTGTAGCGCCTGACAAGGTAAGACTCCAAACGCATAACTTCAGCATTTAGCGTGTGGAGATAAAATTCCTTTCCATGAACCAGGGCACCTAACCCTTTTTTGTTTTGGCAAGAGATTTAGGAAAGGGGGAGCTCTCTGTGGTTACTTGTTTTCTGTTATTTCAGTTCTGGAGGAACTTGTGATAATGTTCCTGCTTATCCTGTTTTCTGCCTTTGCTCATGGCAAGAGGCCTGACAACTTGGGCCAATTCTAAATTGCTTTGGCTAAACCCTGCTCCTAGCTTGTGTAACAGCAGAAATTACCCTAAAATAGTGTTGACTTTTGGCTGCATGTTTCTAAGGATCCTTGAGACCAAAGCATTACTGGAGACGTACTTGCTGTGACTTCAGTTCTGGTTAGGAAAGCATCTGACTTTTTTTTTTTTTTTTTTTTTTTTTTGGTCCTAAGTCTGTTACCTAGCAGCTGTCACTGTACAAGAGTTAAGGAAACTTACAGGTTCTGTGGGAAGCTGGTGGCTCTTGAAGCAGTGGAATTGAGTGCATAGGGTTTTCAAAGCAGCCTTTGTGAGGTGCATGTTGTGGCAATGCAGGTGCGTTATATTGATTTTTAAAAGTGTGCATCGTGAATGCCATTAACTTTATCTTGCACCTCGTTGCGCTGTGTTTTCGTGTTCATATTGGCTATACTTGCAGTTTGTGGGTATAATTTCATTAGGCAGAGCCTGCTTTAACGCGACCTGTATTTTTGTCTTTTCTAGGAGTAACATGCTTGGAAGTGCTTGGTAGCGTTGGTCACCTGTACCGCAGCGCAAGAGCTCCAGTTTAATCCTTCTTGCACACTTTTCTCAGAACATGGGGGAAAACGATGATGAAAAATACAGCCAAGCTGGCCAGACATTTGAAAACTTTGTACAAGCATCAACATGCAAAGGTACCATTCAGGCCTTTAATATTCTCACTCGCCAACTTGAATTAGATCCTTTGGACAATAGAAACTTTTACACAAAACTGAAATCAAGAGTGACGACATGGAAGGCCAAAGCTTTGTGGAACAAGCTTGATAAAAGAGCAAGTCACAAAGAGTATAAACGTGGAAAATCTTGTATGAACACTAAGGTAAGTGGAGAAGCTCACTTTTGGATTTGATAGCTTAGAACCCTTTAAACTTGTTTTTCTGCAGAAGCAAGATTTCTAGTATTGCATGCAAATATGCCCATCCACGGAAGCCTCCCCCCCCCTTTTTTTTTTTTTTTTTTGAACTGTGTCTGATATCAACCCATCTTGACAGATTTTCTGATATTTTTGTTGCTGCAGGTTTTGTGGAAACACAGATCAAGTGGGTACCAAAATCAATCACTCTACAAAATGTTTCAATAATGGCTAAAAGAATTTGCTCTACCTTTTGAGATGTTGTATGTAAATCCTTTATTTCGAGGCTCCCAAGAAGTGTTTGCTTTACTGAAGAGAATTTGGCAGTGCCCAGGTCGTGCTGCGTTCAGCAGGTTGCTTGGCTCTCTGTGTGGGAGCAGGGGTGGCAAATGGGCTCCCGCAGCGGTTCCTAAGCTGCTCCCTGGGAAGTGCTGGTTGGAGTCTTGGGCATCTGTGTCTGTCACTTAGCGTTGCCTCTAGTTGCTAAACAGCAGCAGCAGAAATTCCTTTGCTGTTTAAGCATTTAAATGCTTCCCTGTAATTGCTTTTTCACAAGCACAGCTTCTGTAGTTGTGGTGTGGTTGCTTTCGGAGGAGGTGGCCTGCGTGGCTGGGAGCGGGGCAGGAACCGCTGCTCTCCTCAGCAGCTCAGGCAATGCAATAGTTTTGTACAGAGAGCCACTGAATGTTGGTATAAATCTTGCTGTTAAAACCTCACAAAACACTTCCCCTGCTTCTCTCTCTGTTCTATGCTTGATTGTTTTAATTACTTTTACTCAGAGCAGCTCCCTTATTTGTGGCCAAATTACAGCTAAAAGTTGCCCCAAGAAGGTCCGGTTTTAAGAAGCTGCCTGAATGTATGGAAGTAGGGCAGAGAGGAGGGGCACCCAATGGAGTACTTAGGCGTCAAACTGTTGAGGACTTTTTAATTAAAACTATCATTAAAGCATTATTTTATGGACTCAGCAGAAGGGCAGTGTTGAAAGTCTTTTTCATCTCTATTTCAGTGTTGGCCTGAGACTTCTCAAAAGTGCCAGTGTCTGCTGATTAACAAATTATGAGAGAGATTTCATGTTATTCCCCCTGCATACAGCGCCCGGTCCAAATTCTTGTGCCCCAGAGTTTCTCTGAGGGAAAGAGATGGGCTGCAGTCAACAGGCCGGAGTAAAACTGGGCACCCTTAAAGCAGGCCCACAGTGCGGGATAAGCGGCTTTTTGCGATTGCAGCCCTGTAAACAGAGCTGAGCTCGCTAATAGGCATTGCGTGGAGCGGGGGAGAAGACTTAAGGCTTCAGCTGAGGCCGTGGTCAAGAGCATTGTGGACCGATTCAGTGGCTTGCAGATCTTTCCAGATGCCATTTTGCAATTTGCCCAGCCCCCTGCTGATTGCATTTTCTCTCTTGCAAAGGTTGGGGAAGAATGCATCTAAACTCCTCTTGGTCTTTTTTCACAAACCCAGAATCTGTTGCCTAAACCAATAACTGGTC
>VZSV01000001.1:1202329-1230890 GCA_013398735.1 Nothocercus julius | reverse complement strand
AAGGGCCATGTATGGCCTTTATTTGTAAAAGGTTTCTAACCACTTGCCAAACACTGCTGGGTGGAAAGCTGTGTAGCTGCAGAGGCAGCCCCTTCCTTGTCCGAACACGCAGTTCCCATGTTAATCATAACAAGTATGTGCAGAAAAGAGCTGACCCAGGCCCAGCCAGTAATCCCGCTCTGCAGTCGGGACAGCATCTGCGCTCTGCTTTCTTCCTGCGTGTAACTACATCCGCCAGTATTTTCGTAGCATTTAGCATGCAGTGAGGAGCATTCTCCCAAAACTGTGAATTATCTCCTTTTAAGGAGGAAGAGTGGAGGATGGGGCTCAAGTGACAAGTTAGCTTTAAATTATTTAATATCTTTAGTCAACAAAACGTTTAAAACAACATCAGTTCACAGGAACTTTTCTTTCAGTGACTATGTCACTGCTTTATTTGAACTCTTTACATTATTAAGTTGAAAACAGTTTACAATTCTGTGATTGGGTTGGACAAAACTCAGCTTTTCCTTGCTTTTTAGCCTGTGAAAACTTACAGCTTTATACCAGTCAATGATTTAGGCTATTATATTCAGGATATGCACTAGTTTAAAGAAGAGAGTCACTAGTAATATAGAAGCAATAGCTTATTGTCGATTTGTCTAACAAACCTAGCAAATGTGCACCAGTTTCCTCTTTCAAAAAAAAAAAAAAAAAAGTTTCCACCAAGATCACTTGTTTCGTTTCCCCTTCCTGTTATGCTTGTTGTAACCCTATTTAAGCAGTTTTGAAAAGCCAAATGTAATCAAATTGGAACCATCCAGATAGAGAGGCTAAAAAAAAAAGTGCTTGGTCTTTTGCTGTTTCTCTTTTTACATCTTGTTTTCAGCAGATACGTTTGTGGCTGTGTGAAACATAGGTTATCCTCTTTTATAAAGATACCTGAACACCACGTATCAAACAAAATTCAGATGTCTATGGATTTGTTTATTGATTTGTAGTGGTTAACCTGTCAGTAGCATAAGTCTGGCAGCATATCAAGTTAGACTCGTGGAAGTATGTGGGAATCGCTTCTGAGCTCTGTGTAAAAAAAATCTCTCTTTTCTCTGGTAGTGTTTAATTATTGGTGGTGGCCCGTGTGGTTTGCGGACTGCCATAGAGCTTGCCCTGCTCGGAGCCAAAGTCGTGGTGGTGGAGAAGCGGGACACCTTCTCACGGAACAACGTGTTGCATCTCTGGCCCTTTACGATCCATGACCTCCGGGGACTGGGAGCAAAGAAGTTTTATGGGAAGTTCTGCGCAGGATCTATCGATCACATCAGTAAGTATGTGGGGGGGGGGCATGAGCACCGCTCCGTCAAGAGGAGCAGAGTCGTCGGGAGATTAATGGAGACTGCCTTGCCTTGGCAGGAAATTCTTTTGTCTTGCTCAAAACGCCAAAAAAAAAAAAAAAGATCTCCTTCATTTAAGCCAAATAGCGACTGGGCAAATGCCACAGTCTTACAGAGCAGCAAGTGGTGTTTAGGACCATGCTTTTTCTTAGCTTTTTTGTTAATCTGGGCTTGTTTAAAAAAAAAAAAATCATCCTTTTAATGAGAAAATTTGCAAAAGTGTGGTAATATGCAAGGAAATAATTTTCATACCCTGGAAGAATTCTCTATTCTAAATGGCTGATGCTTTGGGCATGCAGTTTGTTTACATAGCATTAAAAGGGAAAGCTCCAGAAGTGTTTTCTAAGAATATTGTTGGAGTAAATTTTATCCCCTAGGAGATTATGCGCAGCAAAATCCTCTGTTGGTTGCGACATTTTCATTCCTTGCCTTACAAGAAATAACACTGCCTGTTTTTGTTAACATTGGGTATCAGCTGGTAACAACTGTGCTTGCTTGTGTATTAAATATGTCTTTGTTTGTTACTATCCACAGGTATTCGACAGCTTCAACTTATCCTCTTCAAAGTTGCACTAATGCTAGGAGTTGAAATCCACGTGAACCTAGAATTTGTAAAAGTTGTGGAACCTCCTGAAGATCAAGAAAACCAAAGTACTGTTTATTGTAATGTGAAAAAGAACTTAAGAAACAGGAAGAAAAAAAAGTTTTAAATGCCTCTCTATATACACACACAGAATGACTTATTTTTATAGCAGGTCTTTTATAAAACCATTCAAGTAGTTGGATTATGTTCAAAAATAATAGAGGCCCACTGGCCCTTAGCAAGTCAAGCCTGCTATATCATAGCCATGATAAGTATCATTGTGACAGTGCACTGATAATACTTAAGAAAGACCTATGTACTTTTCAGGCTGGCCTGAGAAGTGAGGTTTTGCACTATGCCTTCTGGCATGTGTTTGAGGCGCTCTAGGGAGTATGGTGTGGCTTCTTGGTATCTTCTTGCAAAAACAATTTTTTTTATTGATAATATAAATATTGGGGATAGATTTAAGTGTTCTGTTCCTTGTTTTGCTTTTGTACTTGATAAAACTCCCACTGGCACATGGAGTCTTATTAGCAATCTTTTGCAAGATTTTTATAAAATAGATAAAGATTTAGTTCCTGTTTTTTTCAGAATTAGATTTGGGGAGTAGTAATAATAGAATAGTCTGAGTTTTTACTTTAAAGTATTATATTATTTCTTGTTAAGTGTTCGTGTAGGAACAATAGAATAACATATTATCATAAGTAGTTAAAGAATCAGTATAGTTTATAAATATGAGCAATACAAGCGCTTTCAGATTATCTGTTTTCATAGAATCATAGAATGCTCAAGGTTGGAAGGGACCTCTAGAGATCATCTAGTCCAACCCCCCTGCACACGCAGGGTCACCTACAGCATGTGGCTCAGGACTGCGTCCAAGCGCGTTTGGAAGATCTCCAGAGAAGGAGACTCCACAACCTCCCTGGGCAGCCTGTTCCAGTGCTCCGTCACCTTCACTGTCAAGAAATGTTTCCTTAAGTTCCTGTGGAACTTTTCCTTAAGTTCAGTTTGGGGCTGTTTCCTCTAGTTCTGTCGGTGGCCACCACTGAGAAGAGGCTGGCCCCATCCTCCTCACTGCCTCCCTTGAGGTACTGATAGACACTGATCAGGTCTCCTCTCAGCCTTCTCTTCTCCAGGCTGAACAGGCCCAGCTCTCTCAGCCTTTCCTCACAGGGCAGATGTTCCAGACCCCGGATCATCCTCGTAGCCCTGCGCTGGACTCTCTCCAGCAGCTCCACATCCCTCTTGTACTGGGGAGCCCAGAACTGGACACAGTACTCCAGGTGTGGCCTCACCAGGGCTAAGTAGAGGGGCAGGATCCCCTCCCTCGACCTGCTGCAGATGCTCCTCCTAATGCACCCCAGGATCCCATTGGCCTTCTTGGCCACGAGGGCACTGCTGCCTCATGGGCAACTTGTCACCCACCATGACGCCCAGGTCCCTCTCTGCAGTGCTGCTCTCCAGAAGGTCGGTCCCCAGCCTGTACTGGTGACTGGGGTTATTTTTCCCCAAGTGCAGGACCTTGCACTTGTCTTTGTTGAATTTCATAAGATTTCTCATTTCCCAGTTGTCCAGTCTGTCCAGGTCCCTTTGGATGGCAGCACAGCCCTCTGGGCTGTCAGCTACTCCTCCCAGTTTGGTATCATCAGCAAACTTGCTGAGGGAGCACTCCATCCCTTCATCAAGGTCACTGATGAATAAATTGAACAGGACTGGGCTGAGGACTGACCCCTGGGGGACACCGCTAATGACAGGCCTCCATCTAGACTCCACACCACTGATAACCACCCTCTGAGCCCTGTCATCTAGCCAATTCCCAATCCACCTAGATTGGTTTTTGTGTTAATGTAAAAAGTAAATTTAGTCTTATAGGCACATTTCTTATTAATCTTTATTTAGAAGATGGACTTTAAAAGTATTGACAGCGGAATACTATTTTTTCCTCTCATAAAACCTACCCTTTCCTTGCTATAAATGCACGCACTGTCCTGTTAAGGTCATTCTGGGGCTATTTCTGTAAGAATGAAGTGTTTAAGTATATTCTTGTGATATGATAGAGGAAAGGTAGTGCATTCAGTGATGCAAAGGAAGGGTTCCCTTTTTTTTTGTTGGTTTATGAGCTTAGTGCCTTGCTAATGCTGTCTGCCTGTTGCTTTGAATCCAGCCTCTACCAATCTGAGGTAGAATTCAGCTCAATTTGAATGAAAAATTGGCCATTGACACTAATACCCTTTCTTCAAAGTCTCATTACACTGCTCCATTTTATTTCTGAAGAGTAAATAGACAAATAATCTTCTTTGTGTCTTTAGAGATTGGCTGGAGGGCGGAGTTTCTACCGGTGGATCACCCTCTATCAGAGTTTGAATTCGATGTTATTATCGGTGCGGATGGTCGCAGGAACACACTAGAAGGTAGGTGGATATGTACTTTTAGCCTTAATGATGGTCTTTTAGGGCAATTTGGAAGGCCTGAAAGCCATGAGAGAATAAAAATGCAAAAAGCTGCCTTTCACTCTAGAAATATAGGTGAAAACTATTTCTTATGTGATGTCTCCCACTTTTGTTGTTGAAAAACTGATTCTCAGCACTGTATCTATACTGCCTCCAAAAGGTATCTTTAGGCTTGCTTCAAGGTTTAATAACAACACGAGGATTTGACTTGAAGGGGACTGGCAAGAGACTTGAAGGGAACTGCATGTTCTTTGCTGCTGTGCCACGAGTGTGGGCTGTAGGTCTGAAAAGGGGACTGCCAAGTACTTAGTGAAGTATCGCTCTTGAACCATGGTGATTGCTTTCAGAAGCAATTACTTAAGTAACAATTCCAAAAGATACTAAGGGGAAAAAAAACTCTGCTTCATTGATGGGAGTTGTGGCAGAGGTGTCTGGTAACTCGAGCCTCTTGGTGAGCACAGTGCTAGCTACGCCACTCCTGTGTCAGGAACAAGCTGCCCTTAATTGTATATTCTCCCTCAAGCTTAATTTCTTTCCATGTTATTTTCATTTTACTAAATACCCCATTTCCCTTTTTATTAGCTTTTGCATTTGTGTCTACTTATTCTTCTGTCTGCTGAAGAACACAATATACTTGGTATTAATTTCTTATAATGCTCTCATTAGAAGATATTCCTTGCTGTTGTCAGACTGCTTCAGTAGCCAGGCATCAATTAAAGCAAAATTAATCATTCCTTGTCTGCAGACTCTGCTGAGAGGGTTATCGTCATATCAGGGTCTAAGGGAATTTTGGTGGACTGAGGACTGCTTGTGTACAGAAGCTAGTGTTGGCAGGTCAAACTTATACCAATGGAATAGTGAAGCTGAGAGTTACCTCACTAGCCAGAGCGTTTCAAGAAACAGAGAAAAATTTGTAATTGATTTGACTTACAGAAATCCATGTATTCTCTGAAAATTCATCTGCAGTTGGCTAAAAAAACTCTAAGGGCCATCTGTCTGTCTTCCCATTTTACTGAAGTGTAAGGGGAATACAGAGACGGGAAGACCATAAATGTGTGATTGCTGGCCTGTGGCTTAGCGTGCTGTTTTGTGGCAGGGCAAACAAGGAAGCTAGGAAGGCCCAAGCGAGCAAGCAATTTAGCGTACCGGGCTATGTCAGTCTCACGTTGCAAGGATAAGAGTTAACCCACTGAACATTTTTTTCAGAGCCTCAAAGTCTCTGAAAAACATCATTAGCTGAGAGTGTGTACACCTAGCATTGGTGTATAACTTTGTATTCTTCATACTTTTTTCTACTGCTTTTGACTGTTGCTTTTTTGCGTATTTTTTTCAGAAACCTTTTATCACCAATGTACCAAATTTCTCTGTTAAGCAGTATGTTTAAGAATGTGTGCCTCCATTATCTTTCATCTGCACTACTTCCTGTCTTTCTCTTCCAGTCATCACTTGTCCTTAGCTGCTGCTTAAGTTCAGGTAGTTTCCCTCCAGGTATCCTCTTATTTCTTTTTAGGTGAGACTTTTTTTTGAGTGGGGTACATTTCCACTTTGCAGCTGGGCAGGGAGACCGCAAAGCCTCTTTGCACTGGGACGAGTTGTGCAGAAAAGAAGGAATCTGCGATCGTGTGCTGGCAAAGTTGGACTTGGGAGAGAGGCTGCGTTGCCCTCAGCAGACTCCTCCTGCAGAGTTGGCCATGAAATCTTTCCTGTGTTTTTAATTCTTTCTGTCCTTTGCTTACCAGGTTTTAGAAGGAAGGAGTTTCGTGGAAAGCTGGCTATAGCTATCACTGCCAATTTTATAAACAGAAATACGACCGCAGAGGCAAAGGTAGAAGAAATCAGTGGCGTTGCTTTCATCTTCAACCAGAAGTTCTTCCAGGACCTAAAAGAGGAAACGGGTAGGTGGATCTCACTTTTTCCATGACCAAATCAGAGACCAACTATTTATCTGCCAGGCCACCCTCCCATTCCTATTAATCTCAACTTAAATCTTTTTTTTTTTTTAAAGTGCTAAAATGCTGCCCATTTCAGAATCTTTCAGAGGGAGATGTCTTTGGTACAGTAGAACTTTCTTTTAGACTGAACATTGCCACATCATAGCTTGTTTTAATGTTTACATCTTTCTGAAATGCCTGAACTGTAAAAATGCCTGATAAATCCAACAACTTTAGAAGGACATTTTCAGTGCCCAGATATTTCCCTTATGACATGGTTTGTTTTGCTTGTGTCTGTTCACATATTGGATGGCTTACACCATATAAGAAAAGCTTTGTCCTTCTGGGAGGAGTTTATTCTTGCTTTTTGATATGTGGGTCTGATAAAACTGAAAAGAAATGGACAGGAATTTGCTGTCACACATATTAAAATGTAAATGGTAAATTAAATCTATGAAAAGGGATTTCAGTTGTATCCGTTGTCAGTACAAGCAATTGCCTTTGTTTACAATAGACGTTTTATTACAGAAGTAGCAGAATTCCTGGGTTAGACCCAATGCTAGAGTTTTATTAACCTGAAAAACATATTTTTCTTCTAGCTCCCCTTTTCTACTCATAGGAAGATTGCTAAGGCTGTAGTTTAAGTGACTGTTCCTTAGTAGGATGCTAAATAAATTATCTGGAGACAACTTCTGTAGGGTAGAGCCAGTCTCCTGTTTTGTTTTTGTCTTGTAGCATTTTGACCATTAACTTCATCTTAGCTAGGAAAAGTGAATATATCTCATATAACCCAAGACAGGGAAACACTTGTTGGGATTGGTTGGATACTGTTAGTAAATAACACCAAAAGTGTTCTGTACGTGGTAAGAAATATATTATCTCCTTTTTAGGAATTGACCTGGAGAACATTGTTTACTACAAAGATAGCACTCACTATTTTGTGATGACAGCAAAAAAGCAGAGCCTTTTGGACAAAGGAGTGATTATTAATGTAGGTAAAAATGCTGGACAAAAACTTATTTTATTTACTTGGCACCAAGTAAGTGTGAACATCTGCATAAAAGTCTAGTTCCATGTTACAGAAGGTGTTTATAGGCTTGCTGGGTCACTTTGTTAAAGCTCAGATCACTTGGATCTTATTCTGTCTTCTCTCCAACGCCTCCAGACAGCACGAAGTTCCTGAGGAGAACTGAAAATGATACTTCCGAAACTTGTCAGCTCTGAAACTGACTGAAGAGGGATCTCGTCTGGCTTGGGAATTACATGCTATTGTCATCACACCACAAAACAAAAACCTCATTTATTTAAAGGTTGACCTGGCACATCTAGGTCCAGTTTCATCAGGCAAATAAGGAAGTATTAAAATGTCCCCCAGGGTAAAATTATGAATTCTCCGAAGTGAATGAAACATGATAGAAGGAGGTTTTAAACATGATGGCATAAATTTTTAAAAGTACTCAGGAATTTTTGAGACTCTTTAAAAGACATTCATTTCTTTTTCATCTTTAATATGTGGGTTGTGTGTTTTTTTTCATTTCTAGAAAGTGTTCTGGCACTGTTTAAATTTCTCTCCCTGGAGACCTAGAAAAGGTCTTTTTTTTTCTCAACAGTGTCAAAATAGCCGAGTACGACTTCCCTTGGGAAGCGCTTGTGGTGAGCTGTCGGAAAGCTCCTTGGCTTGGTGTGCCGGCCCCGATGCCGAGGCTTCTCAGGGTGTCCTGGGGAGGAGATGGGCAGCAGTGGGCACCGACCCTCTGCCACTGCGGGGGCATCCCCTCACCCGCTTGGGTCTTGTACGCAAGGCGACCTGTCTAATGGCAACTGGGCTAATAGCGGTTCTTGTGGCCTCATCCCTGCGATCATCTGTGATTAAGCCTTAAATAGAAACTGCTGTATTAATAATCTTGGGGCTTAAGTTGGGTGACCCATCCAGGAAAGGTACTTCACCACGCTGGCTAAAAAAGGCAACCTGAGGCAGAGCACCAGCAGAGCTTCCGTGATCCAAGTTTGTATGTTTTGACGCAGAGATGCTGAGTCGAAGCTTGAGGCCGAGCCGCCTGTGTGTTGTGATGGGTGCGTGCCGTAGGTCAGCTCCCGGGCGCTTGCAGGAGCGCGGTGTGCTGCGGCAAGAACGATAATACCTCTTGATGGGAGGGAAGTCAAACAATGCAAATAACATGTAGCCAGGCTGTTATCATCTTCTGTTGCAAGTCAAGCTGTTAGTTAATGTCCATGCAGATCGTTCCGGTTTGGGGTGGCACAGTAAGCTGTGTTTACGTGTCAGCAGCTTTTCTGGGGAGACAGCAGATCTCCCTCGGGTCTTCGTGCCGTGGGATGTGTTTGCCACGCTGCTGCTACGCTGCCGCCGTGCAGGACTCTCACCCTGCACGTTCCTCTCCTTGCAGGACTGTGTCGACACAGAGTTGCTCCTGTGTGGGGAAAACGTGAACCAGAGCAATTTGCTGTCCTACGCCAGAGAAGCTGCTGACTTTGCAACGAATTACCAGCTGCCTTCCTTGGATTTTGCAATTAATCACTATGGGCAACCAGATGTAGCAATGTTTGATTTTACTTCCATGTATGCATCTGAAAATGCAGCACTGGTGAGAGAGAGGCACCGACACCAGCTCCTCGTGGCGCTTGTTGGAGATAGCTTGCTTGAGGTATATCTAGGAAAATCTTTCAAATAGCTCCTTTTTAATCCAACCATTCTATCTACCCTCCAAAACCAAACTTGGTCTTCAATTACATATCCTGAAACAATGACACCTTCATTAAAATGGATTTTTTTATGCCCTACTTCATGTCAGTAAGTAATGCTTGGCTGGCAGTCACTGGCCGAGTTCTGTTTTGCTTTATGCAGGTTGTGTTTCTGTCTGAAAACTGAGCTGTGTGTCCTCAGCCTGGGTGCCTGGCATAGCTCTCTTGACTTCAATCTGAGAGAAACTTTGTCCAGATTTTCTCTCTGGTCCTTCTGCCTTAATATGTTCTCTTTGGGGAAAGTGTGTGTTACAGCTAATATACTTTTTTATTCGTGTTGACAGCTTAAAGTGTTTGAAAAGACCAGTCCAAATCAAAACTGAGATGAAAAAGTCATCTCCCCCCGCTACACACACAGGTTTTTACGAACTCAACTGATTTCTCAGTACTTTACTTTCTGAAACCTAGATAGTTTTTTTGATGTAAAAGTTTAAAAAACAAAACCTAAAAAAAAAGCATTTTTTTTTTCATTGCATAAGACTTGGAGAAAGCCCTCTAAACATTGCAAGAGTTGGCAATGTTGTATTTTAACTCTTTATGAGCAACTTTTCCAAGCTGCTATGGAATTTTTGACTCCAAATTCACATTGCAAATCACTTTTGTATTAAGTTCTGAAGAAATAACAAGTAATTAAATTGTAAATACTGCTTACAGCCATTCTGGCCAATGGGCACTGGCTGCGCGAGAGGCTTCCTTGCTGCTTTTGACACCGCGTGGATGGTGAGGAGCTGGGCTCAGGGGAAACCCCCGCTAGAAATCCTTGCTGAAAGGTGAGTGCTGCTTGGTTTTCCCTTTTGTTTTCAGTGTTTTCAGAACTGTACTGCTGGTAGGAGATGGTGTAAGATGCCAATAGCAGAAGTAATCATCTCCTCTGTGATGCTGGTGGGTCGGAGTTAGCTCTTCCTGTAGGGTACTGAGTAACTTCCAACAACGATCACTTGCAGCCCATTGCTCTCTAAGCCCTGGTGCTCTGACACGGAGATCCAGCCGCGTGCACAGCGTGGGTTCAAATCACTACTGATAGCACTAGCTGTGAGCCTCAGAAAAACACCAAGATACCTTGTGTCTAAGGACTAATCCAATCTTCTCAGCCCTTACATTTATTTAAAAAAAATAGTGATTTTCACTGAAAAGTGCAGACAAATATTTTAATATCTCACTAGCTGGTATCTGTGATTTTAACACTGTATTTCAGCTTATAAGCCCCGGCATGATAAACGTGTGGCATAGAGGAATTGCTGTCCTGCTCAATGCCAGGTTTCTCTGTGCCGTGTCTCTCTGGTCAGAGCAGAGCCCTGCTGCTGCCGGCGCCAGCGGCTCTGGCGAGGCGGTGGTCGGGTGGCTGGGCCGCTGGCTTTGCCTTGACACAGCTGCCCCAATCCGCGGCGGCTGCCCGGGCTGTTTTAGGGGCCAGCAGGAGCAGTCACAGTTGCGGTAACGTGAGTAAGAGCACTGCTAAATACGGTGCTCTGAGAAGCCTTAAGATAGGAGCTTGTGGGATGACTCAAACGCAGCGCAGACCCAAGTGGAAAATTGAGCAGCGCCATAAAAAAGGCCGTAGTGGTTATGGGAACTGCAGATTGACAGGATTTAGTGCTATTGTGTGGTAAAGGAGTACTCCTTGGGTGGAGGTTAAAGCAAAACCAGATGACTTTGCATGATGTAATCTCTCTCGCTCTTTTTTTTTTTTTTTTTTCCTTTTTTTCCTCTCTCTCCTTGCTCACTTCCTGCCCCAGGAAAATGTGGGCATCACTGTTAAATGTCTTTGTTATCTGTTTTCTATCTGGCATCTTTCTCCTGCTGAGTGGGATGCAGTATGCATTGGTGCCTGATACTTGCCCTGGTAGAATCAGAATAAATTGACAGGCAAAAATTAAATAACCTTTATCTAAACAATATTTCATAATTGATATCTCTTGCCTTTTTTCTTTTTTTTTCTCTGCTAGAGAGAGCATTTATCGACTCTTGCCCCAAACTACTCCTGAAAACATTACCAAGAACTTTGAGCAGTATACCATTGACCCAGGAACGAGATACCCGAACTTGAACTCGAGCTGCGTTCGACCTCACCAGGTCAGTACTTAAGAAGCTTCCTTAGGAAATGATAATGTTGTTGTTCTGTTTGCTCTTGTCCAGGAGAAACACGACCACAGGTATAAATAGCACATGAACAAAATCTTCAGGAGCCTCATTGGTTTAGATCCAATTACTGATAAAGTCAGCCTAGAAAGACTTTTATTTTTCTGCAATTAATTTTAATGTTATGGTACAAATTGCTCTTCTTTGTAGGTGAGACACTTATACGTTACTAATGAGTTACAACAATGTCCTCTTGAAAGAGTGAGCTCCATTAGAAGATCGGTGAATCTATCCAGGCAAGGTACGTGATGTCTCGTGTTTGCTGCCGCTTAATATTGGGAGCTTTCTGAGCACACAGAACCTGGCTGAACTGCTTGCTCTCTACGTAACTGCAGAGTCAGATACGCGACCGAACAAGCTCTTGACGTGGTGCCAGAAGCAGACAGAAGGGTACCGCAACGTGAACGTCACGGACCTCACTACCTCCTGGAAGAGCGGCCTGGCGCTGTGCGCTATTATCCATCGCTTCAGGCCTGACCTCATGTACGTGGCGGGTGCAGACCTTGGGGTGCAGGGTGTGTTCTGCTTTTGCAGGGGTGCACCTTGTTGCCGGCATAGGTGGACCCGGAGGCAGGAGGGCGCTGGGGGAGAGGGCGGCCTTGCACAAGACGCGTCCAGGACCGGGCAGTGCCCTCTTATGCTGATGGCTTGCAGGGCCTGTTGGGTGAGCTCTGTGGTGGAGAGGCTCCTCTGCCAGCCTCCACACCGCAGGGGATGCAGTCCCTGCCTTCCTGCGTGGACGAGGCAACCTCAGGCTTGGGAATCATGGAGGAATTGCTGTCAGCTTTGCCTTGCCGTGGATAAGTGAAAGGAGTATTTGAGTTTTTTTTATGGGTTATCATAGGTTGGAAAAACACAGGGCTGACACCCAAGACACTTGTTTGTGCAGCACTGCCTGAAGAAGGAATAGGATACATCTTGCTTCAAGTTAGTTTTTAAAAACTGAGTATTATGGATGGTTTGGTGTCTGTAAGAACAGAGTGAGGAGAAAGCAAAGCAATCCCTGCTGTGTGTGGAAAGCATTTCACTTGAGCACAGCTCTTTTTAGAAAGTAGAGAGAGATTTATGTTCCCGAGTTAACAGACCTCCTGCAGTTTTCCTAGTATTGTGTTCGTATTTTTGGCTTCTCATATTGGATGGGACAGGTGAAGGACACAGCCAGTTGAAGCCTTGCTGGTCCCAGCCTGTTGAGCAGGGCTGAGCACAGGCTGGGGCCGTGGGCAGCACCACCTCCGGGCTGCCCCTTCTCAAACGTCCCCTTGGGATTTGGGGATACTGCTACTGAAGGGAGCCTGGCAGTTAAATGGGGGGTAGTGGTGAGGGGAATAAATTCTTTGGGGTTCATGAGCTTATACTCCTTTTGAGAAGGGAACTGTCCTGTCCAGAGCTTAGTTATTTGTTTACATGTTTATTTTAATCACACCTTTTGGAAGTTGTTCAAGGCAATGAACTCCTAGAATGAGTCCCATAGAAAATGGATGAGATAATGTGGTTGCAGATGTGTGATATGTGTGTTTAGTGTGCAGTTTAATCCAGCCATGGGCAGACAGGAGCACCTCGTTTAAAGCATGTGTGTAACAGTGTAAAGAGGCCACAGTGCATGTGCATAGCGCTCTTGTTTCCTAAACGTGCTCTTGGTGGCTCGGATGGCTTTTCAGAGCAAACCCCACTGATGCCAGCTCCTTGTCCCCATAGTGACTTTGACGCCCTGAACGAGGAGGACGTCGTCGGAAACAACCAGCTGGCGTTTGACGTGGCCGAGCGGGAGTTTGGCATCCCGCCGGTCACCACGGGGGAGGAGGTGGGCTCCGCCGCCGAGCCCGACAAGCTCAGCATGGTCATGTACCTCTCCAAGTTCTACGAGCTGTTCAGAGGGGCGCCGCTGCGGGCCATGGGTAAGCCGAGCCCGGGCACCGCCGGGTCTGCAGGGCTGGGGGGATATCTGATTTGAGACCAGGGTAATTTTTTTCATTTTTTTTGGGGGGGTGGGGGGCGGGCGTGAAATCTGTACATATATGCTAAGCAGTGTCTTCGGAACAGATGCTGGGGACAAGCAAAATGGAGAGAGTCATGACCTTTGTTCAGCAAAATCGTCAAACTTGATCTTCAATAATTACATCAATTTAACCTTACCAAGAAAACGAGTACCAAAGGTAAGTTGCAAGGGAAGTGTTGTCGTATAAACCTCCTCCTTTTTAAAAGAAAAAAGAAGCTTTCATGCTTAAAAGGAAATATTTTATATATTCAAATCTTAAAAGTCCCATAGAAAGATATTTGTGAGCGTATTAAAAAATAATAAAGCAAAGAAATCAAGATTCCCCAGTAAACGAAGTGTTATAGGCACCCGCTCACAATCACTGTAGCTTTTGTAAAACCAAACCTGAAACACTGTCGCTCTCTAATCACTGAAACATTAATAATACTCCGAATTTAGCATTCTTTGTAAATGAAAAATCCCTAATCCCAGTGAGAATTTGGGTTTAGTTAGGTAGCATTTGCATTCATTCTCCATGTCAATCCTCCTTAACGTAAATAAATGTAAGGACAGGTGTTCTATTTAATTTGTTTATAAGTTATATTTTTTAACTTGAAACATTCCAGAGCTTGGCTCCAATACTCATATTTTCTTTTATCTTTGCTCTTTGGAAACTTTCCAGCAGGTGTTTTGAGGAGATTTTGCACAATGCTAGACATTGTTTTAGAGATTTTCAAGAAGATGTGGGAAAAGAATTCTTCTAAACATGGTTATTGCTGTCTTTAAGAAAAATAGCAGTGTAGTTTTATATTTCTTGAGTTAAATCTTTAGCCAAGATATTATATATCCTTTCAAGCAGTTACTGGAGCTCTGGGAGGCTTATTATTTGGGGGAGAGGGGAGGAGGGCAGGAAATGTGGTGACTTTTTATTTTATTTATTTTTTTTAACTAAAGCAGAAATATTGACAGTTTATGGATGTTCTCAGCACTCTGGTTATTGATAGCTGGTTTTGAAGGGGAGCCCTCCAGACCCTCTTGGATGTAGAAACCCTGCAGCTGCCTATTCATTGACTTGGTCCTCTTCAGAAAAGAGACCTTGAAGGGGTTTTGCTTTCGCAGTGATGCCTCCCCTCATTTTGACTTCATTTTAAGTGGGGAGTGTCTGCAAAAACTGGCTCAAGGTCAGCAGAGCCAATCCAGCTGCTGTGGTTTTACAGCAGCGTGTACTCAGCCACCAAAATTAGTTTGTTCACTTCTGTGTTCTCTGAAAAACAACGTAATCCGAAGCTGTTTAATGTCTGAGTTTCCTGTGCTAGCCTGAAACTACATAGCAACCATGATGACTCTAAAGTACCCCCCCACACACTTTTTTTTTTTTAAAACAGATCTCCTTTGTACTTAACTTTATTGCTTCCTTATGCAGTATTTGCCAATGCAAACACTTGCAAAAGTACAGATTTCCCACTCCTTTTTAACTTCAATGTCCTTAATAAAAATTGGGAGTATGTCTACGCACTACAGTTTTCACTGTTTCATATATTGCTTTTTAAATTTGCTTCTATCTTATTTCTAAGTTTTGGGGTGTGTGTGTGTGTATAAATGTGTACTTTATAATTTTATATACAATTTATATATGTACATATAAAACTTTTTTTAGTCCCCTAAAAAACTACTCTAGAATGTCCAGATTTTTTTTACAGACTGACTTATGTCTTGAATAATTTCCTTTCATAAACACATTTTCAAATCCTGTGGAGTCAGTTGTCCAGTAACCTCAGATGTCCGTGTTAGGAAATAACTTTGCCCTGCCACCCACATTTGCACAAACCAAAGGGACAGGTTTCCCAGCTAACCAAGCAGTGAGAAACCAAGAAGGCAAAGTAAACATTGCTTTTCCTTGTGGTGACTTTCTTGGAAGAAAAGCTTTTTTTTAATGACTCCAGTGTTGTTGTTTTCCCTGAGTTATTCACAGAAGTAAAGGGACTGCTGGACTGTTAGCAGTGAGGAGAGCTTTGCATTACAAAGTCACACAGTGCTCTGACACGAGGTCCTGTCCTCTTGCTTGGCGCTTTGCTAGGCAATTACACGGCTTTGCCTTTCACCTCTCTTTGAGCCAGGTAATTAAAGCCCTCTGTGTGAGGTTTTGAAAGGCCAGCATCTCCTCCGCTTCATTCACTCCATCAACCTCTGCTTTTATGTGGTACAGAGTATTATGTGGAATATGTTGTACTGTTATGTTGTTTGTTCATACTCAGTAGCCTCGTCATTACAGGTAGTGTTGAGCTGGGTTACAGAGGGCTGCTGCTGCTTGAAAGGCCGCGTACCAAAGCATGCCAAGAGATCGGCATATCGGCATCTGATTCCTTTGGGATTTGCCTAGAAGTTGTTGGGATTACTTCCATTCACTGCGTAATGATTTATAATAAACAGTGAACATACAAAAAGGAAGCCTCTATTCTTTGATCTCTCTTATCCTACTTTTTTTTTTTTTTTAAGCTGGCTGATCAAGCACTGAGTTGCAGCATGAGCAAATGCAAATGGCTGGGATGTAGTTTACTGTTCAGAAATATAACCTACCATGACCTATATCAGGCCAAAAAGCTTTCCAAGTAATAGCTACGTGTTTCATATAGTGTGTATATCATTTATTGTAGATTGTGCCAGCTTTTTAAAACTGAATGTAATAAGAAACGATACCAAATTTTAAGTATTGACTGTTTTGAAACTTTGTACAGACTGAGTGCTGTATGATGTCTCCTTCAGTAAAATAATTAAATACATGCATTGCTTGAGCACAAAACAGAATTTATATGCTTAAGTACTATGTAAAGCCATAGTCGGGGAGATGGACACGATTAGGGAAACAAACCTGTGAGGAAGACAGTAACTGCTCTGATGCAGGAGGTCCGTCTCCACGATGGATGGGTGTGCAGATACCTAGGCAGGAAGAAATGGGGAGGTGAGAGCATGAGAGTGATTATTGATTGATTTTTTTAATATAGGGCCAGGAGGGCTGCTCCAGGAGGGAGCCCCCTGGCCCATGGACCTTCTGCTCGCGTTGCTCAGTGCTTGGCCAGGCCACGTTCCCCTGCTTGTGAGAGCCACTGATGTGGAGGGACGCGGCTGGGCGCAGGGGGCAGCCACGGCAGTAATGCGTGTGCTTTGCTTTCAGGTCGAAAGGAAAGCAGAAGAAAGTGAGACTAACAAAAGACGTCGGAAAGGGCTTTTCGGTGCCTTCGAGGAGGTGGGTATCTGGCAGTGGTGGTGCAGCCCCTGCTCCCTGCTGAGTGTCAAGGCTTGGCCTCGTGTGTGTGTTGGGGGGCGGGGATACAAAATATCTACCACCTTAAAATCCTGCTTTTTACCATGGTATATGCTGAAAAAGAACTAAATTGCCTTCAACCAGTTGGCGGGCAAGAGGCTGTTACCCGAATGACTGTTTTTTGTTTGGTTGGTTGTTTGTTTTGTCTGACCCAATAACATCTGAGACATTGTGAGTTGGTTTGTTCGTGCCTTTTCCCAACTCAGTCATTTAAAGAGTTTTGAAAAGATTTGCATTGTTGCTTGGTTCCTGCTCCCTCTGAGTTACTGGTGATAAACTGGGGAGTCACCAAGTACCAATTTGCATTCCCTTTCTCACTGTGCTCTGGGAACAAGGCAAATAGTGACTCTTGCACACTGAAGTGTCATATTTTAAATAAGAAATTGTAGGCTTCCTTTCCTTTTTTGCTGGTAAGGATGTTTTTATCTCTGTCTATGTCTTCATCAGTGTCTTGTACAAACTTGAGGAAGATGGTCTTTTGTTTCCTTACAGGCTTCAGGTTTTTCAAGCCAAGGATCAAATTCTGGGAAAGAACCGAGTGATGGTAGAGAAGGCACCAACCAGAATAAAGTTAAATCAATGGCAACCCAGCTCTTGGCAAAGTTTGAAGAAAATGCTCCAAGTACAATTTTTCGGAGACAGGTGGGTTATAAATGAACATGTTGTCTTTGAAATTAGAACTGGAGTCCCTTCTTGTGAACATCAAGATTTCAGAGGGGAAAAATAGATTCAGAATGTGTCTGAAATAAATTTTTTTTCCTTTTTTTTTTTTTTTTTTTTTCCTTCCTGTACTTCGCACAAACGAAATGTATTCTTCTCAGTGTTTAGGGAACAAATGTGACCAGTCAGAATATAGATTGCCCATGCTTATTTATATATTGCATGTTAGCACAGCATAGCAAAATTGTAGTCTCTGGAACATTCCTATAAGCCTCTCTGTAGGATTCTGGCCTGTTTTGTTTGGTTTTCCAAGTCTAAATTGACTTCTTGTGGCAGTGCAGAAGTACTTGCGCCCACCTTCCTGCCCCCCATGCTGTAAAGGGCACTAAGGTGGTAAGGTCTATAGTAACCTGTCTTTGTAAGCAACTTTTATTTCTGTCTTCTGAGAAAGATCTTGGAAGTCCTGTTTACTGTTGTCTTGTTCTTTTTCCTTTTTTCTTTTCTTTTCTCCCTTCTCCACTCTGTCTTTGTAACTTGAAAAATGCTTTACAAGGAGCTGGTAGGTAGTCCAGCCCCGCTATCTTCTGGCCTTCCTGCTAATCCCCACCTTGCTAAACCTAAGGATCCGAGTCTTCTTCCACCGCAACCAAAAAGGCAGGTAGGAATTCATCAAGGTTGTGCCTGGTAACTTGATTTCTGTTTCTGTAACTGCTGGGAACTCCATGTTGTTGCTTAACTACAAAATACATAAAATTATATGTAATTTGCATACTTAACAGCTCTATTTAGCAGAGAGTTGTAAAAATTACACTGAAGCTTGAGGTCATTTGTGCTTCCCTGACTAGATGGGAAGATCATCTAGAAGAATTAGTAACTGCATGTAGCGTGCACTAAAAACATCTGGGTTTGGATTTCTGTGTCATTGTGCCTAGGTTTCAAAGTATATGAGCATTGTTGTGTATCTACATTTTGTATCCAAGAAAATCACTGCAGTACGTGAAAAGAGTCCATGCTTGTACTGAGCACTTTGAGCTGTTGTAATGATAAAGCAAAGGGAGTTTTCAACCCAAGAAAACTGACAAAGATGCATAAGATAGAGGCTTGAGCAATCAAAAGCTGGGATTGATGCCCAGATTTTCTGTATCTTTAAGTGGAATTTGTAGAGAAAATCTCTGCTGGAAGCTATTTCCAGTGTCACATACACAGGGCAAAATTTTCTAATAACTTAGAAACATTAAGAGAGAAATTAGGAGTGGAAAACAATCTCATAGCAAGTAGTATTGGTATTCACTTTACATTTTAATTCTGAAAGGAAGCGAATACGGTGGAGTGATATGTTAAGAATAATCTGCAGCAAAATGAGATCTGAATTAAACATGGAGATCTGCAGACTGGCTTAAAAAAAATCCACAGTTTGGTGATGAACTATTGAAGATCTATATTATGTAGTATTAACAGCACAACATATGTTGATTGACAGAATATTTTTATTCTTTAGAAATTTTGAAGACTTAGATATTTACCTAAGATGGTCAGTTGCAATGAAGTAAAAGACTTATGACTTTCCAGTTAGTCTTTTCATTTTAAAAACTGAATTTGACAAAACTGAAATGAGCCTGTTGTTTCATATACTTCAAATGTCACGTTACATGCTAGTGCAAATTCAGAGCCTTACTCCAAATTGCCCAGAAAGTGCTTTACATCTGAAGTACATTACCGTTTGACTCAGGGCAGGGCAGGCTACTGTTGATGTTTTTACAGTTTGACTCATTAGTTTAAGGTGCAGACTGTGACAATGTAATTTACTAAAAGTCCCAGAAGGACAGATGATGTCATCTCCTTTTCCACTGACAAGATTTTGCATTTTCTTCATAAAAGTGGAGGGTAACGTGTAGAAGGATGGCAAGAGCCGCAGCAGTGGCGCAGCACTAATGCATGTCAGTGCATGGACACGGGCATGGGATGCACGGCAGGCAGCGTAATACGGAGAGTGCCGCAGGGTTTCGTTTCTCACTGTGTGCATGGCTGTGCTGCGCTTTAACAAGCACCCTTACACGCTAGCGTGCGCTGCATGAGAGTACAAAACGCAGGCTTTTTCACTTCATGTTTCCCAGTTTCAGGTGGTAGCTAGGCCTGAAGGCGAGGTCAGGGAACCCAAACAGTCTTTCAGTGGTCCTGAGCAAACGGCCAGGAGAGCAAAGACTGTAGGAAAAGCAGAAATCCAGCGCAGTCTTTCAGAAAACTCTGAAACTCTCACCTCTGCCTGTTCTGCTGCATTTGTACTTTCTGGAGTGCTTGAGCGTCTTCAGCACCTGGAGGAAAAAATGAAACAGGTGACAAGCAATTTCTTTTTCTTCCTGTCTCTTAAGTGAATTTATTAGTCTATATGCTGTATTTTCCCTGGACATGCTGGCTTTTTCTCTCCTGATTTTAGGTTATAGTAATACAAGTGTGTCTTTCTACATTCTTGCTGCGTTCTGACAATGTATGTGACTTAACTAAACTCTCCTTCTCGCTTTTTCTTTTCTTGCTTTTCCTTTCCTGGCCCTCACTGCAGAAAAGGGCTCAGACCATAGCAAATAGGGAATTCCATAAAAAGAACATTAAAGAGAAGGCAGCGCATCTTGCTTCAATGTTTGGATGCATGGAGTTCCCAAAGGTGAATATTAGCTTTTTCAGCTCCAGAAATGCTAGTTAGACTATATATATATGTTGTGTGTGTGTATATGCATGTCTGGTTATTTATATAACATATATATATATATATATATATATATAAAAAACTAAATAAAATAATTTGAAGGGCTGGGGGAGACATTTCTGGTTTAAAATTTCTTTTCATCTTGAGTGGATCTGAAAAGTGGTTCAGATTCTAGTGCAACTGGTAGAATTTTGTTTAAATACCATTGCAAAATTGAATTGAAGTCTTGCACAATCATCAAGATAGTCAGAATCAGCGTAAGAGAAATGTGTTACAGTAAATCAGGTCTTGTGCTTACACATCTGCTGGGAGCTCACAATTTCCAATGAACTGGGGAGCAGTAGCTCCCCATCAAGTACAATTCAATGTTTAGAGTTTTGCTGTGTTCTTCCCAGGAAATACTTGGTTCTTTCATCAAAAGTATGACAGTTGTTTGCTGCAAACGTTTTGCTGGGCTGCGGGAATACAGCGCAGAATTGGGCAGATGCTATCTTCCTGACTTTTTTTCCATGCATAAGTGTAAAAATATCTTCCTAAAACCTCTGCTGATGTCCTCTCTTGGATACTCTTCTCTTTCTGCTCTACACAGAATAAGCTACTTAGTAAAGGCTTGTGCCACACTCAGCCCCCTGCGCCCCCCTGCCCTCCTTCTCCTCACGGCTCATGTGCTGCCTCTTCTCCATCACCTGTTGGTTCAACTCCCCGCGCTGCTCCTTCCAAACAGGTACTCTTAGTCACAGGTTACCCCTGTAAAGCCCAAATTGGTGCTAATGCTTCCTGAGGGATGGCTTGCTGCTGCCTTCATGCAGAGGGGTTGTTGCATAGTCTGTATTTTGCCTAAGAGTGAGAGTTTGCTGTGTTCCCTGTTCTTACTTCTGCATGTTTGTAAGAGGAAAATGGTTAAAATAATTTAGGTAGACAGCTGAAGAACACAGCAAGTATCTTTCAGGAGCTGAGCGAAAATCCTGTTAATTTTGCATCACTGCTACTTTTTAAATGCTTTGTTAAAGACAAATAATGCTCTAGACAGGCCTTAGGGGATGAGGTGCTTAGCCCTTTATAGCAAACTGGATCATATGGGGTTGCTTGGTTGGACTTGGGCAGTATTTATCTTGGTTTTCCTAGGAATATCAGCCTCGCCTGAAGGGAAGCAGCTGGATGATGATGATTTTAAACAGAGGAGGCATGTTAGGGTTGTATGAGTTTCGGGGGGGGGGGGAATGTTCTTCATTGAAGAATATAAGAAAAATATCAGATCTTTTTAGGCTTTTCGGCTCTGTGGTGGGGAGTTGGGATTGCAGCCTCAGCTGTAGCCATGTGGGTAGATGCAGAGCTGCCCTCTGCAATAAAGGCAGCTTCCCGGGGTCAGGAGTGGGCGGTGGGAAAGCCTCCCATCCCCTCTCGTTCCCTGGGAAAACACCAGCCCCAAAGCCCTTGGAGGGTCCCGCGAGCCCGGCAGGCGCAGTCCCCTGCAATTTTCACCTGAATTTACCTGTCGCTTTTTGTCACTCAGGAGGTATTGCCTGTGCCAGGCTTTAGGTTTACAAAATGTTAGGGCCTGTTGCTCACTCACATTAGAATTTCATCTTTTTTACCATTTCACACTTTTCAGATCATGGAAGTTGTAGCATACTCTGTAAGGCACTGACTATAACAGTACAGCACTATGTAAATAATGTTTAATAATATCTCAGCTGCACCCTTTCAACTACTGTGCATGCTAATTTAACAATATATTTTTAGACCTCTCTGTGGTCAATTTGTTCTTATGTGCAGATTATTGCCTGTGTTTCTGTTATTTTATGGGTGGGTTTATAGGACTCAGAATTAGCATTTGTGGTCTCTCTTCTTCGGAGGTATTACTATGCAAGTCTAGGCTTTGTAACAAAAAAAGAGTTTTGGGATGGATGAGCCAGCAGAAGGACCCCCTACATGTGCCATTCTGTGTATCCTTATTACTCAGATCCTCTAAAAGGAGATCTAGTTAGTCCTCAAGTCTCCTGGCTTTCTGCCCACTCTGCTGGTAAGGAGAAACAGTCGTTGTGTTGGTGGTTGTCCACTAGGAAATGAGAATAGTCAGAAAGCTTTTGGCAGCTATGTTAAATTGAAAGTCCTTTTGCTTTTACATGGAATGTGCATTTACATTTGTTACAAGAACACTTCCCTTTAATAATATTGTAAGAGTATGTGTAAGCATGCAGTCTTCTTGTTTTGACTGCTTGATGTTGACACAGATTGCTGTATGGGTGGAGAACAGAAATCAAGCAAGCCTGATTGCCAGGATGAATTGCAAGGTGTAGTTCAAGCTCAATGATACTTTTCCTGAGCTTCAGATACTTGCACTTTAAGCACTGATTGCTTAAGTGATTGCTTCAGCATATGACTAGTTCAAGGTAAACTTCCTGCTTCAACTGGCTTGCAACATTCTCCTGAACTTAGGAGCTTATGGGACAATAAGTTGTATGCAGCCTAAACGTTGCTCAGACTATTCACAGGTGCAGAATTCAAGGAGGAGAATTTGGGTTTCTGGGACCTTAAATAATACAAGGGGACTTGGTTTTCTTTTAGGAGCAACTGATCTCTACTATTGGATTCTAATTTAAATATACCATTTAGGACAGCATTATAGTATACAGTTGTGAGTTTATTTTGTTTTTATCCCTTAAGTTGTGCAGATGTTGAAAGACATTTTAATAGTCTTATATTAAATAATTTATATTAAATAAAACCAAGCAGTACAGAAAATTGTCCTTTGAATGGCCTTTTTCATATTAATATGCATATTTTACATCTTTGAATATTAAAGGCTAATTTAATTATAGGATAAGACTCAAAGCATGCTTGGAACTGTAAGGTACTGGACATGTTCCCAAGTTCCTGAACTTGAACTTTTTTATTAGCAAAAATATTTTTATATGTCAGTATTTTTAAGGAAAAATAACTACTGTACACTATCACTATGCTTTAAATTTCTTTAAAATGTCATGAATGCCATTGCCTTTATATTTTTCTTCTTTCTTCAGAATAACTTCCTGACATTTTAAAACCCTTCAATTGGCAAGAGTTGGGGTGGTGGCAGTAGAAAAATCATTTCACTAGGAAGCTTGGGACTTAAAATTTGGGCGCTATTAGGGGCTGGTGGGGTGTAGGATGTGGGACTATGGTTTCTCTAGGCTGGAAGGAGAAAGTGCTGGCCTCATGCCTGGCCCTACCAGTGTTACTTTTGCAGCCCTTTGGGTTGCCAGTGAGGTTGTGGGATCTTATTTTGTCTATAAAATCATAATCACCACAGTAAACCTTAAGAGTAGCAAATCTTGCCATATTTCTCTGAAGCCTTTGCAGCCTTTTCTCAGTGAACAGAGAACCAGAATACCTCCTAGTGACAGACCATTAGCTTGTGTGTCCTAGAAAGGTGTCCCTGCTGCTGTGCACGTCAGCACTTGACTGGAAACGGTGAGGGTCTATCTTGTGGCAGCAGATGATCGTTTTGAGAGATGGTGGATCGTTCTATATCTGCTGCAGTTTGGGCTGAGTGTTGGTGTAAGTGATGATGATGCTCTGGTGACCTGGCCACCCCAGCGCACAACGCGGCGCCTCCCCTGCGACGCGCATCTGCGCGCACGCCCCCAGCACACCTTCTCTTGCTTCCCGGTCCTCGGGAGGCTTTCGCTGGGAGGAGGGCTGGCGGAGGTAGCCTGTGCTCTGTCCCAGGTGAGTTTGGAGCCACAGCCCAAGGAGCTGCCATCTCCTTGCAGGCCTCTCTGATTAGTTTAGTTAGAAATAGTCTGACACTGATGGTGGGATGAAGCGGGTAAGGGATGCGTGCTCCCTTTTTGAGCACAGTTTCTCAGGTGTTCCCTACTCTTGACGTGAGTCACTGGCAAGAGAAGAGTGACTCCTGCATGAACATTAACACAAGTCCTTATGGGACTTCTAGGGCATTTTCCTAGAATGTGCTATAAAATGCTATGGTTTGAGGATTGGTGATGTGACATGTTGCCTTTTTCCACCCAAAATATAACACCAGACTTCAAAAATGCAGTGAGGGGGAGAAAAAAAAAATAAAGTATTTCTAGTCTGTCACAATGGGCCCACCCTGATAGCCGTTATAATCAGGTTACCTGTTTAAGCATCTCATACAGGCTGCTTCATGTGCTGTCAGTACCTCCCTGCTGAGCCATTTGGTGCCTTCTGTGGACACATCTTGAGGCCTTTTGATGTCTGAGCTGCGTTTGCTCCCAACAGCTGTTTCCCCATTGTTCTCAGGAAGAAGTGTCCCAAGTGTGAGGAGGCCTTTCCTGTGTGGCCACTGGCTGGGCCATGCTGATCTGATAATGCATGAACTTGCTTATGCTCTGCTGCACTTTGCCTCTGCTCTTTCTCAAGGCCTCTCTTTATCCCTGCTTGCATTCATTTGCATGTTTTCTTCTTTTTGTTGTTCCTTCCTCATTCAGCTCTTTTCCAAAAATAACTAAAGCTCTTGCTTCAATTCTTTATCTTCTCCCATTTCTGGTTAGACTACTGTAGGAAAGGTGTCACGTGCAGTTGGAGCTGTGGCTGAAGTTCTTGTCAATCTGTATATGAATGATCACAAGCCCAAGCTTCCCCCCCTTGAACTGGTAAGGCTAAACCCACAAAGAAAAAATAATTTGACTTAAAAGAGCACTATTGCTGACTGTCATCCCAGCTCAAGGCCTGGGTTGTGGAACACTCTAAGCATGATGAAAGGTGTTAGGCCAGCTCTTATTAAAAGATCAGGTGCAAATTGTCAAAACATGCTGATGTGTAGATATTTCGGAAATATTGCTCACCATTGCTCCTTATATATATATATATATATTTTATTACTTGTTTGTGTGAGTTAGCTTTGAGATATTTTTATTAAATGTAATTACTGGTGCATTAGGTAAAAGAAGAAAGTTATTAATCAGAGAGACTTCTAGAGAAAGTTTTATTTAGTACCTGTTTATGCATTTATTTTGCCATTCAAATGAATCACCGTGCTTGACTTTGAAGGGAGCTGTCTCTAAACTCTGGCAATATTCTGTGTTGAATTCAGAACCGGTCGTTGGACAGAGCTCCGTGGTCCTGCCCCATTTCCCACTCTCCTTCGTCTTCTGCTCAGAGCTGTCAGGTACCGGGAGGGCGAGCGAGAGGCTGTGCTGTGCTGAGGAGTCTTGCTGGATAGCCAGCACTAACCTCCAGTTGCTTCAGCTTTACTGTCTATCTGACTATTCCATTAATACCAGATTTTCTTGGTGCTTTTGTGCTGTGCTCGTTTGGAAACGCTTGTGTGGCTCGTTCTCTGAGGCGATCCGTCGCGGCAGGCTGGATGCCCTCATGGCAGCCTTGCAGTAGTATTCTCACTTTCAAGCACAAGAGTGTTGCAGTGACAGCTGTAACTCGCATTTAACATTAACAAATTGTTCCACGGCCTTCGCTTGCTGGTATGTTGTGTGCTGCTCGTGGCACAGAGGAGGCCGAGGTTCGGGAGCGCCCGTGCGCGGGTGGGTAACGACGGGTGGCAGCAGCGGTAGCGACAGGACACGTGTCTAGTGACCTCTGACCAGGCGGAATGCAGCGATGCAGAGTGGCGTCCCCGGCTGCCCCTAACAGGAAGAGTGAAGCCCAGCAGTACCTAACCCAGTCACAACCTATTTTTTTTGTGTCTCTTGGGTGGGTGTCCATGGAGTATGAGGTTCATGGGAAATAAAGGGTGTTAATTGGTAGGCTAGATTAAAGAATATTTAAAATAACTTTGTATTGCTAATAGGTATTATTAGTATTTCAAAAGCTGCATTCTTAAAAATATGCTGAATATATGGTAGGAGCAAAAGTGATTTTTCAGCCCGTGCAAAGCAAGGCTTGGGTCGCCCCCCAGGAGCGTGGCTCAGAGGGGAAGCGCCTTGGCAGCCGCTCGTAAGCGATGCCTCAGGCACCAGGCTCCTCTCCCGCTGCCAGTTTTAATTCCTGACCCTTAAAGCACGAGGGTGGATTTCCTCGGGGGTGCTGGTGGACTGAGCTGGTTTGAGTGGGTTTGACACGTGTGAGCTCCACACGTGTCTCTTGTGCAAGGCGGGCAAGATCTGCCCGCGTCCTCTCGGGGAAAACGTGGGCGCCAGCACCCACTGGGTGGCCGAGTTTGGGGTGACAAACGGGCGTTTCGGGCGGATGTTACTCGCATACCTGCATAAACACAAAGTGTCCATAAAGGTCAGAAAGGTGAAAACCTGCACCTTAAAACCCTCGGAGCATCTCATTTATGAATTTCTGTGTAAACCTACAGCATTGCAGCAGTTGAGCACTGAAGAGCTGGCTGCCTCTTAACTTGTATGAAGTGGTGAGGGGCCTGGCAAGTGCCAAAGCAGCTGCATGCTTAATTTATATCTGCGTATCAGGCAATAGTTTCATGCACTTCTCTATTCTTACCTTTTAACAGGGGTCTCTGCGAAAAGAATTTCCTCAGTCTATAGGGGGGAGTGACACATGCTACTTCTGCAAAAAACGGGTATACGTTATGGAGCGGCTGAGTGCAGAAGGCCACTTCTTTCACAGGGAGTGCTTTAAGTGTGAAATATGCTCTACAACGCTCCGCCTAGGAATTTACGCCTTTGATGTTGAAGAAGGTAATGTGGGAACTCTTTGAGGGTATTTCAAAGCGTTGAATAAAGATGCTTTTAATGAAAGTGGTGAAAAGGACAGGTCTTTCAAAAGAGCCCAGTTCTGACTGACCTGAACTTTAAAGGAAGAAATCAGTGGTGGAAAATATGTTGAGCAGCCAAAATATGGTGTGACTGATCACAGTTCAGAGAGGGTAGAGGAGGAAGGTGATTTTTCTTTCACTGCCAACATTACCTAATTATTCTCTCCTATAAGTCACTTTTTTCAATAGTCAGTTTTAAGAATGAGCTGGGACAGTGACAGATACAAAGAAACAGGGAGAATATGGGTTATTTGATGTACAGTGGCTCAGAAGTTGAAGGCCATAGTGTTTCCAAAGCAGCAGTACAATTTATTTCAGTACAATTTCCATAGGAATTGAGCTTCAAATTGTGGTATCTTCATTCCATTTAGAACCTGTGTTGTGGGAGGTGGGAGGTTTTTGTTACTGTTTTCTTAAAATTTTAGAGGGTAAACTGTTAAATTTGTTCCAAAATTCTCTTCTATTTCTAAATGCTTTGAATAATCTGACTTGTTAATGTGACTTTCTATGAAAGATTCAAAGATGCAAGGCCAAACATGGCTCTTCTGCAATCCAGAGAATCTTTTTTTGGAATTTTTTTAACTGATTATTTAATGACATTTTTTCATTTCAGATTAATATCCTGGGTTGCTTTTTGACTTGATATTTTTAGAGTCTTTTTGCTATTTATTAAGTTTCAAACATTGTCTTATTTACTTTTTTTTCTTATAGGCAAATTTTACTGTAAACCTCATTTTACGCACTGCAAAATCAGTAATAAACACAGAAAGAGAAGAGCTACCATACAGGTCCAGGGAAAGGTAAATATTGGTTATATCTGATGCAGTAAATGCAGAGCAAGCTTCATCTGGGTCATGGTGTAGTGCTTCTCTGTGGGTGGTTTTCTACTAAATGTGCAAAAGTAGCAAAATCAATTTTTAAAAAAACCTTATTGACTTTGGGAATTTGGCATATTTATATTCTGTTTTTCAATGAAAATGAGCTTTTTATCTGGAGGGTCAAGTGGAACTTGACATCAGTCAGAAATGAAAATTAACCTGATTGGTGGGTATTTTTTTGCTTGTTTTAAGAAGCTGTCACAGAAAGTAGATTTCTACGTTCTCACTTCAACATACCCTGTCCCAGTTGGTTAGGTGCTGTCGTCATTATTTTTTTTCCTCCAACTTGCTTTAATCCTATTTTATGATGTAGTAAAATAAAAAAAAATATATTATTTATTTCCAGTACGTATATGGAAATATTTAGGCAGCAAAAAAGTGTTATAGTTTAATATCTGGGTGTCCAATTTAAGAACAAATACCAATTTCAGCATTTTGTAATGCATGTTCTTTCTATCACATGAATGGTATCGATAGAGAATTGTACCGTTATACTGGAGTTGGGTCATGTACAACTTGAATATGGTAACAGAAAGTGCAATTTCCCTGTTTCCTCCCCCTCCCTTTCCT
This sequence comes from Nothocercus julius, assembly GCA_013398735.1. NCBI lineage: Eukaryota > Metazoa > Chordata > Aves > Tinamiformes > Tinamidae > Nothocercus > Nothocercus julius. The sequence goes on along the minus strand of VZSV01000001.1, from coordinate 1,202,848 downwards.
CCCCAAGTATATTTATTTTTTTTTATGCTTTATATAAGGAGGCAACAGAAGCCTGGAAGAAAGAGGACCGCCAATGCACAGAACCGGCGCCAGGAAGCCCTTTAGCTACTGCTAGCAGTCCAGAGGACAGGTCCCCAGGTATCCTGCCTTCCTTCTTTAGGGGGGCGCTAGGTTGGCCCCTTCGGGTGACACGGGATCTGCTTGACATTCCCAGACGCCTGTCTAACTGGATGCATGGTTTTCTGCACGCTACCAACCTCCATTTCAGGGACAATGCATATAACTATACTTACTTGTACGAACTCTTGAGCCTCGGTGTGCCATTCCTCTGCGCTCTTCTAGAGGTACTTGCTCACATGTACCGGGAAGCAGAGCTATCACTTGAAAATGTGCTTGAGTGGGCGAAAAAAATCTTTAGGGTTTGAGTTCTGTGTGCCTTGCTCGGTTGTGCCTTTCAGATTTTCAAAATTGACAGCCTTGCTTTTTCTTGAGAGAGATTTCTGTTTTGTTCAACCTTTT
>VZSV01000001.1:1188010-1201494 GCA_013398735.1 Nothocercus julius | reverse complement strand
ATATATTCTAATGAGATTACTTCTTAGTTGGGTCTTCCATTCATTTCATTGTGCAAAGCAGAAAGATGAACTTGAATTACCCTGAGCAGCTGCTAAGTAGTTTTCTTGTGGGTGTCTCTCGTCAGGGTCTACCTTAGGCAGCAGGCAGCAGTGGCAGGTACAGGGCTATTAAACAGCAAGGAGACACCAGCACCATCCCAAGTGTGATGGCTTTCAGCCTAGGTAGCCAGCGAGGTAAGCACGCTCCCTGACTCCTGAGTACCTACATGTTTACATTCACAAGTTAACCACAAAAAAGGTGAATACATGGATATGATGATATGTATACCCTAAAAAGGAAAGCTTCTGTAGCACTTATTTCTAGCGTGAAGACCATGAAGTAACAGGAAATAATGCTGCATTCAGTTAGTACGAAAGTTGAGGATCACCTACCAGTGGTCTTAAACAGCTGTGCTGCTGAAGGGCATGCGGTTGTTTCACTTTAACGTAACATGGGAAAAGGCCATTTGAAGTGGTCTTACTTGTTAGGTATTAAAAAGAAATATGTTTTCTGTTTAAAAGAAATTACAGAAATAGGATTTTTCCTCTAGATAATTTGACTTCAATTTAAGTTATGAAGATAAAGTTTTTCACATTTAACAGTTGTCACATTTTTTGGAGGGGAGGGGAAATGTTAAGTACATTGCTAAGTATATGCACAGAACTTGAGCAAATGGTTTAAGAAAATTGTTTAGGTATAATATAGTATTTGTTTGAAATAAATTGCTGTTAATGCTGAAACGTGTGTTTAGCAAAACTTTGCTAAGTATTTTGACAGGGCACAATGGCCGTTACAGTAACATGGTAAGCATCTGTATATATGCAAAGGAATATATCTGGTTTTAGAACATTTTTTTAAAACTGTACTTTGGAACACTGTGTACTTTTTATTTGCTAATGATAGTAATTGTTTCACTCTAAAAAGGAAAGAATCTGCATTGTAATTTACCATGTTAATCTTTCAACACATCAAATTTAAGTGGTAAAGTTTTACAGTTTACAGTACCGACTTTACAGTTTGTCAACAGCACAGTCTTTCAGAACATTTACTCCTGCTGTTCACTATCAGCAATTATCTGCTTTTCAATAGAGTGAGCAAAAAGGTGAACTTACAGAAACTGGGGAAGTAGCAAGAAACTTGGAAATCTGTGTTAGTCTGTGAACTTAAAGCAAATGAATCTTACTAGTAGAAAGTAAAAAATAAAGGGTGGTATTGGCTTTATATAGATTTATATAAAAGAAAAAACACTTCCACAACAGAATTCAGGAAAAACACTTGCACAGCTAAAATGTTTTCCAAACCTTAATTGTGCTATCTGTTCCCCTGGGGTTTTTCAAATGCTTTTGCTTGGAAGGTTGTTTACTGGTATCAATGTGTAATTGGTAGATTTTTATTTTTGTTTTTAAATTTCATCATCCTAAAGCTCTGCTAGTAAGAAGAGTACCTATTTGTCCATGTTCGTGACTTCATGACAAGGGTGGTTTCGTTTTGGCCAGTTCCTCTTTCTGCCCATGTTAACCTTTCTGATGACTTCCACTATATCCAAGCTAAGTTCTGTCTTTCTCTTCTGCCCTCTCCTGTGTCGACCTCCCGCGTTGCCCTTAGTCCATACGGTCGTTCCGGCGCTGCGCCCGCTCACGGGCTGACACCTCTCTCCACTCAGGTGATTCCTCTGCTTGCCAGTGCCCCACTCTGTGTTATGACTAACACTTGTTTGACAGTGTTTAATTGCAGGGTTTTAAGACTGTTTTGGAGCAAACTGTGTGTGTCTGGTATATTAATGGATGAGACTTGAGCATGATTGCTTAACCTGTGATGCGCTGAGTTAAGGACGTAGCAAAGCTGTTGTCTTAGCTCTCTGTAGAAATGTTTCCTCTCCTCTGTGTCTGTGCATGTGCTTCCTTGTGCCTTTAAGGTAAGTTAGGGTATTGATTCTCATCAGAAATGCCTTATTTCCTTTGAAGTTTTGAAGGAAGGATTTGCAATAGGGTCAGGACAAGCACCAGCTGGCTCTCCTGGTTGGCGTGAGCACCTGCTTGTGCTGAGCTCAAATAGCCAATGAGCTCAGCAGTGTTTGAGGAGCGTGGGGCTTCCTGAGTGCTCCTTGCTCTCATAATGAAAAAGCAGGATGCAAAGCTGTACCTCTCAAAAAAGCAGCCAGTGCAATGCAAATACCAGTCTTCCACCCCAAGTAATGTATTAGGCAGGCTTAACAGAAATAGATGTGCATGCTATTTTTAGTTCCTTAATAATATTAAAATGCCAAGTTTATATAACCAGAGTGTGTTTGGGTTTGAAGTGTTTTGTTAACTAATATTGGCTCTAACTAGGCCCCATTTGGCACTTTGATTAATGATTTTGTCTTGCTGCATGAGACATTGCCAATACTCTCCATGAAAGATTTGAGAGATTATTTTATCTATATTTTTATATATAAATTCCAGTGATGTGTAATCACGTGCTGACAATCTAAAAGGGGAAATGAACCCAGACAAGAACGAAGGGCTCAGTCTGACTGGTGAACGTCAGGCAGCTTGGGCTGAGATGGTCATGGCATGGCTGTCCCTGTGCAAGGTCCCTTCCAGAGGGGAGGGCCTTTGGGAATGGCCCTGAGCCTCGATTCCCAGGAGGTGACCAGCATCTGCTGCTACTCTGCCCACTCCACACACCTGAGTCAGCCATTTTGCTGACCTGGAGGTCTGTGTGACCAAAGCAATAGTATTTATTTGTGTGGGTGAAATGGCTTTTAAGTCCCCTTGCCATCCATGCCCCTGGGCAGGAACCTGCCTGTATTTTAAGCAATGAATGGCTTCCCGCATGAATGGCTAGCACACGACTCTGTTTTGGGGCTAGGGGCTAGCGTGTTTTGACACGATGCTCAGCATGTTTTGAGATGAAGGCTGTGATGTAACGGTCTGCCATTTCAATCACTTTCCGTTGCCGTGTTTTGTTTTGTTCTTTTTTTTTTTCTTTTTACCCTTTGTTGCAGAGCCTTCTTTGCTCTTCCTGTCCAGAGAGGATTCTGTCCTTCTCCTCCTAAAACTTCTGTTTTCATCCTACTTTATAATCTTAATTGAATACTTTTAAATAGTTTTTAATTCTGTGTTTAAATTTTCACATGGAAATTCTGTATTTTGCACACAGTGAAAATTGTTTTAGCTCTATTTATGGTATTTGCTGTAAACAAAAATAAATGTAGTTCTTTATAAGTCTCCTTGTTTCATCTCTTCCTTTTAAAATATATATCCTGAAGACAGAAGCTTGATAGCAGTCACTTCACACTCATTTCACAAATTCCTCTTCTGGTGGATGCTGTCGTTGGTATCTTTGCTGGGGCTAACCCGGAGGCCCAGTGAGCTTCCCTGTGGTGTTACTCTCATGTGTGTGTTTTGAAAAGGCTTTTGGGTCCTTGACCCTTGGATAACTGCCTGAGTTATCTCATCTGACTGGGATCAGGAGGTGTCTGGTGCTGGGATTTATTCTTCCTGGGAGAAATAAGTTGGTGTTGATGAGCTCAGCGGTTGCTTATATTGCATACACAAGGGGTACTTGACCTCTTCTCTTTAACTTCTGTTACCTTTCCTTTTGTTTTTATTCTACATACTAACAAATGTCATAATAGTCATACAATGTTAAATGTGTTTGGGGTCTTACATTGTGTTCAGAAAAAGCAGGTGATGTTTGTGGGCAAACCCTTATCACTGTTGCTGCCTCCAGAGTGCTGTCTGCAAGCTCCAGATATCCTTGGACACCATGGATAATGTTGACTTGTTATCAGATAATCGTGATTGCTATTTGCTTATTTTGCTTTCCTTTGCTCTGTCGTGTTTTTGTTTTCATTATTCGTTTTAAAGCTGGTGTTGTAGTTCTTTTAAACAGCAGGTTCTCCAAAGCAGCTTTCCTAAAGCTTCTTCCTCTTTATCCTCTTTTTTTCTTCTCACTATGTAATTCTTAAGCTATAATATCTTCCTCTGTGTTTCAAAGAAAAAAAAACAAATCCTCTTCAGAACAGTCCCCATTCAATAGTGAAAAGATTGTGGAGTGGGTTTTTTGTTCTTCTTTTAGTTAATTCAAACTGAGCCTCCGTAGAGTTGCTTGAATGATAGAAATTATTATTTTTGTAAGTGTTGTTAGACACACAGTTGCTAAAGAACAACAAATTTTCATATCTATGAACTTTTCCATTCTCCCTGCCAAAAATAAGCCACCATTCCTAGCAGAAATCTTGCCATCCCTGGAGGAGATGATTTGCATAATGAAAACAGAGCAGCAAATAACATTTCAAATGATACTTGGCAGTTCCTAAATTATGGTGAACAAAGTCATATGGATAAAACTAAATTTATTCTTTGCCCTACTTAGAGCTTTACAGCGTGCTGATTTTTGCCCTCTCTGCTTGACCATTTTAGACCGGCCATGGCATGCAATCAGAAGAGATCTTTGTGTCCACACAAGGTGATGATTTGTTTGGCACTGAAGTTTGGAGAAGGATCAAATATTCATGCTGTCGCCCAAACTTCTGCTTACTCCTGCTACAGTATCACCAGAATAGCTTAGTTGGGACTAATTTTAGAGTCTAGATTTCTTGTGCCGATGCATAAGGTCCAAAAAATCAAATCCCTATCAGATCCTGTTGGAAGAGGGATAGGTACCTGGTAGAACGCAGCCTTCACCCTGAAACTCTAGTAGACAAGCTGGGATACTGTGAAAGGGTCCTGTTCCCAACAGTGCCGCTATAAGGGAACAGCGGGTTGAGATCTCTGTGAATTTAACAGACATGACTTGGAGTCCTGCATCCCTCAGGACTCATCTCCGGCCCCGCACCCGGATAGAAACTCTTACACCAAGTGAAAACATGTTATCCCTCCGTACCATTAGGACGGACGACGGGGCTTGCTTGAAAGGTTGGCTTGAAACCAAGCTAGAGCTGGCCCTTGGCTAGGACTCTCCAAAAGATAATGTGGCTTTGGAGCAGGTGATGCTGCTGCCTTTTCACTGGGGAAAAAAAAAAAAAAAAAAAAAAAAAAAAAAAAAAAAAAGCTGATGTTTTTAAAGTTCAGAGCCTGCTTGCTGTTTTAGGCCTTTAGAGCTGCTGTTTGCTCTGCTCGTAGGCCTCGGAGTTGCTCTCTCCTCCTTTCTCTACTGGTTTCAGCTGGTTCCACTTTGTCTACTCCCACTATGGCCATTGGAACTGGAAGTATGCACAGTTCTGTGTGTGTGTGGTTGGTTGGTTTGTTTGTTTGTGAAAAGCTGGTCTAAATTTTAATTCTTAATGCAGTATTACCTGCCTTGGTATCTCTTAAGGAAAATCATGCATGCCAGGAATATTTAAAGGTAACCTTCCTTCATTATAATATGCTAATGTTCTGTAATGAAAAAGAATTTGCCATTTTTAAGCATACTTGATTTGAAAAAAAAGAAGGCAGACTAGACTTACTGAAATCACTTCAAATCAAATGTCAGCCTTTCATTAAGTCTACCAAGAAGAGTAATTTTTGTTCCTGTGTTTCTTTTTAAGGCTTCTACAGCAAGAAAATAGTAGTGAAAGTTGATTCTCTGTGTTATCCAACCTCAAGCAAGGGCTATGGTCTGCGTTTTCCCACAACATTTTGGCAATTAGTTACTATAATTGGCTTTAATTCATTTCTGGCTTCCCCATTCCTCACATTCCAATCGAAACAGCGAGTTCTGAAATTCACCCAATTTCTGTATTAATATTTATGTGTTCAAAAGCGTGACATGTTTGCAGATAATTTGTTTTTTTTTGTATGAAAGATCATGTTGTTGAAGATCAGAAGACATTATGTATGAATGCTTGGTCCAAGTATACATATTAGTTGTGTAAATATTCCCTCAAGCCCATTCTTCATGAACTGTGCTAGCATAAAAAGAATGGGGGCTTTGATCTCATCTCCTCAGGTGGTGGGCTCCAACCCCATTTCCAGTGGCTGGAATTTCTGATATGTTCTTTTGCTATGTGAAATTACAAAGAAATTTGCATGTTACTGTAGCGAAGTACTCTTGAATTTGCCGCTTCAGCGTTTGTTCTGCTGGTATTAATTCATGTTTTTATTTTAAGGATTTGTTGCTTTGGCTCTGTGTACAAAAAAAAAATACTATTTTGACAGACTCTAAACTGCAGCTGCATGCTGAATTTGCAATTATGATGTGCATTAATATACCAGACTAACACAGATTGCTCTGATAAAATGTGTTTGTTCAAAAATTATAGAAATAATGTGCTGTCATAGAGTTTTCCTCTGAGAAGCCATCTTCTATAAATAATCTCCTTGTACCTGATGCCTTTTCCCTGAGTTGCTTTTGCCTTCATTGCTCCATTAATTTGTGCTTATTTGCATGCATGTGCCCATGTGCATCGTCCTGGATGCAGTCCAGAGTCGTGTGCTTTGAGCTCTGCGCTGCTTTGCTGGCTTCAAATCCCCTCGGTGTCTTTTGTGCCCAGCTTCCGAAGTTGCCGTGGTGCCCTTCATCCGAGGGCTTGGGAGCCCTTCCACGGTAGTGCCATGCTGGCCCCGATAAGCGCGGCTCCGGCTTCGTGCGCTTAAAGGAGTCGCGAAAGGCGGAGCAACCGGCCGGGGGAGCCACTGCAGCAAATCCCAGAGCCCTGGTTTGGGGCTGGGCAATTCCTTACCCCCTCGCCAGCAGCCTGCCAGGCCTGCTGGTACGTTGCTTGAAAATGAGTTCCCTTCCTATGGCTTGAAATCGGGTGACGAGGAGGCTGGGGACAAGCGTGAACCTTTGGGCCGCTTGCTGCGGAGCAGGGCTGGGTCGAGGCGGTGGCCGCGGTGGCTGGCACCGGCTCGCCTGGGGCTTTCTGGGCCCAAACCCGCACGGCGGTCCCTGACCGGTTTTGTGCAGCGTTGGCAGAGCTGCTGCAGGCGCCCAGCGCTCCCCTGTGTCCGGAGGGGCAGGAAATGCCGCCGGCGCGCCAGCCCTCCTCGTCGCAGCGGCAGCCTTGGCGAGCCGCTCGGCGGTGAGGCTCCCTGCAGCCCGGGCACGGCCCCCGCTCTCGCGTGGGCTTTCGCCGTGTTGCGGCCCTGTGGGGCCGGTTTGCGTGGTGGCCCTGACACCCGCTGTAGCCCAGCACCTTCCCCTCACTGAGCAGGGCTGCGGTGCCTGTAAAACCTCTGTGCTGAGGAGCAGGGACGTCCTGGTGTGTTTATATGGTTTCACTGGTACGGAGCGCTTGCTTGCTGCCAGGCTCTGCTTAGCAATTAATTAGTCACGGGAGGTAGTAAACAGCTCTTAAACGTCACCTTTCAGACAGCTAAGCCGGAGCGGGAGAGCTGCAGGGGCTCGCGCAACTTGCGAGGCCTTACAGATCATAGCCAGAGCACCAAGCGTGCTGTTAAAAATAATAAAAAGGCAAAGCTGGTTTTAGGTCATGGCTGAGGAATGGCTGGGTATTATTCTGTAAGCTGTTAAATCGTTCTAAGCCTGTCATTGACAGAAGCATAGTTTCAGCAGTCTTTCACAGAGCACAGCCTCATTTGCCTGCTTTCTGCTCGTGGAAAGTGAGAGCCTTGCAAGGGAGAGCTTTCTGCAGGGCTTAGCCAGAGACGGTGTCTCCAGGGAGGTAAAGGAAGAGCCCTGTGGAGAAACTCCTGCAGAAAAGTTGCTGGGCTTGTGTGCCCAGGCACCTCTGAAAGGAGTCAGTGCCCTCCTGATCAGAGGCCGCTGTTCTGCTGAGCAGCGAGCAAACTGCGGCTTGTGTCTGCAGCGTGCTCCTCAGCTAGAAACCCCCGCGAGCCGTCCTGCCGGCCGCCGCGCTGCGGTGCTGCGGGCTGTCCCCTGCCAGCGCAGCCTCTAGGGCCTGGCCTCGAGCGCTGGGCCCGGCGCGCTGCCCTGCCCCGGCACCCGCGGGCTCCGCGAGTTTGTCGTCTTCCCGGCTTCTCTGTGCACGTGCCCCTGCGTCCTGCTGCCCGCCCAGCTGGTGAAGGAGAGAAAACTTGGAATAGCACTAGGGAGTAAAAGTGTTTTCTTCTAGAAAGAGATTTGGCTCTGCGAAGGGGTCTGCGTGGGCTGCTGTGGCCAGGGTTGTGCACTGAGGGGTTTGGAGCACCCCTGACCCATGGGCGAGCTCCGCTGCGCCGGCGAGCGCTGCCGCTCAGGCTTCAGGAATGCTTCTGCGCTGCAGCACGTCTGCTGCATCCCTTCACTGTAGGGCAAACAGTTGTTTCTCTCCCTGTGTGACGATGCTCTAGTGGTTTTAGATACAGACAAAGGAGAAATTGTTTGTACAAACTTTTCATCATGTTTGAGTGGGAGGGTCAGATGAATACAGAATTGTTCTGTTTAAATCACTGGCTATATTACTTTTTGCTTAATTAACTTGAGAGCAGCTAAACTCCACCACTTTAAAAGAAAATAAAGCCATGTTATTTACTCAATGGGTGCTCTGATGAGGAAGGCTTAGACTAAAGAGAGACACTTGGTGTTGAACAAACAGCCCGTAGAGCTTGTGCATGAAAAGCGACACTCCCTCCAGAACACAGAGCCCAGCACAACTGTTTTGTATTTCAGAATTATTACTGTTGAAGTGAATAGAGCGATATTTTGAGCGTTGATGTGCATTGTAAAATGCTCTGTGAAATCTTTTCTGTGGTAGAGGATGGGGCTCACTGTGTTGTATTTTCTAACTGTGACTCGGTTTCATGGGCTGCTTCCTAAAGCTGCAAGTGGCCATTTCTTCTAGCCACTTGGGGAAGGAGGGAGTGTTAGCAGTGCTGTTGTGAACATGGACAGCATGGGATTAAAAAGAGGGTTTGCCTAAATTTAATAAGATTTGGGTGTCCAGCTCCTTTGGAAAACTTCACTGAACTAACTTACTTTTGTTCAGCGAAATGTGTAACTGCGGAGCTGAACGCAAATCTCTTGAGCATATCTGAAGTGGGAAGACATCTCGATTTTTGCCCCTGGCAGCCCCAGGCACTGGTACCCAAGGGAATAAGCTCTCCCCAGGGGTCACGTTTCTCAAAGGACGGTCCCCGCGCAGGATCAGTAGATCGCGTACCGTTTTCAGGCATGTTCAGTTCCTTCCAGTTACTAAGATGGTGAGATTAACAATAATTTAAGGAATGGAAAACTTAAGTTCTCTTGATCTTCTCACCAAGTTTTTGGACAGTAAGTTCCTGTTGTGTAAATCTAGTCCATAAAGCAAAATAAATACCCAGTTATGCAGGCTCTAGCATGCCTGCTGCTCGCTTCCAAGTACAGCCTAGAGGATCGCCTCCACGATCAAAGGACATGGGAGGATTTGGGAATTAGCCTGTCAGCTCCTTGGCCCACTTGTGTTGACTGATTTAGGAAGTGGCCACCTAAAATACACTGAGACGAGTCAATCATTAGGGTGTTTTCACTGTCGCTGGCTGCAGCGTGTTGCTGGATACTGCTGGCGCGTGCTGCCTGTCTGCCGAGTCCTGCGCTCATAGCAGATCTGGTTTGCTGACTGCTACTATAAGATTAACGCCTTTCCGCTGCTCAGCGTGGCCGTATCCTCGTGGGTAAATTATTTAAACATTTTGGCAAAGGATTAGCGAGGTCTCTAGTGCAAGCTGGGCCTGCGCAGAGCGCGTGCTCGCAGCTCTTCAGCTCGCTGAAACATAAGACACTGGACCCTGGAAGTGAGTGTGTGTTGGAAGTCGTTAAGATTGTGAGCGAATGCTATTTTGAGTGACTGCTTCCTGACGACTCGGTTCTCCGCGATGGTATCTGGTGCTGCCCCGCATGGGTCAGTGGCACCGCACCAGTTTTGGGAGGAAGCAGGGGGCTGTGCCCTTCTCCCTTGCAGAAACCGGACGCCTCTTCAGCTTTCGCGTTGTGTGTGTTTATCTTCTGAATTTCAGTTCCTCTGAGTCAGTCCCTCAGCTTCTCATAGCAGATCTCCCTGTCCTGGAGAGGAAGCCTGACCCGGGAGCGCCAGCTGGGCGCGGAGGCCCCTGCGACCGCAGAGCCCACCCGCGTCATCTGGCCGGATGCCTGGGTCCGTCCGCGCGCCCCTTCCCGTTCGGTAGCAGCAAGGAGGCCATTCTCCTGTCTCCTAGCAGAGAAGCAAGGACAGCGATACGAAGTGCAGCCAGGCCACGGCTCTGCGAGAGGGCGTCAGCATTGGCCGCGTGAGGTGTCCGAGGCCTCACATCAGAGCAGGGTTTCTGCATGGGAACAAGACGCTAGGGCAGTTGGTGTCGTGCTCCTCGGTGTCGCTGCGCTCGTGTCTCGCCAGGAGCCCGCCCCTGGGCACCGCGGGACTGTCGGTCCTTGTTGGTCCTCTGCAGTGTATTGAGAGTTGTGAGACTTAAAGCTCTTTCCAGATAGAGAGGTGGAAAGGGGGCTCCTTACGGCTCCCTGGAAGCATGCATGTGTGCTTCACCGCTGTGCAGGCTCTCGGCCTCTGGGCTCATTCAGGAGAATGTGGTTCAGGCAGCCCTTCTTGCTTTATTTTACAAAATTAGAGCTTTCCATTTGTTTTTATATATTTCTTTTTTATATATATTTCAGGTCTCTCCTTCTAGTTATTCTTTTAAGAGCAGCAGCAGCTTAGGCAGGCAGCGGCTGACAGCTGATGACACTAGTTTGCCTAGCAGTGGAAGTGCGGGTGATACTGAGCAGCAGGACTGCACGTCTGGGCAATATCCAGCCTTCTGTTTGGGCCGCTGCCCTGCTCATGGGTGGCACTGAGGCGGTGCCCCGGCGGCACGCTCGCTTTGCGCCCCCCTGGCATTGGCGCGTCTCGCCGTCGAGAGGCCCAGGCGCGCGGCTCTGCGCGTTGCGCCCTGCCGGCAGGGAGGTACCTGGCAAATCGTGTGTCGCAGTGCAAATACTGGTTAAATAAATCAGGCAGGGGTGTTTCCTCTTCCTGGCGCAGGATGCTGTTCTCCAACTTGGTAAGGTTAGCTGCAAATGAAAGTGTCTGTGGCTTGGAAAGGGCTCAGCTGTCGAACAGATTCCTCAAAATCGACCTGTGCTTGCAAGATTTGAGCAAAGGAAAGAGACCCAAGATACCCTTTTAAAAAAAAAAAAAAAAAAAAAAAAAAAAAAAAAAAAAAAAAAAAAGTCATATAAATGCAAGTCTTTCCCTAAAGCTGATGTGCCTGAGGCACAGCGTGGCCCAGAGGGCATCCTGAACTCTTCCCCCAGCTTTATGCATCCTCTATCTGCAATGATTTAAAAGCTGCATGTGCCAAGGCTATTGCAAAAACGTGAAATCTGTTCATATTCAGAACTGGCCCTGGCAATCACGTTAGGTATTTTGTCTGTTCCTCTGTGGCTTTTTATGCTTTACAGCTGTATCTCTGTTAGTCATAAAAGTGTTTTCTCCTCTTTCCTGTCCCTGAGTGTGGGAAAAATCCATTAATATGGGGGTCAGGGGATGAAAATACATATGGTGTGTAAAAGCAAATGGCAAAACTGACTATTCAGCAGACAGTTGCTGTAGCACAAATCTCCCCTCGGCCTCTGGTAGTAATCTTGGGTTTTGTCTGCTGCAGTCACGTGTAGAGTTTACACACAGTTTACACCCTTTTTTGCTTGGTTTTGTTTGCTCTGATTTTCACATAAATACAGTGTCTCTTAAAGAGCAAGTTACCTTGTGCTGTGAAGGACTTGTGTGTTACCGAGTTGGTTTATCATACACTACCTTTTACTCTGCATCTGGAGAGTGGCGGGAGCGGATCTGTGCCAGCCCTGGGCCGGGACTAGCGTGTTGCTCCTGTGCAGATTTCACCCCTGGTTTTGTTGTCCATGAGAGGGATGTCTGCAGTGGAAGGGAACGGGGAGAGCCTCCCTGCGCTCTGAGCCTCTCTGGGAGAGATGGGCTCTCGGGGTATGTTTTCATCTGGGAGCATCTTGTTCTTTAGAAGCCATGAGCCTCTCCTTTTTCCCATTTGGTTTCTTGTCTATAGAAGCAGAAGAATTAAAAATAATCTCTCAACAGCAACAAAGCTCCCAGACTTCCCAAGCCATGAAAATAGATTGGTTTTATGGAGCCTGACAAACCCGGGCTCGGTACAGCCCTTTGAGAAGCGTGAGATGTTTGCTGCTTTGGAAATGGGAAGTCAGTAAGACTACTGTAAAAATCACTGCTAAACCATTTTACTCAGCCTGTGAGGGTAAGCAAGGGAACTTAATCTGCTCAGAACAAGAGTTGTATTTGTAAAATGTTTTTTCTTAATATGGATAGCACTTTAGCACAAAAAGTAAATGGAAGAAGGGGGCGCACAGTAAGAACAGCAGTTTCCTTTTTCTGGGCAGATAGGAGGGCACATGCTGCTGGTGTGTGTCCCTGCTCGTGTCACACTTGTTCTCGGAGGGTTTCATTTTCTGTGTTCAATCCATGCAAATACTAAATTAGAAACCCTTGCAAAGCAGGAGTGGGGCAGTGCACAGAGGAGCTGCAACTTCAAGAGGAGTCTGCTCAGTAGATGCTTCATAGATGGTTTGCATTAACAGATGAGAAAACATATCCCAAGTCTGTATTTTATTTCATTTTTATTTTTTTCCCTCCTAACTTCTGCAGGTGTGAGTTAGAAGCAGCAGTGTTCGTTTGTATACAGCCCAAGCCCCGCGGGTGGGAGGTGAGCCAGGCAGGGCCGCCCCGCTTCTCCCCGCGTGTGTCCCCGCCGCCGCAGCGTGGTGGGATGGGCTGCACGGGGACGCTGGCACTTGGCTTGTGCAGGCAGGTTATGGATGGAGGAGGCTGCCATAGCCATCCACAGAAAGTGCAGGGTGTAATTTGGAAGGCGATGGCCTCGCTCTGCTTCTCTCTGCATAGCCTGGCACGTGCTACGGCCCTTGGGCTTCGTTTGTTGCTCCTCCTGCTGAGGGCAAAGCCCAGGGACCCGGAGCGCAACGGCTGCCCTCTTCCTCCTCTTCCCACCCCAGTGCTCTATTTCACCGTAAACATGCGAAAATAACCTGAGCTCCCAGCGAAAGGCTGACGTTTGAGGCACCCAGACAAGCTGGGTCCATCTGCTCGCAGCAAGGGCCTGAGGAGGGCCCGCGAGCCGGTCCGCGAGCAGCCTGCGTGGGGCCCTGCAGAGCCAGCGGCACCGCCTTGGGCGAGCTCAGGCTGCCCGCAACGTTGCTGCGGCCTCGTGCCGAGGCAGCAAGGACCTCCTGAGCGGCCTGCAAGGGCCCCCAGGGCCCCAAACGCTGCGTCTTTTTTTTTTTTCTTTTTTTTTTTTATCCCCACAGCCTCCATCGCTTGGGCTCGCCTTAATGCCGTGCAATCTGTCGCCTTTGTGCTTCCTGCAGGCTGGTGCGGGCAGGCGTCGGAGGAGCCCTCCTCCCCCAAGAAGGCCAAGAACGCGGGCGGGCGCCGCGGCGCGCGGGGCTGGCTCGCCGCCCCCTGCCCCGGCTGGGCCCCCGTCAGGGTCATCCCCGAGGAAGAGATGGCCGACTACAACCTTCTCGCCATCCGAGTCAT
>VZSV01000001.1:1154221-1186341 GCA_013398735.1 Nothocercus julius | reverse complement strand
AAAAAAAAAAGAAGGGTCAGGTCCCGCTGATCGCTGATCGCCCACTCTTCCCGTGCTGGTGCTGAGGGGTGCTGGAAATGGCAGGGTTGAAGCTGAGGGTTGCACTTTGGGCCTCAGGTCTCAGAGCACCAAAGCTCCAGGGATGGTTGTTCCTCACCCTTGCAGAGAGAGGGAGGAGAGTGGGCAAAGTTCAGATGTGTTTGAAACTTCCCCAAACTCTGAGGAGCATAGTTTGAAAGCCACCCGAGGAGTAGGTGTGAGTGGTGAAATTTAAGGCCCTGCAGAACCAGTCTGCTGAGATGCAGAAGCTGCATTTCCCTTCTTGTTAACAGGGACTTTGCTAATCCCCAGATCTCCAACATTGCTGCCTTGGCCGGGGTCAAGCTGGGGTACAGCACTGGCATCCTTAAGCTGGCTTTAAGCTGTCTGCAGCAGTGTCTGACCTGGGCAAGGGTTGCAGCGATGCAGGCAGGCGGCACCTTGTCTAGGTGCAAAATTAATGTGCCAGAAACCTCTTAGGCAGCATGAACCAAACGGAGTGACCTTACACGAGTGGCTCTGCCTGGCCAGGGTTCCCAGCCAAGGCCTTTGTTTGAGCACTTCTTCCTCTGTCTCCATAGGGTTATATCTTATGGCTGCTATAATAAATCTTTACTTTCTAGAAGGCAGCATTATTTAAACATGAAAGAGTTTCCTCCTGTCACGCCAATAGGACTGCTCTCTGCATAAGCTTCTCTTTTTGAAGGCAGAGCCATTAATCACCACAGTAAATCTATGCATTAGGTTAGCATTATTGTTTGCATTAAAAATAAGCTGAGTCAGATGGTGGCGTTCTTATTTATGACAGAGGGCACGTAGTCGCATTGGAAGGTCTGGAAGTACATGTAGCTTCTCTTAGTCTGCCTTTAGAGATGAAAGAAAACCCATTATTATTGATGAAAAGACTATAATCAGCCTCAAAAGGCTGTTTTTTTTTTTTTTTGCTCAATGGCAAGACCACAGTGTATATGTCACTCTGGATGGGTGTTTGTTCAGTGTATTTTTAATTATGTTTAAAGAAGGAGGTTCCAAACTTTGTTTCCGGTCAGTTGTGGTACTCTGCTATCCCTGTTCTTAAAAAAAGAGTGCCTTGTTGAAATTAGAACAGCTTGTGTGTGTAACTGTGTGTGGTTTTTGTTTTTAATAGGTACCATTTGCATGTTTGGACTGTTTATATATCTTCCCTTGATTTTCTCGCCTCTAGACTAAGATCTACAATATTTTCCTGCCTTTTTTTTTTTTTTTTTTTTTTTTTCCTTCTTCTCCCTGAGTGCTGTTTCCTAGGCCATTCATGGGACTTTCCTCTGGGCTCTCTCCTTATCCATGTCCCTCCTGACCTGAAGTGCCCAGAAGTGGGCTGAAGGGTGCACAGGGCCAAGCACAGCTGGAAGGCACACCTTGTGTGCCTTACAGGGGAATGAAAACGGGAACCTTGGCTTTTCAGTTTAGAATGCTTTTTCTTGGGATCAATCTGCATTTATCAATTGCCCTGTCCTCTGGCTCGTTGCTTACTGCATACTATTTTTTTTTTTTTTTTTTCAAATCTGTAAGCAGAAAAAGGGTGAAAAGTATAGAATACCAGCTGTTGTGCCTTGCTTCTAGCTGCTTACTGCTCTGCAGGTCCTTCTATTTCCCTTTCCTCATACTGATATAGTACTGCAGGAAGGTGAGCTTGTCCACACTGACAGGATACCAGGCCATAACTCAAACAAAGTCTCTCTTCCTGGCAGTTTGATTTCAGGAGCTGAATCAGGTTAGCAAAAATGTTGTGGGAATACAGATCTCAGATGTGTGGCATCTGCAGCAAATTGCAGTCTGATAACAAAAAGGAAAACTGAAATGAGGGCCCAGGGTCTGGTGGCAGAGCCTCTCTGCACGTCACAGCCGCTGGTGCTGCTCGCTGTGAGAGATGAGCAGATACTGATGTGCTGCCTGTTGCTGAACCAGCACCCTTATGTCCGTCTGTCCCTTTCTTTGTCTCTTGCAGCTCTGAGCTGGAGCCGGACGGCAGTGGCGACTGGTCGAGCTCGGAGGTGGGCGACAGGTCACCAGCCCCCACGAGCCCTGTGGGGAAGGAGGCCGCGCTGGCCGGCACCTCGGCCGCAGTGGAGGAGAGCCGCAAGATGTCCGTGGTTGCTGATGGTAAACAACATCCCGGCACGGGGTGCTCTGCTGTAGCCCAAAGTTGGTGTTTCAAGGGAGGTTTAAGCACAGAGGCTGCTGCCAGTGTTATCGATCACCGTTGCCTTTGCTCTTGGGGCATGTCCTGGGCAGGCTCCTTCCTCACTTCTTTACTGACCACTTGTGTCCTAAGCACTGGGCTCCTGTGGGTCTGGTTGTATTAAAATGCTCTGCAAAGATGCTAGCTTCAAGGCCCCGCTGAGCAGTTGTTTCTGAGAAACACGTTGTCCCCTCCCCGCCAGGCTGGTGCCTACTCTGCATGGCTGCCCTGAAACAGGCAGCATTTGGTTACACAGGGTTATCTGGTGTAGTCCTGCCCTGCACTTAACTTGCAGGGGTGTGAGGGATATTTTCCTGCTGATAAAGCTTTTGGACATCATTGGCAGCCTGTGCGGAATGTGCAGTGTTGCCTAAGCAAGAGTAATTTTGGGAAGCACTGGAGAGCTCTGCTCAGTTCAATTTATATTTAGATCAATAGCAGCTGGAAATTTTCCTATGCACAGGAAAGGCTATAACTAGTGAAGAGGCAGCGAGGGCCTCAGGAATAGGCTGCCTTCAGACAGGGGCTCCTTGCTGGAGCTCGAGAGCTCAGCTCTGCAAGGCGTGCCACGCGCAGAGCCCGGGAGCACTTGCGGGAGGCGAAGCCTGCGGCGCTTTGCCACGCCACAGTGGCGCTGGGAGCGGTGCTGAATCCTGTGTTTCATAAAGCTCCTTCAGAGCTTTGCCAGGCTCCGGCACAGTTATCTTTTGCCATGTGAAATGCCTGAGTCCTTTGATTTGTCCTCACACCAGCTGCCTTGCTCTGAGTTTTGGGCAATACTGAGAAGTTGCTGAAAGGCAACAGAACTGGCCTTTTTTCCCCCTGTGCAAGGTGCCTTCTGCCAGGCGGAGCTTTAGTGGCGGGAGAGCTCTGAAAAACAATTTTGCTGAAATAAAAAAGCCACCAGTGTTCATCTCTTCCCCTTTCCCACCCATCGCCCCCACATCTATATATGCATTTTTAATCCACACAGAAAAGAGGGGATTTCATGCACTTGTTTAAGTTGGTCTTTGAATAAAGAGGCCTTGTTTAGTGTAAAAAGGACAACAACAGACCCTACAAAGCCTGCCTGGCAGCATGTGACCCCTTGGAGTGACTGAAGTATTTTTAATTTTTCTTTCATAGCTTTGTGTTAATCTTGCCCTGCTGAAGTCACCTTGCTGTCCCCCATGCCTGGTCTCGTAGCTCTGTGTCCTCCTGCAGCCGCATAATAGCATCTCTAATTACTGTTTTCTCCCCTGCTTGGCCGTTCTTTTGTCCATCTATCCTTTTTGTCCTGTTACTGGTTTACCTGAAAAAAGAGACGATGTCCTTTGGGGGATAAGTGAGAAGAATTCCATGAACTCTTTTGGGTATCTCTACTGTACTATGCCTACTTGAACAAGGGCAGGGGCACAGGAAGGATTGCTTTATTTTTAAAAGCACGTGAGCAGAACCAAAAAAAAAAAATTATCTTCCTGGATTCTGCTATCAGCCTTTTCATGGTGACGGTGCAGAGGTGTGAGGAAACCCGACCACAATAGACATGACGCAAACGGGGCAAAGAGGCTCCTGTGACATAAGTGATTTGATAAAAGTTATTTTTAAGCAGATTGTCAGGCAAGATGATTCCTTGCCCTGACCTCAGGCTTTCATTCTCCAGGACTTTCTGAATGCTGTGGTTGCCACTTGCTGATGCGTGTTGCCATCTCGTGGTTAAATCACCGTAGCTGTCAACGTACTGTCATTGTGTCAAGTGACACTTGAAGGAGAAATCAAAGTTTTGCACTGAGAAATAAATTAATAGAGCAAATCCTGTTATCCTGTTTTTCTCCTCTGGTAGTAGAGGCTCTGGCAGTGTATGACTGTTGAGGTGAATGAGAGGCAGAGAATTAAGACAGAAGTTTTATGTCATTTTAGTAGCTCTTTCAGTCTGTGCCACCACAGGACTTTCTTTCCAGGAGGCATCACAGGTACAGCAGGAGTCTGACCAGGGTGGTCTGCTTTGTGGGGCCTGACACTGCACAGGCAGGGACATCTGCAGCTACATCAGGCACAGAAATGTTCCCCATGCTGCTATTGCAACCCAATGTCCAATGTTTCCTCACTGTTATGCAAAAGCTGATTTACTTTTTTTTTTTTTTGGCGGGGGGAGGGGTAGGAGAGTGAAGGGACAACTATGTTTGCATGGTTAGTTTTGCTGTATTAGCAGACAATGTCTCTTTTGTGTTTCTGTTCAGCACTTCAGAGAGCCAACAGTTTTCACTCCTCTGCATTAAGCAAGTATCAGAATTGGAGGAAAAAAATCCAAATGAGTGAGTAAAACCTGAGAAGTAGTTGTATCTTCTATTTGCACCGTGTCCTGTTTTCCTTTCTCTCAGATGGCCATTTCCTCTCTTTCTTTCCAAGCTTTGTATAGCTGAGTCATTAGAAGAGGAAATGGAGATCTAAAATGCAACAATTACTTTTTTCCTTTCTCTTTTCCCGAAAAGAGCAAATTGCCATCTTGCGTGATTGTGCCCTGGTTGTTTCCATTTGTTATGCTCAATAGGGTCATCCCTATGCCCATGTTTAATATTTACCATGCCACCTATTCCCCCAGCTCGTTGCTTGGGGTGGCTGTTCGTGCCTCCACGGGCCGCTGGGCGTGCGGTGCCAGCTGCAGAGATGCCTCCAAAAACTCGCTGTTGCTGCGTGTCAGGCTCGGGGCCGCCTCTGAGCACGGCCAGCTGCCCTTTTGCCTGGGTTTAAACATTGTGCCGTGGTTTCAGCAGAGGCTTAAAGTTACTATCTTGCCTTGATTGATTCGGGTTTGAAAGAGAAAGGCAGGCTCTGAGAGAGGAAAGAAGAGAAGATGGGGATAACTCTTATTTTCCACTCACTGTCAGCTTGTTCTCAGCAAGTATTTTACATGGGTAAATGTTTGCCAATTTTTCTTTCCCTTCATTTTGTTAAAATCTCCCATGTGCTCCCAAAGATCTCTAGAGGGAGCTAAAGGTCTTTGAGAGGGAAGTTAGAGACTGCATGAATCCATCAGAACCGCAAGTCCACTGTTAAAATGAGGTGCAAAGTACTGACAGCATGTGCTGGGAGCAGGATAAAGGCATTTTTTGCTTTCTGGGAGGAACTCTAAGATCTCTGTAATGCTTCGCTTCTATATATAACTCACTTGATATTTGGTTACAGGAATTCATATGATTATCAGTCACTGAAGAAAATTCTGTCTCCATTTCAGACTTATTTTCCTAAACACATATGTTTCAGAAATAGCACTAGATACCAAGCCAGGAAATTGATGTCATTTTTGTATTGGCTGAAAGATTTAGAGATATTACTCCTCAAAGATATTACTCTTCAATATCTTCAGTCACATCTCTCGGATGTAGAGAAGTTTACATGTTTAAATTGTTAATTGTTGGTCATCACATACTTTTTGTGCCCTGAAGATTTCAATAATACCCTAAGGAATTAAGGGAAAAAAACCCAAAACACATGTTTTTGAATGCGTGAAGCTGTAAATATGGATTTCGAGTTTTGATGAGAATAAATCAGTGTATCTCTCTGCAAGACAGCAAACTGTGACTTTAAACTAACCAATGCTGCACATGCAGGCCAGGTCTCTTACTAATGCATGTCCCGGAGGGGTTTGTTGGAAAGCAGTTTTACCCTACATGAATGTGACGAATTCCAGCTCATCACATTCCTTGGTTCTTGACTTAATCTTGACAAAATTTATTATGTTCATAATTTACAGGTGAGATACTGAGGTAAAAGGAAACTTGGACTCTTTTCCTTCCTTTTTCTGAAGTTCACATGCAAGAACTGTAGGTCATTTTTCCTCTTCCCAGCACCCTCCCAGGCTGTCTCTCTGGGGTGTGTTTATTGCTCTTGTGTAGCTTTTAATCTCCATATAGAAGAACTGGAGTTTACATTGTGAACCTTGTGGGATTTTTAGAAGTAATAATTGTGTCTTAGAGTTAATTCAGCTATAAATATACTTGCCACATTAAAGCTTGGCATGGTAATGTCTTGGTGCAGGAATATTTTTGCTTTGTTCAAAGATGATTTATTCTGTTAGTTTCACACACACACGAATGTTAGCAGCTGTGCTGACTCCATTCAGGTGCAAGTTACCTACCTACTCCTTCTTGCTGCATGTCTAAGTTTGTCTGTACTAGTTTTTGTTCAAGGCCTTTAGCGATTAATTAACTTGCTTGATCGCAGAAGAGCCCTTAGCCTGCTATTCATTAGCCTGGCTTATCACGGAGACAGTAAGATTAATTCTGACCTTACTGCCCATAGACAGTTATTTCCCATTTCTTTCTCATTCTGGTGGACAATGTTTCCATGAGTCATCTGTCTGTCTTCATTTCTCAGAGGTAACCAAAGCTTCAAAAGTAGCTTGTTATTTTGAGTGTCTCTGCTCTTAAGATGCTTTCAGAGATCAAGAGAGAGATGAGTTTTCAGGCAACTTCCTGAAACTTTAGAGCTGCTTCACTTTGTTCAGCCATAAATAAATAAATAAATAATAAATACAAGCTCATCTCTGGAAATGTCAATATATATTTTGTACAGTATGCATGCACATGCGACGGAGGATATAAGCTCCATTGCTTCAGTTAAGCTCCTCAGGGTAAAGCTGTAGCCAGATAACTTCTTTTGGCTCTCACTCGCAAAGTGCAAACTTTACTTAAGGCAAAAATAGTATGAATTAAATGGTAAAATGTGTCTGTCTTTGGCAGATTTCCCTCTGCTGTCTAGCAAGAAAAATGGGCTGCATGTGAAGGATAGCTCAGCTGGCTGTCCAAGTGCTCTCGGAGAGGATCACTCCCAAACGCAGGTATGAAGGAAAACTGTAGAGCCAAACAAATGTAGGAGTTACATAGGACCTGCTCTCAGCAGGTCATCTGAGCATCCTCCCTCTGCTCTTTCCACTTGCTTTGGTCCTCACAGGAGGCAGCTTGCTCGGGCCATCCAGAGCCATGGGCAAGCTGGGGTAAGCCAAGAGCTGCGCAGAGCTGGCTGGAGCAAACGTGGGCGCAGGGCCCTGGGGGGTTTAGGCCGTTGTGACCCATCGACATTGGTGTCCCATGTTTAGCGCTTACAGGGCAGAGGACTTATTCACCTATGCAATTCGGAGCAGGCCCTTGACTCCAGATCTCCTGCAAATCAGGAGCACCCTCAGCTTCCTCCAGCATTTTGACTTGCCTTTGTATTTGCTATTTCATTGTTTAATTAATTATTTTAATGTGAGGAGGAACAGGCTCGCTGTAAGCTCTGCGCTGCAGGCAGGACCTGTGAACTGATAGTCCTGAGTGGGCTGAGATTCGTCCCTCTGACTTGGAGCCAGGCAGAGCAGGGACCAGCCCAAGTCCTCGGCTGCTCTCCTCACCCTCAGTTTAAACATGATGAAAATTGCTTGACCTCAGGGTTCACATTGTAACAAAAAAAAAAAAACAAAAAAAAAAACAAAAACAAAAAAAAAGGCAAATCTTCTGTGTCTGTGGTCCTGGTTCAAAATCCGGTGCAGGACAATGAGGCCAGGAAGCCGCCGTCCCTTGGGAGCAGCGCGCGACAAAGCTGCGTGCTCGTGCTGCGCCGCAGGGAAGGTCACTCTCCACCTTGCAGCTCCTGTCCTAGCAGCTCCTAATGGTCTTTTTCCAGGTCTAGAGAGAGAGGATTAAGAGAGCATTTGTTTGCTTGTTGGTGCTTCTCATGTTTTTATATGAGAGCCTGGCCGATATGAGAGCCTGGCCAGTTTCAAATGTCAGATAAAACTGCAAAATAAGGAGTAATTGTTATTACTTTATTTATCCTTAGTGCTGTCTTCACTGAAGATTTCAGTGGCTAGAAGAATAAATTTAAATCTTCACTAAAAAAATAACTTAAGGCCAAACTAATTGAACTGATTGTTTGAAATTGCTAGCTTGTATTTTACCTGCTTCTGGGTCACTTCAGTCTGTCCTACCTGCGCTCTGTAGGCATGCAATACTATAAAAGCAATTTGGAGACTTACTGAATATGGATATGGATTTGTGGCCTCTTGTCCTTGTTGTAAATGCTAACATGATGCAGCTGAAGTGCACGCAGAAGAAGGGAGTAGATCTGCTTTTGTTTGTTTTGCTGTAGAGAGGACTGTTTCTTTTCAAGGAAAATGCTAAACACCATTCATAAAGCTCTGATGTGCTCTTAGTATGAATTACATTTTTTTAGACTGCTACATTTCCAGGAGCATTTAATCTCCCCTCCTGCACAAATGCTAGCGGTTTAGGGAGAAAGCTTTCCTTCTTAACGTACTATCATCTACCTATGTATGTGTCTACCTACGATATATAAAATATTGCATATATCATTGTTAAGATTGAAAATAAGATTGAAATATTCTATGAAATGATAGTGAACTATTGTTTTCTATCACTAAAATAATCACTTTTCCATGCACTTGACAGTTAACTTCTTACAAGAAACCTCCAGAAGTTACAAGAGGACATTTCAATCCCTGCAGCCCAGTATTTGCAAGAAGAGAAAAAGCCGGAGAGCTGCCTGAGGATACCTGCCTCTATGTGCCTCATTGCCCATTTCAGGGCAGCGAGAGTGATTCTTCACTGGTACCACCTGGGAATGGGGCACTGGCTGCTAATTCTTCTGAGCCTGAAGATAAGGGTGGTGACACTGGGAAACACACAGCTCAGGGCTGGAATGAGAAAAAACAGGAAGATACCTCTGAACAAGAAGATCTCAATAGAAAGACAAAAGTGCTGTCATCTGCAGATTTGGAAGAGAAAGAGAAAAACACAAGGCACCCGAAAGAAAAACGTGAGCAGGAATTAAAGGAGGCAAAAAGGAGGATAACTAGGAGGCTAACACTCTGCACAGAACTGCAGCCCATGTTATGTGATTCAAACAGGGCAGACTTAAGTGGAGCCAGTCCAGAGAATCAACCCAGAAGAGCAAGGGGGATCTCAGAGGAGAGGGATGTTGCTGGGAGAAAAGATACGTTCAAACCACCCGGTTGTCCCGTGCCTCTCTCACTAGAAAACAGCGCCCTGTCACCGACTTTGCCAGGTGGCCCCAAAGGTGCCAAAGAGCGCGTGGCCGGCCAGCCGAGATCGCCGCTGCGGCTGATTGCCAGTGCCATAAAGAGGTCCCTTTTAGATCCCCTGAGCTCCCCCTCCGAAGGGCTGAAGCAGAACTCGGACAGCAAAGCCAAAGCCTCAACAGAACAGACTTTCTTCAGCTTCCCTAATACCCATGGCCATTCACTAAGCCAGCTGAATGGTAATAGAGCTGGTAACATGCAGCCACAGGAGCTTAAAGTAGGCAAGCAGGCCGCAGAGTATTTAGGAAACAGGAGCGTAAATCCGTTTGATTCTTCTGTTGTCTCTGAAGAGATACCTCCAAGGGATGGCACGCAGGGGGCAGCTTTTCCAGTCTACAGTCCTCATAGCATGCCTTCCATGATGGCTAGTAAACCTCAAAAGTCCCCTGGCACTGCTAGGATGGAGGATGTCCCAGGACTTCTAGAAAAGTTTACTTTTAAAGAGACTCCTCCAAGGGCTCCTATGGATGACCTGTTCATTTGTGATGAAACGTACCTCCTTGTTTCACCCCCGGAACACAAAAAGAACCGCTCCAAAGACAGCCTGGGTGATTCTGCACAGAAGAGTAGTCTTGGGATGTTCTTTGACAGGTTGAGAAGTAAACTTAATGAAAGAGAAAGGAGTTCCTTCATATCATCTCTGCCTTTCACTAAGGACCGCTCTCCAGGAAACAGGCTAAACTATCCTTCCACAGGTGAGGACCTGAGTAGGACTATTTATTTCAGGTAATAGTGCTTAATATTTAAAGGGTATTAGTGTTGTCATTCAAATCCATTTCTGTTTTATGTTTAGTTTATAGTTATCCTTTACATAGAAAGATTTCACAACAGGAATGGTTGCTGCTGTGACATTGAAAGTATTGTGAAAGGGGGAGCAAAGCACGCGAGCACAAGGAAAGCCCTGGAAACTTCAGCGTAGTAGGAAGTGTGTTAGGTAACCTTTAAGTTAGTCAGCTCAGATACTGCAGCGAAACAGCTGCAGTAACAACAGGCTTTGTTCTGTGCACCTGCTTTCCTAGCAGGTGTCTCTTCATCTCTGTGTGCTGCCATAGGGATCGCACTGCAGACACGCTCACAGGGGCTTGGCGGTGTCATTAATGACCCCTTGTACTTCTATTTTGAGGGGAGAAATTACCTTGTTAACCTACTCTGACCTATTTGTGAGCCTGTTACTTTGAACAGTGGTTAAAAGGCATCAATTTTCATGTTTGTTTGCAAAAGCAAGATTAATATTAAAATTGCAAATGAGGCTAAGAAATATTAGTACCTCTGTGTCTACCTCATCTATCTTTCCATCACCCCACTGTACAAAGTCACAGTAATTAACTCAATAAGCTATGGAATTTTGGGGTGCACCCATTTGTGGCTTACCTTATTAAATTGTAACCTAACCTGCAGCATTAAAATAACAATCTGCTTGTAAAATAATGCGTATACGAGGAGCAGAGAAAATATGAAGCCATGGAAAAGTTTGTGTTAAGCTGCCAGCTCCTTTTTTTTTTTTTTTTTTTTTTTTTTTTATCCTTTCTGCCTAAGGAGTACTGCAGACAGTGGGGAAAATTGCCTCACTCTGTGTGAGACTTGAACTGAAGCTCGTTGAAATCAACAGAATAGCTCCCACTCTTTTCTGAAATTTTGAGTCAGAATTTTGGAGCACCCTTTTCCTAACAACTGACAAAATTAGGAGTCCCTGTTGGTTTAAAGGATGCTAGTGACTGCACTGAAGTGAAAGAGAGGTACTACCCTTCTCACAGTATGGACTCGGATGGGACATTTTTTTGGGTCTACAACTCATTACGCATCAACTAAGCAAAGATGACTTGCTTTTAAATAATTATATTACAACAAATGGTATGCTCCATTCCTAGTGAAATGGAAAATGTTTAAGGTCACTTTTAGGTACCAAACCTTATTAATACCACGGGGGGGGGAAAAAAAAGGAAAACAATGAAAAGAGAACTAAGAAAGTTTGTCTGAGAAGTTCTGGTCAGCTGAGTGTTTCTTCTGTTGTACTGATGTGTGTATGTGGTAACCTGTTTCAGGGCAGGTTTTTAAAGAGATGCAAATGTAGATTCAGGATTTACTTTAACTTGCAGACAGAGCTGCCCAAGAAGGTGATTGTTTATTGGCAGATTCTGGTGACTCAGGTTTTGCTTCTTAGTAGTCATGAAGAGCTGGAAGAAATATTTGTTTCACTGACAGAGCATGTAAAGCACGAAAACACTCTCAGAAAAGTCTCTTGGATTGGATGAGAATTGTAAAAATGCTTAAACCTGCTCTTTGCACAGCAACAAATGATGTTGCAGCTTGTAGTGTTTCTCAGGCTCTTAACTGTCCAGCAGCAGCTTCAGGACCTTTTAAGGCAAATGGATGTTATGGCTGTTTTTTGTTTACATGGCTTATTTAATTAAGCACAACTGCCAGTTCAGCTGATAAGAAACAAAGTCATGTTATGAGCCTCGTTTGATGGATTTTGCAGTTTCAGATTAGAAAAGGGATTACTTGCTGACATTTTAGATTCATACGTGACTCCCATTACTACCCAAATTCAGTGAGGGCTTTCCCCTAACGCTGCAGCTGAAGGAGGGAGTCTTTGAGACCCACCTTAGGTAACCAAGCTGGAAGGAACTGGCTGTAGG
Source organism: Nothocercus julius (assembly GCA_013398735.1). NCBI lineage: Eukaryota > Metazoa > Chordata > Aves > Tinamiformes > Tinamidae > Nothocercus > Nothocercus julius. The sequence continues at coordinate 1,174,364 of VZSV01000001.1, read as the reverse complement.
CACAAGTTTTAATTATATGGATGTCATTTGTCTTGCATTTTTTAGCGTATATGCATGAGGACACCAGGTCCCGATGTAAAGAATTGGATGTTTCCTACAACTCTGTGCATAGAAACACGGCGTGTGGTACTGTCGTACTCAATGCCATGGATTGCTGCTCACTTTCCTGTGACTTGACAATGGTAAATTGGGTGTGCTGGGAAGGGCCCTCACACAAGCCTCTGGTAGCTGCAGTGTAAAGCAGAAGAGTCGGAAGGGATCGGTGGAGATTTCAGTGGGGTCAGTGCCCTGAAATCTCCATGTAGTTAAGGGTACCTGTCGGCACACGCAGCTAGAGCCATCGCACACGGCATCCCCGAGGGCTCCCAGTGCCGCCGCTTCCCGGGGACGTTGCAGGTGGGGACGGCCCCTCCGAAGGACCTTGCTGTGGGCAGGCAGGGAGCGGCTGCGGCTGAGCTGCTCTGAGCCATCCAGCTGCCTTTTCTCCATGGAGCGGGGTGCCGGTGCCTGGCGCTCCCTGGCAGGCGCGTTGATGTTGCGAATCTGGTTCATGCAAAAAGATTGACTTGGGGAGGTCAGTGGCCTTTCCTCCGGTGCAGGAAGACGAGCAGCCTCCGTCACAGCCCCCGGGAAAGAGGCAGGTGCTCCTGTGTTGCAGCAGGCTCCTTTCCCCTGCGCCTTGCGACACATCTTAAATGATTGATGTCGCTGCATGAGGAGGACGTGGGGAAGCAGTCGTTTATTCCCATGGCCGGAGAAGAAAGGGAGCGTGTAATTGATTGTGCCGCCAGCGCTCCGGGGCATCCCGTTCGGCTTGCGGGCATGTGCCGGGGCGCTGGGTTTCCCTGGCAGCGCGGCGGCGGCGCGGGTTGGGCTCTGCCGAGGGGCTGAGCTGCATGAGTTAAGTCCTCCAAGGCAGGAACATGGTCCCGAGTCCCCCAGGAATCCGCCACCTCCGGCGCCCGTGGGGACCCGGAGGTGTCCGCGGCTGCCGGCCCCGTGAGCTTGCAGCTTTGGGGAGGAAAAGGACTTGCCGTTCCTAAAATCCGGGTAGGTGAGAAAAATCAGGAATTCCACCTCAAAACACCTGGATTTACTCTCACTGATTGTTTCACGGATCCTGATTTTTAAATTGCGCTTTCAGACAGAAGCCGTATTTCAGGATTGAGAACCTGAAAGAATGAAGAAACATTTACACTGAGACAGTAGGAAGGGATTTTAATCTGCACACAGCTTGCGTGTAAAAAGCCAGCTGCTACCTAGCAGGTAGTAAGAGAAGTGGCACTGATAGCCTTAAAAAATGTGCATTTCCAAGATGTTGCCCAGATGTTAATCATTAACAATGTAGCAGGTTGAAGTGTGGAGACAGATGTTCCAAGAGCAGTTTTATTTTCTTAAATAAAGAGAATGTGGCTATGAATTAGACAAATTAAGAAGAAATTCAAATATTTACACCCAGTTGAAACAAGATGTTGGGAAAACAGTCATGATAAAATTGCTGCAATTAAATGTAATTTAATTTGTAATTCTGAAAACATGCTTCTTCCAAAGCCAGCTTTGGGCTTTCCTTATGGAGGGCATTGTTGTGATATATGGATTTTCCTGACTTATTATGGCATTTTAATCAACAGTTCAATGATGTGATAATATTCCTAAAGCAGAAAAATAAGTGACGTTTGTTTAGACATAATTAATGAAATATTTATGTTGCATGAGGCTGTGTGATAAAACCTTGTTCTCTTAGTCCATTTGCTTGTGATTACATTTGTGATTTTTTTATATGACCAGACATTCTGACGCCAACTATTTTACACTGAGCAGATGTCATGTAGTAAAAATGGGTGCCAGATGCTACAAGCCACATAAGGGTAATTTGTTTAAGAGCTGGCTCAGACGTTTTGCATTCAATTACACTGTATAGTGAGCCTTATACAATCATTTAGGTAATATGGCTAACTTGAGATATGCATTTTAATGAATGTTGAATGCATTCAGAACAGCATGTTGCATTCATGGAGCTTAAGGACTTAACTGATTTGTACATAATGCCTAAAAAAATCAAATACAAACAGGCAGACTGCTTGACAGTGACCAAAAATTTAATTAATACAATCATCCAAATTTCCAAATTGCTCTAGGTGCTGCTGACTACAGCTCGATGCATGTGCAAAGTGTCTATACAAGCTAAAGTGTAGTATTTTCTTCTTCACCAACTATTTTATTCTTGCATTTTAGGCTCTGAACACCTGCCTGTCAGAAGACAGGCTGCTGAATATTCTTCCTCTTCCTCTGATGATGAATTTGAATCCAAGGTTTCATTAGCACACAAGGTAACCTTTACTTTGATACTTCCTTGACTGGACTGTATTTAAGATTCATCATATGAATTTGATCTAAATTTAACATACAGCAATTTCTCGAAGTGGTGGGGATTGGAGCGTTTGCTCAGCAGAGATAGCTTGTTGTGCATAGAAAATGATGTTAGAACTCTGACAGCTGTACAGCAGAATTTCTTTTTCCCCTTAGGATCTTTAATTCTCCCAGGTAACACCAGTGTTGACAGAGAAGGTCTTAATTTGAAAAACAGACATGTTTTACTGAAACTACTTTGAAGCTGCATTCTTAAGTGGTTTTAATATGTAGCCCAACAAGAAAACCATTGAAAAAATTAAACCAAACAGATGCAGATTTCCCTTGGGGAAATAGAGCCTCATTTGAGAGGCACTGCAGGCGGATTGCCTGGCAAACCCTGCGTTTCCCCGATGGGCACCAGTGCGCGAGCCGGGAGTTGCAGCCAGGCCGGGCTCCCTCGCTGCGCCCACCAGGGGCTTCAGGCACCGCCGCGCTCGTGATGCTCCTCTCTGCTTTGGGGGCTTCTCAGCGTGACAGGGGACTTGGGAGGGGAAACCCAGCTGTGCTGCCCCAGGGAGCCAAAGCGCTCGGCCGCTCTGTGTGGGGAGCGCGGTCTCGGGGAGGGACGGACGGACCTGCGGTCATTGCAGAGGGCCCTCCAGGGCAGAGCTGGGGACGCTGCTGCGCTGTGGAAAACTTATCGGCAGAAATGAGAGCAGCCTTCCTTGAACCTTTTCATACTTGTAGGGTGTTGCGGGTGGGTTTTAGTTTTTGCTTTGAAGGAAAGGGCTTCGGAGCAGCAAGCATTAGTGCTGCACCTTGTTTGTTTGTTTGAAGTTCCCTTCCTTGCGATTCCCTACAAATAATGAGCTTGAAAAAGGTAACTGTTTGTGACACTGTTTGCAAGTAGAGGGGAGAAATCGGTGGTCAATGTTGAGATCTTAAGCGCAGAAACAAACGTTTCAAAAGAACAAATTCCAAGGTGTTTTTGTTAATTGGAGCAATGTTACAGGGAAGACAATATATAATAAAATAATAATTGGTGAATCAATTAGATTATGGAAAGTAAAAAGCAAGAATAGGAGCAACTTGTGACAACTGAGTGAGCAGCGGGGCCGGAAAGGGGCAGGGTACTGAGGGGGCGCTGGCGATGGCAGAAGGGCTGGCCAGTGCCCAGGTGTTGAGGAGCTTCCTGGCTTGTTTGCTTGTGTTTTGGTCTCCCACTCTGCTTGTGTGTGGTGCCCCCGCGTAGGGGGAAGCGCCAGAGCCTGGAAGCAGCGAGTGGGGCCGGCCGCGGGCCGGAGCGGGCGCTCGCCTTTCCCCAGCGGCCTGGCCCCCTCAGCAGTGCCCCCGCAGAGGGGCTCTTGGGCAGCCCACAAACATTAGCTCGGGATCAAACCAACTAGCTTTGGAAAGTCTGTTTTTACATATAGTACCTATTTTAACCATCAAGGAAGTTATTCTCGCTACAGACTGAATTTTTACTGTCTGTTTCAATGTGGTGCCTGCCCAAACAGTACGTATGGGCCTCCTGTGTGTAGTCTGCCCTCCAAGTCTCTTGTGTTACGGAGAGTTCCCGCTCGCTTCGGCTTGCGGTAAGACTGTGCAATGCTGCGGAGTCGTCGCAGGCAGACGCGTGGAAACCTCCCTCCGTGGAGGGCGGCCCTCGGCACCGCTGCAGCCGCCCTTGCTCTGAGCAGGGGTGCTCGGGTGCTCTGCACAGGTGCCTCTCAGGCACTGGGTGAAAGGCTGACAAACTATAACGACCTCGTTGTGCTGTGATTGCCTTCACTCTTGTAGGCAGAGAGGAGTCTTAGAAGGAGGAGGAAGCTGGAGAAGGAGACAAAGCAGTTGATTAAACAAGAGGAGCTGAAGAGGCTTCACAAAGCACAGGTGATGTGTGATTTGCAATGTCCCATTCCTCTCCCAGAGGGACTAGCAGGGTGTGGGGGGGGATACCAAATGGGGACTAACACCAACCCCTGCTCCGCACCTGGGTGCCCTGACTTCTGTGCTGAAGTCCACCCGAAACATCACCATCAGTAAGGCGTGAGGGATGGGGTGGCACACTTCTGCATATGCAAACCCAAGTGTGTTGCGAGAAGGTTAGCAAGTTGTTTCTCTGATTTAAAATCCAAAGCCCTGATTTGGTAGACATCTCTCCATCTTTGCAAAATGTGAAGTGTGAAAGGAGACAAATTTTGTGTTTGAACCACAGTGGATTTTAGGAAACACGAGTATCTAACCTTTACTATTTAATCAATGACAGAAGGGAAAAACTCATGGAAAAAATAGCTAATTTAATTCGAAGTAAGAACAACTATGTTGCAGTTTTGATCCAAGAGATGTAAATGATCTCAAGGTAAAATTAAATACGTACGTGGCTTCCGTGAGCTTACTGCTATATAGAAATAATATTCAAGTCCAAACTTTTCAAATTTTTGTCTGTGAGGCTGCTTCTGAGTGTTTGGTTTGCTACACTTAATGTAGTCTGAAACCAAAGCTGCTGGGTGCTTGCCTTTGGCAATTTGATCTTTAAAGGTGTCTATACCCATTATTCATATGCACCGCAGAAAAATCTTTGTTTTGAAGGGAATGGGTCAGTCCATGCAGAAGTCCTTTACGTAGTACCACTGAATTGTCACTTTTTAGTTATTAGTCCCTTCCCTTCTTGTGTCAAAAGCTTATGTAAGGTGTAAAAGCAAAAACAGCGAAAGCCCCATGGACAATAAAGTGACTAGCAAAGCTTTTTAGTGTAAATCTTCAGTATCTAGATGAGCTTTATTCGTGTAGCATCTTGGAAGGTGGACCCTGAATGGGTATTTACCTTCCTCACCCTGGGAGCTGTTGAAACATTGATTTCCGTGGTACAATAGGAGAACTAACATCTTTAGTACCCAAGATATTTATCTGTATAAAATTACAGATGGATACCTAGCGGAATTATTAAATTGCTTTAGGCACCTAATACACTTAATGAATTTGAAAATCTCATGAATCCTCAGAGACATGTTCAAGCTGTTTTTTTAACCACTAACACCATCCTTTGTCTCTGAATTTTTAAGCTGTGTCTGTAGCTTTCATGCCATTATAATTTTGCAGGCAATTCAGCGCCAACTGGAAGAACTGGAGGAAAGACAAAGAGCTCTAGAGATTTTTGGTGTTAAACTGGAGAGAAAACTAAGAGGAGAATCAGGTAAATGAAGTAGAGTGCTTGTTGTTGCTTAAAAAACAAACAAAAGAACTTTTAAATATAAAGAGGTTTTAGCAATTGAGGTAGAAATAGAGTTCAGTGCAAAACTATAGCTCAAGCACCTTTAAGCTGCATGCTATAGATTCCTGTTGGTTATCGCAGATTTGAAATTGTTTGACGTGGTTCTCAACCTGAATCTATTTTTTTCCCCCTCCAGTTTTTGCTTCTTTATCCCATCCCAAGTTTATTTTCATCTTCTGCAGGGCGTCAGTGAGGTTTCTAGGTGCCGTAACTCTGTTACGCAGCCAGGCACCCGGGCCTGGTACCAGAGTCATTAAGGACTTGTCCAGAGTGTGAGATGTCACTAACACAATCGCAGCCCCTGGCCAAGCTGTAGCAAGCGCCCCGTGTAGCCCCATGGACCCCGGGCACAGCTTTGCCCTTGGGGTAGGAGATGACTAGGGAGCCCTCAGGCAGAGGATCCATTTCCCCTCGCCCTGAGGGCAGCTACACAGTGCTGAAAACCTGGAAGTGTTTGGGATAGTGTCCTCTTAGCTAGGTAACATGGCAAGCGCACGGCAATGCTGTGTGTTTTTTCTTTTTTTTTTTTAAATACCATATTTTTTTGACCATCTATCACCACAATTCTAATGCTGAGCTAACTACTTTGGCAATAGTATTGGGCCAAATTAAAAGCAATAGGAACTTGTGTGTTTATCCTATTTTCAACTGTTTTTTAAACAGTGCTAACTTATTTCAAATGTTATTTAAAAGACTACATTTTTTCTTCTTTAATAAAAAACATAGCAAGTTATGAAATGGCACCTACTTAACCCTCTTTTAAAAAAGCCTCCTTAGGAGGCACTCAGGATTTGGAGTGTTAGCTTTTTCTCCATTACTGGTGATCTGCAAAAGGATGTGGGGCTTTTTTAAATGCCAAAAATATGGAGGGTCAAGAGGCTGCTAACTCTTGGGGTAGATGCAGAATACCAGGATAAATGGCCTAGAGCCACCTCTTGTTTCTGCTGTTTTGACAATCATTTCCTAAAGAAGGCTGTCTGCCAAGAGATTGATGCTTCTCATTCTCTTCCCATCCTTAGTAATTGAATTGCCCTCATTAAGGTGAAAGTACTATTTTTTCTCCTGTTGATTGTTTGTGCGTAGGTGGCCAGTTACAAATAGGATAGATCCTGCAGTGTAGGATGTTACTGTGGCTCAATAACATATAGTGCGAAAGCACGAAGCCCCAGGTCTCCCAAAGCAGGCATCAAAATGCAAGTGCTTTGTTGCTTGTAACAACATGTGTGTAATGATGCAGGAATCAGTGCGCTTAATATTCCATTCGGCCTTTTTTTTTAAAAAAAAATGGCCATTATTGTTTAATGAATGACCAGTGCTTATTAGGTTAAATTGTATTTAAGGAGGTCTGTGCTTATGTAATTCAAGTGATTTAATAGGTATTATTAAGGTAATTAGAAAGCGATCACAGTTCAGCAATAATATTGAACTGCAAAGGTTGTGAATAACCAAATTTAGAGACAGGCCTGCAAACACTAGTCTTCAGTGACATTTACGCAACTCTCCTCTAATAATTATGTAAGCAGGGAATGAATGGCTCCTTTGTTAGTGGGAGTTATTCATTAGCTCCTGAACTGAATTAGGAGAGAACATGCGTGGGTGTGAAACAACTGCCATGAAGACTGATGAGCAAAATGAGGCTTTGATGGTCTTCTAATTGTAGTGACAATTCATGTATTAAAAAAGAAAAAAGGAAATAATGTCAGTCCCATGAATAATTTTTCATGCCTCTTATTTCCTTTATTCTAGTTCTAAATACCAAATAATTATTAATGTTCTACAGTTTTATTTTCCATTGCCATTTGTAGAGGCTTATAGAGATCTTCTGCGTGCAAGAAAATGCAAAAACAAAGTTTTTAAAAACACATTTTCTACTGAAATTAGCTTAACTGATCAGTTGACTAAAATCATGAAGGAATAGGAGCTGTGAAGGCTTTGCCTGCTGAAAGAGAATCTCCCTGCTCTGCAGCAAAGCAGAGCAGGGCTGCGGGGAGAGAGGCCACCTTTTGTTACCTGTCTGCACAGCACCTAGCACAGCGATGCCTTCACCTCCCAGGGCTACAAAAAAGTCCCGGTAATGATAGATCTTCCTGTGCTGCAGCCTTTGGAGCCAGTCGAGACCAACGCAGATTTAAAGGCCAGTTGGCAAATGAATGGGAATTTGTAGGGGATTTGATTGTGCGTGTGGTGCCCACTGGGAGAAGGGACTAAGCTGACACTTGCCAGCCTGTACATCTTGAAGTCTGGCTGTGTAAATGGCATAGCCTTTTATGTATATAATTCAACTGCTGGAGCCCAGGAGCAACAACAACAAAAAAATGTATCTTACCAAAGAGAAAGTAAGAGTGTCCTTTAGAAACAGACTAGAAGACTACCTAAAGGGGGGAAGAAAAGAGACCAAAACAAAGGTGTTTTTAAGGTGTGGGGAGGAGAATATTCTTTTCCTCAGCTTAAAATCTAACATCTCTTCAACTACAATGAACTATAGCACTTGACCAAAATGAGGCAGGAATGTTATGCAGGACAATATTGATATAAACAACCCAGAGCAAAGAAATCTACCTACGGCTCACATAGCCTTACAAATGAGCATCATTTAAAGTGAACTACGGCAGTGGGAGCATGGGGAGGAGATGCAGTAATGCAATCACCTCTTGTATTTACAGATTCAGGCTCCCAAGATGAAACTCAGATGCTGCATGAATGGTTTGAGCTGGTTCTGGAGAAGAACAAACTAATGCGTTACGAGTCTGAACTCTTGATTATGTAAGTAAGGATAAGGGGTGGTAGCATGAACAGTAAAGATGTGAAGGGGAGAGGGGAAAATGTGCTTGCATTGATCTGACGCAATGAGATTTTCCTCCTGATACATGTCCTTCCTGTTACTGAGCTACGTTGCCACTTTGTGCTGCAGAACATACTAGCACATGGAGAACCCTTGCTGGGTCCTGTGGTAAAATATCTACAAACCCTTCTGAACAGGGGTTTGCAGTTGACCCTTCCATGTCCTCTTTCACAGTGGTTCAATTATTTCAGTCCTTTAAGATGCTGTGAATCACTGTTGCTTATGGGCGTTCTGCCTTGCCCTGGCATGGTCTAAGTTGAGCATCTTCTTCTGTAGAAGAAAAATAGCCTGACAGTTTTATTTCAATTTTATTTCAATTTTTATGGGAGGAAAGATCTAGGGATTCATGACAGAGATCATACAAGTGATACACCGAGCAAATAAAATCTGTCTTGGATGCCACTTTTTGCAGCTGATGGAAACAACATTGGCTGAACCTCCCTCACCTCACCTCCTAGGAAATGTACTCAAAAGATAAGTGTAGGTGACTTCCAGCTGTTTTCTCCGCACAGACTATTTCTGTGGCTGTGTGGGATGGTGGTGGGAGCTCCAGGGGTCCAGGATTTCACTCTGGCTTAGGCCACATTTGTCTTTCTTGTGCTGCACAGCAAATGGCCCCGTGCTGCGTGCGGAGGAGCCACCCACTGCTAGGAAATCTGCTGATTCCTCCCAGCTGCTGCCGCTGCTGCTGGGGCTCAAATCGTTCCTTTCCCCTCAGATTGTCTTGGGCTTTGGGGCAGCAGTGCTGCCTGCTAATGCTGCCTGAAAGGAAGGTAAAAGAGCAAAAACAAGCTGCTCTTAGCAATACAGGACTGTTTCGGAAAAATGCTATTTTCTGTAGGTACTCGCAAGTGCTAATTCCCTTACTGGAGAAGCCGCTCGTGTGCAGACGGCCTAGCAGGACACTTCATTTGTGGGAGCGCTTGGTCTTATTCAGAGTCACATTTTTGGTGCAACTAACAAAGCACAGCTGCACAAAAGCGTTATATGTTGCAGTGTCAGAGGGAGGTTTGGCTGATAGTTTTGGCAAAAGGTGGCACTGGTACTTCTGGTGTGGCGGTGGGAATGGCAGCACGGATGAAGCTTTTAGCTGTGACTGATTGCAAGGAGAAAATGCTGGGTATACAAAATACACGTACTCTTGCCTATAATAATATTTATATCTATGTATAAATATCTGTAGTAGAAATGACAGTAGTGAAAATAGTAATAGTAGTAGTGGGGATGGTATATCAATAGCAATAAATGAGCGAGGATATTGTCACCTATTTTCCATATTACTTTAGGTTAGTAGCAGCCACATAATACTCTTAATTCTAATCTTGTGAGAGAAGAACTCTTCAAAGAGCGGAGATAATGCGAAGAAAGACAGAGCTTCCTAGTAATAGAGTAACAGTATTAATCATCAGAGAGGTATAAAACATCACCTTTAAGAAGAAAAAGGACAGCAGATCCAAGATTCAGTTTATCAATTGCAGAGGATTACTACCTTGCATTTCTAAAAAATTTTGGATGTCTAACAGGTTAGAATTTTTTAGTGATTCAAAATTTTGAAAGTTTTGACTAATTCTGATACGCTATCATCATCAATTTTAAATAAATTGAAGTGTGTGTTTAAAATTACAATAGCATGGGCAGCAGTAGCTGTTAAACACAAGGCAGAGTTGTGAGTTGTGGCTCCATCCCTTTTGGTCCTGAGGCCAGCTTACACATCAGCGTGCTTTTCGTTGTACTCAGAGCCCAAGAACTCGAACTGGAGGACCACCAGAGCAGGCTGGAGCAGAAGCTGAGGGAGAAAATGGCCGTTAATGGTAAGCAGGACGGGTGAGGATGTTCTTGTCACCAGCAGCCCCTGGCCCGCGGCGGGTGACAGCAACTCGCTTTGCAGAGGGCCTGCCTGGCTGAGGCAGCTCCTGCCCTGCTCTCGTGCATTTCCAGCACAGGCAGGGACGTGTGACGAGGAGTACAGGGAGGAAGGGCTGCCTACATCCGCCTGAATACACCAGCATAGCCTGTTGGCTTCCAAGCATGCATCAGAAATTACAGTAATTTTCAATGTTTTTCCTGACAAACACATTAACTTTCTTACAAGTTCTATGTTTCATTGTTGGGCATGTCACTTTTTCCAAACTAAATCATTTAAATACAGCTTAAATCCTGTCAAGTTACGTTTTATGTCCTAATGTAATAATTGCTGTCTGCAATATAGCTTTGAAATTATACTGTAATCTTTAAGGAACATTTATACATGTTTTTATAAATAAGTAATGTTCTTCCTATCACTACCACAGTATATGTTCTGCTTAATGATCTACTGTAAACCTTAAAGGGGGCCTTAGTGGTCAACATTAAATGTCCCTAGTGCAGAAGAAGTTATCCCTGAACTGCATCATTTAAAAAAAAAAAAAAAAAAATGCTTAGCTGCTATTGACTTTATTTGTTGTCAAATATAATATTATTTCAAGCCATGCCCCAGCTGTTAAAACGCAGAACATAATAACATAGTCATCTCTATTTTAACCTCTTGTTTTGTAATCTCTTAGATGACCTTAAAGATGAGATGGATCTGAATGAGGAGGATGAAATTTTTACTGAGATGATGAAAGTAGTTGAACAACGGGACAAACTTGTGTCTACCTTGGAGGAACAGAGAGTGAAAGAAAAAGCCGAAGACCAGCACTTTGAAAGCTTTATGTTATCTAGGGGATATCAGCTGAGCAGGATTTAAACAGTCACATGCAAGTAACTTGGCAACTTGAGTTTTGGCAATACTCATAGTTATGGAGATACAGTATTTTGAAAAATGAAAGAATTCAAATTTAAAATCAGTTTATTTGGAAAACAGGCTTTTTTGTTATTGAAAGCTTCTGAGTAGTTTCTTTGCTCCTGCTGGATCTCACAGAAGTTCCAGCAATGAATATCCATACCTCACTATCAACTTAAAGGATTGCAAGGATAAAGAATGGGACTGAATTCACTTGTCTGGGCATCGTGGTCTGTGAAAGTGAAATAGGGGTTCTGTTCTCTTGGAATTTTGATTTAATCCTGAGAATAGAGTTCCCTAGAAAAATGATGACATGATTTAACATTTTTGCAATGGCTTTGTTTTCCATCTGTTTATCTGAATCTTTTGGTTTTGGTAATATTTTGGCACAGCTGAGCCACAGTGAACTAATTAAAGGTCAGAAAGCAAACATCTTGCATAAGAATAAGGTTAGTTTCTATTTCTGGTGGAGGAAGGTTCTTTTGACTAATAACTAAATGTATTATAAGTAATGATTAAAACTATTGCAGATGCAATGTCAGAAACTATTTTTCTAGGTATTTTTAAGTCAGTGCACTGTATATTTTTGAGCAAGAAGATAATGCAATATTAAATTCCTACATTTTGTAAAATGATAAGGGAATATCAAAGAGGTGACTAGTCTTAAAAGACTGTTAAAAGCTTAAAAAAAAAGTGTTAAAATTAAGATAATTCCTAAAATATACTGAATAATGTTTTAAAAATAGCGGTCCAGAAGTGATTAGTATTTATAGGCTATGCCTTATAATTAGCATGCTTGGTAGTACCATGAGTGGTGCATCAGTTACAGACTGCGGGGATACTAATTCCACAAAACCATGGCTAAAAACACTGAGTTTTGTAATGTCAACATTTGATAGAAAATGGTGTGGTTATGTTTAGACTATATTTATATTGCTGCTTGAGAGAAATGTACTTTTGTTTTTATTAACTTAAAGGAAGCGTCTCCTACCTACATGCATCTCCTAGATGCATCTCCTACATGCATTTATAGCCATTAGCATAGCAGATGTGCAACAATTCTCCAATTCTCCTTATTAGTCAGCACATTTAAGTGCTTTCTTAAGTCTGAAATAATTCTGTAATTTAAGATTGGTAGTGATCCCAACTGAATGTACACTTTTTTTTTTTTTTTTAAGGGGGGAAAGACTGGAAGACCGTTTCTTTTTGACTGTTATTTTACCTCATGCTCTGAACTGAGAAGATTTGGTGTTCTCATTGCTTCATGAATGGTGCTTATTTGCTACAGGTGCCTATGGTACAGGAAAAGCTAGAAGAGTTCTTACAAAAGCTTAAAGCTAAAACCTCTTGGTGACTATTTGTAGGGTAACAGACACACTGAATCCTGTCACAGAAGTTTCTGTATGAACTTAAGTTTTTCATGGATTGTAAGAAACTGATAATTTTAAAGCTATAGACAAAATTTTGCAATTGTGCACGGATAAATAATATACCTCTATTGGTTAAAGGCAGATACTGTTGTTCTGCAATATTTATGTATTTATATTTATTTATTAGACTGTTTAAAGGGAATAAGTGCCTGGTTGTATTTTATACTTTGGGTGTTGTTTCTGATTTTGATAAGCAGAAATGTATTTCTAACAGGTATATAGAGGTAAAGCTGTGCCTCATAGAGTAGTTTTATCAATCCAGTAAGTAATTGGGAGCAAAATATAAGTTAAGGTTTAAGCAATAGTCTCAATTTACTATAGACCTGAAGGAATACTCTTTTGGCATAGCATGCAGACTTGTCTCTTTTCATAGTGGAAAGACACAGCAGAATCCCTGAATGGGTTCTGGAATAACCCTCTGCCATCTTTTTCTGTCATTCATATGCAGATTGTACTTAATGATTAGATTGCATTTTTATTGAGATGGATTGCAGTGATTGATTTTTAAATTGGCTCTATTACTTAAAACTGACACAAAGTAGGAACAGACAGGACAGCAAAACACGTTCTAATTTTCTCTGAAATCTGTTGGCATTTCTAGTGTTATGAAGAAATTTTCTTGATTTTATCACTGTGCCAGAAGCCTCACGTAATCCAGTAAAATCATACTAGAATATTTGTCATTCTGCCATAGGAAGCAGAGAATCGTATTGCTTTCAAGGTCATTTTTCAATTTGTAAGCAAACCTTTTCCTCTTAGTGCTTTGCACAGAAGGGGAATTCAGCACAGCCACCTCCGAAAAGATGGCTGATTTCCTCAAGAATGATTTTTTTTTCCTTCAACTTTTCAATTAAAAAAATGAAAAAAAAAAAATAAAAAGAAGTCCCTTCATCTTAGTGAATTTTCATGGATTTTAAAGAGGAGGAGGAGGAGGAAAGGTGGTGCAGGGACGTGACATGACTGAGGGCTGCTGGCCTGAGATTTCCATTTCCTGCAGATCCCCGCTCTGCTGTAAAACCAAGTGGTAAAGAGGTGTGAGCAGATACTTTCCTTTTAGCTCTGAAGGTTTCAGTCCCTGAGAGGCAACAGCAACTGGGGGTCATCACTGTTTGATGGACTCCCAGAACATTATCTGCTTAAAAAGTTACTTTTTTATAGGATATGTGGTAATAACACACGCTCCACCCAAAATTGCAGGTCTTGCGTGTGTGTCTGGACACGTGGGTGGAAAATTCTCCCTACCTGCTGTTGCCTCGACTGATACAAATGTCCTCCCAAGATTTCATCCAAAAATGAACTGTGCAGGTGACTTAGCAGAAGAATAAACTCTAGGTAATTTAAAGAGGTTTTTTGCACATTGTGAGAGTAGAGGAGGAGGGGAGAAGAAATTAAAGCTGTGGGCAACTGTTCACAGCTCAATTTAATATGGCTGACTGGTGTTAGAAATATATTAAAGCAAATATGTATGATTGAGTATTCTTGCTGTTCTTTTTTTCTTGTAAATTGACTCACTAACTTATAAGGGATTTGTTGATTTTAAAATCCTCGATTATTATTTTAAAATCTTTGGCATTGTTATTGATGGGTATATTATGATGTGCTACAGTGTATTGGCTGTGTCTAAACTGACTAGTTGTGAGCGGTTTTGTATATGAAGAAATAAAAGTGTATCTCACTCTCTGAAATCCCTTATTTCCTTAATAATTATTTCCTTAATTTCTTATCTCCAATAATGCATGTCTAAGAAAGTTGTAGGTAAAAAATATACAATTTTCTTAATTCATTTACTGGTAAGTAAATTACACTCTTTGCGCTTAATGTTTTGGAAGTACTGGTGCTCTGCTGCTAGACAGTATTCAACTTGACCTTTAGCAAGGAAATGCAAACCCCGTGAGATCAACAGCTTCCTTTAATTTTGGACATAGGAATTCACCATCTAATTTCCTTAAACATGACATGCAAACTAACAACTCTTTGAGTTGAAGGAAAAGGGCCACTGCAGAGAGAAAGAATTGGTGAGCAAAACCTTAATTGCTAATTTTCATATTCCACCAACTTTACTTCTATTGGGCTATCTCTTACTCTGTTGTTTTCTACCAGTGGGGACAGACTTGCAGAGCAAGACAATGTACTGACGGAGGAGAGACAAGCAAGATTTGGGCTTATGTTGGCCCCTGTGCCATGATTGTGAAATGATGGATGCTTCCTTCCTCTTTGGATGAGAGATGGATGGCAACTGCTCTTCTAAGGTCCAGGTAATTTGTCACTTTTGAGCTGAGGTTTGACTTCTACTGTCATGTCCTTGTCCTTCTGCAGGACAAGCACATAGCAGTTTTGCTGATAATGTAAGTTCCCAAGACTGCAGAGGAATCAGCCACCACCTGGTTATTGGAAGCAATATGTCAAACTTCTCTTCTTTACACACATACCTGTGTGTAAAGTTTTGCAGTCCTGACTTCAAAGCCAGCTGGTCACCAGCTGGGCGCCTAGGCTGGTCCAGCAGCACAGTATAGGTAGAAATGGGTCTTTATGAATTTACTGAGTCTCCCCTATTATTCACCCTCTCTGACGTCCTCCAAAAGATTATGGCTGTAGAGAAAGCCAATTGGACAAGAGGTTCAGAAACAGGATTTTGTAACCCATCATTTGTCTTATGATTGATCCATTTGCCCCCAAGGTAACAAAATGCCTCACTGATTTTAAGACTGTTTGCCCAGATTTCTCCAGCACAGGCAACAAATTTAACGGAATTATGTCCTTCAAGCACTGTTTTCAAACCTAATGCAGGCAGCTTATGTGATTTCAACTGAATTTGATTTTAGTTTAGCAGTTTCCTTCCCAAAAGATATATTCTTTTCTTTTTATTTTCCTGTTGAAGCATGTACCAGGATGTGGCTTAGCAGATTGGAGATTCTGTCTATCTTTTAAGACCTTGCTACTGTTAAAATCTAAAGCTGTCTGCTGAATTTTTGAAGGACCATAATTATTGCGTAGTGTGGCATGGTGGGTTTGCCATGTTTGTATGTGAATACTGTCACTGCAGTTTCTATGGTAGTCGTGGTATCTCATGGTATCACCTGGAACCTTGTGATGAGCTATATATTCACGGGATTTCATCTAAATCTGTTTGCCTAATATTTATGATCAACTTCTCTTTTTCTCACATGTTTTTGTCTGCTCATTCTGATGACCTGCGCCAAGAGCTTTCATGGCGCTGTGAGCCAGCAAGGCGCTTGCCCCAGCAGTCACATATCACAGGTGTACAAAGCTACGGACAAGAGGAGGACACCTTGCAAATGCAAAAGCTTAAGAAAAAATCATGATCCTGATTTTTCTAAAACTATCTCAACAAGTTCACATGTAAATTCATGTGAACCTGCCTAATATTTATAAATTATTGGCAGACTTATTACCATAAGCAGTAAAAGCTGTGTTGTTCTTACCTCCATGAAAAATTTCAAAAGCACTTTTTTTCCATTGAAACTTTCATGGATATTCACAAAAAAATTCTGAGAGAGGTGTTACCCATAAAGATTTTTGGGTGCTCTCAGGAAAAGAAATGAGGCTGGTGCTCCTGCATCTGACAAACAAGAGAAAGCAGGAGAAGGTTTGGGAGAACAGGAGTGGCCAGTGCGGTAAAAGAGAGTTTTGGGGAGGCACCAGAGGAACGAGCTTTGTGTTTGCCTCAGTTGCTTATTGCTGAAGTTCTGGCTGTGGGATGTGGAAAAGGGAAAAGAGTATTAAAGCTCTTTTTTACCAGTGTCCTAAATCTTAAGCCTGTTTTTGAATCCGAAACAAAAAAATAGATATTAAACAGCCCCAAAGTAGTCTGTGAGGAAATTCCTTCTTCTCTATGCATCCTCTTTTAATGTGCTGTTAACTATTAGTCTGAGGGATAGGGATGTGAATGTTCAGCAGATAACTACATAGAATTGGCAGGTCAGAAGATGGTTGATTGCAAACATTTAGAAAAATACAAAGAGTAGACAGACTTTGGTCCAGTTCTGTTCTTTTCAAAGTCAGTGAAAGTCTTCTCTATGCAATTACAGCAATAGCAGTATTTTTGAAAATTCCACTGTTACTGTGTAAATTGCCAAAGGGTCAAAATGCTGGAGCAGAGGTGTGCTTAGGAGAAAAATGCTGAGCTCCAGATCAAGAAGAATTGATAATTTATTGTATGCCTTTAATCAGTTTGGCTTAAACTTTTGTAATAACAGAGGAAATACTATGAAAACCAAATACGACATCAGGGCTGACCTCTCTCCCGTGAGTCAGTTATCTCAGATTCTGAGTATACGGAAGCTTTCAGCTGCTGCAGTGCTCATTTTTATTAGCCTAGACCATGACCGGTATACTGAGTATTCTCCCTTCCACCTCATTCAGGAAGTAATACTCTATTCATGATCACTCTGAGTTCTGTAGTAAAACAAATAAAAACCAGGCATGTATGAACAGATATGAAGGTGAGTAAGAATACATCTGAAGTATATGGATTAAGCCTTCTTTTATTGCCTGGCAAAAGTATGTATGTGATCAGGATACAATTAATTTGAGCTACTGGTTGGATCATCTGTAGGAACAAGGTGCTGACAGGGAGCATGGTGGGAGCTCTGATCATCTGCTCCAGATTTCTAGATGCCAGATGCAGTGAGGCCAGCCTGAATGGCAACCTGCTGTCTGGTGCATGGGATCACAGAGCTTGATCATGAAAGAATTCACTTATTAAATGTAAAACAGCAAAAACCTAACCAAACAAAAAATCTCCACTAAATTTATATTGCTGCAGCTTGTATTTGTGGTTAAAATACTAGGCATTTAAAATGAACGCTTGTACATTTGCCATAATTTAGACCTGGTGTGTACCTGTATGGCCCTTTTGTCCTAACTGCAATATTAACTTAAGGTCATGTGTGCACATATATTCTTGCATCAAAAGAGGGGGGGGGGGGAAAAAGTAGCTTGTGTAGTTGTAAATCTAAGATACAAGGAAATAAAAGGAATATTGTTATTATCCTCAAAGAGAATCAGTGTATGTGGAAAGAGCCTGAAATAATGTTATACTTAAGAGAACTGCAAATAAATTCAGAAAGCAGCCCATAAAGAACACAACAAACATTAAATCGTCTGTTGCAGTGACCCTGTAGCTTTACTACTCAAGGCATTGCAGTATTTCTGTTCCAAAATCAAATTATTTTAAATACCAGTTGAATTCCCTTTAAAATGTGTTTTCAGCTTGTGATGTTAAGTCCTTACCCATGGCTTATGAGGCTATTAAATAAGTAATACTAAATTTGATCTCTAATTTAATATGTTGAGTATATTAAAAAAAAAAAAAAAAGTATTGAGAAAAGACACTAGGACTTTTAAGTTATTCAGTGTGTGATCTGGCACATGCATACTGTATACTGTGTAGCCCATTCTGTATAGCCCAGTGTGCATCACTCTGTGAAACACCTGCTTTTTTCTTTTTGCCTTTTATACAACTGTTAGTGGCAGAAAAGCAAGCAGTCTTGTGTTTGCTAAAATCCTTTCTCCTCCGCTGTGCCCACAGAATCCTACATTGACATCTGTGTATATTAATTTGGGTCCAAAGTTGTATCATTGTTCTATTTATAAATTTTGCAGATTCACATGTTTGTAGAGAAAGGACTTCAAATGATTATTTTGCTTTCTCTTGAAATGATCTTTATTTAAAAAAAAAAAAATCAAAACTGTTTGAATCCTAATCCACACAGTGCATGAACAGCACGTCTTAATGGAGTAATGTGTGAAATTGTGAAGATTCTGCAGACAAACCCAAGCACCATCAGTGCTAGGAAGGCAGAGAGCAAAGCAAAGGCAACATGGGATTCTCTTACTGCCTCGGGTTCATTCCTGCTTGTGAATGATGCAGGTATGGGTGATTAAAATTGTTCTCTAGGGCATGTGCTAACTGCACACAACAAATATTCATTGATGTCTATCCCTCATCAGATAACCATTGTTACTGGCTTGTAAAAACAACAATTATTAGCTGATTTAGAAATATCCTCATGGTAATTTCATTTCTCTTATTATGGCTAATAGCTAGATATTTGCATGAAGTGTGCGTGGCTTTTGCCTAAATTGTTAATCGAGTGATTAAGTGGGGACTGAAGGTAGCACATCCAGATGACATTAATGCTGTTCTAGTCCTAGGTGTCTCCTGGACCAACTACCAGTCACAGCAAGTTGCTGCTTTTAAAGACACTTTCTTCTTAAGATACTCATCTGCAAATCAGCAGAAGATTGGTACAGGCAATGGTTTATTGTGCTAATTAACCTCTCTCTCATGTTTTTATTTATAAAGGTAGGCTTCTTTTGTATGAAGGGCTAACATGACGCCACCTCTGATGGATGATGCGTGTAATGGAAACCTACAGAGCCAACCTGCTCCCCCGAATCGACTCGAGGCCCGGCTGTATGTGGTAACCTGCTCTTGAGCCTGCTTACAGATATTTAAAGACATTTTATTAATGGTTTAGTTCTTTCCCGTTTATTAGTTGTGATCCTGCAGTGTGGAAATATCTGCCTGTCCCTGTGCCGCCTCCTTCCAGAGCAGCCAGCAAGGGATATGAACTGATGAATTCCAGTCACTTCAGCCCTGGGCCTGGCTCTGTTGCACTGCACTGGGATCCGGGGGACGGAGGGGGGAGCCCTTGGGCAGCGGGGATCTTGAGGTTAAACGGCCTGGGTGGTCAGTTGGAGCCATTAGGGCAAGGGGCGCGAGCGGGCAGTGGCCGTTAGGGCAAACGGCCGGGGCGTGGGGGCACTGACTGCGGTAAAGCGCGCGCGGGCCCTGGGCGCCGCTGAAGTAAAAGGCGCGGCAGGCGGGGCGGGGGGGACCCTGAGGTAAAGGGCGCGCGCGGCCGTGGCGGCTGTTAAACGGTAGACGACGCGCGCGGCGGTTGGGACCGTTGGGCAGTGAGAGCCCTGAACTAAACCGCCCTGGCCGTTGGGGTAAACGGCGCGAATGGGCAGGGGGGGCGCGCTGAGTTAAGCGGCCCGGGCGGGCAGAGAGAGCTGTTGGGTGAGTGGGGGCCGTTGGGGTAAACGGCACGGGCGGGCAGGGAGAGCCGTTGGGGTAAACGGCGCTGCCCGGGCGAGGCGAGGGCAGCGCGGCCCTCCCCGGCGGGCGCAGAGCGAGCGGGAGGGCGGGAGCGAGGGAGGGAAGGAAGGAGAGGGAGAGCGGGAGAGAGCGGAGCAGGAGCTGCCTCCTGCCTCAAATGCCTGAAATAATTCCGCTTCCGTTTAGAGCCGGGACCAGCCTCCCGCTTCGCCTGGGCTTCGAACCTGTCTCCCTTCATCCCTGAGCGGCAGCGGGGCCGGGACCACCATGGCAAGCTCCCCCCAGAAGTCCCCGTCTTCCCCCAAGTCCCCCACCCCGAAATCGCCGCCTTCCAGAAAGAAAGATGACTCCTTCCTGGGCAAACTTGGCGGTACGCTGGCAAGGAGGAAAAAAG
>VZSV01000001.1:1134991-1153941 GCA_013398735.1 Nothocercus julius | reverse complement strand
GCCGCCACCATCAACAGGCCGCGGGGTGGCGCGGGCGCGACCCGGCGGCCGGAGCGGTGCCCTGCGGTCAGGGCCGGGCCCGGGGCGCGCCCCCGGACGGGCTGCGAGCCGGGCAGGGGTCTGGGCGCCGGGGTATGAACGCAAGCGGGGGGGTCGCAGTGGAGAGGCAGCGCCTCCGAGGCTGGGCCAGCACCGCGGCCTTGCCAGGCGCGCCGTGGCGCCCTGCGGCTCGCTGAAGCTGGGCGAGGAGAGCTCCTCTCCAGCCGGGTCGACGTGTGCACCGCTGTGGCTTTCATGCCTCGGGGCCTGCTCGAGATTACCTGTTTTTAAGATGTGGTGAGGGAAAAAACAACAACAAAAGAAAACACGAAGCTAAAAGTGCTTATATTCTTTTCGTTTTGACTTGCAGTGTATCAGTTTATATTGGTGTACAGCATGCTCACAACGTGTTGCTCTGAGAGAATGGTCTAATTATATTCACTCTTTAAAGGTTTAAATTTTAACTCAGTCTTAGACTAAGCTGAAAACCTTTGCCTCATGATAGTAGTCCTTTGAAGAATATTAAGTGTGTACAAAGGTCTGCTTCTGGTCTGTACATTTAATGTGCAGCCCCTACTGAATTTGTCCATTTAAAATCCTATGAGACAGAGAAATGGAATTTGACCTCACTCACCCGTCATTTTTGCAGCTGATGTTGATTTAAATATGATGCAAGTAAAGCTAAAGTAGTGTCCACTTCAAAACAAGTTCTCAAGTAGTATTTGTTGTTATTAAGTGAGAAAAAGGGAGTCACGCTCAACATACAGTGAAACCAGGCACAGTATTTCATGGACAAGGATGATAACATCTTACTTTGAAGAATGCACCCTTTGCTGTAGCTGTCTCAGAAAGCTGCTCTTTGAGGCATGTCTTTTTAATAGAGAGAAAAAAAAAAATTTATTTTGCGTGATTGTGCTCACATTATTCAGTTTCTTCTGGCCCAGAAATTTGTGAAACAGTAACTGGTGGCAAACTCTAAAGGGATCCACTTCCTTATGTTATTTGCCTGGCAATATTGATGAACATTAGCAGCAAGGGTCTAGAAACAATTTTCTGTGGTGAGTCTGTATTGTAGTTATGAGACCTTTAACTTAGCCTATTTATTGTAGATTTAGCATGTCCAGTATTAGTATCAGACAACACTGTTTTTATCTGTGATGTACAGTGTTATGTCATAAATCTTTAGGAGTCTGTCATAGACAGCACAGTTACTTTTATCCATGGTCTTGTAATTTTATTTAAAAAATGTATTCTATTAAATGCCACTCTGTTTTAGTCCCTCCTTAAACCAGAGCATGTTCTGACTACGCACCTGGAACTAAAAGCTAAGAAGCATTCCTGGATCTTAGGCATTAATGGTTGCTCAAGAAAGTCAGTGGAACTTATGCCCTTAAGATAAATAAGGGGGATAAATAAGGTAAATTCCCTTCTTCTAGTTGATATATGCTCTGCTAATATGTAGAAAACAAACTTACAGGTTTTCTTCGGCATTTTACCAGAGGATTTAAAAGTTAGTGTTTCTAGATATTCTTGATATCTAAAAAAATGTTTTGTCTGGTGTATGGAATAAACTAAATACATTTTAGTACTGTTGGTGTATATATATCTAAACAACTGTTATAGACAGTATATAATTATATATATTAGGTTTTGTAATTTTTGCCATAAAAGGACATTTTTATCACTGTCAGAACAATATTTTTTTTTACTTCACAGTAACAGAGCCAGTGCTAGAAAACTCTAACAAATAAAAAGCCATTAGGATCTGAAATGATAATGGTATAGTCATACACATTACTTACAAGAAGATTTAAATCCACATTGTAGCAGAAGTTCTTTACAATACAATGTAAAACAGTTTTTTTGGTAAAAGATTTGTGTATAGCAAACTCTTATGAATTTCAAAATTCCTGACAGTAGTGATGATTAGCCTACTTGTGCTACAGATGACAATACTGAGCGGCCTAGAAATAAAGTGAGTTCTCTAATAACACAGTACAAGTTGGTGGCAGAGCAGAGGATACATACTCTGCAAAAATAGAGAGAAGGCTGATCATCTATTGTATAATATACATCTATTATAATTATAATTATTTTAATCTATGCGAAAGCAGAACAAAGAATAAATTGACATACCATTACTTGATGTATCACACATGATACAAGTGGGGATTAGTCATATATTGAGGTGTATGTTACTTTGCAAAAGTAAATTGTCTTTATTTGTTAGAGAATATTTATGAAATACAGAATTTGGGGGTGACAAAGGCAAAGCTGCTTAGGTCATCTTCTGTTGTGCAGGGTTGCGGCCTGGTTTTTACTTACAATATCTCATCTTCATTAGTCTGATTCAAAGATGTGAATATTGTACTTTTGTCGTTCCTGTGAGGACATGAACAGCTTGCATCTTTTTATCCAACAAGGCTTAGATAATACCAGAATATTTGATGACCTGTTTACAAGTGTACCTATCGTGCAAAATTTAGCTTGTTATAAGATTCTGTCCCTTTCATTTATGGAAAGTGTTCAAAGATTAAGCTGCCCCATATGTGTCTTTGAAGAGTTCCAGTCCTTTTCTGTTGGGAGGCAGGAATCATAGGGAAGCTAATTTTACTTGCCAAAGCCAACCACAATTTTTTTTTTCTAAAATGTAAGCTTCTCATAGTACTTTGTATTGTTCAGTAAGCCCATCTTTATACACGTGCAAGGAGAGAACGGAATGACCTCCCTTCTAGGTTTGTGGATGTTTATTATGTTATCTTATGAATTTTTCATGGTGGGTTCGTTAAGGTCATGTGTGATTGTCCTCCTTAAATTTTCCTAGCATGACATTTATAGACATACAAATTTCGCTCCTCACAATAGCTTACCTTAGTAAAGAGTTGTAAGAATTGGAACCTGACACTAATAAATCCATGGCACGTTTGGGAACAGAGAGCAAAGTTCAGAATTGCTTAAATTGCGTAGGAGCAGATGGAAAACAGACAGCCTGGACCCATGAATTGGGTGGAGAGCAATTACTGCTCATTGTATGGGCTAAGCCAGCTTTCCAATTGATATGACATCAATTTCAGTAATTTGACTGCTCTTCTTCCTAGCTTATTTGATGTTGATGGGCAAGAGAAGGAATGAATTTTCTTTTAGCTTCCACTTATATGATATTTCTTCTTTATCTTTCCTATGTTTTGGTTTTATTTCATTTCAGTATGTGAGGCCACAAAAGTCTGAAGTTTCTGTGTGTGCCTGAGGGAAAGTTATGATGTTAACAGCATAAAAAAATGTAGATATGCTATTTCTTGGTAGTTTCCTTCCATTTTTTTGTCTCTCTTGTTATCATAGTACATTCCTAACAATAATACAAAAACTGGAACTACTATGAATTAAAAATAAACATCAGGTGAAAGGAGCTTTTCAGATACTTTAAATATATTTTTTTTTGTATTTAAGGAATTGGAGATTGAAATGCTTTGTTGTGAGACTTGCTGAAGGGGAAGTCATGCCTTGATGTGGCTTGTATGCATTTTACTGTGAAAAATTTATTTCTTAGTATACAAGTGTTGGTGAATTTTGAGGAGGTACTTGTACTATTTTCTTTGGATTTGGTTCTGCAACTTTTCTTTGAGTATTGGGCTATAAAGGGATATTTTTTGTAACAGTAAGACTTGTCTTTTGCTCATATCTTTGTTTCTTATCTGAGAGATTCTAGATTAGCTTAAATGTTTTGCAAGCTTTTTTTTTATTTGCTGCTATTTCCTGATGTATTTAAAATGCAAATGAAGTTTAAAGCAAAGCTGCTGTGCCTTGCCTATGGGTATTAGAAAATATGATAGTATTAACGTACAGTATGAACAAAATAAATAGGTCCACATTTGCTAGTTTCATCCTGGTGCTTCAAAGATACATATAGCATTTTCTGTGAAGAAATGGTATGCTTCAGCATCAGTTTTGTATTCTTATATATACTACAGCTTATCAGTACGTCAACACTTGGCCATCTTGTCCCATTAGAATAGCAGAATAATTGTTTTTGGTGTCCGATGTGATGATCCAGTCTTAATGTGTAGTCACTGAAATATGCTTGCACTCTTTTTTCTGCTACAAACTGTGTTTAAATATTCTCCTGCTCTTGGTGTTCTGCCACAGGCATTATAGCTGCCTTTGTAACTGATGCTGGACAAAAGCTGTTAGTACAACCCTTGAAATAATTATTGCCTTGGAGCAAGTTCTGTAAAGTAGATAAAATACTTCTGTTAACTGGAAGGACCATGGAAAGTGAAAAGAAGAATCGTAGAGGGAAGGCTCTATCTGCTTTGTTTGTTGTCATTTCATTGTTAATAGCCTTTCAGAACACACCTACAATGTATGGAAGGAAAAGAGAGCACTGGGGTTTTGCTTCTCTCTTTTGAACCTAGGGTATCTGGAGAGGACTTTCTGCTCTGCCACTGAACAGATTACTCGGTAGAAAGAAGAATAATTGCCTCTGAAATGCTTCTGGAAGTGTAGGCAGAAATCCCAACTGTTGCAGCAGCTCTCTAGATGCGCAGTCTCAGAGGTGTACTTCAGTGGCAACTCTGACACACTTGAAGCTGTTTTTTTTTTACCTGCCAGGCTTTGCATGCGGGTGAAAGAGTAGCTGCTTTTGCATCCAGTGTCTTTGGGTCTGCAGCCTCTGTCTGACGTTCCTGTCTCCTCTTCCCTGAAGTCCTACCCTCTGCAATAAGCATGATCTACTCAGCGTTGTTGGCTGTTATCTTTAAGATGCTGATAAGCATTATGCATATGTCTCTTAGTGCTTGTGTAAGTCTGGGAAGGGGCTAGATCACATAGAACTGTGAAACATTGCATATGTAGAACACACTGACTCACTGACTGCACTGACATTGTCAAAGAAACCCATGACACTACCAACCTCTTTTTTTTTTTTTTTTATTTATTTTTTGCTAGCAAGGAGGCCCAGGAGGCCACAGTGTTGTTGTGCTAGGGCAGGAGGACCCAGGCATGCAGTAGGAAGCATATGTGGGAAGAGGACATACAGCCTGAATATCCTTTCTTTTTAGAAGAGAACTGCAGCTATTAGGTTTGTCCAGATGCTTTTGAAGTAACTGAAGTGTCCTGGAATTTTTTCTTACTCAATCCATAATTAAGGTGTGGAACTCACTGCTACAGGATGCTTTGGATACCAGAAATAAAAACAAAAGGCTGCTACCGGGGCGGGGGGGAGGAGGAGGCGGCAAAGGAGAGGGCTTAAAATGGGATTGTGTGGGTTCTAGACGAAAGAAAAATATGTCTGTGTTGGCTAACCTGTAACTTTCAGTTTGTGAAATCCCTGAATGTTAGGAAAGTATACCAAGGGCAGAAAACTATGTTTGCTTTTTTTTCTGTTTGTATCCCTAAGAATCCATCTCTGGCAACTGTCAGAGGGCCAGGATGCAGATGGAGAGCCAGGACCCTGGGCTTCGAGGATCATCTATTCTTACCTAATATGGCCAGTAATTCCACTGTGCTCTGGAAACGCATGCAAGTGTAGAGCCTCTGAGGTCTCTCTTTGCATTTAGCTTGCAAAATTGGCCTTAGGTTAGGTGGCCAAGTTAGCTGCATACTAAGGCTACAAAAGTGTGCCTTTTTCCTGTATGTTTCCCATTTGAGCTCTTTCTTAATTCTCTAAACCTATAGGTTTCATACAAGATAAAATTAAATATGCTTAGAACAGGTTAGTTAAATAACATCTGCTGTTCTCATCTCCGTGCCCTTGCCACTTGGAGTAGAGCGGCTGCTCCTGGAGAGGTGAAGGGGAGAGAGGAGCAGAGACGTGCAGCAAGTCTGGAAAGCAGTAGCTCTTGGGTAGGAGTGCTGGGCCAGTGCTGCTGCCTGGGAGGAGGGACAGGGCTGGAGGCAGGGGTAGGAACCAGGAGACTGTGTCTGTGTCTGCCCTGTCTCTTCAGCAGCTGCAGCTGCTTTTGCTGTTCCTGGCTGTGCTGTGCATGAGGCAGCAGTCTCTGCTGAGCTCTTTAGGTTGCGGTGGGCAGGCGTGATAGGATGCTTGGTGGTTTGGCAGTGCTTGCTAATGTGGCAGCTGTTCCTTGTCTGTGGGGAAGAAGTGGTGGGCTGCAAGCTGCCAGTTGGGCAGTGCTGTCAGGTCGATTGTCAAGCCTGGGGCACAGGATTACAGGCTGGTTGAGGTGGGAAGAGCTCTCTGGAGATGATTTAGGGAGTCTGAAGGCTCAGGATCTCAGCTGAGGGATGCTGGGGTGGCCCAGTCTCCCAAACTCACGTCTGACTGGCCAGGCATGGGGAAGGCATGGAGACTGCATATTGTGTCTGTTCTTTTCAGTCTCTGCTGTAGCTGGCTAGATAGATATCGATTGTCTAGATGAAAAGTAAAAAGACAAAAAAAAAAAAAAAAAAAAAAAAAAAAAAAAAAAAAAAAAAAGGAAGATTAAAGTGGTAAAGTAATAAAGTAAAAGCAGCATTCAACAAGTGGATGAATAGCCTCAAGTTCTTCCAAAATACAAGACAGAGCCACAGAAAGAAGAGAATAGCTAGAGACCAGTTCAGTTCGAAGTGCATTTACTTCTGTGTTATTTTTCCACTTCCATCTCCAGATTTAAAATACAATATCCATAGTATCAGACTTATAAAGATGCACATCCAGACTTCAGTGTTAGCATGGATATAACCAAATAAAGTTGTCAAAAGAAAGTAAATGTGAAGTTCTCATTTTCATTCTCAGCAAAGTCAGCATACTGTCAAGGAAATCTGTAATTTTAGAACTGGAACATTTCTCTTGCCATTTAAGAAATCTGTCTTGAAGATAAGTTATTTTCTTAGCTAAAATACAGCCCAAACTAGAAGGAGATGACCCTTGAAAGGACAGTTAATATTGTGCTAGGTGCAGTGAGAGCTGTGCTGGAAGCAGTGGGGAACCTGCAAATTCAAATTCAGATTAGCAGCCTTCAGTGAATCTTCAGCTTACCGTGCAGCTTCCCATTGGCAGCTGGTGTTCAGGCCAGAGAAAACCAAGAACCAGAAAAAAATGAAAAACATGGATGTGAATGGTCAAGAATGAGTTGCCCTGTATTAGGAAAATTAACCACCATCTGTTCACACTAACCGTGCACGTAACTCTAGGCTATGCTACTGTTCAACTAAGTGATGACCTTACTCAAAGTGTTGAAGAATTTCAGGGTTAAGTAACAAGGCTCTACAATCTCCCAAATGTTTGACTTTCCCTTTAGCTTTGCAGTAGTTGCTGTGTGAAATAATGGCACATGTTCTGAAGTAGTTAGACACGTTCCTATTCTTACTGTAGATGTGGGTTAAATACAAAGTTTAGGAAGCCATATTGGTTATGAGCTAATGCTGCTGCTTCTCTTTTAGTCTTTCATTTCTCTTCTTGACTTCTTATTGATTGTAGTGACCACCACACAGTGTACCTTAACTGACAGATACCCTAGTTGTTTTTCTTAATTATTTTTGTAAGTAACCTGGAATATTTTTGTGAGACATTCTTGACAGTTGTAGCCATGTTTTTTTTTTTTTTTTTTTTTCCTTCTTTATCCTCTGTGATTTCTGTTTAACATAAAGCTGATGCTGTCCTCTTCCCTTGGAGTGAGAGAGTGGTCCGTGACACTAACACAGATGTGGGTAGGTTTAACTTTTGTTCAAGGTGAAGCCTATGAAATTCCATTTGGAAAAGAGACTTAATTGGGGTGGTAGGAGAGGGGCACAAAAGTTGTCAGTGATTGCTGCCTTCCTGCAAGATATGTCTATGCTGGACAAATAAATGGGGAAAGAATGGAGTGGAGTAGTAAAGAGTAGTTACTCATTTCCTGACCATAGAGATTTCTTAGACATGAAAATACAGTCTGACGCTGTGAAAGCTTTGAGTGCATCCAAAATTCTAGATGTAGTCTAAACATTGTCATTTCCCTATTGAATGTTTCTTGTGCTGTGTGTGTGTGTGTGTGTGTGTGTGTGTGTGTGTGTATAAATATATATAAAAGGCAATGTGCGTTCACAATAAGAAAAATCTGTGACCACATCTCTGGTATTTCTACTGAAATAACATGCTGTACTTGAATCTGCTTGGCTGCCTCTAAGTAAGAGAACTTTCAAGTGCTTCAGTTGGATCTGGGCTATAGACTTTGGTGACTGCACCAGTGTACAAACACACCCTAATTCAGGTGAATTGGAAAGACAGGATGGGGAAAAGGAGTTGTGAATTTTTTTTTTTTTCATGTTTTTCTGTATTTTTCTTTGGAGAGATCAGCCTTCTCCTGTAGCTGTATTTTTCTGCTTACATTCATATAGTGCTTTCTTGTGTGTCATGTCTACTAAAAATTTATAGAGCTGCATGTGATATTCGGTAGAGTTAACACAGAGCTCTTCAGACAAGGTGCAGGAAATGACTACTGTTTTCGCCTATGTTAGAACTTAATGCTCCAGCCTTGCATTTACCCCAGGGAAAAAAATGCAAGTTACTTCTTATTGTTTGGCCATGGATGTTCTGGCCCTAGCTCTTAACAGATACAAGTAATTACGTTGGTGCTGTCCTGCCAGTTGTGTCTGCACTTTCCATTGATTGTGTCCATGGAATTACAGACTGCAACTTGGGTGTCAGGCAACTGCAGGGCTGTGGTTGAGCAGTGTCCTGGCTCAGCAAACAAGCAGGCATCATGCTTTGAAAACAGATGGATAAGAATACAGGCAGCCTAGAGACCACATATGTGCAGCGAGTGTGGGTGTTAAGGTCAGAATTTCCCAAACAAGAATGTCTAAATTGCTGTGCCCTACTTATCCAACTGTGAGCTGGATTAATGAGAGAGAATTTGGGCAGAGAGGTACTTTGGGTACACTTAGTGGAAGAAGAGAGAGATGTTTTCTTTTGTGTCTGTACAGGTGGCCCTTTTGAAGCAAGCCAAAATAAGCTTCCTCACCTGGGCAACAGCCTGAATAGGTTGGCAGGGTGTGAATCCATTTCCAATGTGTGTAAAGAAAAGCATTACAGTTTGCCAGTGTATAGCCTTTCATTTACTTTTTTCTTAAAAAATTTCTTCCTTGGCCATCAAGTTAGACTGAGGCTTAATAATTTTTTGTTTCTTTTAACCTTAGGCAGTTCTAAAGCAGAAAACTAGTAATAGTGAAATATTGGTTTAGAAGAACACTAATTTACAGGGGATTCTAGAGCGAACGAGGCAATGCTGTCAATGGTTCAGATTGTTCTTAATTACAATAATGACATTAGAGTTGCTGCAGTTGCTGTTGGGCACAAAAGGAGGTAATGATAATGTCAGAGTGCTCAGTGTAAATGCAGTATAATGTATTGCAGTACTGGATTCAAAAGATGATATGCCTAACTTGTCGTCAGAGTGCATGAAGAAGAAGAATGGTAAAAGGCCAGAGTAGTTCTTTCTGCAAGTTTGTCTTTTTTTGGTGGCCTATGCCTTTAGGCTTAAGAAGAAATGTCAGCTACCATGCGTTTAAATGATGTGTATTAATTTTGCTAGAAGGTATGATCAAATCTGTCCTCTTTTCTTGGAATTAAAAAATGATCCTTGTTTTTAGAAGGGAAGGAAATAGGTATTGGCTAAGGACTGTCATATCTTCAACCCATTTTATATTGTTTCTATTAAAAACAGAATAAAATAATATAAATACTGTAGATTTGGCCCTGAGTCAATATTTCCAGCCCCAGTAGCCTCTGGAAATAAGTCCAGATCTATTTGACGCATGTGATCCATGTTTATAATGAGCCAAAAAAAAAAAAAAAAATCAACTCGAGTTCTGGAGATGTCTCAAATCTGGATTTGAATGTTGTGGCTAAAGACCAAATCTGCACTGCAGTACTTGTAAACATTTTAAGGCCTATGCTGTTCACTTGGGTTTGTTACCATAGAGGATGCGAGTTTACCATCTTACTAAAGAAGAAGGAAAAAAAAACAAAAACAAACAAAAAAAAACATATAACTAAGTGCTTCATGGTCTCAGACTCTTGTCACTGCCTTGTTGTTGTAATTCTGAAAAGTAGATAGGAACAGGTATAAACTGGGAAATAATTATGGTGTTTTTGTTCATTACTATGAGTGTTTTATTTCATGTATATTTTGGATTGAAAAAAGCAGTATCCAGCAGGTTTAGATCTTTGTTATTTTCTTATTGTTTAACTGCGTTGAAATTGTTACTTACCAGTGAAACAATTTATGTAGAATCTGCATAAATGTTACTTTAGGAGTTCCTGCCCAGTGCCGGCACGTTTTGTCAATAACCATTTTGCAGAAAGGGCAGCAGGGTGCAGGTGCTCCGTAGGGCACAAGGTGGCTCCAGTTGACGAGGAAAACTGGCGAGAGTGCAGTGAGGCCAGAAGGGAGTGGGGAGGAATCAGCCTCGAGGGTGTCGGAGCGGCACGCAGCATTTCCCTCTGCTGCAGACCTCGTATTCTGAATGTGAACTGAGCCCTCATGCCTCAGTTTGGAGGAAGCTTGTGTCCAGTTTTAGAGCAAGACTAGTGAATTTTGAATGTGTTTAGCTTTTCTGATTTCATTTTTCGAAAGATGTATCCCAGTGGATTTTGTTGGACATTCTAAGTGAAGTTGTTTTTGTTCTGAGTGAAAGGTATTAACTCCATGTAAAGAACGGCATTGCCAGGGCGTGCTACAGAGAAAACAGAGCTGACGTGTGTTCTTTAGGAGCGGAAATGAAAATAAGCTGAGCAGAAGGATAAAGCAGAGATTCAAAGGTTCTGAGAGAGCTTTTCTCAAGGTCATTAAAATCTGAGAGTTTTGGAGAAAACATAATGAGTTGACTAGAAAAGCTCGTATTATAAGCAAACAATCAAAAATACTTTGTGACTCTTGTTCGTCTTGCACTCTGTAAGAGCATTTTTATTTTCAGAATCTCCTGAAAATGATTTAGTTTTGCTGTTTCTATATCTAATGGAGTAATAGTAGCTAATAATGAACCGTTAAATTTTCATCTGAGCGGTTCAAAACATTTGAGAACTTTCAGATGAAGACAAAAAGAGGAAAATGTGGTACCTCTGTGGATGCATGGAGAAACTGAGGCTGGGAAAGGTGAAGTGAGTTGATTTGCTTATGTGACCCTATGCAGAATAAGGGGTGGAAGTTGTCCGATTATTCACTAGTTTCATTTTTTTTTTTTTTTTGATTCAGTTGCATGACTTGATAGAGTTTAGATTTTTATCTGAAGCTGAACTTTTAACTGTAATCTCAAACTATTATTTAACAACAGCTTGTCTGCCTTTTTCTTTTTTTGTGTGTGTGTGAATTTTGCATTATGGTCTTTTTTTATAGGCTAAGTACTGTTGCAGCAGTCATTAAATAAAGCAATAGCATTTCTTGATGTGTGCTTTGCCTCTATCATAGAGGAGAAGGATTTGGTTAAGAAGTTTAAGCAGTTTTACTTAATAACTGTCTTTAGATCTTTTGTGCTGTAATGGCGTGTGTTAAAACAAAATCGTAAGTCTAACTTTGGCTTATTTTAGAAGCCTTTAAAAGTTTACTGTTTTATTCTCTAACATCTGTTGTTAAATATAGAAAATACACGAGGCATAAGAACTACCTAATATTAAAAACAGAATAGTGAAACCCACAAACCTTACTTTATAGATTCTCCATATTTTCCATTTTCAAAATTAATTTTATCAGAAGTTAACTGCAGACAAGAATACAATTAGTAACTTCCAATATTGAATCCAATCCCCTTGCTCTTCATTCAGACAATGCCTGTTAAAGTCAAAGAAAGTTTTGACTGAATAAGGAATACAACAACTGGCCCCAGTTTTAGGACATATAGGGCCAGATTGTGGGTCACAGCCAGCTTAGAAGTGTATGGCTCCAGTGACTCCAGATCTCCTGCATAATAGGCAGATTCTTCACGCTGTTATGATGATACTTTATTAACATGTCAAACACAGAAGAAAAAGCTGTCAATTTTATGGCTGTTTAGAATCTTATTAGCATGTCTTAGTGTTTTGTATTTTTGAGCTGAAAATATGCAAATATGTCTTTAAAAACATTTCCCTGTTTTCATGAGAGAATGAAGAAAATAGAAGTAATCAAAAATTGGAATTAAATACTTGTATAGTTTGGCCAATTAATAAATCTGCAGTTGCAGAATAGAAGGTTTGTGGGCTGGAGCTGGCTCTTAACTTAATGTTAACTTACGTTTAATTAGCCAGACCAGATGGAAGCTGGCTAAGCTTCGCATGAAGGCTTGTGGGAAAAAGACATAATCTTCCATTTTGTCAAAAGAACTAATACCACAGATTAAAGGTCGGTGTTCTTTTCAGAGTTTAAGGAGTGGAGGCATAGTGGTGTACAGTAAGAAACAGCAAGGGCACTAACAAATTAGCTTAACCCCTTAATGACTAGTACGCCAGCTCTGCTTGATTCATTTCTACAGATCACACTACTGGTCTGCAGTTTCCCCCCCCCAAAAAAAAAAAAAAAAAAAAGAGAGAGATAAGGATGTCTATAAATTTTATTTTATCTAGAAAGCAGGCTTGTGTGTCAGCAGCTAGCATAGACAGAGAGGAAGCTTTGAAGAAAATGTTCCTGTACAACTGAGTAAAAATTCACGCTGCTCAGATGCTGAGTGCTTGGGATCGATCTGACAAACCACTTAAGACTGTGCTAACAACAAGCATGCAAGCACGCAAGTCAAGAAACTATTCATGTGCATACGTGGATCGAGCTAGAGTGCACAGGGTTGAACCACAGTCACATACTTTGTTAATGCTTGGAAATGTGATAAAAAGAGTGAGGTGGAAGTGGATCTGTCAGTTGCCATCTTTGCATCTTCTGTTTAGAGTGGAAATACTTGTGCAAAGTGTAGCCTGGGAATTTCTTGGTCCTTTGCAGTTGGTAGGAGATGTGCTATTGATTTAAATAGATATTCTGGATCTTTGGGTCAAAAAGAGGGATGACTGCAGTTGGGAATTTGGGGCAGTTGCTGGAGAGGAAAATGTAGGTTCTGCTGCCTGTTCTATTGAATGTCCTGTAGAATTATCTTATGCAAAGTGAAACGGGTTCAGCAGAAAGGATCAATACAAGTCTACTTCTAGTTACTATATAGGCTGGTGGTTGTAGTGTTCACCTGAAGCTGGGAGTTTTCGCCTCAGACTGAAGAAGCTGATACTCTTGGTGACCACTATTGACCGGGATGTAGGGTAGAGGGAGGGTGTTGCATTCACTTTGAATGGGCTTGTGCATCTTTTGAAAATGTCTAAATTGGAGGATGTAATTCATCTTTTATGAGTCAGGATTATACTTGAGTCTGGGTTTGAGCAGCTGTGTTCACATCTAAAGCAGAGAGTTAGTTATCTGATAGACATTACCAGCAGGGCTGCATGTGCCTGTAGAGGTGGTAGGTATGTTTTGAAACTTCAATACAAACCAGCCTTAGATACCTGAAGATATGCTCAGTTTCTTGCAATTTTCTACAAATCTAACAGGGTATTTCTTTTCAAAAAACTCTGGAACTTTCTTCAATTTTATAAAATATTTTTGTTACTAAGAGTAACTTGCCTATGATTTATCAGATCTAAACTTTCAAACAGTGGCCCAAAGTTTGTTACCACTTGGTGGTTGCACCAAGCAGGTAAAATTATCTGGATGATATCAGTTCTTAAGAGTTAGAGTATCTTGTAAATCTCTGTTAATAATCTGCACTTAACTGACAGTCCCAGGAGAACAAAGTAGGGGACTGAATGAACCTGAAAAGCTCTGCAGCCTGTTTAGGATTCCCACACAATGTGCTGTGGTAAGAAAATCTCTGCTGCTGTTCTGAGCCTTTCGTAGAGCACAGGATAAGCACAGGACTCCCACTCTACACTGTGCAAGATAGAGGTGGGGAAAAAGAGGGGAAACAGCTGCAATTAGAACACATATGGATTTGGTGTCCTGTTAAGTACTCTAAAAGATGTATTGAGGAGAGGAAAAAAAAAAAAAAAGGTTCTCTGAGTATGTATGTAACTACAGATGCTTTACTCACTTTTCTCATTGTAAAAGAATTATATCCTGAGGATGGAAGAAGAATTTTACTAGTCACCATGTAATAGACCACATTTATCCACAGTTACCAAATGGTGGCACTGGAGTTACCACAGTTATTTTCCATTTTGAGTTACTGACATATTTCAGATACCACTTGGTGACTAAATATTTGCCCAGAATGGTAAGTTTAAAAACAGTCCTGGCTGCAAGTGACCGAAGTAGCTTTTGTTTATCTTATGACAGACTACAGCCATTGTAAACAGAAAAAACTATAGGAATAGGCAATTTTCTTTTTTGAGACGTATAGGTAGTAGGTAAATATTTTTGTAAATATTTACTATGTAAATACATATATATTTTTTTAATTTTCAGTCAAATAAAACTTGTATTCCACATCAAAACCTGGCATCTCTTCTCTGATAAATGCACACTACCGCAGTTGGAGAGCATTGTGCAGCCCAGTAGGATTTGACCCAGCAATTATATTGTAAAAGTACATTTAGGGACCAAATAGCTCATTAGCCTGTGATAATAGTATTTTGGGCATCTTCAGGTGGGGATAATATTCACTTTTGTAAGGACATAAGTATCTACAAATTCTGTTCTCATTAAAATTCTGTTACAAAAGTCATTGTTGAAATCAAGAATTTGAGAACTGCCCTTTTGATGGAAGTACTATGCAGTATGAAACTTGCCAAAAACTAATGGATCGTTTACAGGAAATTGGAAGTTAAAGTGGATGAGTCAGTCTACTTCAAGGCTGAACAGTTTCCACTGAACTTAAATAATGAATGCCAAGACTTAGAGACAGCACAGTCAGCTGCAGCATTTTCTCCTCTTCTGCCTCATCCAGGCACTGTAGAGGATCCTATGTTTAGGAGAGTCTTCCTTGTCTTTTAGTTCACCAAGCTTTAATGGTGTTGACATACATGGTTGTTAACATCACAGTAACCTTTGGAGAAGCAGCAGCAACCAAGCATTTTTATCTGCTGCTTCAAAGCGGTTACCATAGAGTATGGAACAGAATGTGCAGTTTCTGCTTTCAGGGATTTCATCTGCAGAAAGCTGCCACATGTTTTTGTGACATCAGTCTCTAGAAAAGGAGAATATTAAATAAGTAATCTACATTAGCTTCACACTCTTAAAGGACTCAGACCATGTATTTCTTGGCGTATGCAAGGATTTAGATGTACATATTGAAATATATAAAGCATCAGATAACAGAGGAAAGAGAAAAAGGAATATCTCCTAATAATTCAGATTTGTAACAATTCTGTGCCCGGTCGTGTTTGTGTAGCACCACTTTTTACTAAGGTACTAAATGAATCTATCTCTTTGTAGGAAATAAAGGAAAAAATGAGGTGTTTCTGTGTACACGCACAACGTTTTCCTTAATGTGAAATATTTATTTAATGGCTTTGCATGTTAAGAATGGTAGAAGGCGTACATGACCTTGTGGATAGACCTCAATTCTTTGCTCCTTCGTTGAAAGTCTCATTCTCCAATTTGTATCAATATTTTAAACTTCTGAGGATTTGGGAGTTGGAGAATCCCTGCACATGCGAAAGCTGTGGGACTCTGGAGTGATGCAAGAAGGGTGATGGAAGTAGGTGGTGTCTCTGTGCATCTGCTATTACCTGGCTTGTGTTCTTGGTGTTTCTGAAGTGCAAGTGCAAAGCTCCTTTGTTGCTCCTTAGCTTTTTTACCCTGCACAGTAGCCCTGCAGCTCCTAAACTCAGGCTTAAGAGCGTGGGTATGAATTTAGGAAAACTTGGGCATGTTACCATATGAAGTTCTTGCAAAGTTGGTCCAATGTTTCATGGTGAAATTTAGGATGAACAAGACTAATGTTATTAAGGAACAGTCCTGGATCAGGCGGGAAGAATTTCTTTTTTTTTTTTTATTTTTTTCCCTTTTCTTTTGAAAACATATGATTGAGATTTGTAAAGCCACCAAAAGAATTTTGCTGCACTGACTCGCTAGAAGTTCCACTGTTGACTCTACTATTTGGCTCTGAAATCCGAGCTAGGGCAAACTCCTGAGTAACTGCATCACTCTGCTGCATTAATGGCCAGTGCTGTGGACCTGGAGAGGAGGATGAGAACAGGGCAAGCCTCTGCTTCTGTATGGGAATGTTCTGCTGGTCTCCGACAATTTGTTGCTTGAAAACTTTTGCATTTATATTTACCAAACTTCCCTTCAAGGTTTGTCTTTCCATTTGGCCATTGACAATGTGAAATTTTCAGTATTTTTAATGTGCTTCATAAGGAGTTTCTCAGTTCTTCTTTCTGAAGCTCCATCCCTTAATCTTGGATGTGTTTTTCTTTTGCTTGTTTGTTTGTTTTTCAAAAAAACAAACAAACAAAAAAACCTGTTTTGGCCGCACATTCCCTCTTGTCCTTTTCTACTCTGGTCATGTCGTACTGAGAATATACTGTGTCTTGTATTTGGTGCTCATGCTGTAGTCTGAGAGTCCTATAAATTAGCTGGAAGATGGAGACTTGAGTCTCTGTAACTTGCTTGGTGCCCCCTCCCTTTTGCCAACCCGAGTGAGCAAGGCTGTGCAATGAAAGAGATCAAAGAACTGACATATGCTAGAACTGACCTTTTTGTGTTGATTGCTTCGTTATGAAATGCTTTACTGGTCTGGTTTACCATAAGGTCATGTGAATGCTTGTGCTAGCACAAGAGACAGACTTTGTGGGAATGAGAATGAGCAGCAAGCTTGGGAAGAGGTATGATTACCCCTTTCAAAAGCAGCAACATTTTACGTCAGATTAAACTGCTGGTCAGATTATGGCACAGGTCCCTGCATTAAATTTGGAT
Organism: Nothocercus julius; assembly: GCA_013398735.1. Lineage (NCBI taxonomy): Eukaryota > Metazoa > Chordata > Aves > Tinamiformes > Tinamidae > Nothocercus > Nothocercus julius. Next base: position 1,137,064 of record VZSV01000001.1, on the reverse strand, counting down.
ACTTAACTGTTGTGTGGCTCGATTGCCATGCATGTAAAATGGACCAGTAATGAGGATTCAATTTGAAAGACCACTTGAGCTTTCTGGATGAGAAGTGCTAAGGGTTATTAAGTGTGAACGCAGTGAATGGCTTGTGGGGTAGGTGTGGCTTAAATAAACGGTTTGAAATTCAGTGATTTAGGTCTAGACTTAATTGAAAGTTGTAGTCCCAACAATTGGTGCCACTGTCTGCTAGGATTTAAAACTAAAGCATTGAAGTCTATCATTTAATGCTTTACAGAACAGTATTCAAGAATACACACTTATCACTCAACATGTGTTTGTACTATTCCCATGGAATGCTCTTAATTAACATCCATTAGTTGCTTGTAGTGCATTTGATGCTTGTTATTACACGTTCTGCTAGGTCAAGTTAGCAGAAAAATAAATTTAAAACAAGAATTTTTTTTCCCTGAGTTAAAAACCAATTGGAGAACTTTGGTAAATGATGTTATCATTGACATAGGAGAGTTTTCAGCAAGTGTCCTTGTTGATAGAATGGTTTTCCTTTCCCAAATACTAATGCTAGGTTTAATATTGAGAGAGGTTAGAGGAGGTACAACAAAAAATAAGATATTTTTGCAGAAGAAGAGCCATTAGAGAGCATATTTAATCTACATACTTTACACATTTCATACTTCAAAAGTAGGTCCTTTTTTTAAAAAGAAAAAGATGCACCTGGTTAATCTTTGATAAAGAGGAGATTTTTATTTCCTGTATCCAACCAAAATTATTACTTTTGTATGCGATATTATTTCTCACCTAGGTTTAGCATGTTTTTGGCTCCATAAAGAGATGTACAATTGATACTAGGTAGAGTTAATTGTTTCAGTTTGAGCAATCAGAGTTTTAAATATGAATCCTAACTTTTTTGGCCCCATTAATCATAAAACCACCTGACCTATCTTGCTTACTGTAACACTGCTTTTCACTCTAGTTCATGAGTCACGAGCGTATAATAAATGGGATTTTGTTAAAATTGGGAAAAACCCCATAACGGCTGCTTGCATCTTAACGAGATTTTAAAAACTAAGAATTTAGCATGTGTATGTCTGTACATATTGCAGAGGGCTTATTATATAATAGCTTCAGTGAAAATTAGATCCACATTAGATGTTAGAAGAAGGTTGTGGACACATGTTTCTGGGAGTGGCTGAGAACTTACTGCAAGGGAAGGTTCACTCGTTTGTGCAATTCTACCTAAAAAACACATAGAGTAGTATTTCTGTTCAAAGCAGTGATAAAGAATTTAACAGCAGGAACCAATGAATATCAGCATTAATTTTTGTGTTGTTCACCCTGCAAAAAAACTCCAGCTATGTACCAGTTCTGTTTCTTACCTTTGCCTTCCAAAAATATTTTTAGAAATCAACTAAAAAAGTCTTTAAATATTTCAACAAACCAGTCTTTTTTAAAATGTCGTTAAAACTTTTTCAGAGAAATAAACCCTTCAGTCCCAATACCCTGTGCTATTACAGCGCAGCCAGACAGGGCTGTGCAGTGTTTTAACCCACTCTGTGTGCAGTAATTGCAGGGTTAAAACTGAGAGACATCTGAGCAAGGACTGATCGTAGGATTCAGTTCCAGCTGTTTGCCTGAAAACAGCGCATTTTGATGTCAGTAGACTTTTAAATGTTTAAGAATATTTAACCCCTTACACGTCTGTGGAGCTGTTTTGTTTTGATGCTTAGTACCTGAGAATACATCGCAGGATTTAAAGGAGTCTTGATCATGCTCTCGGTTAGGTGGGGAACTGAAGGCATGGAACCATGATACAGCTTCCTGGTGCGCTGAGAGTGGCTGACCCCAAGACTTCATGCTGCTTGTTCTTGGTGCTCTGGACCATATCCTGGCTTTTGACTTGCTCAGTGACTCTTTTTTCTTCCTCCTAATTTTTAGTTACTTTCAAGGTATTCTGTTCCTGTGTTGCTTTAAAGCTTTTCTTGTGGGGAACTGGCCACTTGCTAATTTATGTACCAGACAAGAAGTTGTACATGATCTTAACAAAAGCCTTCTTTGGTTGTGTTTCCCCCC
>VZSV01000001.1:1105427-1134854 GCA_013398735.1 Nothocercus julius | reverse complement strand
TTTTTTTTTTTTTTTTTCCTTCTAGTTTCTGGTGACCCTGCTTTGACTTTTATTACCTCTTTTAAGAAGTAGCAGGATCAGGCTGTTAAGTTAAAGTGAATTACGAAATACTCAAACCTCTACCCACTGAAACGCCAACCCCGTACAGACCACCTAGTCACAGAGGCTTCTCAAAGAAAATTTTAATGGACTTTTTTTTTTGTAGAAAAATGTGACATGTATATGTTAATTCTAGCCTAGGTTGCAGATATGTAGGATAAAAACAGGGATTTGACTTTGCACTCTGGATCCGTTGTGCCTTTTGGAGTTCTACTTTTTTCTGTTTTAAAAATGAATTTTGGATTAAAAAAAATATAATGCAGGGTTCTACACTTTATTCAAGGAGTTAAAAGTCTGGAGCTGTGCTTGATGAGCCAGATGGTCTTTAACAGTAACATTGTTCATATTGTTTAGATTATCCTGTTGCAAGTACAGTGCCTCGTTTACCTTTTATGGAAGAAAGTGTGGAAAATTGACCACAGATGTAAGTAACCAAGAATGATGGCTGAGGCAATTCTTACCAGGCCTCTCTAACGCGCCTGATCCTGCAGATAAAAATAAATAGAGAAATGTGAGGCAGCATGAGAAATATCTAGTGTTACCTATTTAAGTGTTTAATTTGAGCACTGTGAGTTACTAAAATCTTTGTTTTCTTAAACTGAGATTTCTTCACATTGAACTGGTTTCAGTCTTTCAGTATAAGCAGTCCAAATGTAGATTTTTGTCTAGATACTTAAATAGCACATAATTATATAGGTTTTCCATTCTGCTTAAAAAAAAGGGGTGGGGGGGGGGCAGGGGAGAAGCCAACTACACTGACCTCAAACAGCTTATAGTCCAAAAATCTTCATGAGAAGATTGGTACCCATTTTGTGCTGTAACAAGAGAACACAAACTCCCCATTAATATTGATTTGATTGGTATCAGAAGCAAAGGCTGTGCCAAATTAATTAGAGGTAGTCTATTGTTACTTGTAATAATGGACTGCTGAGTCTGTGGAGCATCTTGTGAGACAGTTCCAGACTGAAATAAACTTTTTTAGACAGGTATCTCTTTTGTGTTGTATCTGGAATTGGAAGGCTCAGCGCTTAAACATAACAAAGAGAGAATGCTACAAATGAAAGCAATAAAGCCCTGTTTTATAAAGTCCTTTTGTTTCCTATCACTTTTCTTTCTCTCTCATTTCCTTCCTCTTATTAGGAGCTGCTGTCAAACAGCATTTACTTATGGCAAGTGCTTCCCCTCAGAGCTCCTAAGCTGCTACCACTGTATTTGCATGCAGGTGCTACTGTGGTTGAGAGCAGTCTCACTTGCCTGCCCTCCTCCCCTGCCCTGACAAAGCAAAGTGAGTTATAATTATAAACCAATAGGTTTGCTGTGTGAGGGCCCAGAATCTGACAATCTCCTGTTTGTCCATCAAAACGGATTAGTTGGTTTGTACTCTGACATGTGGCTGAAAACAACATGGTAGATTCCTGTGGCTCTTAATGGCAACATCCTCCTGTTACACTGAACCTTGATTAAAGCCTTGATTGATCTAGGAAGCATTTGTTTCTGCCTGTGCGGTGCTTTTATACTAAATTCTGACAGCATTGGTTTCTGAAAGCACAAATTATATCCCTAATATATTTTCCAAAGACTTTAAAAAAAAAAAAAAAAAAAATTGTCATGACAAAGTCTCTGTGTCTTACAGGAATCACAGGAGGTTGGAGACTGTGCTGAGATTACTACCCAACCTAGGGAGCTACCAGTGTAAAGTCATCAGTTAATACATTCTGCTTTTGAAGATAAAAACAACTTCTAAGGTAGAAGGTTCATGCAGTCAATTTAAGATGCTGCTAAGTGGGGCAAGTCAAGCGCCAGTTGCTCATATGATACATGCTGAATTGGCAGCGTGGAGCACTGTTTTTTTGATACATAACTTCAGGGTCTGCTGTCTGCAGAGTCTGGAAATCCATGTGTTGGGCATAGTAGCTTTGGCCCAGTGGCAAGGTGAAGAGGGAAGCTGTGAAAGTGCAGGTGGGGGGGAAGTAGCTGCACCAATAGCACGAGGGGTGAGAGTGTGGGAAGGAGACCACAGTGAGGCCTGGGGGGACAAGAGGGTAAGGTGGTGGCCCAGTGACTGTTACCAGACTGCAGGCAATTTCTTTTTGTTGCTGTTGTCTATTTGATGACCTTTATCTATGTCATAGTGGAATCACAAGGCTTAAGGTACCACAGTAACCCCTTCACAGCAGAGATTTGTGGATCTTTATTTGTACCTGGTACAAATAGATGCTTAGCTCGGTGACAAATGTCAGGTTTTACTTTCTTCCTGCTCACACTATGGAGCAATGACAGCTATAAAAAGAGAATTTGGGCACCATTCTGGCTGCTACAGAAAAGACTTCTAGGACTTCTAACAGCCTCGGCTGTTAGCTGAATTGCGATTGGGCTGAGCAAGCATAACAAAGGACAGAATTTGCCTGGCATGCTTTGCAGTGTGAATGAAGGTGGGCATATTGAGAAAAAAAAAAAAATGCTCTTTCAGATCCCCGTTTATATTTGCAGACAAATATAGTTCACAAAAGTAACATTTTGCAGCAGAATTGTAAACATGGATTGACCTGGCAGTAGGAAATTCTCATCTGCATTTTAACTCATTCAAACTGGAAATAAATATTAAGATCACTTAAAGTCAGTGTTTCAGAAGAGAGGTTTAAAGCAAGGTTTTCCAAGGATGAACACAGATTTCTGTCTAAATTAGTTGCCAACACATGATCCACAAGACTGCACAGATGGCCCATTAGATAAAGCAGAAATATGGATCACTTAGTTTTCCAGGGAAGTAAGAGAGGAAAATTCTCATTATCTGGGTAGCACCAGCTGAAGAGAGAACAACAGAAGACCAACAATTCTACCCTACATAGTTAAGATTCTCACATGCTAGACGCTTCATAGGATACTTTGCAACAGCAAAATTAGACATATGGGCTCAGGACATAGAGCTCCCGACAGAATTCACTTATTCTGGTAGATTTTCATACTTTTACGTGTTGAAAGAGTTCTATGCTAAGCTTTATAGGTAGAGTGCAGAGAATGGTTAATCAGTTGCAGCTAACTGAAATAGTAATTCCTAACTTAGTCTCTGTACAATAATCTAAAAGAGGAGATAAAACCAGCATGGTAGAAACATTGCAGTAGCAATTGCTTAATCTTTATCCCTGTACTTTGCATTCTCATAAGCCTGCATCACAAAGAAAATAAATGATCTCCTTAAAGTCAGTAGTGACTCCTTTTAGAGCCTTATGCTAGATTTTGGCAGTTTAAACCAGATTTTAGGGTTCACACCATATTAAATGTTGGGGGAAAAAGAAAAAATACCCTGAGGGATAAGACCTTCTACTTAATCTCTTCCATTCAAGCGTTGCATTGAGGTCAAAAAGAATACAGAGAGCCCAGGTTTGTGGAACCAAGACCCCGGCTAATGTTCAGAAAAACTGTAATGTAGCCTTTTCAGCTAACTTTCTTCCAAACAGGCTGTGAATTCAAGTCGGACCTTAATAAGACCACACAGTAAAGTGTTAGATCACCCAGTTACTAACTGTCCAATTTCTCTGGATTGAATGCACTGTGGGCTTTGAACAGTGGCACTAACATTTCTGGATTAAAATTCAGATTGCAAATATGTAGGTAAGCACGGGGTTTACACTGTGAGTTGCAGACTTACTTTGTTCTCTCTCCATTTCGCAGTGTGCCCACACAATAGACATACTGTAGGCTCTTGGAAAGAGGCAGTGCAGACCCCTGCAGCCTTTGTGTAGTTCTGTAAAGGCCTGCGGAAGCCCATAAATAATCCTGCTCAATTTGAATTTGCCTCAGTGGGAATTAGTTGCTGGCTCTGTTAAGGAGCAAAGCAGTGGTGTATGTATTGACTGCTTTACCTGAAAAACTAATCGAAAGTTAGGTTAATACAAGTGGAATCAAAAATAGTCAGTGTGCATGTGACGGAAGAGATGATCTTTGTTTTGGTGGTGGCTTTGTGCTGTTTTGACTTGTTGCTGCTCTTCACCTGCTTATAAACGTAGGGCTCTGGGAGTGAAGCCCTGCTGCAGCGGCCTTGTCGGGGCAGAGAGCACGCTTTCAGTGAGGCCAGAGCCCTAAGGTCTAATAAGTGACGGTTGCGTTGTAAAACAGTGAGGTCTGCTGAGGACTAGCACTACATAAAAATTAGGTGCTTTTATTTTTAAGGTGGTGTACCTTAGCGCCTCTTGTTCCTGATAGATAAGCTGGGAATTTACTTTTTTTCACAAATAAGCCTTGTCTTGGTAGAAGCCTACTTCCATGACTAAAACTATGATGAGAGCCTCTACCTAGTGATGATTCCAGGAATAACCTACACATCTGCTAAAATATGCCAAGAACACAGAGACTGGATTTTGAGATGAATGGTTTTGGTTAATGTGCACCACAAGGCAGAAAAAAAAAAAGATGCCTATGTATTTTAGTTCCTAGATAATTATCAAGAAATTGTGTATGGAGAAAAATAATATATGGTTGGGAAATTGAAATGTAAGCCTTGACTTCCTATCCTGAAACTATAAATCAATGCAACTTTTAAAGTGCGTTCATGACTCATCTGCAGAGGTCATAGACCAAATTTGCTGATGGATGCAGAATGAAACAAATTTGGCTGCATTTTTATGATTTTTTTTTTCCTGCTCCCAATAGCTTTTTATTTACCCAAGATAATACAATTTTCCAGAGTTTAACAACTCCAGCATATGGAACTGCTATCCAATTCACTGCTTAGGTGCAAAACTACATGGGAACAGTGGTATGTCAGTAAATAACTTGCTGCGAGGAAGGGAAAATAGTCTCTTAGGAACCATAGTGCCAGCTTGGCAATATTCTGGAAAAAAAGAGCATAAGTTGGAACTGATATATTAATGCAATTTTGTGACTGGGATCCAAACTTGAAGGAAATCCAACTCAAGTAACACAAAGACTAAATGGAAGGCAGTGACAGCGTAACAAGAAAGAGGGGTTTGTTAATATGCAGGCCTCTGTGTGAATGAAGAGGATTTTCCCCCATACCCTTTGGCACAAATGTAGAGCCAATTTTGGACCTTGTTGTAAATCAGTACTCAGTAGTTTTTCACTTGGGAAGTGCAATCATGACACTGAGCAAACTATTCAATAATCAGTTCTTCTGCCTTTACTCCTGCTGAGTAATAACGCAGTGCCACAAGAGAGTTACAATTTAGATCTGATTTGCATACTGTAACTCTGGTGACTTTAATGTCATTTCTCTATTTTCTGATCTGTAGATTCAGAACCACCATAACTTCTTCAGAAAATGAGAAGGAGAATAATTACAGCATTCAGTTAATTCAAGTCAGCATTTAACAGGTTTGGTTCTGGGTGAAAGTTTTAGAGCTGAGTATGTCCTGATTTAATGGTAGGGAATGGAAGTTACAGTATTCATCAGCAGAGAGGAGTTGTATTATTGAGCATTCCAAGTAATCTAATTTTTGCATGCATGTGTTTCTGTTTTTGTTTATGATATAAGGTATCAAGAAGCACATATATTTAGAGTTAAAATATTGTACTCTTTCCTGCATAAAAAAAGAAGATACAGGCTGGCCTGTATTTATTAACACCTAGACCTTGTAAGGTGCACAACAAATAATAGTTACATCCTGGGGGAGCACTAAGCGTTTTGGAGTCTTGTCAGTATCTTTTGAGTGATTTGTCAGCTATAATATAGGTGAACTGTGTCATGTCAATTATCTGCATTTTTGTCAAGAGTAATTTTTTGTGATTGTTGCTTAGGTCTATCTGGAATTGCCCCCATTGGAATTACATTTGCCAACATTCATCTATGCTTTTTAGGAGGGACACAATTTGATAATTTGCACATTTAAAAATATAACTGATGTTTACCCTCTCCCTTGGCATTACACAGTCTGTTCTGGAATGATTTACTTACAATATTTAGCCTTTGTTAAGATTCCTGGTAAATGTTGGGGAGGAAGGAGAGTTGGCGGGGTAAGTTTGCATAAGCTTTGGGGTAAGCATGAAGATTAAAATCTATGCCTCTTTAATGATTTCCAGGAAAGCAAAGTTTAGCCAAAAGCAAGTGCTTTTGAAAATCATAATTAAATCTTCACATTTAAATATTGAAGTAAATTGTTAGCTAGTGCTAACAGTTTCTTCTAAGGCAGCTTCCTGGCTGTACTTTTTAGGCCGTTGCGCTTGTTGTGAAAATGATGTCAGATCTTTAAACCAGATCTGTTGGAAGAGCTCATTATTTCCTCAGCATCATGAAACCTAGACCGAGGTTGCAAAAGGTTGCATATGTTTTTTTCATGACTGTGAAAAGTAAAGAACTTTTTAAAGAGTTAAAGTGGTGAACTTGAGTAGGTGTAATGGACTTCTGAATTCTTCAGTGAAAAGAAAAAATGTCACTGAGCCCCCTGAAGCACTTTTTCAGAAAGATGTCAGAATTCTGCCTACCATGTGAGGACAAAGAAAGGCAGGAAGATCTTTCGAAGAGACCTTTCCATTACTGCGATCGTATGCCGATGGAGTTTGGCACTGCTGTTGATCTGACCCGCAGTTTTTTGGTAACCAAGCATTTTCTATGACTCCCAATTTGAAAGACTCTTGTTTCTGTTTCCATTTACGTGATTCCTGGCATTTCAGATCTAAGTAGATTAGGTTTAGACTTTTTGTAATGAATCTGCAGCATCTTGTGTTCCACATACTCATTAAATTGCCTGGGGGAACCTGATAGACGCAATTTAGATGCATCACTTAGAGAAATAAGAAAGCTTTTGATTGGTTTCCTCTCTCCTTTTTGCTATAATTCTACTCACTATTATATGTCAGTACTGCGCTGTTGAGGAAAGTATGCTTTTAAAAGGCAACATGCTTGCCTTATTTAGAAGTGGGGGTACTTACAGGAAAATGGCTTGGACGGGGGGTTGTCTTTCCAACAGATTTTTTCCTGCTATTATTAGTGGTTGCTGAGAGGACAGGTTGCAAGGTAGAGATAAATCTGACTTCTGTTTCTTTGATGGTGTGTTTCATTCACTCTTTCTGGAATTGTTTCTGGACTTCAGTAGGATGCAATATGGGTAGGATGCTTCTGTGCAGTCCCGAGCTTTACCAGTGAAAACAATATGTATGAAAACAGAAGTGGGTGCTGATACAGCAGCACATGGTGTGTGGCGAAGGAAGAAAAGGAGTGGGAAGAGATTTGACAATGTTTACTGCTCTGGTGGTTCTTGTCTTGGGCATAGCCCACAGGTCTCTGTCCATTTTGCATAGAACAAAGTGAAAGAGACAGAACTATTAAGGATTTGACCCTATAATTTTCTTATTAAAATCAATCAGTATAAACACTAGATCAGAATCTCTTCTGATATCAATCAGGGCTTTTCTGCTGGCTTCAATAAGGCTGCATCCATTCACAGTAGCTGAGAATGAGGCTGTTGATCTCTTTCTGATGACTTAACACAATTTTTTAAACATAAAAGTTTCATTCCAGATCTGGGTTGTTGGCTTATAGGTTTAAATTGGAGGCATGTCAGTCCTCATATAATTGACACTTCGAAGAAGATCCATGAATGAGGTTAGATAAAAAAACATTTTTTTTTCCTACTACTATCTGGATTTTCTCAGAACCTAGATAATTTTATCCCATTTGCATCAAGCATGCAGGTAACTTTACAATCCTACATCTGTATTATTTCTAAGGAAGTAAAATACAATTACAAATGACAGTAATTGACATTACATGCTTTAATTAAATTTCCTCCTCTGTGAACCAAAACCTTTTAACCAAGCATTGCAGTGCTATTTCTGTATTTATTTGTTGCATGGGTTAATGTGCTATGTGGCAGATACGGTATTTATCCATTTTCACAAATTAAGATATCAGTGTCATGTTGCCTTTGAATTGTTTCCTGTATTGTTGGCCAAAACCTCTTGAAAAAGACTTCACTCCTCCCTGGCTATACTTCTGTTTTTGTAAAGCTGAAAATTGTGGGGTTGGAACCCTTAGGAACAGTTTCGGAAGTGCTATAGGCCCAAAGCATCCTACAACTGCACTGTTTTTCTTTGCAGTGATTTCTGCTGAGGGCAAGGAGAGGCACATGGGGGTTTTTTAATGACAATTTTGTTCTCTGCTGCTGTTAGGTTACAGGAATTGAAAATTAAGTCCCACTTGAATTTATGCTTGTGAGAAATGAAAATGGGTTGCACAAAGTGTGTTTAGAAATTCCTCTCCTCAGTGTTCCTGTCCCCAAACTATACTCTTCAGACTGTGTACTGTCAGCTTCTTGACTTGTTAGGCCCTTTGAGAAAGCAGCTCTGCTTTAGCTTTAGCAGTTAGTACTGTAACTACACTCATTAAAACATTTTCCATGGACATTATCTTTTGGGTGCTACGGTAATATGAAAATTCCATCACAAAAAAAAAAAACAACAAAAAAAAACCCACAACAACAAAACTTTCACTATTTTTGAAGAATAGCTAGTTTTTTGCACATGAGAAAGTGATATGAAAGGAGTCACGTATATAGTAAATATTATAGATGATGCAGGTTGCTATGGCCTCCATTTGTGAATTTTCATAGGACAGATACAAACATCTTCACCATCCTCCTTAATGCTCCAAGTGGAAACTGGTATTTCTCTAGCAGTACTTATTTCATTAGGGCAATTCTGCTTTGCACATATCTGGGACACGTACTGTTCTATTCAGAAATTAAGAAAATGAAGGCTTGGTTAGAACTTTCAGCTCAGTTTTGTCCTGTAATTGAATGCCGTTATTCAGCAGTTCCGCATTCCAGTTTTCCAGTGCCAGAAAGCAATGGAACTCCAGGAGTCAGACTGGGGAGCCCCATTACTGAGTGCAAATACAACTTAGAATAGTGCTTTTGGCAGGGAGAACTTCTAGGAGTGACCCAATAACTGCAGACTGATGTGTATCAGAGACTCCAGGACTGGCAGAGAATGTGGTTTCAGAACAGTGATGAAAACACAGTGACTTTTTTGCGAAGGTTCACATCTGAAACAAAACCTGAAGGATGAATGCCATGTAGCATGAATAATGGTCTTAGTTCTCCATACTTGCCTTTTGGCACTCCTATTTTAAATGAAGCTCAACTGGAAACAAGAAGTGTCATGATTTTCCCGCACTTAGGAGTTGAGCCAGGGATGTGTCATTTCCCTCATTCTAATCCAAGTTGAAACAGACTCTTAAACATTTTACAGTTTTTGAAAAGTTTTAGTTTTAGGAAACTTCCTAGCAGTTTGATTTTTATCCCGAGTAAGTAATTGCTCTAGATTATTCTCCCTCACTGGAAGGGTCCACAACCCGTAACGCTAGTTCATCTATTACCAGTGGTTTATTACTTTTTTGATGGCCTGTCCTTTCCCCTGCTTTTTAGTTTTGTATATACTTTTGTCTGTTTTAGAGTTTAGTCCTTTTTCCACTGAGTTTTACTAATAGTTTTAGTGGGAGATGTGTTTATAGAGGAAGAAGTACAGTGACTACGACTTGAATTTGATCATGTTATACCTGCATCTCAATTCTGGCAACAGTCTTCAAGAATTTTGTGGCTCACCTTGACTTTGGTCTTTAATAAACTTTGTTTTTCAAAAAACAAAACAAACAAAAAACAAACACTTTTGATATTGCCATGGCAGTGACCAGACCTTCCCTATCCTTTAAAGGGAATGGCGACTTTGTCAGCTATGCAGGGGTAAAATGCAAGTTATATACAGCAGAAATGGACTGGGAGATTGGTAAAAACATGTGCTTTACACATGCCATTTGAGCCTTTCACTCAGTTATATGGCAGATAACAAAAGCACACAGTCAAAACTGCATCCCAGCTATTAGAATGCAACTTACCAAGCTGCAAAAAGCAGATTTAGTTTCTTTTGCAGATGGTCTATGAGTCTCATGTGGCATCATATTAAATTATATAGGCAGTCAGTCACTTGTTCTGAAGCGATGCTCTAAGCTGAGAGTTGTGATGTGCTTGGACCATTCTGTCAGAAAACAGTCTCGGAAGCTAACACAGCTTCTGAGAAGAGCAGAGCTAAGGGGCCTGCAGAGCCAGGGGCTTGGCACACCTTAAAGACCACAGGTCTGCCTGAGATACACTATGAAATTGGCCTGGCGACCATACAATGGGCTGTGGAGCATTTTGTCCTAAAGGTAGGAGACTAGACCATTCTCATTTGATTTTTTTTTTCTTTGATTTCTGTGAGTAATACTCTTATGAGTATTACTTTCTCCTCTTTTTTTTTCTTTGTTATTTGTTTGTTTTCTAGTATTTTGAAGCATAGGAGTTTATTTTTGTCTTGTTGTTCTTAGACGTTGCTTTTCCTGATTAACAGGAGAAGATAACGCTGTAGCCTGTTCATTACAAATGCTGCTCCATGAAAATATTTCTGCAATATCAGTGAGATTTAATTAAGAGTTTCATCCCGGGGGTATTTCAAATGAATATGTGATGCTTTTAACATCAGTTTCGTACAGATTCAGTCCCTAAGTAATACTAGACCTGAGGTGATAAACAGTGATTTTTACCATTCGAATCTCCACCTAGGGAAAATTGTCATTTGTGATCAAAAGCATGCTTTAGATAGGTATTTTCAAATCAGCTGTGTATCGTGCAGCAAGCAAGTTTAATATTCATGTTTAGTATTACATTATTTTCCATTTTATTAAATGCTTCTTAACAGGTTTATTCAAAGCAGTTCTTCCCCCAAGAACTGCAGGTTGCAGCTTGTTTCTGGGAAAACACTAAATGTGTGAGTACTGTTTTTGAAAATTTTTTTTTTTAAATCCCACAACTATTGAAGGTTTGTTTACTTGGATGCTTGAATAGTAATTTTTGGGGTGTTCACTTCCAAAATGGGAAAACATGTGCTGCAGCTACACTTAGTATCAGTGTTTTGGATGCTGAACTTGATAACTTGGTAGTGACTAAAACCCATGGAAGACATTTTACAGGAATATTACACTGAGGTGTTTCCCGTGGCTGACAGTGTTTGACAGACGGTAGCAAATGCTGCTCTGAACTTACTGCTTGTTTGCAATTCTTGGAAAGAAGATTGCAATGCATATTCAGAGCTGTGGGTTTAGCTTTACAGTGCTGGTGCTGATAGTGCTTGCTGTTTGTTTCCTAATTAAGAAACATGTCAACACCATAATCAAATGAACAGTTCAGTCAGGTAATTTTTCTGAGATAGGGCATTTGGAAATTGAAGCATCTATTTGAGGTTTATAAGGAAAGGAGTAAGGTCAGAAGTGCACAGTAGGGTACCAGGAAAGTGCCCTTGAAGGAGTGAACAGGCTGGGTAAAAATTATTACTGTGATTATCACGAAAGGAAGGGTGACCTCATCACTGTGACATGAGTTTGGGAATCAAGAGTATGGGTACTACTGTCCATTCTACTTCAGACTTACTGTAATATCACAGAGAAGTTACCAAGGTGCAATTTTTAAGTACCTGGTTTCCCTTTTACGAATGTGATTGTGTCTGCAGAGAGAAAATATATAAATGTATCCCTTAATCTCAAATTGCATCTCTTTCTGTAAGATGGGGATAATGTTATGCAGATTGAGAACTTACTGTGCTTTCTTAAGCCAAACATAGTTTCCAGCCTGTGCTACCAATGCCGTGTCTTGCCTCATCCTCTTACGCTTTTGTGTAAATGTGTTTTAGGAAGCTCCCACAGCCATATGATTAGTCACGCTGTGCTTTTTTATGCCAGCTGACCAGTGGCCTCAAACAGCTACCCAAAAGTTGGGGATTGTTGCAGCCACTCTTTGTCCCTGAAATGACCCTTCAGTCTGGACAGCTGGGTGCAAGAGCAGGAGTTTTTTCAGTAATCACATTCAGTTATTCACATAAGTCATAAATCTGCATTTTGTAGCCAATATTATTTTTATCTCTTCAGGCTGTTATCTTGTGTTTGCTACTTGTCCAGATTTGGTGTCACTTTCAAACTTTCTCTTAGTCGACTTTGATACCTAAGAAAGAACTTGAAGCACGAAGATTCCTCAGAATCAACAAAGGTCTTTTTCTTTCTTCTATATTTTTTTTCCTTCTCTCTGGGTTGTAAAAATACCTGGCTGCTTACTGCAGAGCTTTTAATCCTTTGTCACAAAGTCATAGCTTGAAAGCCACCAGATGGTTTTATGTAAGCTGCAGTTTGAAAACTCTGGATGTATGCGATATGTAAACCATTGTTCTGTCTTTGAACAGAAATGTTAGCTTTTCAAATAATGTAGTCATTTTTCTAACTCCTCTGAGAAGAAGTTATTTAGATTTTTGAGATGCAATGGATCCAGCACTTAATTTTTTCTCCTTCAAAAACAAGGCTTATATACACAAGAAGAAAAGAAAAAAAATCAGGAAATCATCAGCTTGCTACTAGTGTGCCCTTGCATTCCTAAAAACTGTTTTGGGGTTTTCCCTTAGGAAAAGCTAGAACTTGTCGAGCTGGGAAAGACTTTTTGGAACAGATTGTTGGTTTTGTCTTTTCTGCATGAGCACCCCGTGTTGATGTTGGAAGAGCTACTGTTGGCTGGTTGGTGATTCAGAGAACATGATGCAAAAGTCAGTCCTGTAAAATCAGCTTCTCCACTCCACAGTATTTGGAAACAAACTCATGTAGGCAGTTGGTGAATATGTAAGACGAACCAATGCCTCCCCTTGGTTAGGGTCAGGACTGCACCAAACAATCTTTCTTGCATGTTTTGCCACCTCTAAATTCCTTGTAACTCAAGAAATAGAGTGTGTTGTTGTGGAGGATACATTCTTCCTGTCTCCATGTAACCCTGAGCAATTTGTGTAATTCTGAGGTGTGTGGCACCTTAATAAACTGGAGCTCTTAACTGCCAAAGGATTTGCCTTAATCAAATAATTTGCATGTAGAGATGCCATGTGCAGAGCAGTTAAGAACCTCTGCACAAAGATTCTGCTGTGGCATTTGAGACCATTTCAGGAGTTTCAAGCTGCCGTTAGACTTGCTGTAGCATGTTCTCATAAGGTCCAGGAACGGACATAAGATCTTGTGTATGCATAGTTAGGTTTTCAGTGGGGGGAAAATCAGAGTAGTTTGAACTGCTTTTGTTCCTAATGCAGCCTTGTGGAGTTTCTTTTTGTGTGTGTGTGTGTCCCACTGATATTGAAAGTAGTTCTATAAGGTGACAGGCTTTACAAAACATCTCTAGATACTGCTTATGTATTTCAAAAGATGTGTTGAGAGAATATGTTGAAGGAATGAATGGAATGATAGGCATCTACTTAAGCTTGACACCACTTGTTACCTTGTAGAAACTACAGGAAAATTCTGAAGGGCCTTCTTCCCCAACGAAATGCGAAAGCATGTAAGATTTAATGAGACCACTTATGATGTGGCCAAGGAAATCACATGTATGCCTTAAAAGGATTGTTTTTTTCTCCTGTTTTTTGTTGTTGTTGTTTCTTTTTACCTACTTAGACCAAGGATTTGTTAATCTATGGAGTGGTTTTTTTTTTTTTTTTTTTTTCCAATTTATTGGAAAGAAGAAAGAGAGCACTTGGTAGAACAATGAGGTACTTTGAGCAGCTTTGGACTTTCAAGAAAGTTCAAGGTAATGAGCATTTAATTTGTACTGAATACATGAAAATGAAACTATAACATTTCTCCCTTTTTGTGCACAGTATTTTTGTCGTTCTTTTTGCATATGTGCCATGTTTAGTTTAATGGAGAAATAAGAAAAGAGAATCTTTTTTGGAGACTGGGTACTAACGCAGTAACATTAAAGGGAGGCACATTGCTGTCAGCCAGTTTGCATATTTATTTACTTTTACAAATGGCTGGCTTGGAGTCAGTAGTTAATGGAATGAGAATGATGTTCCTGTACAGATCATTTCCTGAGAAACATTTTCAATTACAAACATATCTCTGCTTTTCTTTCCTCATTTGTTATGTCTTGGAGAATAAATGGAGAGTAGCATTTACAACTTAAGGTTTATGTTCTGAAGACAATTTTAACAATGATCCCCACATAAAAAGGCCCTTTTGTAGTTGCAGACATATGTTTATGATGTTTTGTGCTGTGAATATCGAATTTCTGGTGGACGCTGTGTCACACTCTACAAACTTGTAAACATCTATAAATCCGTTGGATCATTTTAGTACCATGTGTAATGCAGATTTATTGTCTCTTGTGCAGATTTCTTTTGTTTCAAAGTTAAGGCTGAGTTGCCAAAATGCACATTGGATGAATTATGTATTCAAGAAAATTAGGCAGTACCATTTTAGATTAATATTTTCTTTTCCCTTTGTGGACTTACAAGATGCACACACATTAGCATCAGAAAATAACATTCTGAGTATGTTCCAGAAAGCAATTGCATAAGTTTGCTTGAATAAACAATATCATTTTGTGAAAGCTTAAACTTGGAATTTTTGAAAATGTTTTTGCGCGTGCATTCTCTCTGTCTCTCCCTGACCATGTTAGGTAGTTTGGATCTCTTCTCATGTTTGCTAGTACAAGTTCAGAATTACTCCATTAGAATGATGTTCAGGATATAAAAGTGGAGTGTGAGAGGGAGAACTGGAATCACACTGAGCCAGTGAGCTGGTGTAAATTGGGATAAGTCTGCTGAAATATATGTCTCTACAGTTATTTATACTCTGCAGTGCAGACTCTTGGGTCAATGAAAGAAATAAAGCTATGTAAAGATACTCTTGTGCATAAGCAGTTACAAAAGCAAGCCATCAAGGTCACAAGCATTTGTCAGAAACTTGTTCCTAGTAAGGAGAATATCAAACCCAAAACAATTAATCTAAATTTGGCTCTTGTAATTGAGTGGATATTGCTGTCTGTACAAGAGCAGCAAAGACATTTCCTATTGGAAATCAATGTTTTTCTAAATGGCTGTGATTTCTGGCTTTGTAAATGTATGTAGCATATGCATGCATGTTTGGATGTGGGTGTATATAAAAATATCCAGTATAACTCTGGCAATATGTTTTCTGCAGCTGGCTTTCGAAGTTGTTCTTGTTCCAGGAAAAGTAGCCTAGATAGAGACACTGTACGTAAAGCTTCTGTCTGCCATAGTAGTTTACAATAACAGGTACTTTTTCTTTTGACTTTTCATGTAAAGCTCAAATTCCTGGAGCCATGGGGATGTCACTATCAGCTTCCCCAAGGAAAACAAAGTATTTGTAGACTTAAAAATAGCGGAGAAGATCTTGAATGGATTTTTTTAAGGCATATATAAAGAATTGCAAAAATATGCATTTATATATTTAAGCGTGTATATATGTGTGTGTGTGTGTATTTAAATCTTTTTAACTGCGGTTAAAAGTAAGAAGTTAAAGACTAATTGCCAGTAAAAGACTGAACTTAAAAATATTGTATCCCCGTGCTCTTCCAGCATTTATGTTTGACTCTATGTAATCACAAATTTACAGAATTGATCTATTAGTGTTGTAGCACCTGAGTGGTTTAAATTTTTTAAGTACAGAATCAGTGACGTAGAAGTACATGGCTTAGTTCTCAGAGAAAGAGACCCTTTGACACTACATCTTGCCTCATTTGTTTAACGATTATTTAGACAGATACGATAAAATACATATAAGCTGCAGAGAGTGCATTGGATGATGTATTTCTGAGCTCAGTTAAATTAGAAGATGTGTTTTTACTCAAATCAGAATGTTATTAAGCCCTGAATACTAAACAGGGCAAGACAAAGCCTTCAGCACAAAAAATAAACAAGTAAAAAACCCAAATGAAACTGTCTAATAAATACAATGTGGAGCAACAGGCTGCATGTACTAGAGGAATTAAGCCAATTTAAACTGTATGGGCAGCACTCCCCTTTCAGATGTGCTCAGCTTCCAGTGACTGTGATGGCAAATGGATGCCTGCATCGAAGGATAAAGTTTGGCTTCTAGCACCCACATAGATTTGATAGTGTAGGTTTATGACCTTGTAGTCCTAGATCATACAAAAGAGTAAGAACTCTGTCTAGCTTAAAATAGGTGCTGTGGTTGATGCTGATGACTTGTGGACTCCTCAGCTCTGGGGCCAAATTTGGGGCTGGCATGATATGAGGAAGTCTGTTGACAGCTGATATCAGTGGAGTTGTACTTGATTATGTCATAACAAATTTGGCAAATGGAGATTAATCAGAAGTCTGAGGAGGAAAGTATCCATTCGTTAGGCAGAGTTAAAATTGGGCTTTTCACATTGTCAGCGCACAGAGTCTGCTTTTAACTCCCATTGCTTTTAAGGATCTGGCATTAAAAATACATTCAACACTCAATTCTACTCAGCCCAGTGATTGTAAAAACCATTAGGGCTGGGTTTTTCTCTCAGGTGCGAAAGTATAAAGCCCCTAATTAAGCTAGATTAAATGCAAAGGAGAACTGGCCTTATGGTAGTCCATATACTGGCTGCATTTTAGCTGCAGCTGCAGAGAAGGAAAATGCCCTTCTCTGCTGCTGGGGCCATCCCGTGGCTGGGGAGCCCCTGCTGAGGAGAGGGCATCCTTGAGGGACATGCTTCTTTGGCTGCCCTTCCCCTGGTCTCATGAGGCAACTCTTACTCCTAGAAGTACCTGCTGTAGGCTTGTGCCCTCTTCTCTTGCTGAATTTTTATACTGTAAGACACCTGCTGATGATGTAAGTCATTCTTCAAAGTCCTTCGAGAAATGAGCAAAAGGCCTCCCAAAACCTGTATACTTTGTTTTTAGTAAAATACAAAATTTGAGTTTTATGAAAATTGATTAAAATGAATGAAAAGCAGTTGAAAAATGGATTCCTCTGCTGAAACTGTGGTATGCAAACTCATAATGTCAATCACATTTTTGTGGTTCCTCTATAAACACTTAAGTGTAATGGCTTGTCATGGACATTTTTTGATGGAAGTTCTTAGAAATCTGGCTGTATTACATAATATATATTCTTTCTCATTGCATACAGCTTGATATAATGTATATATTCCTACCTGGTGCTTTTAATAGTGTTCCTAGTCTGTGGCAAAATCTTTCCATTTTGGGAAAGAAACGCAAAAGCTGCTCTCGGGCTCAGGGTTTCCCCATCATGCTGGGGACAGGAGGGCAGGAGGAGTCTGCGACAGGACTAGCATCAACCTGCAGCATTTTGCGCACTGCAGAATCCTACATCGAGGAGGGAGAGCAGGGAGTATCTGTGTCTTCTCTGTCTGGCAGAGGGGGGTCTACCTGGGTTCCTTGGTCATCAGGACCTGCGCTCTGGATCAGGCAGGCTCTGCATGTGCCTAGGGCAGATGCTCAGGGCAGCAAGACCACTGCCTGCCTACCTCAAAGCAGGGAGTAGCCTGTACTGCACAGGTATAGTACATGTCAGATCGATTATAATGAATTCATGTATTTTAATACAATTTTATTTGTATTTAATGTTCCCATTTCACATACAAAAATATGAATTGTTTACTTGATAATATGATTAAAAATCGGAGTTCGGGGAGAATGTATGTGCTTCGTTGATCACATTCTCTGTTTATTTTCCCTTTTCACAGGAATGTGATCAATATAGTGATGGTGCTGTTTTTAAAAGTGGTGTGTAGTTGTCACGTGCATTACAAGACAAAAATAGAGGATTTCAGTGGGCACCTGCCTTGTAAATAAGACCTTATAAAGAACTCATGTCCGGACAGTCTCCTTGGAGAAGTCTCAGCAAGCTCTGCCATCAGGTCTCCTCCTGGGGACAGGAGCCAAAAGCTTTCCATGACTGTCTTTCACTAGGAAAATGAGCTGACTGTTTCCTCCAGTGGATCCTGCCCAAGCAGAGCATCCAGCCCTTTGGGATAGCAGACCACAGTGGAGCCATGTAGCTTGAACAGATTTTATTTACTGTGCTCCCTTGTGGGACTGATGTTAAAAATGTTTTTTGCCTAGGAACCTTTGTGCAGAAATTCTTTATGAACTATAACATTGCAGAACAGAAAGACCTCCACGAGGAAGTTTTCTATCCACTGATTTTTTTTTTTAATGCCCATAACAATTTTGACACCCCTCCCCCCCCCCATAAATAAGTAAAAATCAAAGAGGATAATAAAAACCAACAATGATTTTCTCCAGGGAGTGCTAGCAGTTCAAAAATTTGCCATTAAGTGTAAACAGTTACTGAGATTGTGCATGCTAGACCAAATTTATTCTTGCTATAACTCCTCAGAACTTGAGGGAGTTACATGAGGGATTAATTTGGTCCATTGCTTTCAGCCCTCAGTTCTAGAGGATATACAACAATTCAGGGAATTATTATTGTCAACATTATTTTATTGCTCTTTAGAGCTGCTCAGTAATTGTATTTTACAGATACATAAGCAGGATGAGTGTATGGAATGAGGTTAGTATGGAAGGTAGTAGAGTTTTCAAAGTTGTTTTACATGATTAAAAACAGTAAGCATTCTAACAGCCATTAATTATTGCTAAGAATTTTACATAGATGCATGGGAACTGCTACACAGACTCTTAAAATGTGCATAAGCAGTTCATCTGGCAGAGCATTTCACAAAGCATAGAAAAGATCTGGGGAGTTTTAAGTACTATTATCACACTAACTCATGGTCGCAGTGTACCATGTGAAATTGAGCTATTTTTATTGCACACAAGAAGTTAAGGGAGAGAGAGAGCTAAATTACAACGCACTCAGGTCTGGGAGCAGAACACAATCTCTGCTGTCACTTTCTACTCCCCCCCCCCCCAAAATAAACAGAGGAAGGGTGGTCTTTTTCAGGTAATGAATCTGAAATGCATATCTTGTAAACCATGTGTTTCAGTTCATTAAGTTATTTAAGTTTAAATAATAGGTGCACTAACGACCAGTTCTTTAAATCTGTATGCTGGAAGATGAGTGGTCCAAACAAAATTTTGTCATTTCGAAGACAGTGAGCCTCTTCTCTGGTTCTGTGTATCAGATTTATACTGACTGCTTGGTTACAAAGCAGCTACAAATCTGCCTGGTCACTAAAGCTGGTGCCCTCCCTGTGCAGTGCAGTGTGCAGTAGTGTCTGTAGGCGCAGGGCTTGCGTGTTGGCTTGTGTTGATTCTCTTCTGTTAGATAGCGCTGCTTGAACAGTGCAGCTGTTGTTCCATCTTTGCAGCCTGTTAAAAATGGGGTAACCTGGTGGCATGAACGAAGCTGCTCCAAACCGTAGCAGGCAGAGAACCTGTGCAGCACAGAACTAGTGACAGGATTAATTTATAACACTTCTCTTGGATTTCTCCTGTCCTACTGCTTGCAGAGTCTGCATCACAAGGATGTTGCTCTTTGCAGAATTAGGGGAATTTGGGTCATATTTTGTGACAACTGTGGACATGTTCAAATAGTGGGGTTTTGGATTACTTCCCCACTCCCATGTCCAAGTTCTTTCATGGCTGGTGCCTGGAGTCCATACAGAGGCAGGAATTTTGAGGATTTTTTTTTTTATCTACCCCATGTCCTGCTGCCATGGTTTCTGCCCAACAAAACTGAAGGACTCCCACTGGAAACAATCTGCAGTCTGCTGTGACTGGTCTCTGACCTGAAAAAAAGGAGGGAGCAGCCTCCCAGAGCAGCACATGCTGTGGCTGCACCTTCAGTCCTAAATTGTCACCCCGACTGGTCCCTTGCAGATGTACAGCTAGACCCGGGTCATCTTAAGCAGTGAAGCTTGAGGCATCTTAAGGGCATTGGTGACATAGCTGAGAGGAGTAATTTTTTCCTTCACCTAAAATGATTTGTTTTTTAAATATTGAGATCATTAAAATGTGAGTATTTTAAAATTTGAGGAATAATGGAGGTTATGACTTGAAAGAAAAAGACTTGAAAGAAGTTGTATTGATTTCTGTACCGTTTCCCATGCAGAAGCTACTTGTACAGGTAAAGATTTGTTTGACTGTGTCTCCCATATTAGATAGCTGTATTTTATTGCTGTAATTATACTCAGTGGCTTATCTGATAGTCATGTTCCTATAGAGAAATTAGTACAATTAATGCTATTTTTAGCAAGAATGAAATAGTAAGTAAAATTGAATTGAAATTTGACCAAGCTCTTTTTTTTTTTTTTCCCTAGTATCTGAATTACAGGAAGAAGGAATAAATGCCATTAACCTACCTCTTAGTCCAATTCCATTCGAACTAGACCCTGAGGACACTATGCTAGGTAATTCATAACAATTTTACATCTCTACGTAAAGGCTTGATGTAAAATAAAGTGTGATGCCTGTAATAGTTTCTAATATCTGTCTTTTAAACCTTCCAGAGGAAAATGAAGTCCGAACAATGGTTGACCCGAATTCCAGAAATGACCCAAAATTACAAGAACTAATGAAGGTAATGAAAAGCACGTAAAAAGAAGTGAAACTTCTTCAAGAAAGTGAAACTTTTTAATGGAGTCCTTGCCTGTTCCATTGAGCACTTCAAAGCACTTAGACATCAATTAAATGAAACCACATGGTGCACAAATTCCAGTGAAATGAAATCATTTTTTTGCTGTATCTTTAGATAAAGCATATAGAGACTAATGATTTGGGATGAAATACCAAGTCCCTCCCATCCCCCTCCCATCCCATCCCCAATCTAAATTCACACCAACTTACCCCTTCTTCGTTCTCAGATTTGGGACTTCTGCAAGAATCTTCATTAGAAATGACTTCAATGCATTTGGCCTCCCAATAAAATATTAATATACTACTGAACTAAAAGTACAAATTTCACTTAAGAAAAGTTCTGCATTAATATTGTGTTGGTCTAGACTTGTGTTGCATTCACTCAGCTACCTTAGAAAAGTCAAAATGGTGTCTCAGTGCATCAGACAAAACTGTTGGTATAAACAACACATATTTCTTATCTCCTTATAAACCTAAATCCTTACTAATTTCTTCTGATGGCATTTCAGACTGCTTGTGTTTTGAATCATTGCAACTTTCGTATTCTTTTTGTTAAGTGTGTTCATCGTTGTACAAAATGACATGTGTTTTAAATTGCAAATGAATAGTGTATAATTCTGCCAAATTTGTTTCCCATATAGGTATTAATTGACTGGATTAATGATGTGTTGGTAGGAGAGAGGATTATTGTGAAAGACTTGGCTGAAGACTTGTATGACGGACAAGTATTGCAGAAATTATTTGGTAAGAAAAAATATATATGCGTGCTGTTGGGGTACTTTGTCAGTAAGTGGATCGCTTGTTCCTACTTAGTGGTATAAATGTAATATGATACCAAGACTCCTAAGTGATGTAAAAATAGCAGCGTATTATGAGACTCTTGAGCAACAAGCTGCATACTGCAGCACAGAGGAAGCACGATCCTCATAGCTACGGTGCAATGTGTGGTGCTCTCTAGTTGATGAGAATAGCGTAAAGCCTACCTGCACTGCTAGGGAGGGAGAGTTCTGGTCTTGGTAGCAGAATCTACTCCAATTATATTTATTTTCTGCATATGAGCTGTACAAGCATAACCATGTTACAAGTGGAAAGTAGGTTTGGAAGTAAAGATATTTTAAGTACAGTAGTGGATGTTTTTAATCTGTGCTGGTTCCATACTATTTACTTCCACACTAGTATATTCACACCTTGAAGTTCCTCTGGAAAGTTGGAATTTTTCTGATTTGTTGTCTGGCCCTTAATGTTACTGAGGCAATGATGCCCAGTAGATGGCAAACTGAACTTCAACTGAGAAAGAGCAAAAAGAGGCCGCTACTGCAGAGCTGGCATGTGATTTTTAGCAGTTGGCTTGGAAGCCACTTTCTTAGTTATTACAGCTCATAAAGTGTCTAGTAAATTTCTTTTCAATGTCTTAAACCAATCTTGAAACATCATGTGAGCACTTCCAATAAAGGCTATATGGACTGTTTCCCTCTATGAATGACTGTGCTCTTGAGTACATACATTGCAGTAGAATGGATGTGGTCCAGACTGGGCAATTTGATTCTCATGGGCAGACCTCCAGTGACTTCACACAAAGCTGAAAAAAGAAACCCTAGGAGACAGCAGCCTTTTAGGCAGCATTCATATGCTAGTAGTTCAGCCTCACCGTGTTTGGGAAGATATTCAACTGATCTGAGAACAAGATCAACTTTTACAAAACTTAATAATATATTCTTTTGTAGAAGCACATTCATAGGAGACAGTGTTTTATTCCTGTGTTGTTATCAGGGAGTCTTTATTGCTAAATTTTCTTCGCTTACTGTTAATGATTGTAAGATTCCCGACAGTTATACAAAAGCATTAGCAACCCTTGGCTTTCTAGGTAATAATAATGAAGCTTGTTTATCTTTTGACTCACATCTCTGTTAAATCCATGGAGCAGAGTGCTGCTACTCTTGAGTTAGGACGAACATCACTTACTTTTACTTGTTTTTCATGTTCCAGACAGGTTACTCATTTTCATCTACCACATCTTAAACTGTCCTCAATTAACAGAAACATTGTTCATGCTCACATTCTCAGTAGTCTAAAAAACTCATTTCCTTTTGAATGATATATCCAAGCCAGTAAAGTTTAACGTGTGGAAACACTTCACCCCGGACTTTTATTGATTTTGTTTAAATATGGTTCAAACAAGCTAAGTCATGTTTATATAAGCCCAGCAATCCATATCCATTATTAGTAAACTAGTTCATAAAATATTTTAAAATCTGTTGTAAATTTTGAGTGCAGACAAGGGCTTATTGTTTAATAGATAAAAATTGTCCATGGTTTTAGTTGCTTTCAAGCCTCCAAATATACTTGTTTGCATTTAGGATGCATCTTTCACCTATGTAAATGTGCCATTACTTCACTTTTATCACAAGTGGGCCAAGTAATATCTGTAAATCTCTGGAGACTGAGGGAGAAACAGTAAGAGTGGAAGTGGTGAAACAAGTCTTCTTCAGCCAGCTAACATGGAGAATTCACTTCATCCAGTAGTAATAGAAGCAAAGGTACTTATCTTCTAGTTTGATATTTCCTAAAGGGAGTTGCAGTAGGTCTTTACTGGTTGGTAGCATGGCTTTCATTAATGCTTTGCTTTTCCCCTGGCAATGGGGAAATAAAGGGAAAATGTGGACTGTATCTTTAGGGAAATGCAGAAGGAAGTGGCTCTGGAAGGAAAGGCTGAGAAAACCAGCTGTTCAAAATGTCTTATGTCTCCTGAATATATGTCTGGCTTCATGGAATGTCTTCGTTTTTCTCATGGATTTAACTGACTGCTTTTTTTCTTCTATTATCACTCAGAGAAACTTGAAAGTGAGAAGCTGAATGTGGCCGAAGTTACTCAGTCTGAAATTGCTCAGAAACAGAAGCTACAGACAGTTCTTGAAAAGATCAATGAAACACTTAAACTCCCGCCAAGAAGCATCAAGTGGAACGTTGACTGTAAGTTGCATGTTTCCAATGCTGTTCTCATTTGTTGACAGCCAAGAGGTTATAGGTACTATCTAGAATTCTTGAATATCTGATGTTAAGGGTAGACTGAAATCTGGTATTTATGGTAGAAGATACTCTATAGTAGGGGGAAGTAAAAGGAATGTGAGAACAGATGCCGCATAATCTACTTTCTCTACTGCTGCTTAACATCCAATTTGAATAAATTGGTGCCTTTTTAGGAACTATCAAATCCAGTATTTTTGTTCTTAAGCCTGTGTGCATAACAAATGAAGCTTTCTGTTAGTAAATGGGATGCTGAATGGAGCAAGTACCTGCATGAATGTAAAAAGTAGGCTGAAGGAAGAGTCCAGAGGCTCCTCTTTTGTATAAAATGTGGAGCATGGATATGAATGGTATTTCTGATTGCTAAGGATAAAAACTGAACCACTAATTTTGCTTACCAAAGTCTTACGAAGGTCAGAACTTCAACCATCCTGGTTTACTATTAACAATGAATATAGGAATATCTACATAGAAGGGCCACAAGGAGCACAGCAGGAGTTATCTTAGGGGAAACGTGTTGCAGACAGTAGGTTGTCAACCCTTTTAGAAAATTAGCCTTTTCAATCTGCTTCAGAATCATTTGACACCGGTGAATATTTCAACCAGAATATAACAGTTTTCCCCTGTCTCACCTACCTGTCTTGACCTAGACTGTTTTGCATCAGATGTGCCATTCACAGCAAATCTGTGACAAGGACAGGAGTAGCTCCAGGGAGAAGAGTAAACTTTAGACATGGCTGACTTACCCTTCATGTGGTCCCACTGAGTTTCCTGTCTCCTCCTTTCTCCCCAGTCTCCCCCCATTTTTTTCCATTCTCTGTTATGCAGTTGGATGTGGGATGTTCAGAGAGGCCTGACAATTTAGCTTCTAGTTTAAATTTAATGTTTTACACGTGCTCGAGAACTAAAATTTTGCTAAAGCTAGAGAGACAGCAGCAGCTGCAGCCAGCTGTAGTACATATCAATGCAAGGCAGACAGACTTCTTTGTAGTGTTCTGTTTAAAGCACCTCGTCCCTGACCCCTGGCTCCCCAGCAAAATTTGCAAGCAATGCTGCATGTTATGCGTATAGGTAGGTGGAGAAATCTCCACTGTGTAGTTGAGACTTGGACTGGAAAAATAAAGGAAAATAATATTTTAGTGAATATGCTGCTGCTCTTCCAGTGATAGAGGGTAGGAACAGAAGGAGGAAAGGAAATGCTAAAAATCAGAAATAAGATTCACTTTTATGCCAGTGGTTTGATATTTGATTAAAGATTTCCCACAGAGTGGTTATTGATATCTTTTAAGTCGTGTTAGTGTTAAATACCCATATGAATCCATCTGTGAAAAAGCTTCAATAACAAGAACTGTAACAACTTGATGAGGAATGTTTGAGTCATTGAGTTTAGTAAGTTATTGCTTAAGGCATCTGCCAAAATAGGCTCGTTTATCATCCTGCAGACATTGTGACACTTAGAAATGAATAAGTGCATGTTATGAATACAAAAATATCTTTCTGATAGTCCATAAATCTTTATTGAAATAAAGGGAATAAAGTAACAGCAAGGAGACTGCATATACTTCAAGCTGCTGTATGTGAAATCTGGCTTTTGCATTAGGTTTAGAATTCCATCTACGCAAACCTAAGGCATCCAGACATGTTGCAGAACCTAACATTGTGGTACTGACACCCATTATTTAATAAGTTGCATTCACATGAGCTGCTGAGCAGGAGACGCATAAAGGAGAGGTGCCTAAAAATGCCCTCTGACAGTAAGAGGATAAAAGTCCTATAACCCCCTGTATTCTGAAAAGCAAAAATACTTTCTGTAATTAACTTGCATTTTGTAACCTGGCTTTTGCTATGTATTTCAGCTGTTCATGCTAAAAGTCTTGTGGCAATACTTCATCTTCTGGTTGCACTGTCACAGTATTTTCGAGCTCCAATCAGACTCCCAGATCATGTGTCCATTCAGGTGGTTGTTGTGCAGGTAAGAGAGGTGTTTAACAGCTCCTGGCAGAGTGTGTGTTTGCTCATGCATATGTCTGTATCTTTTTGGCTCACAAGTAACACACATATATGCTTCAACCTGAAAAAGGCAGAAGTGCTTTCCTAGTTTGAGCTGTGGCTCAGAATATCCTACTTTGATAAAGTGGGCCGATTAACATGAAAAATATGAAACATATTGTTGTAATATATAAGGCATTGTTATTATTCCAATGTATTTATTTATCAGCCAGTATTATCTCTAGAATTATTATTTTTGACGATCCTCTCACTTGTGTAGAGATGCAAGTCATCCTTGGCACTGAGTGATGAATTGTCACTGCTTATTACGTTCAGATTCATGTGAGGTGACTAAATGTTCTTTCAGCCTTATGCGTGATAATTTAGATTGCAGTGTTGACTTTCTCATAAGCATGTAAAAAAAAATCTTTTTTTTTTTTTTTTTTTTTTTTCTTGGCTTTATGGGGTTTCTTCCTTGGGCCTGATGTTTCTCAATGGCACGCCCCCGGCGCTGTTTTTTTTTTTTTTTTTTTTTGACAGTCTCTCTCTTAGAGTCTCATCCATCTAAGCTTTCCATGTTATTCTGTTTGGTGTTTTTCTTTCAGCTGAATTTGTTTGCTTTATCTTGTTTGTCCTCATCCCTTTAACTTGTTTTTCTTTCTCTCCAGTGAACTCTGCCTTCATTTTTCACACTGTAACTAACTCTGCTTTTATTTTTCACACGGCACTTCCCTTTATTTTCTTGTCTATTTTTGTCTTTTAACTAAAGTATCCCTAAAGTATCTGGTGCTAAGAGCTATTACTCAGGATGTACCTGAATGAAAATCTGTGAGACAGATCTCAGAAACTAACCACTGTTTTCCAGTGTTCACATCAGACAAGTCTGGGAATTAGGTAATTTGCTGTGGGAGAAATTTGAAGGAGAGTCTCCATTTCCCACATGGTTCTCGAAAGCCTGATATCCAAATCTTTGACTCTCAAATTCCCCTTGGTGGGTTTGTCCACATAGGATAGAGATGAAAGAGAACCCAGCGGATCTGTACTTAACTTGTCTAGGGCTTCAGACAAAAATTATTTCCAAGCAATTTCTTTTGGATAATAGAAATATATTAATCACACTCATTTTTTCCTCAAAGTTCTACCAAATTCAGCCTAAAAAGTCAAGACTNTGTATTCTGCTGTCTCTCCCTATGTCCAGACAAAATTCCCATTGAAGTCAATGGACATAATTCTCATTTAATAGGCTAATGTAGTTCAACAGCAAATCCACTGAAGTCAGTAAAGATAAACCAATTTAAAAACAATAAGTAGGAGAATCTGGCTGACTGTTTTGCCTCTTAGCTACACAGCTGTAGCTCAGGCGCCAGTATAGTGTGGAGAAAGCAGTTGCCCCAGAAGAAAATCCAAGTGATGTTGCAGAAGATTTCACCCTGCAGACCCAGATCCTTGCTGAAAGCCAATCAGTGGAACTCTATGGCTATGCTGATTCCCATTAACTGAGAGTGGGGACCAGTATTGTTACTGTAATTATGTTTGAGACTTTTTTTTATTTTATAGAGGTTTTTTTTTTTTTCTTAAAAAAAAAAGAAATCTGTCTTTGATATCCTGTGGGACTGTTTCTATATTATTCATCATGTACTCTTTGAACTCAATGAAAGGTTTAATCAGCAATTGGCAGAAACAAAAGCCTAATTTACTGTTTAAGCTTGCAAGGCTGATGTTTCAAACCCTGCCTGATAGAGTCTGTACAGTAAGACCATGCCCAGGGATGCTCAATAGACTATGTGGTATTTGGCTTTAAATGTTCCTGAATAGGATTTGCTAAAGATAGAAGAAGTAACAGAGAGAGAGAGAAAAATCAAAGCATGAAGTACAGGAGGATTACCTTAATGCATTTCAGAATTTTGTTAGGTTTAGAAACACATGAAATGTGAGGGTTGCCATGTTGGTTGTGTATGGTGTATTGAGCAAAGATATTTATAAAACATATGTCATGCCCAACAGGTAAACAACATGGTTCTCATGAAAGCTTATGTTACCTTTGGCTGTTTTGTTCAAAAACAGTTAATCATGAGAGTCATATGAAGTCTGAATTATAAGCTGAGTTGGGAACATTTGAGATACTTGGACCTTTTATGGTTATTTTGTACTATGACTTTTTTGTTTTGGTGCTGTACAAAAGCAGTTAAATGATAATTTGCCTGTGTGCTAGAGCTGGGAGTGAGAGCACATAATTCTGGCCCATTTGCAGAGCAGCCAGGATGGATTTAGAATATTTTGAGCATTGGAACAGCATTTCTTGGGTGCACTAGCTGCTGTAAAGGAAAGCTAGGAAATTAACAACTGTTTAGCAATATGCAAGGTATTTAGTTAACAGGCTTGTTACTAAAGGCTTGTTACTTGTAACAGGCTTGTTACACTCAGGCTGGAGTGAGTCAGAAGGCTCTGTATGGCTTTCCTGTAGAAAGTAAGCTTGATCCTCATATAATTTATTGATGTAGTATAGAAGTAATACTTTTAGTCAAGACAAATTGTCAGCCCGTCATGCACCTCTAAATCCAGGACTTCATCTGCTCAACGGGATGTGTTATCTTTTTCAAGGCAGGAAAATACAGCAGCCCAGTTCATGTGCCTCCTTGCTAGGGCAGGAGCCATCTGGTCTCTTACCTCCCTTTTTATAGAAAAAGTTCAAAGAAGTTGTTTGCATTAAGGACTTTTCCAAAAGGTTACTTTGCTCTTTTCCATGTAGAAGGCAAGTCTAAGACCAGCATAAATTTATATTTTTTCATTTTCTTACGACAAAGAGTGAAGAATCTTGAATAATTGCCTACTGTCTAGACTTCACATGCAGTCGTCAGCATTTGTCTTACTTTCCTCTCTGTATTGCAAAATTTCACTAATCCCAGTGAACAGAATTAACAGAGAGAACACACAGAGTCAAAACATATGTGCAGAATGCACACCACCAGCAGATGACTGTGATCTGCATGCTGGAAGCAGATGCTCCTGCTTTTTCATTATCCAGCTGACTCAAGTGGTCACTGTTTGAGTTGGCTCCTGCCATTTTGTGTACTGCTTCTAGGCATGGGCCGCTAACCTTCACATACAAGAGGTTTCTTGCATCAAGAGGACATTGGTGTCAACGGATATATAAACAGCAAGAGGGATGGAGTCTGGATCAGACTGTGAAGGGATTATCTTCCTTTTTTGTTTTCCTTCCCAATCAATTAAGCCCTCTATGTGGAGAGAAGTAAAAAACCAGAATGACTGAGGCATGTGCATGAACAGGACAGAAAGAGCAGCTAGCCAGGGGTGGGAGGAGGGTGGATTTGCCAAAGATGAAGCCTTGGCACCATCAGCCTTGCTGTTCATTGAAATACAAGGCTTAGTTTGACTCACCAAGACATACCTCTACTAAAATACTTACACATGTGCTTAGGTGTTTCAAATGTCTTGCTGAAATGGACCCTTTGAAATACAAGTCAGTCAAGAACAATGGAAAGAAATACTTCCTTGTACAGGTGGAGTTTCATGTTTCTTGTTATTATACAGTAGGGCTTTCTGAAATGTTTGCAAGGTGAAAAAGTATATTACAGTAGGTTTGAAAATCTTATTTTTCAGGTTTCTTAACAGGTTAAATGTGTAGATCACAAATTTTACCATACTCAAAGCATTGAACTTTACTGAGAAAAATGTCGCTTTTTATTTTTTCCAGAAACGAGAAGGAATCCTCCAGTCTCGACAAATCCAAGAGGAAATAACTGGTAACACTGAGTATGTCAACACCATTCTTGCCAGCAGTTCAGTAATTGAACACGGATGCATCTCAGAAATTCAACCATTTGCTGATATTTAGATTTTGGTATTGGAGTTCCAGGGAAGATGATGCATCAGCCAATGATTATATTTTAGCCTTTGCAAGAGCTGCAAACATGCTTCTAAAAATAATAA
>VZSV01000001.1:1063999-1104602 GCA_013398735.1 Nothocercus julius | reverse complement strand
TTTTTTTTTTTTTTTTTTTTTTTCATAGGGCATTATCAGGAAGGCATGGTAAGTTCACTTGCTTATTATCTTTTTCTTCAGGCAGCCAAAGTATGCATTAGTTCTTGTATGGATAGACACTTTGATCACCCTGCAAGGAAGAAGATTTTTGTTTTCCCTGGCATATGCATAAATATAGTGTGTGTGTGTGTGTGTGTGTGTGTGTGTGTTTATATAAAAAAGTATATGTAAAAATACACACACACACACACACACACACACACACACACACACGTGTAAAATATATCTACTGCAGACTTTTATGGTACTTAACAAAAGGAGAAAAGCATCAAATCAGTCTTGTTGTCTCTAAAATGTTTTTCAGTGCTTTTCAGCATGTGTTAAGTTGTAGGCCCTTGTTTTGTTGTTTAACCTCCAGAACATTATTGTAGTAGCATTAATGATCACCAGTTCCCTGTATAATACAAAATTATATCTTATGATAAATCAGCTGGTAACCTTGTTGCCATTCTTGCATACATTAATTGCTTACACCATATTGAATTTGGATCATTTTTAAGCAATTCCGGTTTCAGTGCAGATTCCCATGGTTAGTACTGCTTATTGTCCGGTACTGAGCCAGGCTAAATGCCTGGCCAACAGGAAACACTGGCCTGAAGAACTTAGGCAGAATCTCACCAGGAATTGAGCATTTGCTAAGAATTTCATTGGAATAGTTGTCTTACAGCTGGTGAACAGAGTCTTGCTTTGTGTAACACTACTTCTACAAATACTCTTGAATCTATTTCAGCAATTTTTATTGATGAATATGAATGTGTTTTTTTGCAGAGTCACTCTGTATCACTCAGGAGACCCTGTATCACTGACTCAAAAGACTCAAGCTTTTTTTTTTTTTTTTTTTTTTTCTTCTTCTCCCTAGAAGGTGGTACTACTGTAGTACCACTGTAGTGGTCCTACCACTGCCAGTTAGAGTATATCTAACCATAAATGCAGTCAGCTCATCATTACATACATACTGTGGCCCACAGGGAAAATTTCCTTAGATGTAAATTCATGTACTTCTGCAGAAAAATTATTTGGTTACTTAGCTCCCTGTATCTGCTGTTTAAAGTTTTATGTACAAAGATACTTGTATTTGTTATTTTTTTGAGAAGGAAGGTTAATAGTTATTCTGAATCCTACTGCAAAACGGTGCTTTTTGCAAATAATAGAGAATAACAACAGCTTATGGCAAAACAGAAATGTGCAAAATATATAGTACTTGGAAAACAAAGAATATACTGAAACCTTTTGGTGACTCTGTCTTCAACAACTGTGGTCTTTAATAAATGTTTATTATGCAGTCAGGCAACTGCTGCTCAGTATATTAACATCTCCAAATGTTTTTTTCAGAACGAGATGCATTTGACACTTTATTTGACCATGCTCCAGACAAGCTCAATGTTGTGAAAAAGGTTAGAAGGTTTTTATTTCTAAAGTATGTTATGTGTGCATGTCCATTCTTTGTGTGTGCACATTTATGTGTGTGTGTATATATATGTAGTATATGTAGAATACAATAATAATTTGCATACATTAAATACGATTATGGCTTAGGCTGAAAATGAAAATACCTTATCCATGATTATAATGTTACTTTTTTATGGTTAGCAGCATGAACTTAACTTTGGAACACAGAACAAGATGTAGTTGTCAAAATTTCCATCATAAAGAAGTTCTCATATAATGTGTGCTGAAAAGAACTGAATTGGTAGGTTTATTTTGATATCAAAAGAGGTATCCAGTTGACAACTGCCAGGGGTCTGACCTTGAGTATTTTGGCTGCTGTCAGATTTGA
Source organism: Nothocercus julius (assembly GCA_013398735.1). Classification (NCBI taxonomy): domain Eukaryota; kingdom Metazoa; phylum Chordata; class Aves; order Tinamiformes; family Tinamidae; genus Nothocercus; species Nothocercus julius. The sequence continues at coordinate 1,102,765 of VZSV01000001.1, read as the reverse complement.
GTGGAGTCCAATTACCTACTTCTGTGTAGTCTGCTACTATTTTTTTTAAGAATTATTGTTTTTAACAATGTTTTTTATTTGCATCATACTTATTGTATTTGTGCTCTTCATTCTAAAAAAAATTTTTTTTTAAATATCACATTCCAGTTTTAAAAATTATATTGCAACCTCTTTGCTTGTGCAGATTCTCCTCTGACTGGAGTTCATACTATATGGACTAACTTGTTCTCATGTTTCAGACTCTCATCACATTTGTGAACAAGCATCTCAACAAACTGAATTTGGAGGTCACTGAACTGGAGACCCAGGTAGAGTTTTATAGCCTTTCTTAAAGAGGAGAAATAGTTGTACTGTGTTTAAAAACTATGGCCCCACATTTATCCAGAAATATCATGGAATTAGTACTCATGACCAGATGGTTGGTTATGTTGTTATTTCAGCTGAAAACCCTTCAATTCCAAATAGGTTCATAAGAAGAAAACTTCACCTATTAAGCAGAGATATCATAAGGACAATTGCATTTCTCTAGAAGAGCATTGTACTTTCATATACTTGGCATAATTAACTGATGCTACTTCTTTATACTGCTACTGCTTTATACTGCTAAGTGCTGTAAGAAGACCTCGTGCCAGTCTTGGTCAGGAAAGAACTATGCACTTGGTTTGGTCTAGCTTCAAGTTAAATAGTTGTTTCCTGCCTACCTTTACAGAAACAAGTATTCTCATGGGACTCCAATGACTTTTCAGTGAGATAGGTTCTTGAGAGTAAAGCTACTGAAGTGTATAGGTAGCTGTACAGCTGGGCTGCTGGCTTGATCACACCACAAAATAATTTGATACATGGTCATTTTTCTTGTTCTTAGTTGCTAAATTGACTGGAAAGAAGCTGATAGAAATAACTTATGCCCTGCTGTATTAGTATATCCCCATGTGAACAAATGCAGCAGTTATAAGAAAATTACAAGATCAGACAGTAAGGGTGGTATCTGCACTATCAATATAAGAAAAAAAAAAGTCTTCAAGACAGGCTTTATTCATATTATTAAGAATTTTTGGTTGTTTGAGTAGCTATGCAGCTAATATAAAGAGATTTTTCAAAGGTAAAATTAAGATTTCAATGCTTATTACGTTATTTACTTTTGAAAAAAAAAAAAAAAAAATTCCACATATCTAAATGTGGCTAGAAACCCCTTAATCATTCATCCAAAACAGCATTCACTAAGATGAAAGATTGGTTGTATTTCTACTGGTAGAGAGAAAATGAGCTACCTCAGGGGAATGATGAGTTGCTTCAGATAACCTAAAGAAATGGATAAACAGAGTGGGCCTGTGAGGATTTCTCAGTGCACTGAGAGACTTGATGCCATGGTAATGAGACTGAGACACTATTTACAAAATATCCGTGAATGGTGCTGTTTTTCAGACTGAACTGTGTATGCATCATAGCAATTAGTTATCTTCCATTTGTAATTGTATATACTGAAATTTAGATTGACACAGACTTGTGGAACATGGGAGAACATAGTTGTTTGTTTCCTTATTTCTTTCAACATGCTGAATTTCAGTGCAGTTGCAAAACTGCGCCTTCATTCTGCTTTTCTCACCTCTGGCAATGAAAGCTGTTGATGTCTGGAAAGGTGGCTGTTCTGATTCCCCACAACTAAGCAAATAGAATATAAATGAAAGCAAGGGTGCTTTCAGACCACCTGTCTTTCCAGGAACTTTATTCTGCATGTTTATTTTAGCATGAGGTCAGTTTTGGGCAGGGCACAACACAACGTACTAACTAAATAAAACGTACGCATGCAGTTTAAAATATTTTTATTGATAGTTTGTTGACTGTTTTGCATTAGACAATATATGTTTTGCTCATTAAGCAAAGCAATGAGATGTTTGTTCAGACAATGTACTGAGAAATGTCTTTTTTTACAGTTTGCAGATGGTGTGTACTTAGTCCTGCTGATGGGTCTCCTCGAAGGCTATTTTGTTCCTCTGCACAGCTTTTTCTTGACTCCTGATAGTTTTGAACAAAAGGTAATTGGATTTCATTTTTTTCTTGAAAACAAATAAAGAAACAAACATGTCCAGCAGTACCACCTTCACCACTTGAGAAGAAAGATGACAATCCATAATGGACTGTTTGGATTCCATGGACCTGATATTCCCTTTATAGAGAGAGCTCTATTTACTTTCTTATTCCAAGTTTCTGGGTTTCTAACTTTAACCACAGCTGTTCTGACAACTTATACTGTATTGTATATAGTTGGTAATGACTACCTTTATTATATTATTAGGTCCTTAATGTATCCTTTGCATTTGAGCTAATGCAAGATGGTGGATTGGAAAAACCAAAGCCAAGACCAGAAGGTATATATTTCACTTCTTTTTCTATCTCCTTAAAACTTTAGGGTGAATCAAGATCTAGGCAGAATAAAACGAAGGTTAAAGGGCTGTCCAACAGAGAAAGACAAGATATATTTCGAAGTGCTCATACTCAGAAGTGTTTTAGAAGGTTGATAGGTTCCTTCAAATGTTGTGAGGCTTCCCGACTTACATAGGCAGGGAAGGGTCTGTTTGACTAAACACTGGTTATAGGACAGTGATTCACCATGCTATGTATGGGGCACTCTTGTGATTCCTCTCATGAGAAGTTACTGCTTCTCACCATACACAAACTGGACTTGCAGCTTCTGCTCTACTCTTCCCAACGGGATTAGTAGCTGGGCTTTGACTGATTACCCACCATAACAATCAATATATTTGAGTTTTCAAGACCCATTGCAGAATCACCTTCTACCATGCACACAGGCCTTTCCTACCATAATGCTGACTTGATTGTCAGTCCCAGAGGACTTGGTAGAAATATGCTGTCAGTATTAAGCTAATGCTCAGAGTTTCACTCTTAATCCCCTGGATTAGGCTCTCTCCATGGAGATTCAGGCTCACATCTTTGAATCAAGTTTTGCACTGTTCTGTTCCTTTTCCATCCCTCCGAACCTCTAAATCATAACAGCAACAGACACACTTGAAAAGCAAAACAAAACAAAAACAAGAAACCCAAGCCTGGTGGGACCACGTGTCTCAGAACTGAACCTATGCTGCCTGTGTCTTTAATTGGGATTTACCCACCCTCCTTTTTCACTTCTTTTGATGGCTTGAGCTCTTATCCACAAACCTCTTTTTACTACATCAGTGGTGTTTCTATCACTAACTTTTGTGTTTGAAACAGTCAAAGAGAGAATGGGGAAATAGAGAAATCTAGGGATCCAAGTAAAACAGAGAATATCTGTGATCCCTTACTCCCTGTGGAGGTTTAAAATTCTTATGGCATTTAATTTTTCAGGTATTTATTGCTCTAGGGGACAGCTAATTTTTCCAGTATAAATCAAGCCATAAGGATATTTCAGCATATATAAGACATTTCTTGTGCAATTATTGAAATGCTTAATATGAAATTTCCTGTTCAATGTGAATGGAAAAACACATCTGGTTTATGTGTTGTTACATTGGGCACAATGCCCATACTTAAAATTTCCAGTGAGCAAAAGAGTATTGAAAAGGATCTTACTCTTGCTCTAAATGTGTATGCTAAGTACTCTTTAAATTCCTATGCTGTTTCTGTGACGTTCTTGAGGGAAAAAACACTGAAACGTGCTTTAGAAGATGAAAAACATATTTAGTGCAAAAAAGAATGTGGTTAAATAAATGAGTATGAAAACTAATGGTTTTTATGAGGTCAACAGTTTATTTGGGTTATTTACAATATAATTGAAAATGTTTTAAAAAGCTTTCTATGACCTTTTACTTTAAAAGTGGCCAGAACATTAATACTGAGTCTATAATGAATTCATTTGCAGTTTGAGCTCTGTCAAATAACTTCCTGAAACACGTACATCAAAACCAAACCTAAGTTTCTCTTTTTCAAAATTGCAACTAGTAAAACTTTATACATGTTATTTGAACATAATATAGCAATGGAAATGTCTCTTCTTTCTTTGGAATTATGCCTCTTTTTAGTGTAGTCCTTCCTATTGAATTCTGTTTTCATAGTAGAATCTTATGGTAACCTTGTAAAGACTGTCAAATTTATCTATTAGGAAATGAGAGAGATGTGTGACTTGCTGCTGACAAGAAAGAGGAAACCTGCTTAGACTTGTACAAACAGTATTTCAAGATATAGGGAAATGGGGGGGGCAATATGCCCTTCCTGTAGCTTTTGCACTTAGACATAGTAAACTAAGACATTAGTGTAGATAAATATAGTGGTAAAACTATATCGCAGTTATACAATTTACTAGGTTTACTTGCAAGCTCTGAAGATAAGAGTGCTTGCACACCATCTGCTTCACACCTTCATGCTCAATTCCGAAGACCAAAATATGAGATTAAGTTCCTGTACAGTCAAGAGAGAGAGATGGAGCCTTTCTGATGGGCAGTGCAAAGCCCCTGCTTGAGGTGGTGCGAATATCCCTTGATGCACTAACATATACTCCTGTAATAGTTCCTATCTATTTGTTTTATAGATTTCTTGTAAAATAATATTGACTTTCTCTACAACTTCTCTTGAAAACAGCAGGTATTTGTTAGCTTTTTCTTTCACAGAAATCCTTTACTTTAGATATTGAGTGACTAAGGATTGATTCAGCCATGTACATCAGCTAACTGAAATAATTTTCAGAAATACCTTCTGGGGCACCTACACATCTTTAGATCCATCAGAAAAGCTAACCTTGCCTTAGCAAATAGCTTGGTGAAATTATGCCTAGAAAAGGAAGGGTGTAGCCCAGAGTGGGCGATGGCCTGCAGTCCTTACATAGGAGAATGATTTTACTAGTTGCTGCCAGCTTATTTTTCAAAACCATTAGTTTTCAGCCACAAAAACTTTGATTCAGTTTTGTAAATATATGTGACCGATGTACAGTTACTTCAGTACCAACAGTCATTTGTATCCTTAACTGCAAATGGTTGAAAAAGATATGGTTGATTTGGTTGAGTTTAAAAACTGCCCTCTATATTTCTACTCTTTATTACTATCTTTGTAGTTGTAATGCTTATGATTATGCATCTGAGCAATGAAAGGGAGAGAAAAATGGACACTTTATCTGCAAATGTATTGGGCCTTTGGAGTCACTAATAAGTTTTTTTTTTTTTTTTTTTTTTCCCTAGATATTGTAAATTGTGATTTGAAGTCTACACTGAGAGTACTGTACAATTTGTTCACCAAGTACAGGAATGTGGAATGAAGAATTGATTTGGGACAGCGAAGGAGAGTTAACAAAGAAAGCATCATCACTAGCATATTTTTTCATCGGTATTTCTGGGCATCTTTAACCTAAAAGGAACTAAATCATTTATCTGAAGAATTTTTAATTGATTATTCTTGCACTAGTATTTTCACAGTAGATTTACAACTAAGGCTGTGTAAAACTGGTCTAAAATATGAAGAAAGAGGTTTAGAGGAATCTATCTGGGTATTTTTGGCAAGAATCCATGTCTCGACAATCTCTCTGTCCTCATGCTGTTCTGCAGTAGGTGAAAAGAAAAGCAATTAAAAAGATTTAATAACTAATTCATATCAGGCTTGAAAATCAATCATAGGAAATTTCTGTTTTGAATATCTATTTTATTATTTTATATATATTTTTTGTAATCTGGGGAGGGGAAGAGTATTTTCTATCCACAATAAGATAGTTGCATTCTATTTGTGAGAAATATGCACAGGGAGAAACAGTTCAATTCTCTTGTTCACATCACAGCTAATAAGAAAGGACTTTCTCAAGCACTTAACCTGATCAATTTGTATTTGCAGTGCTGTTAGGCTTGAATTTTATGGGTACAAACTGAAGTGACTACTTATTCCTTCAGACTTACTATTATTATGTGATGCTCTGCTTTAAATATATATTTTTGAGCATTCACCATAAGCACACTTTTAAGATTGTTCACTGATTTGGTCCAATGAAGAGATCTTTTCTGCAAACTACACATTTCAAAAAGAAAAACTGTATAATGCAGTTTCCTGTTTGTATCACTGGCATAATATTAGAAAGCAAGAGAGTAGCCTCTTTCCTTATTTTAGTAGTTGATTGCCAGGTTTTAAGTTTAGATTCATTACTAAATGGGATTTAGAATCTGTCACTTTGGTTGATTTTTATCATGAATGTATATTTCTGTGTAATATCCAACACCAAAAATTTTTTTTTTTTTTTTCAGAAAAATTCCTTTAGCGTTTCATATACAAAACCACTGCTTTTAGGTCAAAGCTACTCCCATCTGTAAAGACTCGGTTAAAGGTTAAGCTTCTTTGATCATTTTATGTGGCTAAGAGGAGTACTTTTGTTCTTATCTTGACCAAGTATAAGCTGTGATCTTTTTGGTTTCAGTTTTAACAAAGCCACACAACAGAACTGGGAAGTGATTCTTCCGTCAGACAAATATCAAGCACCAGTCCTGTTTCCATAAAGAAGCCTGATAGAGGCTGTCTGGCACGAGTGTAAATCATCGGATACTACACTGGCATAAGTTGAGGAGTAAGTTAATTTTCTAGAGGTCTTGATGCTACTGTTAGATAGCTTTCTAAAATAAGTTTTTATTCCAACCACAGATTCCTGGACTCTTGAGTTACAGAGTAAGGGAAAAAGTCCTCAGGGAGAAATTAAGGGGCTATTTAGAAATCTTTGGGCTGTTTAGTGCAGGAAGGAGAATTTTGAATAGTCATCCGATTATGATTGAACTGGTATAGATGAAAGAGAAAGCAATCTGTCAGCTCTTGACCTTGCTTATATATTTTTTTCAAATTTTCAGGCTTTTTATTTTAGTTGTAAATTTTTAACGTATAAATTTCTAGTAAAACATTAGTATAGAGTGAAGGCAAGTAATTACATTCTGTCTTTGATGAACACTAACAGATGTTAAATAAGTTGAGACTGGCTTCTGCTGGGAAAGGGGCAGTGGGGCTAGAGTAATTATTCTCCTTAGAAGCAAATATCAGCTTTTGCAAAAGAAAGATCAATATTAATTCAAAAGACAATAAACCTGGACGTCCACTGAATCCAGAAATCAGTACCTGTATTAGTGTAGATGTGCTAAATATCGTCATTAAAATGCTGGATTCCTCTATATTTTTTAACTGAACTTCTCAAGTTAGGGGTGCAGAAAAGAACAATTACTTCCCTTAGGCAAATGACTGGACATTTTGATCTCAGTGAAAATAAGCATATGTTTTCATTAATCTATTATATTATTAATCTTTTGGAGAAGCTAAACATTAGGAATTCACCAAGCATTTTTTTAAGCAAATTGTGAGACGAAACATCTTGTGTATATCCCAGCAGCAGTATCAGATTGTTCTAACATTTCGCTTTTAAATTGTTCATTTGCAAACCTAGACTGCAGTAATTGTAATAGTTCATTAACAAATGTGTGATAATTTTTCTGCAGATCATACTCAGCTGAAATACTTTTTGACATCTCATCAGCAGTGCCAAGACATTTTGAATCTCCTTTTCAGGAGTGCACTTGCCTAAAAGAGAATTGTTCAGGTAAAGGAAAAAGGTTAGGAACAGTGAGACTGGGTTTTTGTTTAGGCCTGAAAATACATATTCCTGTACTATATGGGTATGACATTACTGGAGATCCTGAAGTCTGTCAGACTCCATTTTCCATCTTTAAAAAACATAAAGCTGAGACAGAATGGTGTGAAATACTTGTGCTAAAGTGCAGTTTTGCAGAACCAGATAACATTTCAACAAAATGCAAATCTTAAACAAACAAGCGAAAAAATGTCCTATGGTAGGAATTCATGTAAATTAAAATCTGCTATAAAAACAAGAGCATCATATCTAAGTATAAATGCATGTGATAGTTTAATTTTAACACATGCACACAAACAGTAGTATATGCTGCCATGTAGGAGTGGATCACTGCTTATATTTTTGACAGTACAGATTTAAGAAGCTATCAGATAAATACAAAAACTAATATACAGATTATATCTAATATTTATTGCTTTGGTATAGAATACTATAGAAATATAGAATAATACTATAGAAAGTTTGCTCTTCAACACTCGGTGTAGGCCAGCAGCTTCCTTCAGGGGAGTGAAATGTTATATCTTAGCTGGGGCAAATTCTGCTGACACCTAGGATGCTTTTATTATATATACTGCTGTGTATATGAATGTATGGCTGAATGCAGAATTTGCCTCACTGTTTATATTAGGATAGAAGTTGTTTATGTTTCAGGTCAATCTTGGTCTTATTTATAATTACTATAAATAATATCAAAATCAATGGATTTAGCCCACAGAATAAGATCTGAACAGTACCTGGAGAGGCCTGTTTCTTCTCTGGCTGCAGAGGCAGCCTCTGGTCTTGAGGCTGCTCTCTTTGTGCTTTGCCTTGGTTCCTAAAGCCAGATGGCACGAGTCCAGGCCACTGCCTTAACATCTCATGATGATCTCTGGGTATGACCCACCAAAACAATGTGTTTCTATGGGGTGTTCTGTCTCATGGAGGCCCACAGGTTACTGAACCCACAGAAGCCTGGCAAAGGCTTGGCATGAAAGTCAAAAGGACAAAAAATGTTTCTGCCATCATGGCATTATTAAATTGTCAAAGAAACAAGGTGTTCCCCACTTCTGTGACTTCCAATCCATTTGCTATAGCAGCTGTGTGATATCGAACTCTGGTGGAGACAGGCATCTTCTGTTTGGTGACAGAACCCAGGAGATTGTTAACCACATGCAATTTTTTTTTTTTTTTTTCAAAGAAGAGCTACAGGTTTTTATAAAATGTCCAACAGAGATTGTCAAAATAGTTCTCTAAAATCCTAGTAACTTCAGGTCAGCCCCTTTCAAATTTCTTTCCCAGCTCACTGCCATTAAGTCACTTTAAAGAACAGGAGAAGGTGTCAAAGGAATCCTTGCGTCGTTTCACCTGACACACACACATCAAACACTTAACTGTTTTGCTCTATAGTTTGGAGGGAGTTAGGGACTCAGTGTGTCTGGTACTGAAGCGGACGAGCACAAAATACCTAGTTTGAACTATTTCAGGGTCTGTAGATATCTCCCTGTTATAGGGGAAACAGCAGCCCTTGCAGCCACAAAGTTCAGAGACTTGAATGGACCAGCACATGCTGGATAAGGTCCTAATTTACTTCTGTTGACTCTGGACCAAGTTGCTTGTTGGCATATCTCCATGTAAATCAATGGCATGTCATCAACAGAGCATTTGGTCCCTTCTCTTTTACAGAGGCTTACGGTATTCATATATGGTTTACATTCAAGCAAACTACACGGACTGAGAGAAATGTTACTTGATTGGGCTTTGTTTATACTCATTTTCAAGAAATATGTTTTAAAATTTGTATTTCTGACTAATTTAGCAAACACCTTTTGCCAAAACACAAAGCTGTAAACGAGAATGTCTTCTAAAACTGATAGTTTTTTTTTCATTAGAGAGAAATATATATATTATATTTAATATACCATGTATTAGCTTTAGGTTTATTTTTTTTATTCTTGTTACATCAAAGCAGTCTTCATGCATTGCCTATGTGTTTGACAAGAACTCAAAAAAGAACAGTGCCTTGGAGACCTCGTGCAAGATTTTCTTCACTGTACTTTTGTCATTTTACTATGAGTATTAGTGTGGGTTTTCTCTTTACAGATAATGTACACTTAAAGGCAGAAGAAATCCTTTTTAGAAGCTCAAAAAATATTATTTCAAACTAATTTTAAGTATCACATGAAAAAGTCTGTTACAAGTAGACACTGGCACCAAAATTAAACATACCTCAGCATCCACAGATTTTCTAAAGAGTTTTTGATTCATTAAACATTTACTAGGGCTAATCTTTTGTATTTTGATGATACAATCTTTGTGTCTATTTCTATTTAAAAATTAGGAGTTTTTTTCTGTATTATATTACTCATTGAAATACTTTGTGTCATTTAAATATTTGATTCTAAATTTCAAGATCAAATTCATTAAAAAAAGTACAATAAAGATTTGCAAAATTTGCTTAAAGTATATATCTCAAAATACTGGTTAGTCAAAATTAAGCTGCCTTGCCTTTAGCTGCAGAGTTAATAGCTTTCACAAGCTACATTTTATGTACTGTGTAAATAAGAGACACTCCATCACTGATTTTTTTGCTTGTGCTTTTTCCTGAAAATTTTGTTATGATCCACAATAAAATTTGCACCTGAAAATCAGCATTGTATGTTTTTGTTGGACCAAATTATGATATGTTTGAGAAAAATTAGGAAGGCTGTATGGTTTTATGATCTTGGAACTCCTAGACCTCTGTATGCATCTAACCCACTCTGTTACCTCCTTGTGGGTGTACTCAGTGTTTATTATTTTTTTCTGTGGAGGTTGGTGACAGCTGGAAGTGGGTTGGCAAAAAAAGCCATGTAAACATATACTTGAAATGATTAACAGCAGTGGGTTAGGAAAGTGCTGTACCTAACTAAAAATGGCAAAGTATACCTTCACTTTTTAATAGTGTTTTGCTGAAAACTTTCATGATGATTTTTCAGTAATATAATTTTCAACAATATTTGATTAAATTAAAATCTAAGAAAGTTGGTTAAAATGATTGAAATTAAAACTCTTCATTACAAAAACAAAAAACAGCAGCAAAAAAGCCTACATTTAGGAACCTTTTGAGATCTAGTGTGATAATCTCATTTTTGTTATAATCCTTTAATGCAGGAGTTTCAGTGCAGGACTTCGAAGCAGTCAAAATATAGGCATCTAAAGCCTATAACCTAAAGTCACTGCATGACTGGAATGAATTGAGAAGCAAGCATTTGATCCTTAGTTTCCTTGTAAAGCTGGAACTACCAAGCCAGAGCTGTCTGATCCACAGGGAATGCTAAGGACAGGGTGAGTTATAGTGCCATTCTTCAATCCCAGCCCTGTGTATTGCTTGGAGCTGGAAAAAAAGGTATCTCCATCAGCTTACAATCCACAGCCTTAAGTCCTACTGTATGCACCTACCACTTTTGTTCCAAGTAAGTAAGTAAATTACTTCAAACACATCAGGAAGACAAAAAGGTGATGATCCATCTGTGTCAATTTCTGTATCCTAATTCATCCAGAAAATGCAAGGCCTAGATTTGATGCCCTCCTGCGGGGTTAGGTTTTTTTCTCTTTCTTTGGAGAGTGTCTTCAGCTGTCATATGAATTTAAGGTGATAAGCTTTTTTCACTTTCTTGGAGGGGCACTCCATGCACTGAGGTTACATATCTGTGCATAAACTGTTCCTTCAGTAACTGAAAGAGGGAGAAAGAGAGCAGGAGAGGGGGCATAACCGGTGGTTAGATTGTGAAAGGTGGAAAAGGGTTTTCTAGAAGAACCTGTGTTCTAGGCCTCCTCTAAGGCCCTTTCTGCTTTTTAATCTAGTAAGGTGATAAAATACAGAAGACTGGAAGAGGGACGAGAACCTACAGGACTCCTGTTCCAGTGCGAGGTACCGCTGATCTTTATTCACACTTTGCCTCCTATCTTCCAGGACTCAGCAGTTCCCTTCTATGCACAGCAGCCTCAGGAGAAGGCGTTCCAACTCTGCACAACCTCTGTTGTGCCAAAAGCCTCAGTAAAAGCACATGCACTTGGGGCTGAGTGAGCTCCCATGAGAAGGTGAGCACCCCCTCAACTGCAGACTGTGTTCAAAGAAAATGGCAGCCACAACTGCGTTTTGTCTTTGAACCTGACTGAGGTTTCTTGAGCTTTCACTGAGCATGAGTATTGGATTGAATGCTAGTCCATCTCATTTCCCAATGAGATTAAAGCTGGAATGATTCAGTGCTATTGAGACTGGATCAGTTCTGAACACATGCTAGCATAAAATGCTAGGGAATTTCCATATAAAAAGCAAGGGTGAAATCTAGGGCCCTTCAGGAGGGAGGTGAAGTTCCAGCAGAGGTTTTGCAGGCATGCGCCTTTGATTCCTGTATTCTGCCTGAAGAGCTGAAGTCACCCTTGGGTGCTGCTCTTCACAGGAGCTGGGGAGGGAAGACAGGAAGAGCATCTACTGCTTCCTGCCTGAGATCTCCACCTTTTGGCAGACTGCACGGGCTATTTTCTACTTGGCTCAGTTTAATTTTATGGGGAATAAACCTGGCAATGTCCTTTGAGTATTCCTCCCTCTCCTGGATGTTTGCACTGTACCAATTAGGTGAAAATTAATACTCAACTAGCATGTTGCAGCTCTAAAGTCTTCAGCTGTGACTAATCATCACCATGCACTGCTTAGAAGCTTTGATGCTGGGAGGAATGAGCGGTGCTGACTGTAGTTGTGTCTCTGAAAGATTAGTCAATTGGATCATGTGCCAAATTTATAAGTGCTATATTAGAGGAGCACATGAGGACTATTAATTTATCGGGGGGAGGAGGGAAAACTATGACCAGTAGTTTTTTCTTTTTTTAGCATAAGCTTTCTTATTTTCTTTGTTGGATACCAATACCATACTCTTAGGTAAGGAATGTATATATAAATATATATATATATATATATATATATATATATATATATCCTGTGCACAGTCTGAAACCTCCAAGGTGCTGAGTGAGGACTATAGCCCCTATCCAGCAAAACACTGGATTAACTTTAAGTATGTGAGAATGGTCTGTGTGGTTGCTTTGCATCTGTTTTACCCAGAAAGGGGTAAACATCCATATTGCCATGGGAAGCCTCTATCTCGTTTACACTGGGGCCTGCACTGTGTTGTCTGCACATCCTAGCATGTCCCTCTAAATTACGCCCACAAAACTGTTACTTTTAAGGCCTGCTTTTCTCAAAAAATCCCTTACAGTTGCTTTGTAAATTAGCTCATAAAAGATATGTGCTTCTCGTCTACTCTTGTATTCATTAAGAATTTCACCTGCTAGAGGGTTGAAAGAGCGAGATAATTTATGTCTTCTTATGTGAGGCCTTTGGAGATCAGATAACTGCCTCAACTGCAGAATAGCAGAATGTTGCTGTCTGCTTTCAACTTTGGCACTAGCTTTTCGGCAGATACAGTTCAGGTGCACTTATTATTGCTGTTTCCTTCATATCCAAGCCTCCAGGGTCTGGTGCACTAGCAGCTCCATGAGTGTATGCTATGATAGAGCCCTTGTCCTGGAAGGTTCACCGTCTGGCAGGAATGTGGGAGGAGGAAGGCCACGAGGGAGCTGCTTTAACTTTACACAGAAAAGATGATGGCAGGTATGAATTAGTCCCCAGGCTCCCCTTTCTGTACCCTATCTACACATTTCCTACTGTTGTGGTGCAAAATAGGGAGCTAGGAAGGGACTGATGAGGCTTGTGTGGAATGACATTCCCCAGAGGAAAAGGGCCTGGAGGAGTTGCAAAGGCTCTTGGCCTATTTTTATCACACTGCCTGAAATAAAAATACCTGGGTGCCCAGCACCAAGCCACCACAGCAAGTAAGTGTGTGGGTTTGGTAGAGTGCCTGAGGGGGAACTTTGATCGTTGAAGTTGGAAGAGGTGCAAGGCTGTTGCTGGGAGGACGTTGCCAGCGTTACAGAGTAGATGCATGCAACTTAGGCATTCATCTACATGTGGTAGCTCAAACAATTTAATGTGCATACTGTTTTAATGAAGAGTGGTAAAGGTGTCAGTGCAGGATTTCCAAGTTTTCTGAATCTCCACATCTTTCATAATGACTTGCAGTGGCACTTGCCTGAACATAATTAGGAGCAGATCTCAATTGCATAAAAATATTCTATTGTCTATAATCAGCACTCAGTTCAAACAGTGTCATAATATCTACCTTCATTTTTTTTTTTACTATGTTATCAGCACAGATTAACCCATTAGCTGCACAGACTTTATTGTGAGTCAGAGGTATATGACAGTTTGTGCAAACAGGAGCAGTACTAACTGTATTTAACAAGGTAGTCAAAAAGAAATGTTAAAAGAAACCTCTCTGACCTTCTCTGACCCTCAAGACCCTTATTCTTATTTAAAATTAAAGTTCCTTCATGTCACTATAGGAACCCTCAATGCAAGTGAGAAGCAGACACAGGAGGTACTTGGTTGAACCTTCCCACAGCACCACTATCTCGGAAGAGCTCAAAGGAAAAGCAGAGTGTGGGGGGAAGAGAGAGAAATGTATCTTTGTGTGAATGCTTTATAATTTGCAACACACTCATGTAACACCATGAGGGTGGGCCAGCTGGCCGTGAAATAACCTAGAGAGATAAATTCATCAGGGGTATGATCCATGTGCCACCAAATGTCCCGTGACTAATAAGTTAGTGTTCTACTTTGGCAGATTATGTGGACTCGTAGCATAAAGAAAAAAGCTGAAGAAAAAAGGTCAGATTTTAAGAGGGACTTAGTTTGAGGATGTCTGAAATGAAAACTTGCACATGGAGCATTGTTCCCTAGACTCCACAGGCCTATGTTTTCACACCAATTGCTTAGGGCACTTAATCAAGGTTTGCCTTTGAGTCTGCCAGCTGCCGGTTAGTCCTCATAGGGCCCTAACTGTCCTTCACCTCGTCTAAGTGGGGACATTAGGCACTTCCATCAAAGCAAAGAAATTATAGGCACAAATCAGACTCAGCTTTATTTAGCAAGAGCTCTGTGTCCAGATTCAGAGATTTTCTGTCTTGGAGTGAGATTGTCCTGTGCAAGCAAGATAGTCTGGTGATGAATTTACTGCACTTTGCACTTTGCAATCACTGTGGGAAGTTACTACATTGGTAATAAGTAGGTTTAGAACACAGACTACTGATATTTTGAACAGTTTTGCCACTCTTCTGTTACATGCGTATTCCTCAGTTGAAAGTTTTGGGTGTTAATTCTTGAAATTCCACTGCTGATAACTAGACCTTGCCCTTCATTCTTCATTAGCTACAGTAGATTTTCAGTGACCACGTTACTGCAGGTTGGACTATCAAAATTGCCCTGGATTCCTGTTTTCTGCTTATAATAATGCCCACCCCTTGAACAGAGCTCCTTTATATAGTCTGGAAAGTACTGTATGATCCATCAGGATGCAGAGCATAATGTGAATATAGGATAATTTAGGGCAAGCTTCTCTGAGTCAGCTTTGCCTCCTCTTGGAGTTGTACAAGGAAACTCAAGCCTTTAGATGTCCTGGTTGCTGTGTGCTCTTAGAAACAGAGAAGAGGTCTAGGGCTGTCCTTTACTTCGTGGTTAAGGAAGCTATGTGAAGTGGTACTAGCAGAAAGGGGAAGGAATTGAGCCAGTTGTACCCTGATATGAGAGGGCAGATCTTGCTGGGGCAGCACAGTCCCAACATCTTTAGTGATCTCTTTCCTAGCAGACACATAACTAGTCTTCTATGCACCTTCAGGAAAGAAGCTAAACTATCTTGTATTGCTGGGCCCTTTGCATGTATCTGGATTTTAAGAAAATCTTGTGATCCTCCGTCCTGTCCTTTAGTATGACATGACCTCACCCAATAATTCTGGTATTGAGCCTGTAACTTCTGCTTCTGTGCCCTCCTCCCCAATGGTCCAGTTACCCAGACGGACAGGATAAATAGTTAAACTGTACTGATTAACACCAGCAGATAAGTTCCATCTCAAGTCAGGCAAAATTTTCCATTAGGTGAATTCCCCTGATTAAAAAACGTAGTATTTGTTCCAGGGAATCAAGACATGCCTCTTACTTAAATGCAATTTCTCTTTTATTGCTGGCTTATTAAAATTTACCTTTTTCTATTCATCAGCATTTTTAATTAATATAAAATTCCCAGCGTCTGATACAATTTCACCATCTGCATATCCAGAGCTATCCTGTGCCTTTCTGTTTAGACAACATATTGCTGGAGTATGCAGGATTATATTGCATGCTGCAATTCTTTTCAGGGAAGATTGTGACACTTGGCCTTGATCTTGGCTTTCTCTAGCCCAGAGCCCTGTAAGTATCCTATATTTATTTTTAACTCGTTGAGGAGAACAACAGAGGCTGTCTGACACTGTGCTCCCTTTACACTGTAATTCTCAGGATGGAGCTCTTAGGACTTGGAGGAGTACTTTGCCATTTGGAAAAAAAAAAAAAAAAAAAAAAAAAAAACCTTACAGTTTGATCAGAATACTGTTTTAGCAAACCAGCAAGTTCAATCAGCCAGTCCAATTATGGTGTGGGTTGAGCAAGTCTTCATTCCGGATTCCCTTGAGTTCCTTCTAGTTATGAAATAAAAATAAGAAATTAGGTCAGCTATAGTCTATTGACTTCTTCTAATCATACAGCTTCTAAGAGCATATAGCCGTGTAGCTTTGCCTAAATTAATACTTGGCATCTTACACTATGACTAGGATTTGCCACCGCTTGAAAGCTAAATTGGGATTGCTGATTCCAAATGGCAAATTACATATGTGCTTGTCTCTGGGCTGGTTTTAACCCTTTCAGCACTGCAGACATGTATGCTCAATTCTGTGCTGAGAGAGCCTCTCACCACCAACTGAGAAAACAGAACCTCCTGGGTGCCTTTGCCCCTCCATTGGTTATCTCCTAGACTGACCCTCCTGAAATCTCATGAGCCTTTCCAAAGGCTCACATTTTCCCTACCCACTTGAAGCCTCCGTCAATGCCCAGCTCCCCGTGGAGCTTATGACCTACCTCATCTTTTAGCTTAACCATCTCCTTAGTTAAGACTGCTGATCGACCCAACATCCAAGCTATTGAAATCATGCAGCTGAGCTGTCCCACCAAAAGCCCAGTCTTAAGCACTGTGTCATTCCTGCTGCTTTTTCCCAAGGAACATTAAAGATTTTGAATGATATCCTCATCTTGCTGCATACAACAGTTGATAGCACTTCTTATTTGTATCCTCCACCTCTCCTGTCCTGCAGACACACACTTAACTGTCCCACTCTTCCCTTGCTATAACTTTAAAGGTAGGATTGAGTGAGCGCGTATCAGGGATTTTTTGCCCTAACCCAGCACGTCCTGCAGTCTAATCTGCAAACTCTTTTTCTTCTCCCCTAAGGATATTCCTAAGGAGAAAAAGAAAACTGAAATCCAACCCAGCAAATAGCCTGGGTCTATTGCTTCGCTCATGGCTGGTCAAATATGTGTCTCTTCATCAAGGGTGCGATTTAGTGACTGCAAAATATGGAGACTATGACTGTGTTTCTCTGCCCACTTACACTGCAGAACAATATTAAGCTAGAAAAGTGCTGAGAAAAACCTCAAAAGTGCCTGAGTTTGGATGTATCCCAAAGGGTTTGGTTTCTTGTGTGCACTTACAGAAGTCAGAAGAGAAAACAAAAAAGACCTCTAAATGTGCTGTTGTTCCTTCCCCTCTTTTTAATTTTTTGCTCCTGTCCTTTTAAATTGCTGGAGTCTTTACTCACTCCTTAGTCTTCAGTTCAGCCCTGAATTGCAGGAGCATTCTGCTTTGCATACAGTGCCATGGAAGCAAAATAGTCATATAATTGCAATTTGAATAGGGGATTTTGAGGAATTAACTTCTCATAGGTTAGGGACAAAAACATGAAGCTGATGCATAGTAAGGTACTAACCTTATTTTGTATGTACTGCAAAGTTAGAAAATGAAGAAGTTGCACTTCTCACAGGAAGCAGAGTTTTATCTCTGTGTTTCTTCATAAGAATTACTATTTTTTTAAGCCCAGCTGAAATCAAGTGATAAAATCTGCTTATTTAAATAATAACTGTAAATAGCCTTGTGCACTGGTACATTTTTGAAGCTTCCCCTCCTACAAAATAAAAGTATAGCTGTGTTTCTGGCATTAGGTACTTCCCATTCTGTGGAGCTGCTTTTTCTGTAAATCACTGTTTTCATCTTCTCTAGCAAATCATGTTGCCTCTCAAAGCTTGCATGCTGACTGACTTTTTATAATTAATTACAAAGTCAGTGATAGTCTTTTCTCATCATCACTGGACTTGGGTCAGGCCCAACTTCTAGAAAACAGTAATGTTAAGTATTTTCTATTAAGTTCTCTGAAGCAGGTAAATTGGTTTAGGTTACCAACAAAGTCAGAATTCATAGTGTAATATACTAATGGTTTGTATAAAGGATAAATTAGATCTTAACATGTGAGAATTTGGTTATTCAAGATACCATGAAAATAAATTTCAGAAACAAGATATATTCATTTTACCTTTCTTGGCACTATATCTTGCTAAATGAAAAAATCCCATTTAATTTACTATATAATTATCCTCATATTTTCTTGAATAAAGCATAGCAGAGATCACATTTCTGGCACATTTGGGAGCAAAACAGTTAAATTGCTAACAAATAATGTTTTGTAGCTTGTATGAGAGCCAAGAAGATTAATGAAATGTTCATGAGAGAGTCTGGCAAGTGGCCACATTCCTATGGGAACATTGCTGCAGTGAGGTTTAACGGAGCATGAGGGACATTAAGAAACAAATGTGTGGGAGTTTTAGGGTGAACTGTAAATGATCAAGAATCTAGTAAAATATAGTGTATTTTGTCTTTGAGGCTTTCCAGGAGATCTCTGTAATATTTCTCATCCTTATCTAAAGTCTGTGAGGAAGATGAGATAGTGCATCCTCCATGAATTCTTTTTTTAAGAGCAGCTGTCAAACACTTGAGCTCTATTGGCTTCTTTGAAAGTTGCAGCAGATGTAAGCTCATTAAACAAATGGCTACAAGAAATAAGTCTTTTAGCCTGACCAGTTTTGTGTAGAAGTTTTTCAGTTTAATGCTTAGTCTGCCAGCCTGCCCAACTCTCGCATATGCCTTTAATTGCAAAAAGCTGTGTTAATTTTATTCTTTCAGACAGGCCAAGAAAAAACTGCATTGCTACAGCATGATTTCTATTTCTGCTGTACAGCCACCTCCCCTTTCACAGCAATTGTCTCTGAAATACATCCTTATGACAATGCAAATCCACTAACACACTATATTTCATTTTAGATCGGTGAATTAGTGAATATTAAATTTAATTGAAGCTAAGGACGCAAGCTAAGTTTCTTCTCTTTTGTAAGAAAAACTCCATATAGTAAACTTAGTAAGAAGTCAAACACTTCTTTTTAGGGGCATGCCAAAAGATAAATTGGACATGAAGCTGTCAGTTGCTGTAAGAGCAGGGCAGGCATTGAGAGATGTACGGATTTTTCAGTAAGCCCTCTAAAGAGTTTCTAAATTTTCTAAGAGTCATAAGTGACTATCATGAATGGCAAGTCTTAGCTATTAAATTGAAGGAAACCTATGTTCTTACCTTTCCACTAGATGGCAATGGTACATGGTAGTTACATGTATTTTAGTATAGAAAATCTTTTAAAAGGGGAATTTTATTAGAGGTCTAAATATCTCTTTTAAATGAGAACAGCCGTACTGTTAACATATGCTGTAACTCAGCTGTCTTAGCAGTCACTGTCTCAAGCAGTAAAACTAATTTTCTTCCTTTGCATAACAAATGCAATATCCAGATTTAAAAGGAATACAGATATGGATAATAGGTCTCTTCAAAAGCAAATGCACCACTATGATGACTAGGCTATTTAACACACCGGAGGGTGTTAAGCATGAAGCTTCTGCTTTCATGCTGGATGAGAGACTTTGCTGATATTAAAACCAAGAGACAAACCGATCCTTGGAGTCATTCATTGACTTCAGCAGTCAGACTTTAGCAATGGATTTGGCTCAGAGCTTTTGGATTACAACATAAGAAGAGCACACATTACTCTGTGAGAAAAGTACTCTTTCTGTAGTGAGTCAGAACGACGTCCAAAATGGGACTCCTTTGTCAAAGCTGCAGCAAAATCAGTTGGGGCACTACATATTAAAGAAGAAAATGTTGGAGGACTGAGGAGGGGAAGGGGGAGAGCCAGCAAAAAAAAAAAAAAAAAAAAAATTAAATGTATCCTAACAGGCTGCAGAAATGTTCTTAGACATTCAAACAGATGGGGTATCAGAATCATGTTATTTGTGATTTGGCATCCTGTGGAGATTATTTGAGGTCTTTAGGATAAAACCATGATGGAGCTGCTTTTTCCAGAGTATTGAGATGCATATCAAACTGTTTTGCTGTCAGGTAATTCAGAGTGGTCCAGCTGATACCACAGGAATTTCTTCTCAGGGACTATGTAGATAATGTGTGGACATTAAAACGTACAATGTCTTGGTAAAACATTTGCCTAGTGCTGATAATGTACTTCTGGAAGTACAGAAACTGGAAGTAATTTTGGTAGATACCACCTACAGAACTTTCACATTCATTCCAGGACAAGTCAAGATCAAATTCAAAATACAAAAGTTTAACTTCCTCCAACCCTAAATGTTAAATGACCAAGATTAATGAACAAACCTGCACTGCTAAATAGTGTTCTGTTCAGTAATTAAATAGTGTTTAATTACTACTGTAACTTTATTTTGTACTATCAGCTCAACATGTTATTATTTCTATTTAGATCCGTTTCTGGTTACAGCAGTGAACCAGACGCTAACATTATTATCTGTTAAATATGTGGAGAAGAGTTTGATTGGTTTAGTCCATTTGTTGGAATTGCTGGTAGCCCAGGTGTCTGGAGGCAAAATTGTTTCTTTTCCTCACTCTGCCACTCTCCTTCCAGCATAAGAGTGGTTTGCTTGGACTTGCAGTCAGCTAACTGGAGGTCTACCTCATTGCCAACATCGAGCATTTCTTATCACCTGGCTCCAAAGCTTAGGCAGCAGGGAACCTGAAGTACTGTAACTATGGCTGGTACTGGACTAAATGAATCTCAACTATTGTCCCACATCCTCAAGGGCTCTGTTGCCCACCAATATAGATAGGATTCAGGAACGCAAATATTATGAGGGATGAGGCCCATCATTCCTTCTAGTCCTCTACACTGTCTCCCAGGGGTCAGTTAATTTGACCTTGAGTTAGAACTGAGGTAACTGACTAGTCATTGTAGCTTCTCAGCCTGCCATGGAAACATGGCTAAGAAATGGCCATTGAAGGCCTGCCTAAGAACATCTCTAAAGCCGGCTCTCCCATACCCTCAGCCTTCCTCTCCCCTCTGCCATTAGAGAGCTCCACTGGAACATGAGGAAAGTGAGGAGACTCTTCCTAGGAATAGGTATAGCATCCTGGCACCCAGTGCTCTGATGACCCTGCGGATGCATTCACTCCTGTGTACTTCGGAAGAAAAGAAATAACTTCTGGACCATTCCTCTCTGTGATCCCTTCTCTCACCTCCTCAGAACCAGCACTTTCGTTCAGGAAGAGGATCACTGTCGTGCTCTTTGTTTGCCTGGTATGGTGGTTTCAATCTTAAGAAAGCAAGCTGGACATGGAGTGCCTCTTTGGAAGAGTCAGGGAGGCTTACAGTGTCCCAAAGGTCCCATCATTCTTTTCAGAAGCTTCATTGTTACAGCTGTATTAAATCAATCCCCACAGCTGATGAAAATTTGTGTTCACAGTTGGTGGACATGGCAACATCTCATACTCTGCTATGTTATTGAAGAACTAGGAGTTTTGCACAGCTCAGCTCTACTGCAGGGGTCTTTGCAGAGGTTCTGGAATATTATCAAGCAGAATATTAGCTCAGGGAGCTTTTGTGAGAATGAAGTTAAGGAAAGAGAAGCAAAAAATAAAAACATATGATCAGGACCCAGTTTGCCCTAGAGGAGCGGACTTCATTAACTGCTGGAATAGGCCCAAATGCCCTTGTCTGAATGGAAGATCTGTCTCTTGTCTAAGAATGATGTTGTTTTTATTTTATTTTATTTTATTTTATTTTATTTTATTTTATTTTATTTTATTTTATTTTATTTTATTTTATTATTTCATTTCATTTTTACATCTATTGACTTGTGACAGCAAGTGAAAGATGTTGGCTGAGCACAAGGAAATGACAATGCCCATCGTGTTATTCTAGCATTACTTAGATTAGTGCATATGGTTCTATGTACAGTAGACCATTTTTCAGTGTGCTGCTAATGAGTAGACAGGCAAAGGAAGAAATCTGTCTTTCTTCAGTAACTGGAGTGGAAGTTGTGCACCAAAGCATGGTTTCTTTGTTTTCTCTGTTGGCAAAAAAGATGAACACCTTTTGCAGTATCTCTGTTCCCTTAACTCTGTGCATTGCTCTAATATCCGGTTGCCACAGGCAGAATCGTCGTTCTAGACCTTCAGATGCTGAGTTCTCCAGATGCCACTTCTGCCAGCTGCCAAGGGTGAGTAGGACAGCCCTTCAGTACGCATAGAGGTGCAGCCTTCAGAGTAGGTTATGGCAGTTTGGTGGCCTCATGGCTCAGCGAGCTGTCTGGCTGAGCGTGTCCAGTGCCTTCCAGGGGAGCACAGCGGCGGCAGCAATTCTGAGCAACCACAACACCCCTTCCACCTCTTGCACAGATAATTATATTCAATTTGATCTTCTGCTTTTACATAAAGCCTGTTTTTCTGAATCATGCCCTAACAGTTTTAAGTACCATGCTACAAATGCACTCAAGCAAGTTGGTCGTGGAAATGCAATGGCCAGGTCATATTCTTGGGTGCATACAAAGAATGCTAAATGCAGTCTCCTGCATAAAAAAAAATCACTAATGTAAGTCAACACCACTTTTTTTTTAAGGCCTGAGTCATTATTTTGTATACATGTCAGCAGCAACCCTGCTTTTGATTTAGTGAAGACTGTAGATTCACATCCTTGGTTTTGATTTTATCCTGTCTCAGCCTCACTGGATATGGTGTAAACGGTCAATACTTTAGTGTATTTATGGTGTAACTCAGAGGGAAAATGTAGTACCACAGACAGGGATAGTTCTTGGGTCTTTTTTTTTTTTTTTTTTTTTTTTTTTAATTTTGTAGCTGGACAAACTATGAAAGTAAGCTTTCAGTGTTTGTCATGATTCAGACACTTTATTTACTTATTGTGTGCATCTCTATAAATTCAGTAAGCTTAAGGAGGAAACTTAAAGTAAAAACTTTTAGAGGAATAATTATATAAATAATTCTCCTCAAGGACATGCTTTGTTTGGCCAGAGTATGGACAAAGAGGGGCACAAAACATGTACCGTTTCCATATCAGCTGCTCCAGACTATCTTGCTGTCATATTACACCCAGGACTCAGAGCACAGGTATATACTGCTACCTTCAGCTGATGCATAACCAGAGCTTTCACACAGTTTCCCCTAAATAGCAGTCAGAGCAATCATTCCAGGACAGGGTTACTGACAGGGACACCCACCCACAGCAGGCCTTAGTAGTAGAGTAATATATAAGGAAAGCAAAATTGCAGTAATACAGTAGTAAATTAAGAGAGCAAAATTTTGCCTGTGAGAGGGAATAGCAGGCTTCTTCCTGGTGCACGAGGTCCATGTTACTGCAGGAGGACTCGTCGCAGTGCCTCGCCAAGCAGGGCTCCAGCGCGGGTGTCTGCAGACCAGTTGCCATCCACACTGAAACATCCAGCAGCACCACAGACTGATACTAATCACCGCGGTGAAGAAGAGGTGAGGTCTAAACTAAAGTTTCCCCAAGTCATCTTTACTAATTAGTCACGAAAATGAATAAGAAATATGTTCTTTCCCTCAGAAGTCTCTAATCCCACTTGACTGAATAGTATTAAGCAATCCTATCAAAGAGAATGTATTTTTGAAACAGTCCTTGGGGCAAAATTAGAGCTTCAAGAATAAGAAATAATGAGGGATGTAGGGGGGAGAGGCTTTTTTTATTTTTGGAACAAGTATTAAAGAAGAGTCTTTGCTCCTGAGTCAAGT
Organism: Nothocercus julius; assembly: GCA_013398735.1. Lineage (NCBI taxonomy): Eukaryota > Metazoa > Chordata > Aves > Tinamiformes > Tinamidae > Nothocercus > Nothocercus julius. Next base: position 1,079,067 of record VZSV01000001.1, on the reverse strand, counting down.
TCCCATGCTTTTTCATTATGTTCTTTGGCTGAAGTGGTCTTTAGATAACAAATGTGTCAAGCTGTTCTGTCTCAGTAAGTTAGAATTAGGTTATGTCTGGAGAAGAAAGTTTTGGAATAGCTGCAAAAACAATTACAACGCTGCTTGATTCACTGATGATGTTAATTGTAAATCCATATTAATCTGGAGCTGGGCAAGAGTTGCCAGAAGGATTCATTTTCTGTGTACCATGACAGATGCTTGTCTCTCTCTGCTTTTTTCTGGTGCCTAAGACCTTAGATATCCAGTATTTTATGAAATGATAAACAGTAGCCTTAAGCAAAGTTACGGTTGATAGGAAGGTTACAACGGCCTATATAAATCTGCTTACATGATTTAGCTCTCATAGAAGTAGCTCATAATATTTTAATCATATTTTGGAAGCCCTTGAATATTAATGCATAGGAAATATTGTGCCAATAGCCAACTTCTACTTAGGAAACCTTAAGGAGAGTGGTTGTTTGTTTCTCTTTTTGATGTATTTCTTAACAAGGGAAAGCTATAAGATGCAATCTGGGAGAGAGGATCAAAATGAAAGATAAAACTCCATTTTAAATCAAAGGTGGAAAGCTGTTCTTCCCAGTCTGATTCTGCTTTGCCTTTTATCTGCAAGAATTGTCAAACCCTAAGTCTGTTGCTGATCTGTGGATGGCTATTTGTGAGGGAAGAATTTCTTTGTTTGGGGCAGTGCATTTTTGAAAGTTTCTCAGATCTGTATGCTCTAGTGTGCAACTGTCTGAAGCTACTCAGGTGTTTACATGTTGTGCTAGTGAGAAGGAGCACATGAAAAAATGCAGCATGTAGCTCAATTTTGCCACTTACAAATGATTTGGTGATTTGTGACTTGATAATACCAACATATAAACAAGATTAAAGACTCAGAGGCATGATGTGGGCTCCAGGTGAGGTAATTTCAGCATGGGTCACAGGCCACTGCTGTACGTTCAGTATGGCCACATTACCCATGGGCTGATCCTTAGGTGAGTTATGCAGCTGCCTGAGTGGAGCGATTGGAAATGATACACCATAATCCCACAGATTTCCTGCTCATGGGGCATGGTGCTGAGATAGAAACAGCTGCTGAGAGAGTAGAGCAGAATATAGAAATAAAGGGAAATGTCCCGTGTCTGTAGCAAAGCCCACATGAAATATCCAATGAATTTTAGAGTCCCTTTGACAGTCAATTACCAGTTCCACGGCTGTGGGACTGTGAGATCCATGGAGTCACTGATTTGCTTAAGTCAGTTCCTAGTCATAAATGTCTCATTAGGCTGTCCACACGCTCAGGAAGACCTTGCTATTTCAAAATTTGTTTAAATCACATTTTCTCCACAGCGATAAGGGCTGAAAAGTTGAAGAGGAGTGGTTACAGAACAGCAAAGATGGGTGCAAATTCACATTGGAGAAGATGAATAGACATCACAGATTTTCCAGGCTTTTCCCTAGCTAATGCAAAACAGAGGAATCCCTAAATTGTTCCTGGGACAGAGGCTGCACAGCCCATGAAATAGTCTCATTAAGTGCACTCTCACCCAGCACATCTGTGACTGCAATCACTGGTATTAGTTTCCTGACACAGCGGCTGACTCTTCATTCATAACTTAGAGGTTTCTCTATTAATAGGTTACCCCCTAAATAGCTCCTGTGAAGGTGCTTCGTGAAATCATAGTCATATTTCTGTAACTTCTTCAAGATGAGATTTGCCCCACACTAACCATAAAGGATGAAAATTCACCAGTCTGCTAAGCTATAGTTAGAAGATGACTGGAAATAAGAGAAGAAGATATGAAGTGGTCTCTGTGTTTCTCAGTCCTGAAAATAAGGGCCAAACCAGCAGCAGCATCAACCAGGGCTCTTAAGTCTCTCGAGCATCCAAGGGTCTAGAGTGAATCTCTGCAGTGGAAACTGGTATAAAGACTATTAATTGTCGTGACTCTATGTCCTCTGTGGTTTCCCCTACTCAGATAAGAACCTCATCTATGGAGTTCCAAGGATCTGACCCATGATTTCATTTAATATTTTATGTTTCCTTCTATTTTTTCTTAAGAAAATCTAATGTCTTTTCTATAACTAATCCAAGGAAAAACTGACCTTCCTCTTTTTTGCTGTGCTTCCTCATCCTTCTTTTGAAGGGTAATAATGGCCTATTTCTGCCATTCACTTGTTTCTGTTTTGGATTGTTTAAATGAATTTCTATGTCAGTGACCTTCTGCATCAGCAGTACCATCTGCTTGAGAATGACATTTTCATCATCTTGGCAAGCAAAGACCTAGAGTTACAGCTCTTTACACAGCCTATAACTGTGCAGCAAAAAGTGTCTAGTGGAGGAACAACAACAACAAAAAATAGATAAAATATCAAACTTTTACTTATTTTGTAAGTTGTCTTACTTCATGCCTAGATGCAAGTCTAGAGCACAATTTGTTCAGTAGCAGGTCACCTTTCAGCTGAAATTCAATTATCTGCAACCAGACCACTTAAAAAAGACACTACTCTAAACAATTAACTGAATACTGGGGTTAACTCAGGCTTTTTGCATGAATCATTTTCTTTAAGAGTTAGTGGCTTGAATTTTAAGTTTGGGTGGGCCTGAAGTTGTCTAAAGGTTGTCTCAGACAGCATACCTACTGGTTGTCTCCCGAAGAAGTACGTGAAGCTTGGCTAGGTTCATCTTCAGGAAGGAACTCTCACCTCTATAAAATATATCCAAGTGTGAGCGGAAAGGTGCAAACCTTCTGGCTAGGTCTTCGTCTAATCTCAGTCCCAGCCTTCAGCAAGTGCAGTTTTCTAATGCTTTTTGATAAAAGGTTCTATATAAGCCAAGTACTTTGTACCTGTTTCTACAGATGTAGTGCTACTACAGCTAGGTCTCCATTAGTAAACACAGATTTCCTGCTGTTACCTTATTTATTAAGATGGCTATTTCTTGAATTGAAATTTGAGATATCTATTACCATGTGATGAGCTGAACAGATGGCTGTATATTTCTCACATTGAAAATACATTTTGTGCAGTCAATTCAGCTGCCCTGCCATCCAGAGAAGTCAAGTAAAAAATGACAATAAACTAAGTGGTACCTACAACATTTATATTCTTTATTAAATTCTTATTCATAAGCATCTGAAATGCAAATTTATATTGCCCTGGAAAATTGCTAACTTTCAAACTACTTCTCATGATATTAATGATCATCCCAAGGTAGAATCATGGAATCATAGAATGCTTAAGGTTGGAAGGGATCTCTAGAGCTCATCTAGTCCAACCCCCCTGCACACGCAGGGTCACCTACAGCATGTGGCTCAGGACTGCGTCCGAGCGGGTTTGGAAGATCTCCAGAGAAGGAGACTCCACAACCTCTTTGGGCAGGAGAAAGTTGCCGATCAAATCTAATGACCAGCCTGTGGAGCAGCATTTTAAAAATTGGGATCTCTATTTACAAAATCCCTTACACAAAATGGTCAGGTGCAACCATTACCTGGACAGTGCGTGGGGACAAACTTGTAATGACTAGTTTTTCAAGTGGCCAGAGTATAAAGCTATGATAGGGAGTATAAAGTCTGTCCCTGCCTCAACTTCAGACCTGGAATCCAGCGGCACAGCCCAGAGCCACTTTGAAAGCTCCTGCTGCGCTTTCAGCCGGAGGGGAAGAAGGGTGTGGGGGGAGCTTGTGCTGGAGGGTGGGTGGTGAGGGGTTGCAGAGAGCCAGGAGGCTGCCCAGCATGGCCTGAGCCTCTTGATGAGCAGAGCAGTGTTGGTAGCTTTGCTGTGTGATGCCTCGCTTATAGTCATGCCAACTTACTGCTTAGCATCAAAGTCAATTTTTGTAACATTATTGCATTCTTATTATTTTTCACAACACCAAGTTTTATGGGGTTTCTGTTGACCAGTTGCAATAATAACAACACAATATAAAGATATGTTTGGTTAATGAGCACAGTGCTGCTAAAGGTCCTGCACTGGGAGCCGCATGAACAGAAGCTCTCCAGTTATGTGGGAGCAAGTATCTAAAGTCAGCAACTGGGCAAGCTTCCTGAGCCTTGCTCCCAAAGCACATCTCAGCCCACACCTCCACGCAACTTGTCAAAAAGAGGCGAGCCCCCCTGTCCCACCTGAGAGGGAAACTGAGACACAAGGGGACTAAAACACTTGTCTGAAGTCAGCCCTCCAGCTGGGCACAAAGCCGGGAGTAAACCCCAGGTTTCTGCAGGTTCTATCACTACCATTCGCAGTGAGGCACCTGGGTTTGTCTGCTATCAGCTGCAAAGGAGGGGCCTCAGAGGCTTTTGGATGTGACTGCAGTGCGCTGGCCACGGTCGCTGCTCGGGGAGAGCGCAGTGCGGAGCTACGGCCTGCGGTCACTCACACCACGGCCATAAGCGACGGCTGCTTCCTCTGCTCAGGGCAGGCCTGAAACCGGCCACTTCTGTGAAGAGAAACAGGAGCGCAATGTGTTAACATGTTACCTGAATGTTGGCTTTGCTTCTAGATGTTATAGCTGTTAAATCTGGGCTTTCAGTGGGAGGCTTCAGGAAGGTCCTTTTCCAACAGTTGTTGCTGTAAAACAGATGGGGTCTGCTCTGCTCACAACAAAGGGGATAGTTCCATTATAAAAGCCGCGTCTTGAGAAAAAGTCAGCCTTCCATCTAGACAGAACAGGACATGAGGCTGTTTTGGGGAACTTAGAGATGAGAGGGAGTAAGTTTTAAATTGTTTTTTTAAGCGCAGTAGTTGGCTGTCCTTAGAATCACAGTTTGCAATTCAGCTTGACAGTTTGAGGAGCAAGGAGGGAGTACATTTTTACACTGTAGTAAATACAACAGAAGTGAGCTTAACTAAACTACCAATGATACCTTTTCTGTTTGCTTTTCTTTCGGATGTTGTTGGGAAGCAGGCTGATTTCGGGAATGCAAGCTTGTAAAATTTTCACCACTATAGTGGATAAACTGATAGCTTTTGCAAAAATATGGAGCAATGTTTTGAGGATAGTTAGACCACCCTGGCTGGCACATAAAGAAAATGCATTTTTAGAGAAGATGGCCTTTAGAGCTACAAAACTGCGAGGGATTGCAGATTGCTCAGTTTGACCTTGCCCTTTGGCAGGATCACCGACCATCCTGGCACATGCTCACCCAGTGAAGAAAGCTCCACCAGTCTCCCCAGGTGGTCTGTTCTGCAGTCTCACTATTATAATGTAACATAATGTCTATGTAAAATAATGTAGCCTAACAGATATTCAGAACATGCCTGTGTTATGTTTATAGTAGGGACAAGTTTATACTTCCCCACAATGTGAAACATGGTTAAAGTGAGTTACAAATTAGGTTTAACTTAAACTTTTAAGACCTTTTTATATTGCCAGAGCGTTATGAAGAGACCATTAATGTAAGTGAAAGTGAGGCTTCCAGTGTTGCTTACTATATTTCAGGGGCTGTAGATGAGGAAAACCCTGAAGGGTAATGATCATATTGGTTGTATAAAGAAAAGTAGATCATATACTCCATCTCTTCTCTGATAGCATTGCACAGTGCCAAAATTTGAATTGTCTGGAAGCAATAAAAAGAGTTGTAGAGTGATAACAAGAGAGGGTGCAAGATTTTGAAACCATCTGTTGCATGTTTTAACACCTCTTCAATAGACTTTTGATGAAATTTAATCCTTTTTCTCCATAATTTCTATATTCTGCCTTTCTCAATTTCTTCCTTAGTATCTATGAAGACCTTTCAAATACGCCTATGTCACCGTCCATGTCATGCTTCCTGTGCCCAGATGAAGATGTGCACAATACCCAGCCCCACACGGTAAGCCTGCAACTCCCAACACCTACGTTTTTGCCTGCCCTCTCTTTTGAGGAAGACATTACAGTTCTTTTCTGTTTCTTTCCTGAGCTGAAATCACCTGGTGATCTCTAGGCAGCTCCAGGCCTGCATCTCGCACAGTTGCAGAGCAGCCCAGCAGCCTCTCCCCTCCTCCATGCCCCCATATGCTAGAAGCAGCTGGTCGGGCAGATCTGTGATCTATTAACCAGCTGCGCTTGGCAGCCGGCGCTGTGGAGGAGTGGAGCGAGGCCGCAGGTGAGGGTGTGCCCCTGCGCAGAGCCCCCGGCGAGAGGGAAGGCGCGCTCCTGAGCCGCGCGCGCTGCCGGGCGGCCTCCGCTCGCGCGCGACCTCCGCGCCCAGCGCAGCAGCAAGGGCAGCTCGGAAAGTCTGCTTTGTTGCACGATGCACCAGAATTGACAGAAAGTGCCTGGTCTTCTTCTAGAATGCCTATTTTTAGGGATGTTTTCTTGCTCTATGAATTGAATAAACCAGTTATGCAATCTGTTTCGGGCCCCACCCTGCCTAACCCTGGCTAGTTAACCTGTAACAGATTGCAAAACTGGTTTGAGCCTCACAGTGAGGAAAGCCTTAAATTAGCTTTTTTTTTTTTTTTTTTTCCTCCAGTGTAACTCTCCTCCTCACTGATAACTCAAGCCATCAGTTGTTAATTGTGGTGTAACTGAAAAAAAATCACCATGTGTGTCACCTGGCCGTTCCTTTTCTATGTTTTAATGGCTCCTGTCAAAGCTTTGGAGATGAAAAGTTAGGCAGCAGTAGAAAAGCTGTCTTCTCAGTACTGCAGCTTGGATGCCTAATGTCTATTCCATCTATAGGATTCATGTATATGCTGTGAATAGCTCGCATGTGACTGAGCTGCTGTGGCCATAGCTCAGCTGACATGTATTGCCTTGCTACACTGCTGTAACGGCCTTGCGCATCTGAGCCAGGGCTGGAGTGAAATGTAGGCTGACCTGCACAGAATTGTGCTTCAGGTGCCTATCTTATCCCATGCACTGTCCTTGTCTTCTAACACCAAGGCAAACCTGTAAATTAGGAGCTGCAATATTGAATGCTGTTGGGGGGCTGTTTTGTTTTGCTTTTTTTTTTTTTCTTTAAACTAAGAGTATCAGTGGGGGGGTCCGCTATAAGATTTTTTTTTTTTTTTAATAAGGAAGGAAAGGGAAATAAAAATAAAATTTCCTGTGTTGCATTTTTGTGAGGGTAATTTTTTGCACCAGCAATACAACCCAAATAAATGGAGGGCTCAGCAAGCCTTTGAGTCCTGAGGGGCTAACAGGTGGTGTTGCACTAGCAGAGTTCAGCCATGTACCACTATTCTTTGCTAGTACGGGCAAGATTAGATGAAGAAACACTGCCCAAGGAAGGGGTTACAGGTTTCTAATTTTGTCTCCTGCTATCTGATGTTTCATCTTTACTTGCCTGTGGCAGTTAAAAGTGACTCAAATGGCTTTTCTTGACTATAACTATATATGTAAGGCCATTATTATTAACAAATCAAACTAATTCACTTTGTATATGCTTGAAAGGAATTTAACATTGCTGAATGCTCTACTGCAGCTAAGAATGCAGCGGCTCTAAATTTCTGTTCTTTCCAGCATTCGCTGATACCAGTTTTGCCTTAGCTTTATTTTACAAGCCAATTATTTATACTTACATTAAAATTTTACTCCAAACTTAGATGGGGCCTGGTTTTCAGTGAATCTCATTTCTATACCCACAAGGAATTTAAATGGCTCTTTGATTAGAATAAATTAAGAAGCTGATTTTTAAAACTATTTATTAACAAATATGGGGGAAGCAGTATTTTAGGGTACAAAAGCTTCACCCAGTTGTTTTTAGAGTATTTTAGAGTATATTTTAGACTAGGAACTTGACTCTCACATTGTATAGGAGGCCAAAAAATAACAAGAACTAACAGAGCTGGGGAGAAAAATTTTATAGGCAAATATGAAAGTAAAAAGAATGACCGAAGGGTAGTTTGGTAGTTGAGTTTGCATTAGGAAAGTGTGATGTGCTAGAGGCGTAAGGAGCAGTTAAAATATTGGATAGTGCTGAGTTCTAGTGTTACCTTAGCTATTGTGATGATTGCTTTGACTTCCTGTAACAATTTCCAGTTGGTAAAGAGGGCACAGGAGTAGTGTGAGGATCAACTGCTTCATGTTTATGAAGTGCTTTGCAGACGATAAACATTATGTAAATCAGGAAATGCTGACAGACATCATCCATCTTGGACTGATCATAAAAAATAACAAATTAACTAATTTCCTCAGGTTTTAGAGAGTAAAAGAAACACCTAAAACACAAAGCTGTGCAGGTGGTGGAGTAATTGCATTTTGTGAGGTCGCCTAAGATGAAATCACATGTGAAGTGAGGTTAGGATACTTTTGACCATTACATCACCTCATGAACACACTTCTAGCCAACTACTTAACGGCCTTTTAGAGGACGTTGCGTGTAGCGCTTACCTGTGACAAGCACAGTGGGCACAAGGACAACGCTTTGCCCTGCCTGCCCGGTGCCCAACCACCAGCAGTGCACTTTCCTCATCAGGCAATCTGGAGCCGTCACCACCTTGCTTCTGGACTTACTTGCTACTTTATACTGTACAGTTAGTAATCTAATGTATTTTCTGTCCCATGCCTGTGGGAGGAATTGCTCTTCCTGAGGGACCTCTGTTTGAGGTGGTCCTCCATTCCCCTGACCCTTTCACAAGCTGGCAATGCAGCTTGCTGGCTCTCTCTGGGCTCTAAAGCAGCATAGACCTATGGCAGGGGGAAAGAAAGGCTCCATAGCAGCCAGTCCATCCACTGGAGCTTGCAACACGGCAGAATTCTGAATTTTAAGAGCGTTAGACTGCTGTTTTAATACAAGTAGCTCTGTCAGTTCAATTACTGTTTGTCATTACTGGGACATGACAAAGAAATAGCAGTGAGAGAAGAGACCATCTAATATTAAAATTAACAGTGGGAGTAAGACTGTGATCAGACCAGAGGAAAAACTAACCTCTATATATTCAACCGAGTTTTCCTTTTCCTGTTTCCCAAACTGCCTTCCTAAATACAGGCTGGATGAAAAGCCTTTGTAGTTCCCCTTGGGAAGGGGGAGGAAAGCGGAAAGCTCGGGATTTACATGGTGAAATTTACTACTAAAAATGCTGTAATGACCATTCCAGAAACTTGATTCTGTAGTTGTCATCCTCATGAATTGAGTGCATCTAACTACTTACCCATACAATATTATGATTTCCCAGCAGCTTTAGGTAATTTTTTCTTCTTTCATTACCCAACGAACTGCAAATTATTCTTAATAATTTTCCTAGTGAAGAGCCACATAAGCCTGGCCTTCAAGGATTTTTGCAATAAGGAGTACATTACCTTTCTTCAGATTTCCTATCATACTCATTTGAGCATTCAAATAGTCAAGTTTAACAGGAAAGAGCAATATATGCTCGAAGAGGCCCTTCCCACTGCCTATTCTTCTCCCCCTCCAGAAAACCTAGAAAGACCAAATCCTACCAAGTTTGAATCACCTTACGCACAGTGCTGAGCTCTTGCAGCTCCCTAGTTCTGCCCTCAGCAAACCCTGAGTTTTGAGGGGGCTGAACAAGTTTCCATATTATACCAGGAGAATGTGGCCTGCAAAAATAACAAGACAAGAGAAACTCAGATACTTTTTGCATCTCTCATCGTGTGGACAACACAAAAGAGAGCATGGCAGGAAGATGTATCTCTTCTGACTTTCCTTTCTTGTCAACATCACCTTTAACACCTCTGCAGGGCTCAGGCTATCTCACTTAAGGTTCTCCCACCTCTTTTTACCATGTATAATTCCCATCAATGAAGAAATGTAGAAAGCAGTATGAAACAAGGGTATATTCTAGTTAGACTTTTGGTGTTCATTCTGTCCTACCTGCCTCAGTCATATAGTGGGTAGCATTTCCACTGTGGATCAGGTTTGGTTTTGTATTTAGCAGAATGCTCACAGGTACTTTGAGGTCTGCACAGAGGAGGAGGATTTAATGAGCCTTCTTTGTCAGGAATGTTTTGCATTCCCCTCAAGCGCTGCCACTTGTGGTGGTGTTGCTGTGGCAGCTGTTGCGGGTGCCTGGCCAGTGGTGTCTGCAGCACGGGGCTGGTGGGGACAGGTCCCAGTGCAGCCCAGACCGTCACGGTGTCTTGTCCTCTGCCTGTGCCCGTGGAAGGCAGGTCCAAAGGCCATGAAGATTTCTTGCCTCTGCCATCTCAGGTAAGTAGATGGGGAAAGTACCATCAGTCTTTTAAAGAAGGAGCTACTCCTACCTCTGGTGAGGTTTGCCTGGCACTTTCTGTGGTAAAAACTCTTCCATTTCTTTTGTCAAGATGACATAAAGCCTCTCATGTTTGCTGCTGCTCTCTGAAATATGGCCGTTGAGTTGGGGGAGAAGTCTTACCCACTCTACAATGTGTTCCTGTCCACAGAAACAGTAACAGACAGGCTCCCTTGGGTTTCCTTCTCAATAACTGGATAAGGCCTACTTGGAACTCATTTTGGAAGGAGGAAAGCCTGGTTCCTCTCCCTGCAGAACTCCCCTGTGGCATCCTTTCTGTGAGGTGAATGAACACGCGTTACTGGCCTTGAAAAGCAGAGCTCAGTGACAATGTTGCTTTTAAGACCTAGAAATAGTCCTTAGGTGTAGATTTTGAATATCATCCAAAGGAAGCCTCTAAAGGTATTTAGGTGTTCAAGATAGACGTTAAGGTGTCTATTTTATTATTGTTATTATTATCATTATCATCATTCAGATGTCTAGATAAAGTACTGAGATTTCCCAGAATACCTACTCCTGAAAATATAACCATGGAAATCAAAGGGAATTAGGCATTCAGGTACTGAAGATTAAAAACACCTCTGCTTATCTAGCATCTAAATACTATCAGAAATCTTGGCCAAAGCAGAGAGGGGGAATGAAACATACTTTTTGCATTTTAAGTAATTATCATTTACATGAGAAGTGCTAAGAAATCTGTGATTTTGACAGGAAAAAAAAAAATCCAGGAAAAGAGATTCTGGGGAATTTGAATAGGAATTTTTCCCCTTTTTTTTCTGCCACTAGACAATCACTGTAATACTGCAAAATTTGTAGTGCAAAATATTTTAAAAAGCAACCACCCAAGTGGTTTTCACAGTAATTTGTTTCAGTCAGTGGTGCTAAGAATTATTGCTATTGGTAGAAAGAATGGGCTGCTGTGCTTATATTGTTCTCTCTAAAGCAGGACAAGAGCGGCACCATTTTGGTGTTAGTGATTTCATCAATGGGAAAAATACACAGCCCTGGACTCTGGTTGTGTAATTTTAAAAATCTCTCAGTTCACCTTTAGAAATAAGCAACCAGAATTGTCTGAAATTATATATTTCCACTCTCTGCTCTATTTTAACTCAGTTGGGCTCTGAGGCCATGGTTCATGTCCTGGCTTCCTCTTGACTCAATTATTGTAATTCATTATTAAACTGTTATTTGTTTTCATTCTTTACACTGTCTGCTGCTTTACAAAGCTCAGCAGCTAGATTTATAATATGGAGAGCTCTATTCCATTACATTACAGCTTCCCTGTAGTATTTTTGTTGGCATGTTCAACAACACATTGGTTTCGATATTTAATTTTTTGCTCATAAAGATTAACCCTAATCTACATACTATTTTTAAGCATTTTCTAAAATTAGAGGTTTTCCTAATCTGAACTGCAGTCCAAGTATAAAGTTTTAAAATAATTTCAGTGTTTGCAACTTGCAACCAAAATGCTGTATGCAAGTGCTGTTGAAGTTTGAGGTCCATTCCAAGACCAGAATGGGCTCTGGATCTAAAGTTTGGAAAGCCCATCTTGTTTTCATCTGCCAGTAAACTACTCTAGGAATAAATAAATTATTCTAGTAACTCTGTATCTTTTGGAGATTTAAAAGCTTCCTCTATGTTTGACTGGCTGGAACGAGGCATGTAAGTAATTTGCCATATAGCTGGCATAGCTAATAGCAGTGGGGAAAGGACTACAACTCTCTTATTAGCCTCCCTGATGACTCTCTGAGATCACTACTAACAGTGATCGCATTAATTAAAATAGTGATTCCTATATGTAAGTCACAGTCCAGCCTTCATTTAAGCATATTCACACTTGCCTCCTTGCAAGTTGCAATAGGTCTTGCACTTAAGAAATATTTTGCTGAAAAAATACACACTTGTATATCTCCCTTTTGGCTGAGATAAGCATTTGTCCCAAGGAAATGCTCCTGTCCAGGCTTGTCCTAATGTCCCTTTGTTTTATTGAGCTTTGTAATTCTCAGCACACCTGTCTGCCTGAAGAAGTCATTCATCAATAAACACAGAGCAAGCAGTTCATTAGAGTAAGCTCTCTGTATACAAATGTGCCTCAAATATTCCTTCCTTCCACAGGCACAGAGCCCCCAAAGAAGTCTACCCTCGCAGGAAGGAAATGACTGGGTTAACACACTGGATACTGCTGCTGCTGCTGCCCTTCCTCAGATCTCACCTTGCTGCCGAAACACGCAGACCTCTCTCTCCCCAGTGGAAATTGACTGGGACTCCAGGTATGTATTTTTTGATGTGATGTGATATGATGTGACGTGATATGATGTGACGTGATATGACTGCTACAGAGTGTAACAGTGTCTAACAAGAAAGATCAGTACTTGTCAATGTTTCCCTCAATTTTTAGAGGCTATTGTTTTTATCTAGAGCTCGAGGGCACTCGGCTACAGGCCCATGCTCAGCCAGTATCATGATATAGGCTCCATCTTCGCCTTGTTTCTTGTGCCTGGAACAGTTTCCTGGGACCAAAATATTGTCAGGATAGCATTTCAGCCGTGAGTTGGAAATTCAATTGTGGATGAACTTTTTGTGTTAATGAGAGATCTCCAGTCTTCCCTGAGCATTCGTTTTTAAGACCTCATTGCCTATGAAGATCACCAATTCCCAGTTCCAGAAGTTTGAGATATAATCAGAATTTTGTGAGCTTTTCTTTTTTCCTGCTGCTGGCAACTAACAAAGAAATGCTCAGGCATCAGGTAAATTTAATTTTTTCTTCTGGAAAGTGTTCTGGATGGCAAAGAGCTACTGAGCTGTGTCTGCAGATACAGGCAAACAGCTATGTCCTGGTTTAAGTTTGATTCAAGTTCATCCACAATCACAGGTCTAGAAATTAAGGGTTTTTTTTTGGTTTGCTTTTCTTTTTACCATGAGGAGAGTATAATGCTGCAAATCATTGTGCTTGCTTTCATTTTTGAGAGCTGCTACAGGTAAAGAGTTTTCAAACTCCTTTTAGCCATTGTCCAAAATCTTACCATTCTCCTTCCATGCTTACATAATTGTGACACCTGGGCCCTGCAGAGGTGTAAAAAGTAGTCAGTGTTCTCTGAACTTTCTCTGCAAGCCCCACGGGGAAAAAAAAATCTCATTCATTTAAACTGGTTCCACATCTCTGTGCATGGGGTGAGTACAGTGGAATGAATTTCATCTAGAGTGTAAGTCCAGTGACACAAAATTGAAAATCTGTGGTATGAGGATAGGAAGCTATGTTTTTTCCATATATTTTTTTTCCTATTCCAGCCTTGGAAAAGTGTCAGTAAACTTTGGTTATACTCAAAAATCTATGGCTTAGTACAGACATTTGCCAACCAGCTGCAAATTGTTCGGGCTCTTAGGCACTTATTTGACAGTGTTGTTAGAGTGATTTGAGAAAAGGAGGAGGGGAGTGAAAATTCTGTGTGCATGTGGGTCTAAGGGGTTCCCTGCAGCCTGCTTTAGGAAGGAACATTTTCACCCAGTGTGGAATGATGTTGGATTTTTTTTTTTTTTTTTAATATGTTCATTTTTGCATTCTCACAACCTTTTGACCAACGTGTTCTCAGACTTTGGCTCTGCTTGACATTGTTGCAGGCAGTTTCTTTAGGGCTGGGTTTTGGTAGGCCTCAGGTACTCTCAAGAACACTATCTCCTGCTCAGTGGGCCCTTTGCCTCTTCCCATTGCAGTATCCAGCACGCAGGCTCTGTGCCTGGAGCGCAGGTTAAAGTCAGTTGCAGCCTCTCCGTGGACGGCAGCATGAGCCTTCAGTGAGTCACATTTCGGGAGGCTTCAGGGTCAGCCTTGGGCTACAGTGGCTCTTATCAGCAGGGCAGTCTCATGAGGCCGGGTGCTGGGAAGGCTCCGAGAAGGGCACATTCCCAGCAGCTACAGAGAGACGCGCTTGGCCTCTGGTCTGAGTGCAATACACTGCTAACGTGCAGGCTACTTATTGCGAGCGCCACCAGCCCCACCGAGGCATGTCAGGAGGCTACACATGATGCGAGCATGTTAGTGCTGCCCGATGACACCAACGTGTGGCGGTTCTGGGCTTGTAATGTGATTTTCCTTACGCTGCCTGACATCTCCAAAAGTGGTAGCCCTGCTGGGCAGACTTTCAGAGGTGGATAGAAATGTATGTTTGCACATCAAAATAGGCAATTTATTTCACAAACAGGCACTGAGGTGTCCAGTTATCCATTTTGCTTATGCAAATACAAGTTTTCACAGGCACAACAGCTGTGCCCGCGCTGTGATTGCTTCCATAAGGTAGCTCAGATTGCTAACCGGCAGAGACAGGCACGGTAATAGCGATGATAGCGCTCAGTGAGCGTCGCTGCGGCAGGGGCCATGCCCCTGCGCGAGGCTGGGGACGCGCTCACCACCCGAGTGCTGCGGAACTCGTACGCGAGACGCGCAGCTGCGGCCACCCCTGGGGGACAGGAGACGGCTTCATGTGGGGTGAAGCGCCTGGCGCGCCTGTTGGGGGGTGTGATGTGAACGAACCTTTCTGCAAACACCCCCTCGCTCAGGTGCTAGGGCCCTCGGGCTCGGGTAGGCCTGGGGCAGCCCCTGGCCTCCTGACTCACGTGTCCCAGGGCTCTGGGGAGCACTAAGGAGGCAGAGGGGTGTCACCAGGGCCGCAGTTTGTTTCCACAGTCCCCTCCTGCCGGGGCCAGCCCCAGGAGGCACAGCCAGTGCCTGCGGCAAGTCCCAAACCACCGTGCTCCCCTTGCAAACCCAGTGCCTCGGCAACCCGCTGCAGCTGCCTCGCAAACCATTGCAACCCAAGCAGTTCCTCCGCACCCGGGCCCGTGCAAAGAGCTGTGGCGCGAGGCGAGCGCGCGAGCCGAGGCGGCGC
>VZSV01000001.1:1008765-1062216 GCA_013398735.1 Nothocercus julius | reverse complement strand
ACATATATGCCTTATATTTATGTATAATTAAAAAAACCCCTCTTCATTATTGAGCACTGTCTGGGAAAGAAACTCTAAGAAACCTCAGATTGTGCAGGCGTTTTCTGGTGTAAAATGTTATGTATAAGAAAAGTAAGCTGAAATGGCAGAGTCTCAGGGAAAAAAGTAACCGTGCAGCTATATTGCTCTCTAATAGAAACATATTTGCTTTCCCTTAATGCTGATAAAATTTGGAAACGCATTATTGCTAGTTACCAGTTTTGGAGAGAGATCTAGATAAAGGCAGAGTTTGGAGATGTACAGATAAAATACTGTATTTGGTAATTGCACGTTCAGTTATTATGCAGTGCATCCAATATGGAAATCTCTGTGGGAATGCGCCTTATTGGAAAAATCAAAGTACTACCTGCAATTGAATATGAAAACAAAACAACTACAAAATGATTATAATGACATTAGGGCTTAACTTTAAGTTACGTAGGACTCGTCATATATCCCTAGGTTGGGAATGTGTGTCTGTAAGATATGGTGTATTCTATTGCTATAAATAGTTGGGGAATACCATTACAAGGATATTGGATTGTACTAGTGGTAAGATGGTGCTATCAAAAACAACACAGAAGTGGATATTAAATTTCTTATTTGGGGAAGGAGGAGGGAAAACCTGCATGTTTGTAAGTTTGTATATTAAACATGTATGCACATTTGATTTGGAATAAAAATATAGGGATTATTGCAGTGCGTGTTCTTAGAGCATGAATTGAAGACTTTGTTTCACATTGGTAACTTACATCAATTTAAAATCAATTTTTTCAAATAATTTTGATTTAAAGGTCAACTTTTTTGAGATGCATTTCTTTTTCACCTTTGCGGTAAAATGCACATGCTACACTGCACTGATTTTGAGTTAGTCAGTGTATTTCCTATACCAGTCGGGATCTGCATTTTGTTTGATTCAGATTTATATCAGCAGATCCGATCAAGCAGAAATTTTCAATGCAAATGATTTATCTCTATTTTTCAACTTAGTAATCTAGAAATACCTGCTTCATTGGTAAACACATATTAAGAGTATTTTGAACATCAGTCTTAAATATGCTGTTTTGGTGAGGTAAATATTATTGTTTTTTTACACCCAGAAGTGGGTAACAACAACTTTTAAGACTCAAATTACTGTTTTATATTCTGTATAGTTATTCAGTTATAGTGCTGAGTGGGATGTACATGAACAGTGAAGCAGAGAAAAATCTTGGTTTGACACGAACCTTAGTGAAGACAGCCTCTGCTTGAAGGAGTTTATTTAAACAGCTGAGAAGAGGACCACATAAACTTAATTGTGAGCTAGACCCGCCATGAATTTCTAGCCGAGAAATGATAGTTGTGATGTGTGTGTGTGTATGTGTGAGCATGCGTGTAACATGTTTGGTATAATTTGTAACTAGCATTTCTTTTGGTTGTTACTGTTGTTGCTGGACAGTGTAGTGGTTTTGGATATTGCTAAAGTGGTTTTTAGGCTTTGTTTATGACTGAAAAAGTTGAGCTGAACAAAAATCAAATACAGAGGAAGAAAGAACTCTTGCTTCATTCTTTTTAAACTACCTCTGTGGATAAAATTGTAAGCAGTCTTACCAGATAAAATATAGGGAAAAGTGTAATATAGACCTCTGAATCTACAAAAATAATGGGGTGTAAGTAAAGAATCTTTTACTTAATAAAAGTGAAAGGTAAAAATAGCTATGTATTGTGATATGACTTTCAGCTCCCAATCTATGAAGTAGGATGGTTACACAGTTGGAACAATTTCAGTAGAAATAATCTGATTTTATTGGAAGGTATCTAAGGTTGTTTTCAAAACATGATCTTGCATACAGTTTTGAATGTGTGTGTTTGTGAAAAGATTACCTTCAAATGCTGCATTCTGAGTGTATGACTTCTGACTGTGCACACGTGCGTGTACACACACTGCTTTTTAATATGTTATTTCTTCTTGGCATTAATATTAATGTTTTATCTTTCTAGAGTTGGTAAAACCTGGCACTGTCTTTCTGAAATGATTCCATTTGTTTAGGAAAAAAAAAAAAAAGAAAAAAGATTTGTTAGAGCCAGTTCTTGCTTCTTGCTCAGGTTAAAGTGATGAGGATGACTCATGTGCATAAACATTTGCTGGATCAAATACTAAGATATTTACAGCATATGCTTTATGTACATATTTAGTATGATACTTGATGTCTAACAGAAGGAAATGGGCGCTGCTCTGCATGCATCTTTTCTTAATAAAAGAATATCAAATTTGATACATTAGGCTTTTTCAAATTTTTGTGAGGGGCTTTTTGTGAGGGGCTCTAAAACTTGCAGGCAAAAGTCTGTTAAAAGTTGGCCGTTCTCTCAATTTGTGCTCTTATCCACAGCCTGTGCAGATTCAAGGTGAGGACTGACGTGTGGGTGTTTTTTTGTTTGTTTGTTTGTTTTTCTTCCCTTCCCCCCCCCCCTTCTCCTGATGTAAATTCAGGTTAATTCTGTTGACTTCCTATTGACCTATTCTGTATTTACATTGCTGTAGTGAGGATATAAATTGGCCCTTTAAAGATTCTTTTAGAATGCCCAGTTCTTTAGAGGACCTATGTTCTGTGTGAGAAAAGTTATTTAGTTCTGGGATTTGAGATTTAATTACTATTTTGTTATTTTGCAGCACCGTGCCATTAATGCCTGCCTCAAGTAGGAATGTTTTATATTCCTAAATTACAGTCATTTATTATTAAAAAATGTAAGTGAATTTCAACTAACTTTTAGAACCTAGAAGAGGTAAATAATCTCCCTAGTGGAGACTACTGCTAGAGATTTTGTGGCAATGTATACAAGTACTGTAAAACTTAAATTATATCCTGTGATATATGACCAGATTAATGACATTATTTATTGTGAAACCAACTGACTCTAAGCCACACTGAAGACACTTTTTAGAAAAAAGATCTCTGTAATAAATTCCTGCTTTACAGCCATATCTTGCCCTCTGTTCTTGCACAAAACTCCTTTTGACTTTTGCAAGTGGAACAAGGATGGAATAATATTTCCTGGAATAATTTTGTGTTTGGTTTTAATGATTGCTCATTTCCAAAACATAAGAGAGTGAAAACTTGCAGACTTCAATCCTTTGAGGCACCAGATTCAAATCTGTTCTCTAGATTTGTCATATTAATATTCAACTAGAACTTTTTTGATTCGGTACTCCTGACCTCTCTTGATTTTTTTTTTTTTGTCTTCTTTTTGGTGTGAAATCCTGATCCCTTTGCAATTCCCATGAATTTTGCCTTGTTATTAACACACCCAAAATTTCACCGTCTGTGTTAATGCAGATTCAGTAACTTCGAGGCTGTTTCAGGTTATTAAAGTTCCTCCAGAATTAAATTAATTTTAAAATACAGGGAAAGAAGGGAAAGGTTGCTAATAAGCTTGTGTCAAAATCTGGTTTCTAACAACTAATTTGAAGTATCTTGCACAGGAAGTCTATGAATGTCTTGCAGAGCAAGACGTTCTCTCATCATGTGTTATATGCACTTATTCGTTAGATGATTTTGTTGGTGCCTCAGAACACTCTGAAAACCTGTTCTGTGTGTAAAGCATGGCAGAAGCTTGCCCATTTGGGGAAGGACTACAGACCCCTTTTCTGGGCTTTCCAGCTTGTGCGCAGGTTTCTCTGAGGCGGCCCATTTTATTTTGGCGCCAGTCCAGTAAAGGTATCACCTACAACTTCTTGTTCTTTGTCTTCTAGTCATTGTTTACTGGAACAGCGCGATTACTATGGCCACATCCTGTTGTACGTTTCCACATGGCCTTCTTAGATTTCTAGCTCTTATTAGCTCTTCATTAAACTTTCGAATCTGACATAGTCTGTGTGGTAGCAGACGCATATGACTGCAAAAAGGGAGTTTATTTGCTAGCGGGTCAGAAGGTAGAACTTGGAATCTCTGAGTGCTGGGGGAAGGGGAGGAAAGTTGAGGATTATGTGTAAAACTATTAAAATGCTATTGACTGGGAATCTAAAACAATGACGAGTGCTGTTGTTTTTACAGATACATAAACTGAAAACTGCTGCTAATGATGGGAAATGTTAATTATGTGAGAACATATTGAACTTATATTCTCTGGCATGAACTTTTTTAAATGCATCAACTGTGCTGCCTTTTATGCGCACAGCTTTCTAATTATCATAATTCAGTACAGCTCTGGCTTTTGGAAAGAGTTCAAGTGCAATCTCAACTTAACATGAAAGGAGCTCTTTTTTTTTAACGAGAATGTTCAAGAACAATTTGAAAAGATAATCTAAAAATGCTACATACTTAACTGGGTAAAAGTCAGAAAATAAATATGTTCCCATAACTGCCTATCAAAGCAGAACAGATTATTAGAACAGAAAGTTATCTATTTTTCTCATTATGCCTTTCACACTCCTACAAAACACAACTAAAATCACGTTTTCATAATTGGATACCATAGACACATCTACTATATATCTATCGACAGTTGTTTTTCTGTCAATTTTTGAAATGATAAATCAAGTGAGTGGATTACTATATTGCCATTAAAAGACTTCCTTGAACAGCACATAAGTAACAAAAATGTTTTTTGTTTGTTTGTTTTTAAAGTAAAAAAAAATCTCTTTCATGATTTTTCTGGTATTAACCAATTGTGTGTCTGTCATGTATTAAAGCCCCCTTGTAAATCTTCCTTATCTATCAGTATTCACACTTTGCCTTCATGGAGCTTGCAGGGTTGTAAATGCCAATTCTTTTGAACACTTTCAGGAGTTTTTTTTTTTTTAATAAGGGAGAAAATTACTTTAACTTCTACTTGAAATATCCTTTGACAGATTTTTATTTTTATACGCAATCAAATCATTAGTTCTTTCCCTCCCCTTCTGCCCAAGATCTGGCTGGAAAAGGATTGGATATATATATATATTTTTTTTTTTTTCATATGCTTGTCTTTTACTTTACTGCAGTACATGCTACGTTGCTAAAATGCAAAGAAAGCCCCAGTGAAACAAAATGACTTCATTTGAGCTGGCACTTAAGAGCAGAATTCACTTCCACAGTGCTGAAATAAAAGAAGCCAAGTGTTTTAAATAGCCACTCCCCTAGGCCAGAGTGTTTTTAGAAAAGCTCATTGTCTGGATGGGCGCTGTAGCAGTATGCCTGCCTCTGCTAAATCTCCCCAACCAGACAGCTCCATTGCTAAAGTTGACATCTGGTTTACTCTTTGTTCACCTGTTTAAAAAAAAAAAAATGCAAATAGATGAGAGCGCTATTGCCCTAGAGCTCCGCAAAAAATAAAACTGCTGTTGACAGTTTGTCAAATAGTGCTTCCAGCCTAAGACTGCAGTAGCCTATTGTTATGCCAGCAACAGGCAACAGAAGTTGTGGCACCATATGGCTAGTATATGCTTCAGATAAGCTATCTGTTAATTTAGCTTATCACTTGCATTTTGATATGCTTCATGTTTGAATCGCCAACCAGTATGGCCTTGAGTGTTTTTGGTGCCAAATTATTCCTTAACGTTATAGACATCACAGTTATTCCCTTGGTGGAATCTCTCTTCATTCATCCACCTCATGGTGCCCTGGAACAATGGTGATTATTTTTGGAATTAGCTGGTCTGCTTTTTTACAGGGTTGTCTTTCTGTGAAGAGATTATAATTCAAGAATGACATTTTGGTTTTAAGGGAGAAAATGTCAGAACCAGCTTTGGAAGAAAAACTAAATTCATAGAGGTTTAGAGGCTGAAAGCTTCTGTTGTGTGGATCTTGATTAAAAATATTTATTGTTTGGAGATAAATATTAACGGTAGAAAGGAAAATTTATTTTCATATTTAACTCATGACTACTGCACATGTGCCTGCTTTTTTTTTCCTAGAACTGTTTTGTGTCTTAAAATAAGAGGCAAAGCTCTGAAAACAATTTCATTTTCCACATCCTGTATTTTACCTTTATTATTTTAGCAAAGCAGCCCCTAAAACAATATGCATCCATTTAGCAGCTGATCTTTAAGAATTTATCATTCAAGATCAACGGAGAGCTCCTGAGAAGACTCGGTGGAAATTCCTTCATTTTTTCCTCATCCCACCCCCAGCTCCCCCTGGCTTTTTTTTTTTCTTCTTCTTTTTGTTTTCTCTTTCCTCTTCCCTTGGCCTAATCTGTTGCGGGGCAGGAAGGAGTCTCGCCCATGAATAGAGCCTTGCATTCGGAGCTGCGCTGGTGGCCTAGGGCTGCATGTGGGCGCTGCTCCCGGAGCTGCTGCGTGCTCCTCACTGCCTGGTGCCCCCGGGGCTCGCGGGGCACCGCGCGGGGCCCTCGCTGCCCGCTCTGCGCGCGTTGCCCCCGGCTCCTGCACACTCTTGTTTCCCTCTGCTCCCTGCCCACCTTGCCGCTTCCTCCGCCACCCCCACAATCAGGACTCGCCACCTGGCTCGCTGTGCTCATCCCCCTTGGTGCTGGCGATGGTTGTTTGAAAGAAAGCGCTGCTTGTTCTGGTACACTGCCTTCGGGCTCCCCGGTGCCTAATGACCGAGCCGAGGGCCAGATTCTCGCAGAGAAGTTTGCAGTTGACTTCTAAATCTGTTCACTGACACCATTTTTCTGGTAATGAAAGGAGGTCAAAGAGAAGAATTTTTTGTCCTGTCCCTTTTCAGTGTAGCAATGGGGCAGTTCAGAACAGTGGCCACTCTCCGGCGGCCCCTCCGGCTGCGGGCAAAGTGGAGGCGTGGGCCGGCGCGGGGAGCTGGCGGGGAGCGCGGCGTCAGGCCCTGCTCCGCACGCCCGCGCGGTGCCCCCGCTCGTGGCGTGGCGCTGAAGGCTGCTCCGAGGAGCCTGCGTGCCTCTGCTGAGACACGGTGCGTTGGCATGATCTGCCTAAAGCTGCTCTGGGGATCGCCGGCTTGGTTTAAAAACCAGAGCACTTGTCCGTGGCACGTCTTGTACTTAGGAACAGCTGGGTGAAAATATTTTCTGTCCTCTGGCTTAGTGCAGATTAGACAAGTGATCTCTCACACTATCTCCTGTGTTGGAGAGGAAAGAAAAGGGAATGTGGGGAAGGGTGGGTGTTCAGGCTTCTGATTCTCTGTAAGGCATTTACACGTCTTCCCTAGGAGCTATTTCTATGTGCCTAAAGGTGAGAGGCAATTTTCACTCCACTGACCTATCTAGTTATCACCCATATCGTGTGTGTGGACATTTTGGACTGATGCAGCCATTAAAATACAGCACATCTGTATTTTTTGGTACAATAAGGTGGCTTTTATATATTTGATATTTGTGGGTAAACTTTAGAGCCTCTGATCTAGTATCTACTTGGCTGGGGTTTCTCAGTGTTTTGCTGGTTCTGATTATTGTTTTGCGACAGTAAATCTGTAGCTCGGAATTATATGTTTTGCTCATTAAATATACTACTATGTACTTGCAGTAATTTGTTTCCTTGCTTCAGGCCATGTTTACTACATTCTTATTGACCAGTTATAGTTAAGCTTTCGAAGGGGCATATCTGAAAAATGTTTTTAAAATATACAGTGTCCTTTACCAGTTCACATGTGTTAGTGGTAGTTTTTTGTTGGTGAGACAATGACCTGTAAATAACTTGATCTCTCAGATCTCCCCAAACAATACAAAAAAGTAATAGAAGGGTAACAGAATTGTCATAGTTCTGCAGTGCTTGGAAAATTAACGAATATTCTCGTCTCTAGGATGTTGGAAACAAACTAAAGAACCCTTTTTTAGGTAGCAGGCTGCTTTTAATGGTTCCTCTGTATTAAGGAAAGTACAGTATTGTAGCTTATTTATTTCTGGGCATGCAGTACAGGGTGAAGAGCCTGCAATTCAGCTAGCAATGCTTCTGTGCCCTGAGGTAAACTCTATTTCACAAAGGGAATTTTGATTATGGTCTACTGCTCTGTAGCATAGCCGAGGCTTCAAGAGGCAAGTGGTAAATGCTACCAAAGAAAAGCTGGATAGGAGCCACTGACGTCATCTAAGTAAATCTGCTGTAGGACTATAGCCATAAAATGACTGCCAGCCACTGAGCGCACTTTGGCCTTTTCTTGTCAACTGTTTTAACTGCTGTTTTTTTTTTTTTTTTCCCCAAGCAAAATGCATTTTGTTTTTTTTTTCTTTTTGTGCTAGCTGTGCACATGGTGAAATACAGAAATGCTAAGCTCGCCCACCCCCCAGCACTGTACATCATACGGGGGGCCTGCAGATTGCAGTTCAAAAATTAAAAAGTAAACCAGTACTTTTCCGTACATGTGCCTAGCAGAATTAAGCTTCCGTCTCAAGCTGCTTTTTAGGTGCAAGGACTTGGCAGTTCAGATTACAGCATACTGATGAGATTTGTGTTGTGGGCAAAAAGCATTTTGATGCACTGGAGGGCATGCTTTCCTCTGGAAGAACTAAAGGCATAAACATGGCTGGTTGTGCATTCTGAATTAGCACAAAAACGCTTGCGTTTCCGAGTGTGTAAGATCCAGGGTGTTAGTCATTGCTTTCAGACGGACCAAAGAATTCCCAGTGACCCCTGAAACAGAACTTTGTGGTCCTTTCAAACACCCAAATGTATTGTTACCAGCTGATCTTTGATTGCATGTATTACACATAGCTAAAGAAATAATGTACACCAGCAACAGCAACTCTGGAATTTATCCATTAAAATATAGCAGTAGATATTTGTGTACCTAAGGCTATAACTAAAAGTACATTTCATATCCCATCTGCCCACTACTTGAAGCTTAGATGTGTCAGGGCTGTAACAAAGATAACTGTTTCTTTGACAGTGGATCTTGAATTCATTGTTAACATTCGCTTGAACTGAATTTCAGAAATTTTAACATCCTTTTTTTTTTTTTTTAACATAGCATTTTTTTTTAAAAAAAAGGGGCGGATAGTAAAACATATTTATAATTATTAGCCAGCACGTCCCTTGTCAGTATTTGTTTACCTGATTTATTTACTTTTTTACTTCAAAATAAAAATTAAGCATCACTTTGACTGTTTTCTGAAGTTTATGAGTCTTATGATCAGAAATATATTAAAACCAGTATCTTATCCATGAATCATTAGATGAGTCAGTTCCTGAAACCACTACAAGCCTCACAGTTCTTGGCTACAACTGAAAGCAGGAAATCCAGGCTTCAATAACTTCCTTTCCCAGTACTGGCTATGGCAGTGTTAGTGGTTAGTATATGCTGCTTTTGTAAGCAATAGGAAGATGTATGTCTGAGGAACAAAGGCACTCAAGTCAATTTGCTGAAACTGTTTATAATTTGTGGTCTTGATTTGAATGTCAGGATATATTGGCATATACTGCATTCCACCCTGCAATACATTTTCCAACAGTGATATTCAGAATATGGAATAGAGGGAGCACACTATGGACAGTTCTTGGACAAATCCCATCTCATCAGTTTACCAGAAAAAAAAAAGGAAGAGAGTTTTAGTGATATCATCAAACTGCTGAATAGTAATGGGAAAGAGAATTGAACCCATAGGAGTAAATTTGAAATGTTTATTTAGCAGTTACTTTGTTTGATGCTTGTGCAACAAACTATTTTTATGCTGTTTCAGTGCTCCAAAAGGACTTGAAAAAAAACAACCCAAACTTGGAACATGTAAAATAGAAACACATGATTTGTTTTTCAGTTGCTTTTTTTGTAGTGAAAACTGTTTGCCTCCTCATAATCAAGGACACATTGATTGTCTCTGTGTCAGCAGAGCAGTGTTGGCTACAGCATCTGTCTCTTTAAATGTGGAGTGCCTGTACACTGCAACAGCTGCTCGAGAGGATGTACTATTTACCTTTTGGAGCTAGCGGGGCCAGCTTCATGTTTGGTACAATGTTGATCTTAATGTGTGTACTCCTGGAAAGGATTCAACCCTTTATGTTTTTCTTAAATATTATAAAAGATCATTTGGTATCTTGTACATATTATTTGGTTAATTTAATTCCCTAATTAATTAGCAGCACATAAAAGCCAAACCTACCTTCTGTAATTGTTCTTTTTGTTCTTTCCTCCAAAAAATAGTCTGTTTATAACAAACGAGGAACACAAGTATTGAGAGCAATGAGGTAGTTAGGTACTGCATAGAAAAGCTATTTTTGGCAGTGTTGATTAAACTAGAATTGATGAAGTATAAGCAGTATTGATTAAAAACAAATATAGACAAAACGATTACTGCATATTAGGCAGCAAAGTTTTTTCTATTAAATAATATGTGTAATCAGCTTATAAGCAAGTTACAGGCTGGATTCCTTCTTAGCTGGTGTAAATCAGTGTTGCTAAATTCAGCTGTTTTTGGCCATTTTTAAACGGCCAAATGGCTATTTAAAGGTTATGGTGATCCCATAGTGATGTGCAGTCTGGTCCTTCTTGAATGTTGTCTGGGCTGTGAAAAAAACAGGGGATCCACACTGTCCTGCAGGCAGCTGGAGGCTGAGTCTCGTTTTGACATGAAGACACATGGCCTGAGAGAGATTTTCCCACCTCCTCTCTCTGTCCACGGAGGTCTATGTCGATGGGAAAGACCTGGAGAGAGTCAGCTCCTCGCTCAGGCAGCGATACCGGAGTTTCGGAGGAGTTTTCAGTTAGAGGGTGAGGTTGCCCTAGGGGAACGGGAAACACCATTCTCTCCCAGTTGGTAGGTGTGTGTCAACACTTTTTCTGGATGCTTTTCCAATGGCCCATGCCAACCACTCATTCTTCCCACAGTAGTGGCCTGTGTGGCCCTCAGTGGCCAATAAGGTCCATCCTGGGATAAGCCATTAGGTTTATTTTGGCAAAATGCAGTGGTTCTTGATGTGCTGCATCGCAATCTGCTCTGTCAGTGTGGAGGGATCAGATATCTCTGGAATATTTAAGTCATTGAGCTGTGAACAGGCAGATAACACTTTAAAAAAAAAAAAAAAAAAAGGTAACTGGCCTGTAACTGAAATTCTGTTTTTGATATTAAACTTGCCCAGGGCAAGATGCTTACCATGAGCAAGGAGCTTCCCAGGGCGGCAGGTATTTTTTTTCCTCTGCTCTTGACTGGTTCCTGGAGCTTTGTTCACAGCTGCAGTGCCAGGGCCCGGGCTGTTTGTCTACGCGGGAGAGAGCGCGTAGCTCATGTGTGTCCTGCCTGCTGCAGGCAGCCAGATACCAGAGCTCCAGGGTTTGCAGTGATCAGCATCACACGACCTATTGTGAATTTAACTCACTGCGTTGTAATTAACTTCTTGTAATAACAATAATTACAATAATTAACTTACTGAAATAACAAAGATGTTCTTCACACTACTTTTGCATGTTGCTTTTGGGACAGAAATTTTCTTCTTTGTTTTTTTTTTTTTAATGAAAAATTGAGCACTTTAGAAGCAGAGAATAGCCATGAATTTGCAGAGGATCAAAGCACGCGTGAAAGACATTGTTCATGTCTGTGACCATATGAAGGGCAATTTTCTATTAATATTAAATAACTGATTGTTTAAGAACAAAGAGAAAATCTTCAAGTGAAGTAAGCCTCTAAAAGTTTAAAGCGGGTTATAGTCATGCTTGCTTTCATTTATTTCATTTGCAAAGAAATGTAAATGATTTAATATTGTTTCCAAGTTGCACAGTCCTGAACATGGGAATTCTAATGCGTAAGAGCTGTATTTTTAGCAAGTTCATACTCTGCAGATGTGTATGAACTGAACATCTTTGTGTTACTATCGATCCGAGAGATACCCTGTTGCTCTAATGTAGATTTTGGTGTGGGATTAGAGGCCTGGGGCTTTGAATTGCTTGCTGTCTGTAGACCAAGTCATCAGTGGCTAGTGATTGATTCATTAATTAAAATCAATTTAAATGGATTTGTAAGCCTCATGTAACAGATTATCTTATTAACAGCATGAGAAAAGCAGTGTGATCGGCAAGGAATGTGCAGCTTTAGACAAAATGTAGCATGATTTTGACAGGAGAATTTTGTGAATTGCTGTTGCTATAAGTGATCTATGCAAATGAAAAGTGCCTTGCCTTAAATCCTACGTTAAACAGACTCTTCCTGTTGAGCGTGTTTTTTTATTTATTTTTTGTGAGACTCCTCCAAAAGACTTGACTTTAATATTAATGGGAATGCGTGTGCTTGTGTTTGTGTACATGTTCATGGTCACGGAGACATGTTAAGTATTGTCCAGGGTCAGAAATATTCTGATCTTCAAAACTCCTGTTTTTTCTTAAACTCCTCTCTTATCCTGTTAGAAAAAATTCTCAACACCAAAAATCATTTTCTAAATTACTGAAAACAAAATGACAGAAAGAACGTCTAATATTGCTTAATCTATGGCCTGGCTGCTCAGCCGTGCTTTCTAGAGAGGACGCTTGGGACAGCTGGAGGGGCCACATGGGCAGAGGGGAGTTCTGGCAGAAGTGAAAGTGCCTGAGAGATGGCAAGAAAAGCCTTCCTGGCTGAGAGAGGGGGGACTTGTCTTTCTTCTTTGCATTCATTTTATAGCTTCCTTTTGCATAGAGCTCTACAGTGAGCCATTCCTGGCAGTTATATGTATTATGCTCCTGTGAACAGGCATCAAGAATATCTGTGCCAAGGCGTCGGCAAAATCAATGGGAATTTTGAATCCAGTTTCAGACAGAGCAGGGCTGTTCCCCTGAAATCATAGGCTTGCCCACAACTTTTCAGTAATCTCAATAATGCATGTACTCTCCAAAGTGATTTGCAACCCAGGCTACTCCAGTAAAGGAGATTTTAGATGGTGCACGCTTTGTTGTAGCATCTGTTCTGCGCTTATTTCTTTCCTCCCTAGTTCGTGCTCTCTGTGCATTTGTAATTAGAGGGCAAACTGAATTAAATTATGAGCTCCCTTTTTGATTGCACTGAAGCTAGTTTCACTTCATGTTTCCTCTGTAGTATTGCAGGAAGGAAAGAATCTATAAAAATAGACAATAATAAATGGTTGCTATCAATTTAAAAATGATAATGACCTTTTAAAATGTGCACTGCCATAATACATTTATTGCCTTAGAGACATCATCCTTTCAGTGCACAGGTAATTCTTTAAAGCAAGATGTTGACAATGAATTTTGTTTGTTAGATAATCCTAACTGTCATTGGCAGTATGGGTTGCAAGTCTTTAAGCAAAGAAGAGTTTGCAGCTGGCTTGACACAGCAAAGCCCATTTTAACTGGCCTTGGTGAAATTAAATGTTGCCTGAAATTATACAAATGTGGTCTCTGCTGAGCTAGAAGGCTTTTTTGTCACTTGAGGAAAATTGAATAAGGTGTTTGGGACATGTGCTAAAATAAGTGCAGCAGCTACTCATTTGTCCTGTGAGAATGCTTGGTAGTGAACATCAGGCGTGCTCCCTAGCCCTCTCCGGAGATTCTTTGGTTTCTGGCCCTGGTGGTTCCCCTGCCATGATGCTGGTGGGCCTGCTCCCTGCCCACTGCCTCCTGCTGGCTCCGCTGAGGAGAGGGGACTTGCAGAAGCACCGAGAAGGGCCGAGGGACATGAAACCACCCCGCAGCAGCTCGTGCGAGCCCGGGGAGCAGGGGTGCTTCCCAAAAGGCCCGCGCCGCTTCCTCCGGCCTCACCAGGACCTTCCATTGGCAGGGCCTGCGGGGCAGCCGCTCCCGTGTGGAAGTCTGCGGGCGGGGAGGAGCCGGGCCCAGAAGGGGTTGAAGTCCTGGGGTTGTAGGTCTCGTCATCACCGGCACAACTCTTGAATCTTCACATATCCCTGTGTGTGAAGGGGGAGGAAACTTTTCGTATTGTGATGTACATTAGCTCTTATATTAGCGTGCCAGGTTGAAATGAGAGGGCTTGTGCATTCATTATTTGTTTTGTAAGCCCTTTGGCTGGGAAAGGAGCAAGGAGACCCCCCAGCCTTCAAAAACTATGCTGAGCAGAAGCATTTTCTCTAGAATTAGCTTAGAGAACAAGGCAGCGTATGTGCAGGATGTAGCCCCCACATAGTGGCGAGTTTAGAGAGAGGTGATGCCGGGGTAGGAGTCCTATGTCCTGACTCCCAGCCCTCAGCTCTAGTATTAAAGATTAAATGGAAAGTGCCTAGTTTTTTTCTTCAGCTACTTCATCTTACACTTCCAATTCCTCAGTTGTAGAACCACAATTTCAATTAATTGACTTTCTTCAGTTGAATTTCTACCGTAGGATTCTGGCTAAAAGGAAAAGGACATCGCTGGTAAATAGCTTTTAAATAGCATACTGCATAGCCCTGCCATTATGACTTCAGGGAATATTTTCCATTCCACATTTGTCTATAATGTGAATCTTAGTAACATTTGTCTTGTATTAAAGCTGCAAAATTTTTTGTGTGTATGTTGCAGACCTTGTGAAATGTTTTTTATTTTTAAAAATTATAAATAGTTCAGTTAGCTCAAATATCCCTTTTGTAAGCACATGCTCCTTTACAAAAGGACATAGTTGTGGGGCAGTGTTGTATGAAATGTAATTGAGTTGTGCAGTAATAAAATTTCCATGGTGTTTTATATGAAGGTCAGTGGTATGCAATTAACTGCTGGACTGGTGACGGATGCTGAGTAGGAAGTGCTGCTGCCCTAGACACTAAATGTAGTAATTAAGCTCGGGGGCTAGTATTAAAAGCATAGAAAATACATGACTTTGTCATTAACAGCAGATTTGTGATGATGTTTGGTTTAACAATACTATATTAGATGTAAGCTCATGCCTTAATTTTATGCTTGCAGTTTACAGTTTGGATGTTCAAAGAAAGCTGGTTGTTATGAAGCTTGTTGGATGGGGTCTGAGTTAAGAGGATTTCATACTTAAATTCTCTCCAGATTTTTGATGCTTGCTGAGGCAGTCTTCCCAAAGGAAGCTTTTTAGTTCCCTGTGTATTCAGAGGAGAGAGCTGTGTGTCTCTAAAAGCTTCTAGTGGGAGATTCTGGCCATCCACCCTCTGTGTCTCAACCCAGATGGAGAATGGAGGCTTTCTTGGCTGAACAGTGAGGAAAAGGAGGAGTTTATTTGGGTGGTTGGGGAATGGTGTCATTAAATATGGAAATTCAGGTGTGGATTTGAGCAAGGTATTTCTGTTTTACTTAAAGTGTTCAGAAAAATTGTATGAAGCAGCCATAACGTTAATGTTTGTTTTCCCCTTTTACAACTACAGTCCTGTGAATGAAGCCTGCCAGTTCCTATTGTGTTCAGTGCTGCTTCAGTCCAATAATGCTGACTTGGATAATTGGAGAGAATTTAGAATGTGCTTTGTGGTAGCCTCCTGTGCTTGAAACTGTCGTAGTGCTCTTGTTACGGTGTGAGGCCAACAAGGCATAACTGTGAGGAGCACAGGCTGAGTATTCTGCTGGAGCTGAACACAAAATGTCTACGTGTGAAGACTGAGGGTAAATCCTGTTTCTGCAGAAGTCAAAGTCACGAATGATTCACAAAGAGTAGAGCAGCCTCCATTCACTGGCAACGAGAGCACAGAAATTAAGGAAAATTCAGATTTGACAGATCAAGTCCCCTCCTCACCCTTAACCCTCCAATTTTAATCCCATAGATTTACTTAACTCATAGCTCTCTCTACAGCAACTTCCAAAGATAGCTAATGCTTTTGTTTCTCCCCTGTTTTTCAAATGTGCACATTTTATGGGAGGATTGGTTGATATTAATATAAAAGGGCCAGTCTGCCTTGTCTTAGTTCATCTTTATAAGGATGGTGGCTTGAAAAAGCAGAATGGTTCCCCATGGAATGCTGTTGCTGTAGGAAGCATTAAAATCAGTTGTGATTCCCTGAGGCTAAGTGCTGTGGGAAGCTGTGAATTAACATTTCAACACAGGACGTGGAAGCGTTCGTGGATGCTTCAGTGGAACAAACCTTTCAAGTCACGCTTCAGAGTGTATACCATTCCCTTTTCCAACTAAACATAATTAAGTTAATAAAATGCTGTAGATTTAGAATAAATAGAAAGTTTAATATTCTGCAATATATAATATACCAATTTCTACTAACTTCTGTTGAAAGTCATTGGATTAGAGCTCTTCTATTCTGGTGGGTTTAATCTGTGTGGCTTTTTTGTTACTAATTCTGGGAAGAAAGGTGATCATGCAAATAAAGCACAAGGCAGGAGACAGATTTATAGTTGGTGTCTAGAGCAGAGTCATGTGAGGAAATTGGGGGAATTGTTCATTGCTCAGATTCGTAACATTGGGAAAGTTTGGGAAAAGGCAGGAATGATTTTATGCAACTCATAGCACGAATATATGAGTCAATATTTGTAAAGTCCTTTTGATATACCTGCATGTAAAGTGCTGTCAGTATAAGTGACTGTCTCTGAGGTGGAGATTTCCCTACTTTTTTGCTTTACACAGTTTTCCATAATTGGCTTGGAGTGGTGAGATTGAGTGTAATTAAGTCTTATAATTAATTAATATGAGAAAGCCTGTGCAAGCACAGAATAAGTATTTCAGATTTCATGATTTGTTCTCTTATGTAAAATTGAATTAATAATACCTTATTACTTAATGCTGGAAGCAATAATTGGGTAATAGTTACAGAGTGCTTTATTATGAAAATTTATGTAAAGAACCATTTATAGGCAGTGAAACTGATGCATAGGTGTCAGTCTTTACAGCAAAATTGATGCTCCTTTGAAGTAACATGCTGAAATTGTTGTACCCCGGGACTAGAAGTACCACGTCAGCCTTACCAAGTAAGGCTACTAACGGGCTGAGTACACTTCTTTGAAATATTCTTTTGAGGACTGGTCTTTTTCTTTTAATTTAAACAATGGTTTAAAAAATTCTTACTTAGAGGTGTAATAGCAGTAATTTAGATTTTCCATTACAATAACAGTCCCCAAACAGGCTAAATAATCATATACATTATTTAGGACATATAATCCCTGAGCATGTTTTATGACAAACTGCTAAGAAACTACTTCTATCGTGTGCAGCAATTCTGGCTCTTTAAGCATGCATCAGGTTCCAGAGTTGAGGGTCTCTTTCTGAGCATAACCTACCAGCAGCATTGCTTTGTCTCTCTGCATTTGTAAAATCGAGTTTGTAAAATCGAACAGCTACTCGGCTGGATGTTCACTGCAGCAGTTAGACACTGATGTAAACACAGGGCTGCCTGCAAATGTATCTGCAGCAAACTGTGCTCCCTCGGTGCAGGAAGGCTCACGGGTGCTGCTGGCCAGTGGTGTGGCAGCCCTCCTCAGGCAAGCAAAAGGGAAATGAGTCAAAAGCTGAGAGCCCTTCCCAAAGAGGGCTCCTCCTGAGCACTTCCACAGCAGAAGTAGATGGTGGGGACAGTGGTCTCTGGTGAGATGTTTCATTACAGCCACATTACTAACATGAGGGAAGCAGCTGCCACTGTATTCACTTCTTCCATTTTGAGGGAAACTTCTTCTCACTCCAAAGCACAGAATGAATAAATAATCCAAGATAACTAGGGAAATAGTTTGGAAGGCTGAGTTGCAACCATGCAGGTGTGAATTCACTGCTGTGCCTCTCCCTGGGCCCTGCAGTACTGCTGGCACTGAGGACAGCAAGTGACCTTACACAGGTCTTTGTTGTTTGGTGCTTTTCTGACGGTAATGCTTGGACAAGGGGTGGGACATCAGAAAGCTCATTCTAATTGCTGCCTGGAAAGGTAGAGAAAGCCATGGAACTTGTCCAGAATGGTGAGAGCTAAAGCTTTTCCATGAAGCAAGCAATTCAAACCCATAACCAGATCTAAGTTTATCAGCTCTCTGACTTGACTCTACCAGCTTTACAAAACTGAAGAATGACAGGGAAGGAGACCAGAGCAGGAAGGATGAACCTGAAGGAATTAGCCTTGCAACCGTTCAGCAAAATGTATTCGTAACTGGCAGGAGGCCATGCCTTCGATAACACCAGTGAGGATCTGGTGAATGAAATCTGCCCGTGAGGTCAATGGCAGCCTGGCCCAAGTGGCTCTTGGAGGCTTTCCCTGCAAGATCAGCCGTGGGCCTGGGTAGACAGTGCTAAAGCTCCTCATCTGCAGCTTCTGCAGCTCTGCTGGTGTTCCGAGGTAAGGGAAGTGGTGATGCAGTTACCTAGTGCTAACTTCAGTCAATAGAAACCTGCAGACTAACTTGAAAAGGGAAATACAGGATAGATACTTCAGAAATGCCTCCTGCAAACGTACTATTATTGATATTTGAGGGGTATCTTTTTTTTTTTTTTTTTTTTTGTAAATGTATCATCTCAGTGTAAGATTTGCCAGAGAAAAAGCAGTATTCTCTTTTAGTATAAGCTACAAACTTTTCCTCTGAGAGCTTAAGAGAATGTTTTCATACTTAACATGTTTCCTCTCCTTGCTATAGCTCATCTGCCAGTCTGACCCACCCAAGGAAAATAAGCTGGCTCTTTGGCTGTAATTGTCAAAGAGACAAGAGGAGCGTATTAGAAAAAGAGCAGGCAAATTTAAGATCTAAACCATTCTGCAGAATTAGGCATGGTTTTAAATAATGCAAAAGAAAGGAATCGAAAGCCATGTGTGTTTCTCTGCATGACTAAAAAAAGGCAAGATAAATAAACTGTCCGTGCTGTAAACTTCTAGGAGAATTTTAGGGTAAGCTGTTGTTCATAGTGAAGTAGTGGCAGCTGCTGAATAGTTAAATCTACAGTTGAACTGCCATTGTATGTGAGATTCTTGTTGTGTCCCCTCATTAAAAAAAAATTTACCCCAAAAGGAAATCATATTTCTTCTAGAAGTGGAAGGCTTGGAATGGTGCCTTGGTAACTTTTTTCTATCAGACCTGAAGCTCGCTCGGAAGATTTGAGCAGTTCACCTACTTTTTAGAGAGGGACAAACATAAAAGGGGTGGGAGAGAGGATTACACAGTTTTTTGTTTTCCCTAGCATACTTGCACTGCCCTACATGAAAGATTTTTTTAAGATCACAGTAAAATTTAGAATGTGCTTAATATTTAATTAGGTCTGTTCCTATTCAATTTTGGTTTTGCTGAGTTTTATGCAGAAGTCAAATGACTTTTGGAGAAAAACAAATGCCTGGCACTTTTCCCTACAAGGCTGAATGTGAGTCACTATCTCAGAAGGCTTCTCAATGGAAAGTGAGAAAATAATCTTAATAAAAAAAATTACAAATTATTCAGAAGAACAGCTTTTAAATTAAGCACATAAATATAGTAGTTGCCACAATGAGAAACTTTTTCTAACAGTTTTGGCAGACCTTAAGTTAAAAATAAAGACTAGGAGGTAATTGCAATTATTACTACTACTACTGTCATTTTTGTTTGTGCTGCATTAGCATAAAGAGGCCCAAATGAGCATCCAGTCTCTGCTGTGATCTGTTGTAAGGAGATATTCTCACCTCAGGAAAACTTCCTTTTTAAATGCCTAGGCCAGGCAGAAGAGAGGCTGAATAAAACGAAACAGAAGACAGGGAGTCAGGCAAGGGAAGTCAGAGTCCTGCTCAAGTCCCACAGGAACTCCTCTCCAGGTGGGATGAGGTTTGCACTTCTGCAAGATCAAAACAAGCTGTTGGTGTCTTCTCAGAGAGATTGTACTAGACTCCAGTTAAATATGTCTTCAGGAGGAATCTCTGCACTTTAGGATACTTTAGAACTTTTTCTTCTGTTTCCCTCCTCCCTTCTTTAGTAATATCCACTCCCCCCCCCACACACCAATAGAGTGCACCTCCCTCTCACAATTTGTCGCCCATTGCAGAGCGTGGAGGTGCAGTGTGCAGAACCAAAAGAGGAAATGTGCTGATTTTGGCTGTTGACCAAAATGACCTCATTTCTTTGCTATTGGAAGTTTGTGCACTTTTCTGGCAGGCAGCGCAGTTGAAAATATGATTGCCTAGTTCATGACATGTCTTCATTGAGGAAAATGCTTGCCAGATATTTAAATGCTTTATTTAAATCCATTCTAGTAGTGGAATATACCTGATAGGCATAGGAAGCAGCATGACCTGGTCAGAGAGAGCCAGAAGAGATGCTCCGATGTTGGGGACAGGGGAGACAGAGCAAACCCACCACTCTTTGGGGATAAGACCCCAAGCTTTTAGCATCCACACATGCATGTGGGCAGAGAAGAGCATAATGCAACCCCTGTGCCTTGCACGTGGAGCTCGTCCAGCAGCTCCTGCACTCACCAGCTTGGGGAAATGGCCCCTTGCCCCTCAATGGTGCAAGATCCAGCAACAGAGTGGTCAGGTTGTTCGGGAGCCATTGCTCTGTGGGGAATTCTTCAGGGAGTTGCCTGCTAGTGGGGAGCTACTGTCCCTCTCTCGCTCCAGATGAGGCCTGAACCTCTGGAAGCTGGTGAGCAATGAAGATGTATCCCTAAATTAGATTACTGTGGGACGTGCTTTGCCTTTGGCTTGCCTAGAGGTTCTGACAGAAATGAAACCTGCCAGTGTAAAAGGATGCAATAGTCTGTTAGAATGTTTTTAAACTTTTCTACAAGAAAAGAGGGGAATGTTTTGAATTGATGATGAAAATTCACGTGACAATTAATTGTTCACTTCTTTTATGTTAACAGACCTGAAAAAGTTAATTATTCCAAGTAGTAATCAGAATATGGATGGAAAAATAGCTATCTAGATGTGAATGTTGACTGTGTGATTATATCAGAGGTATATGAATGTACATGTCCATTATAGTCTCCTAGAAATATGTAATCTTCCCAGAAGAACCTGACTGCAAATCACAGAAATCTGCTTTTACTATTTCCCACCCCTCTTGAAAATGTTTTGGGTGTGTCTTGTGCATCGGAAAGAGATCGGGTTGTTGTCTGAAGGCTTCGTCTTGGAGAGCATAAAGGCCACTGCAATAGTTGGGCAAAGGAGTTGAGCAACGTGAATGGCCTATTTCCTTTCACCAGCGTAATTGGGTAAGAGCTTTCTTGTGCCCAGCATGATTGATTCTCTTCTTTGATTTATCTTGCAAGGTTACAATTTTTGGCAACCCACTAACTATTTTGATTACTTTTGGAGACTGAAAATAAAGTGACAAAAGCAAATCTGCTGCAAAGCTGCAGATGTATTGATGGACCATTACCTTGCAGGGAGCTCTTTATGGGTAGACTTCTAGAATCTGCTTCAAGTGCTAGAGAACTTGAAGTACCACACCAGATTAGTAATCTAAAACTAAATCCCATCAGGCTCTTCCATATAAAGGCACTTGTCGTAGGACATCAGTGCTTTTGGTATATGAAATTGCTTGTCATGATATTTGTTTCAGTGTAGATGCGAAGCTTTGAATTTCAAGAAGTTCCTAAAGGTTGGTTAGCTTAGAGGTTAGCTGTTCAATCACACTCTTTTAGATGTAGCTGTAATTAAATACTAGGTATTCAAACACTCGAAATAACAAACATGCTCAAAACTGCTTTCATGTTAACTGAGATTGATCATAGATTTTTGAACAAAACAGAAGCACCATATTTAAATAAGTAATTTATCATATCGCATACACCATATGATATGGCTATGCGATGTTTTTAAAACAGAAAAAAACGATTATCTATGACTGTGTCACCAGATGGTGTATAATGGGCAATAGAATTAAGGATTATGAGACATAACTTTCACTCCTAGGTAACCTGACTGAAAAAAACCTTTCTGTCTTATGAAAACAAGATACTCGGGGACTGAGTGGATAGTGGAATTATTTTTTTCCCTGCCAGCAGAAATTCCTCTTGACCAGGAAACAAGTTTACACGTGTAGCTAGAGAAAGAAGCATGTAATGCACTTAACAATCAAATGAAACTATTTCTACTGCACTCTTCATTGCTTTTCTTTTTAACATTGAAACAAAATTGCCATTTAAAAAGGCTCTCTCCCTATTAAAGTAATGTAACTAAATTGCATTAATTTCTGTAACTTTAACCTTGCTAGTGTTCTTTGTGATAACTAAACTCTAGAAGGGGAAGGAATAAAAAGATTATATCGTCCACTTAAAATGCAAGGCCAAGCTGTTAATGATTTGGAAAAGACATGAGTAATGTGATTTATTCTCTGTTTACCTACCTGAGTTGTGCACTGCTGTAAATCCCTGATTTAACAGAACCGCTTGTGAGAGCAGCATGAATCACAGTCAGTGTTCCAGTGAGGGGGAGGCGCAAGGGAACGGGCTGAGTGGGCCATGATTTCCACCTCCATCTCTGCTTCCACTCTCAAAGTGACCAGGTGCTCAGCTGTAATCAGAGGAATCATCAGCAGGCAACAGTTTAAATGTCAATACCTGGATTTCAGTATCAACATCTGGTTCAGATGGAGGACAGAATTCCATGCCTGTTCCATAGCCACTAGCTCCAGTTGAGGGGATGCCGTAAACTGACATGCAAGTTCACTGATGACAATGGAAAACTTTGATTTCTGACTTCGTTTTCTGAAGGTCCAGAAGGTCTAAGGATACATATATTTTTGAAATGCATGCAAATGTAAATTCTGAATGGACACTTTTGGTCACCAGAGAAGAGGTGGCTGCCCAGAACACTAGCAGCACTGTTCCTTTAAATTAATGCATTCACATTAAAGAGAGACATTTAAATAATGTAAAGGGGTAAACTAGCTATGAGTTATGTGTGGTTTTAGCTGGGTGACTCTTCCAGCCTTTTATGGAAATCTCTCATCTAAAGTCCTGCACAATTATCCCCAAGGGCAAGTATTAACCCCATAAAAGAAAGGGTATCTACAGTAACACATCAGACATTACGTATCTGTGTGATGGCTGTGGTTGACTTTAGCTGAAGATGGGGCTTTATTAGAGCATAATGCTGGGAGCTGGATAACGGAAAGCTGGATTTCCTTTATTCATGAAAGAGGAAGAAAGTCTCGAGGCGAAGTGATTAACCCATAGCACTAATTAAGCACTCGCTTCGTTCTGCAAATAATGAGGCTCAGTTTTGTAAAGAAAAAAAAAAAAAACCAAAAAAAAGTAGTGGCCTAAATTTGCAGGCTGCGAGCCTGATCATACCCATTTGCTGAGGGAGCTCCGGGGGGGAAGTTGGCAGGGTCCCTCCGCGGTGGCGGAGCAGGCAGCGGGTGGCCTCAGCCCGCTGGCTGCAGACAGAGAGGTCCCCGAGCGCCCGGTCGTCACCTGCTGCTGCTGCTGCATTTACTGCTGCCGTTCGGCCCGCCCGGGGCACTGGCCGGCCAGGCCTTTGAGGCTTGCAGAAGGGGCAGTGCAGCTCGCTGGCCAATACAGCGAGCTTGTGGGAAAGTTGCTTAGTGACTGAAGCACGGTGTAGGGAAGTGAGTTAGCACGGCATTACGGGATACGGGGCTGCCGTTCTCCTCAGGGCTGGCTGCCCACTGCCCGGCTGCTAGACCTGCGCTGTGTGCGTGAAGCAGGTGGTGTCACACGTTCAGGCCACTATGTCTGCGCTGGCCTCAAAGCTCATTGAGATCGATCTCTGAGAAAATACACACCTGCAACGGGGGCAGCGAGCTACATTTTGCTGCAAGTGGTGCATCCATGCCTCTTGGTCTTGTCACTCTCAGGACAAACACTGGACTTTTGAAATATATTTTGAAGTTTATGTGGAAGCCACTGAGGTTATGTCCGTGTGTGGAATCCAAGGTAACAGCTACTGAACATCAGATAGCAGCAGTGCGGTTTAGTGTGTTAGGAAAAGAGGAAAAATATTGTCTCCCATTTAAGATATGAAGTGAATGAAACTTAAGGAGCAGTGAAGCTGGAATTAAGCCCTAGTTGAAAGCTAGCCAGAACATCAAAGCCTCAGTAATGCCCTGCTGCATCTAGGAGGGGGTCTTAAATAACTGCATGACCTCTCGTTTGTCCAAAAAATGGAGGGGGAAATTCTGACCTTAAGGGAATTGTTGAGACTTCTGACAGGTGGGAGCTGCTAGCTCTTGGGTATCAGCTGTATTTAGCTTTTGGAACTGCCTTGCATTTTCCTCTGGCTTCTCACAGCCTTGGGGTTAGAGACTAGACAGGAGAAATAGCGGTAACACAGATAGGCTGTAGACCATTTTGAGTCCTGGTATTTTATATTAAATTTCTCTTTATTCTCATTCATTAAGAAGTTGTTTTCCATGATAGTTTGAACTCCCTCTTTCTCTCTTCATTTCTTTTTGTCTGTTGTCTTTCTCCACAACTGTTTTTCATTTTTCGGGCGATAAAAACAGACAGAAATATGTAATTACAAAAAAATTCTTTGAACTTATAAAATGCAGGTTGCTTAAATTATGCAGTAAAAGGATAAAGAAAATCACAGAGCAATTTTAACAAATTGCCCTTAACTGGATTGCACAAACAAACCTCTCATAAGAAATCTTAGAAAGGTGTGTTTGAGGATGTAATCTTAGCTTGTGGCTAAGTAGAGTTAAACTTGTTTTTCAAGTTGGTTGTGTATAACTTTCTCATGCTAAAGATTGTGAGCATTCCAGAAGGAAAGCAGTTTGTCTGTAGCATGAGTTTGATGGTAAATGTTGATTACTTCCAGTAATTCTGGCCCCTGACCCATGTATAGTGACTTTCTTTTGATCTGTATTCTCATCAGCTGCGTTGTAAAATACATGTGTAGATATTTCTATAAAATAGCCTTGATGTTTGCAAGTAGTGCAGTTTTCTTATAAATCTGAATATATCTGTTCAGACACAGTTCACTCACACTTTGAAAAAATACTTTCCTAACTTGTCAGAAGCAAATCAGTTTGGAAACTTTGCACTAAAAATTCCCTTTTTTGTAAATCTGTTGCTACCACAGTCTTGGGTTCCAGAGACCCATAAAATTTCTGAACAGTTTCGCAGAATGATCAACAGGTTTACTCCAACATTTATAATATTTCTGCAGCAAATATTATTTTGTTGGTGATTACGCAGCATATACAAAGTAATGTAAATATTAGAAGAATTACAATATATTTATGTAAGGAAGTGTGCTACCTGCAAATCCTTTCTGTATAAGATCCAAGTTTATGCACATACAAAAACTGTTGATGTTCTATTACAGTTTAATTTGTTAATGAAACACGATGGACTAAGCACCTTCTATACCTCTCTGGATGTTTGAGGCTAGGCACAATTAATTTATTTGTGCTGTCTGTGTAGGCGTATGCCGACTAATGTAGTGTAAGAGCTTTTATCTTTATGCTCATAATGAAGAGGGGCAGGTTTTTGGCAACTAGACAAGGATTTTCTGATGACTCATCCTACCTGGATTGTAAAACACTTTCTTGTAAAATCAAAAAGAAGAGTAGTTTCTTAATAGAGGTGGGCTCAGCCAGAACAGTTCATATCCTTCACCATCAAGCTGAGAAGCAGAAAGAAGAAAGGCTTATCTGTGCTGTTTTGATTTAATTGCAAATGGAAATGGGCCTCAGCTGAAAATAAATAACACTAGTTGAGAGAACATTGTCATATAAGCTATCAAAGGGCTTAACTAGAGATCCTGCTTAGATTGGAAGAAATCTGGAGCCCAGGATTTGTTAGGAGCCAGGTGTGAGTCGCTGAGAAAAAAAGCCAAATCCATTCAAATGTAAAATTTAGAATTGCTTTCCATTCACGTGAGACATTAGCTGATATCAGGTAAACAGAATATGCTCCCCATTCCTGCAGAAGAAGTACAAGCATGGACTGTTCTAGGAATACACTAGTAATAAAATAGTGTAATAAAATAATAATAATAATAAAAATAAAATAAATAGGGATAATTAGAATGTATGACTAATCTGTGTAAGTTTGAAGAGTGAAATACTCCTTTTAATGAAAAAATATCGTCATCGTTTTACTTCGTAGTGCCCGTCAATGTTTTTTCTGCATGCACACTCATATAAACAAACACTCTCCCACTTCTGCTGGAAGAAACCGGAGCATTCCCTCATTCCTGCCTTGCGCTGTGTCACAATCCTTTTCTTGAATGACTTCTTGGGTAATGAAGCTTCCCCTTATTACAGTGAGGTTTATGCAATTCAGAGTGGATTATTTAAATCCCTGATTTTAATCTCAATTAAAATCAACAAGCAGAGCACTTTGATTTAAATAATTAAGTATAATCTTGCTTTACATTTTTGCTTTCCAGTTATTTTCCTAAACAAAAGCTCAATTTTATTGGTCAATGTCATTTGCTAACCAGAGCCGTTTGTTGTAGACATTCGTGTGCAGCTTACCATTCATAGTCTAAATTCTTACACTTTTAATGCTAGAAAGTGATGACTTGCATTTCTTAATAGAAATAATGGATTTTTTTTTTTCATCTCTTATGATTCTTGTGTAGCAAAATTTGATTTTTAAATTCAATTAAAATACACAAAAGCAACATTTTAAAACTGTTTTAGCAGTTTAAGTTTGATGTACTGGCACATAGAGGAAAACTATATGGAAGCATTTTATGTTTCCATGCTGACACACTCCTGATCTGTCACTTAAAATCAAGATTCTTGTTGATCTATGTACCATCATAGCCATCTAAGTGGTATATGTTTTTTGGGCAACAGATTGTGACTGTGCCAGCCAATCTTACCTAAATGTCTTGCTCATTTGAAACATCACGGTCTGTATTCTTAAATTAGTGTCAGAGAGTAGGAGGAGGAGTCACAGAATGAAAGATTAAAGGATTATATATTCTTAGCGACTATACTGGAACACATGAATTAGCGGGTCATAGCTACCGCATAATGTTAATACCTCCATTCACAAAATAAGAAGGGTGATTTCAGAATTTCAA
The DNA here is from genome assembly GCA_013398735.1 of Nothocercus julius. Taxonomy (NCBI): domain Eukaryota; kingdom Metazoa; phylum Chordata; class Aves; order Tinamiformes; family Tinamidae; genus Nothocercus; species Nothocercus julius. The sequence goes on along the minus strand of VZSV01000001.1, from coordinate 1,035,533 downwards.
GCAAACTATTTAAACTGTAAATTTGGATTCTGAATGAGAAAATAACAGTCAAATCTAGATGATATGCACTCCAAAACATTATTTAAGTGTTTGTTATTTCACTGCTAACTCATAAAAGGACTGTTAAGACAGCAAGTTTGTAGTATAGCAATCGGGAACTGTAATATTTAGTATTGCCAGGGATGTTGCACAGCAGAGATGGGAGCTTGCTCAGTTTAAAATGTCTGGATTTCCTTCTGTTTCTTTCCTAATTGTAGGGTTTTTTTGTCTTCTGATACGTTGAGGTAAGGAGTGGGAAGTTGATTCCATTTAATTCATCCCAGATGAATTTATCTGGGTTCAGAAATGTTAGCTCTTAAAATGAGCTTCTAAAAATTAACAGTGTTCTGGTATTTTCATGTTTGATTTCTTACCTTGAAAGAAAAACGTAGTGGCTTGCGTGCCTAGGAAGTTGAAGATAGCTGGTTGGTTTTTTCCATAGCTACAGAGCGATATTATATCTGGATTCATATCTGTTCCTGGAAATTTTTAGGCTTAATTTTAATTCCCATATGCTTAGAAGGGAGGGCTGCTGAATCCCGGGGTTTACCTACTGCTTCATCTCCACACAACTTAACAGGGAAAGAGGCACGGTGGCGGCCGCCCGCCGGATCGTGTGAGTTCCCGTGCTGGCCGGAGCGGGGTGGCGAGGCAGCGCCCGCTCCGTGGCGGAGCCGCGACACTCGTGCCGCCCGTGGGCAGGGGAGAGGGCGCCGGGGCGCGTGGGACGTGCGGGCCTTCCCAGCAGGGCGGCAGCCCCCGCACGGCGCGCGGGTCCCTGCCGCGGCACCGCCACTGGCCTCAAAGGCGAGCTGCACCTCGGAAATGTCAGCTGCGGCTCGGCGCCCCAGGGCCTTTATGAGAGGCCGCCCAGGCCTTACGCCATACAGGGCTCTGTCTTGCACTTCGTGAGGTCTGTGGCTCTACTTGACAGCTGTAAAATACATAGAAGAGATTTCTACCTGTAAGGGACCTGTGAGGTTATTTTAACTGGAGAAAAAAAAAGGGTGTGGGTGGGAATTAAACTGAGTTTAGGGAACTTTTTTTACCTCTCCCAGATGAGAGGATCTGGTTTGTTTCATGATTTTTTTTTTTTTTTAAAGTGGAATTCCAGCAGTGCTCTATAAGAGACAAAATATTTCAGGAATGCAACACCTGCACAAAGAAAATGAATTTCCATGTGCCAAAATCGCTCAGTAAGTGCTGTGTTGTGTGGGTAACTTGACAAAAGTTTTGCAGCAAACCATAAACATCTGTAAAACACTTGGAATTCTGGCCCCAACTTGGGACTGCTTGAGTTCTATAGCATTTGTAGTAATTTAGTGTTCCACAATATGTAATTATTTGTGTGCACCTTAGGACTAATTTTTTTGGCAAGAGTAGAGAAAACTTATATTTTATTAAAGATGCAGGAATGACTAATATTCTTTACCTGCACACTTCCAAGATCCATGCGTTTATCTGTTACTTCTGGAATGCATTTACTTGTCCCTGTACACTTGACTGTGCAGCACGGTTAGAAATGGAAAAGAAGGCAGCAAGGTGAAGTCCAAACTGCAGACATACGTTGCTTTTTTTTCCCCATTTTGGGAAACACAGAGAGGACTGAAGTTTGAAAAAATGCTCCATGTGTGCTTGTAGTGAACCCCAGGCCTATTCCGAAGTCTCTGGAGTTCAAAGACAGGTTAGGGTGTCCAAGAAGTGAATCATCGGGCCGCATGTCAGCATCGGCTACGGCATCGCAGGGGCACAGTCCTGCCCGCCATATGGCGGATGGGGCTGCGCGTGTGATTAACAAAGGTTTCAGGTGGGAATTCCCTCGCGTGCAGCTTCAGCAACGCACAGCGCAAAAAGCAAAACAATTCCTCTCTGGGTGAGAACATGCAGATACTTGTTTTCATCACACATCATCTAGGACCAGATTTCCAAAGCGTTCAGTACCGGCACTTGGTGCCAGATTTCTAGAGACCTCGGCCTCCTGGAAGGCACCTAAGTAAGGATCAGATTTTGAAAAGAGCTTAGCACCCAGCCTGCATAGCTCTTCAGAAAATCTGGCCCCAACTGGCGGTGCGGAGCCCCCCTGGAAGTGCAGGAAGAATCCGCCTTGCCACACGCGGCGCAGGGGCAGCCTGCGCCAGTCTCCCTGCAGGCCGGCAAAACCTTGCGGAAAAGACCAAACAGCCAGAGCAGAAAGGAGCCCCCCGGCCCTGTGCTGCAGATGCCGTGGGGGAGGGTCCTTTCCCTTTTCAAAGCTTCAGTTCAGGCATTGTCCAAAGAAATAAATACAGCAACATCATTTAAAAGCCTTTGGAACAATAGTCTCTTCCACTTCCCTCTCTCATTGTGGAGCCCTGGGCCCGGCTTTTGTTTATTTTGTGCTGCCAGCCTCCTGGTGCCTCATTGGTCGGTGTCTGATTTCATTCCTGTGGGTGATGTCAAAAGCTGACCCAGAAGTTCTGGGCAAGTTTGCTCTTAGCTCTTGGTTGTTGTTTTTGTGTGTGTATCCGTGTGCACAAGAGCACTTTTCAATCCTCGGAGGATTCTGTTACAGGCTGAATATTCTTCAGCTGCAAAGTTAATAAGGAGTAAAATTTGTGTCGGAAACTGTACAACACTTGTTTCATACAAATACCAGGAATCACAGGCAGTTCAGGCCCTTTGAAATTATGGAAGTTGTAATTAACATTAATTCTTGTTTTAGTAGTACTGTAACATAAGAAAAGGAAATTCAAAGTATGTATTTTATACGACATAACTGAAAATCAGGATGACTACGTGGAAAGACTGATTTCACATTCAGGTGTAGTGCTACTACATTAATTTTCTTTTTATAGCTGTGCCAGACCTGTAACACTAATCCTTATTTAATATCATTTTATCAGTTGTCAAACTGACAGTTTAAGTATTAAGTTCTCACAGAGGTGTGCATAACCACTAACTATAATAGTCGATGTTTCTTTTTAAAAGAATAATAAGTAGTGATTAAGGTTTTTGTCTGTTCTAACTGCAAACACTCCTATTGTTGCTAAACTTTGTTTTCCATTTTCCTGGCCTTAACGCTTGGATATTTTTCCTTCAGCAGCCTCTGACCCTCTCCTGTGTTTCTCTTTGTTAGATAAGTAAAAGATGAGCGTTACTTTATAAGGACATAGTTTCATACCCTTGTCCTCCGTTACAGTACAGTGCAGTTGCTTGTATAAACACGAACAGTTTTGCTTACTTTTCAATTTATTCAAATGTCAATACAAAGTTCTGGAGTTGGGCTCCCCTCCCTTGATTTCTTTTCTCCTCCTCATCTCCTCTCCTCTTCATCTCCCTCCGTGTAGGGAACAATGTTGTGCAGCATGGCAGGCACCTGCACGACGAGTGGGGAACTAGTTCCATAGGGAGGCTAAACTGATGCTTCTTATTGCACAGGAAGGTGTGTTTAAGCTCTCGTGTTACACAAAATACCATACTATGGCCTGGAAGGACATTATAAAATGTCCCTCTCAACATATATTTGCTTTTGACAGCGGGTTTTTTTTTAATTTTTTTTTCTGTGTCAGATTCTATAGAAAATATAATTGCTTGGGAATTAATTTAAGGAGTATGAAATGGCTCTCCAGCTCTTCCTTGTAATTCTGTATCCTGCGGCAAAGCCCTCATTTCCCTGCCCTTGGCCTTTGTTGAACTATCAAGGCAAAAAGAATTCTTGCCGTGATTTTCCTTGGAAGCCAAAAACTGAGAGTGCTGTGTGAATGTTTCAGAAACAGAAATAAAAGGAAGTGCTTTTTGCTTGCAGATAACTCACTGCCTAGATTTTAAACATGCTATTTTAATCTTCTCTTTATGGGAGATGCGTCTTCACCAAGGGTAACAGTGACCTGAGGAGCAGACAATCTACCCAAGGCGGCCACAGTGTGCACGGCCTTGCGCTGGGAGGCCGGGCAGCCTGTGTGCCGCTTCCTTTTGCTCCGTCTCCTGCTCAGCTTGGAGCAGCAGCCTGTGCGCAGCCTGCGCTGCGGCCTGCGCTGCGGCCTGCGCAGGGCCCCGTGCGAGCACTCGGCAGCCCAGGTGCTCCCTTGTTTCACAAGTGGCTGCATTCAGAGAGAGTCTCCTCCAGCTCCTCTGGCCCAAGGCAAACACTGCACTGCTGGAGCTGCAAGGGACTTAAGCTTCATTACAAAGAGTTTTGCAGCTGATGGTGCCTTCAGCTCTGGTAGAAATAGTCAGAAGGAAAATGATTTTATCTGCATTCTAAATCTGTTTTAAATGCTGTGCTTTTTATGATTTCCATATGATTCTTGAGGATTTTAACATCAAAAGACTCAGATTATCCTAATTGGTGTAAGAGGTTGGAAAGATTCTCTTCGTGTTGGACTTTAAAGAGTGTCCCTGCTTGGCCGCTTTTGCCCTGGCTTAGTCCTTTTGTGACGTGCAAGCTAGTTACAGTTAAGCAGATTTCCCCTTTTTTTTTAATAAATTGCAATAGCTACACTGTTAAGCATTAAAATGCAGAAGCACAGTGCTTTTTAAAAGTTCCCAGAAATAGCCTGCAATGCATTGCAGAAATTAGTGAAGCCATACTGATAATGAAAACCATTTGGTAATGGCCTTTGGATCAGTTAGAGGCTAATTTACTGCTTCTCCTGTGTTTTCTCTCCTCCCATAACCTATCACAGATAGGAACAGTGAGGCTTTTTTGGAAACTTTTTGAGAGGAAAAACCCCTTAGATTTGAAAGTGCAATATATAGCTTTGTAAGGCCTCACTCCTCATAATTACTTTCCCTGTTTAGGGGGAAAAAAAAGAAATCCCTTTTATCTCGCGGGTAGCTTTCCTACAGAGAAAGATCACGCCCGGGTCGCTGCTCCCGCACAATGGCCGACGCAGAGCGCGCAGATGGCCCGGGGAGGCGCTACCTGGGCCCGAGCCGGGAGCGGCGCCTCATGTGCACGGGAGGCTTCCCCGCAGCTAAGCCCTGCTGCCCCCGTGCCCCCGGTGCCCCCGGCCCGCGTCCCTCTAGCGAGCCCTGGAGCCGTATGCGGCTCCCTGGGGCGCTGCAGCGCTTGCCGCCTTGCCAGAGCCCCCCCCGCTCTGGGGCAGGGCGGCAGAGCCGCGGAGGGGCCAGCGGCGGAGGCCTCTCGCGCGGGGCCGCGGGGGCACCAGCTCCAGCGCCCTGCGCCGCTCCAGCCCACAGGGGCGGATGGCGGGGGCTCCAGCAGTCGGAGGGTTTGCCCCTCTGCTGGCAGGGCATCCCGGGCAGCCAGCGAGCAACTCTCAGCATCTTGCTGGCCTCCCCCTCTCGGCGTGCCTAAAAAGGCTCAGCTCCGGCACGCATCCACCCAGAAGGGGTCAAGGCCACCGGTTCACAAGAGCTTCACTTACTGCGATGTGAAGGATTTATCCAAACTCTGTTCTTCCATTGCTTTGCACTTTCAGTGATGATTTCATACTCCTCTACAAAGTAGATTAGAAGTCTTCTCGCTCTAATGGCCTGATATACAGATATTAATGACCATATTGGATGTAGGTCCTAAACTTCAGGTTAGACCCACCTTAATGTCCATTATTTCCTGGTCAATTATTGGGTTGAACACTCGAAGAAAAAGTATGTCCTGCTGTTCCAGCAGTTACTGAGAATCTGAGTTACAGATTGATCCCAATTACACCATTTTGAGCCCTCTGAAACACCTTTCCAGGTGTTACTCCTGTTGCCAGTAGCATGAGAAAAGAAGCAATGTATTCTTCCAATATCTTGCAGATGTATCAGCTGGAGAAAAATTATCCCAGGTGCTGGTGGGTTGTACGCTCTGCCGTAGTTCCTGGAGGCAGTATGGGTAAACTATGTGTAGCCTACTCACTGCTAGCAACTTCTTGAAATATTGGGCACTGTTAACCCACTTAGGGCTGAAAACATTCAATTTGTGTTTTTTTTTTTGTATAAAATTTCAAGCAAAAAGAACAAAAAGAAGATTGGTGGGAGAGGGGGAGTTAAGGGAGTATCTAGATTTTCAGCATGTAAATAACCACAAGCTTTGTTGTGCTTTTGCTGCTGAGCTATCTCTGTAAAACATTTACCTGTTCTGCTTTAATCACCCCCTTCCCTGAATGTTTGCTTTGCACATGAAACAAAGCCATCCTTAGCATTGTAACAAAATGCTTAGCTAGTGTTCATTTAAAAACAGCAAAAAGCAAAGTTAAGTTAAACATTAAAACATCAATCAGGAAAGAAAATAAGAGGATAGGTCCTAATCTGGGGAACTCAGTGCTCAGAACTTAAGCAGGTCGTACAGCTTAGCTTGCTCTGCCGCCTTCAACTCATCTGGGCTTCTGTGGCTACAGGCCTCAGGTCACGCAGCCTCCTGATGTGCCTAGCAAGATGTGGTTTTTATTATCCACATACTCTTCATTTCTGATTGGCGTCTCTGGGTGCAAGTTAGTGGAGTGTTCTTGCCCTTGTCCAAGGTAAAGTATTTGTTTGCATATTCAAAACTTGCTTTCTCCTTCCACCCCATGGAAGTAAATCTTTCAAAGCAAAAGAGTACCAGAGAGAAAAGGATAATTTGTATAGCAGAGAAAGTAAACACGAAGTATAATAGAATCCTACAGAGCTTTATGCAACAACTGTCTTCAAGAGTGGAAAAAAGAGTGGAGTGGAAAAGCAATTGGAATTTATGTGAAACTCTCAGTGGGCTCATAGACACAGATAAAGATTCAGTGCTAAATGCCTGGAAAGAACATTTCCTAGTTTGTGCCCTAAGAATAGTTGTTTGCAGACATTACGATACTAAAACCGTGGGAGAAAGGCACTATTAGATGAGGAAGGCCAGATGGAGCAAACGAGGCCTAGCTGCTCAGATTTTGGAATGTTTTCTATAGAGAAGTTTTTCATTTAATAATCAAATGCGGTGTGTGTAGACAGAAACGGCGGACCTGGTTTCAGGAGGCTCAGCGAGCTTGCAAAGCCTGCCTTGGAAAGTCCCTCATGCAAAGCGCTCGGCATCGTGCAGGCCCAAGTGTGAAAGCCAAGCTCTCCAAAAATCAGAACAACTTTACGGGAATAGGATGCAGAAATGAAATATTCTGTGCTCCACAGTGACTATGCACTAACTGACAAGATATGACATTTTCTTCACTTTGTGGTATTAAGCCAAACATCTTTTCCAGCTGTGCTCTTGTGTGTGGATGTGAATATATTTGTTTTTCCATTGTTCATTAATATTCCTGTGAAATCAGTCTGCATATTGAGCAAAACCTTTATGCATTGCCAACTCTGTGTGACTAGATAGCCATTTCCTGGGCTAAGCAGAGATATGATGCGCCTGTACTAAGGCTATTTATAGTATGGGGGCTCCTCTGTGTCTTGTGCTGACTTTTGAAGTGTTGTGTTGTCTGTAGAATTCACTGTGAAACTGATAGCAACTCAGCCCAGACAGGACCGACCCTGCCTGGCCCAAAAGGCCTAGGTGCAGGATCCTAGGGTCCACTTGTTTCCCTCGTTATCCAGTTTATGCCCAGCTAGTCCTGACTCGCCACAGACAGTCCTTTGTAAGCTGCATTATCTAAAGGAGAAGAGAGAGCCGGCCAGGCATGTGCCGTTGCGAGCCAAGTTGCCCTTCCCCTACTTGGAGTGCGCTGAAAGCCTGCGAAAGCCCCGGGAGGAGGTTTCCTGCCAGCTCCTAACCGATGCAGTGGAGGGTGCAGGGCAACAAGAAGCCACTTGTGGCTTCCTTATTCTGCATCACCAGGTCCCAGAATGCAGCTCTGCTTGCTGGTTTTGGTGCAAAATCCCTCTCAGCTCACACGTTCGGTAGTGAAGCTGTACATGGTCCTAAAGATGAGCTGAACGGCAGTGAGCTGCCCTGAGAGTTAGAGCAGGGGCAGGAAGCTCTTAGAAAATAATGTTCACAAATGCACCGTGGGAGCTAGAAAACACCTGTCTTGTTCTTGAAATTTCATCCTTTGTTGCTGCTTTGCTGCTCAGCCACCTTTTAGTTTAGTGTTGCCACCTCCCATGTACACACTGCCCTCTCCTTTGACCTGCTAAAATACCTGAAAGCATTTGAAGGATAGTCTGAGTAAATTTCCTGTAGTAAATTCTCAAGCTATTCTCAGATCTGCCTTTGCTTTTTGCATCTGCTGCTTAACCCTGATACTACCTAGGAGGAGGGAGTTATAATCCAAGTTATTAGTCTGCCTTTCGAGGATATAAACTTCATCCCTTCTGCCTGGCATCTAGGAGGGAGTGTAATCTTGAAGTTCAGCTGTCTCACCATCAAAGTTCTTCTTTAGCTGATTGCAGTGTTTTTTTCTAAGGGAGAATTTTGCCTTTTTTTAGGTAGTCAGAGACACTTAGAGTTTCTTCAGTCCGGGTACGTCATTCTTGCAAGTCTGATCAGAATGCCAGGCCTTCTATTAAGGACCTTGCTGTGGAGAAGGGGGAAGTCTGAAATACAGTATGCTTTTCCTCTGAGTTGTAATTATGTTTTTGTGGTTGCAGACTAGAGGAGGTTGGAGAGTTTCTACAGGACATCAGGCACAGAAGCTATTTTTGACTAAATTGAATCCTAAAGGATTAATTGTCCGATTCCACTGTCAGCCAGCTTTTAATATTTTTGACTAAATATCTGCGAAATTTGTTTTCAATAGCAACATGGTTTTCTGACCCTTTGGTGCTGGAAACTGCATCCCCCATTTGTGTTATTACAGCACAACAGTAGCTTGCTTCCCAATCTGGATTTCAAGGCCTGAGTGTCTGTAAACACATAGTATTTATGCACCGTGCAGGAAGACGGAGTACTTCAGCGTGCAGGAACACCAACTTCTGCATTTGCATCTGCAGTGTAAGACAGGAGGCATAGGTGTACTTCTGAGTACTTCTGGAGAGATTTGCAGACCTCCTGTGGGAGCCTTCACAAACTTGTCTGAGAAGCTCAGAAAGTGAAAACAAGAAGGGATCTGGTCCCTGCAGTCTCTGTAGCCAGTACAGATGTGTTGTGATATACAAGCACTGTAATGCTGCAGGCCAGAGAGATCTCTCCTGGAGCACTCTCATTGCATAGGAAAGGGTTGGAGTAACCTTAGGTGTCTTGACTGTGGAAAGTGGGCAAAGCCAGACTGGGGAGGTCTTGGAAATTAGGAAACCAGACACACCATTGCTCTTGTTCTATGAGTTTGTGAAATTTCTAGTGAGAACTAAATGATTCGCAAGCCCAGGGTTCTTGGCTGATACTGCTGTTTGCACAGTTTGGTGCAATAAATAACTCTTCTTCTGCATGGACACACGTGGGTGGTAGGCAGGTTGCTAGGTACTTCAAGCTTCCTAAAACAGCTGCATGTGCTTATGGTAATCTGAACTTTACACACCCATTCCCTGTAAAACGCTGGAAGTGGCACCTGTGATTCTGTATCTCACATTGACAAATTTAGCTCTTGACCTTGAGGCGATGAGGGGCGATGAGTCCCTTGTGACACCCGTTTGCTTCGGTGGAACACATGGCCCTCAACATCTCTTGCACCCTTAACAAACAAGGGCAAGCAGAGGCTGAGGTTCTTCGCATGGTTCTGCATAAGAGACTCTTCCAAGGCCCTGAGAGGGCCTCAGTGAGCCTCTGGTCCTGCAGGGCAGTTTGCAGAGTCAGTGTCCAACGTTTCTTTTAAAGCAGTAGAAAGTACAGCAGATGAAGCCTCAACTATCAATCTTTTACATCTAAAGCAAAGCTTGAAAGTCTGTGGTGAGTTTTGGTAGTGCCACATGGCCTCCCGGAAGGCTGGATGCAGACATCTTGCTCCAGTCATCTCAGTGAGATTTATGTTCACCATCCAGGAAGCAAAACTGGCCATCTAAAAGCTGAAGGGGAGTACTGGCAGCTTGAACTTCCTGCTGGGCCTGTTTTGCTCAGGGCCCGCTCTAGCAGCTGCAGCCACAAAGGCCTCTCTGTATTGCTGTAGCCTCTTCCCTGAAGTTTGGATTTTCCACAGTACATCTCTCCTTCTTCTTCACACTCACCTGTTGTTATCCCAAGCCCAGGCACCAGTGTTTTGGTACAGGCCAGCTCATGAGGGGGCCTCAAATGGCAGTCCGCGGCTGACTTACAACACACGGCCAGGGTCTACGGCCTGTGCCTCCGCAGTCGGGAATTTTCAATGTGTGAAAATTAGATAAGGCCACGGCTTCCTGGCAGATGGTCAGCACAGCCCTCAGGTGGACAAACTTTATCAGTCATGGCTTCAAAATCCTTTTTTAGGGATCTGTAGTCCTATAGGTAGTCACCTGTGACTTCATCGCTTCCCAGCTGGACTAAGATGACGTTATGTAGCCTCTTTATGGTTCTTTTTAAATGACATCTGAAAATGCAAGGAAGTGCAAAATGCCATCAGATTCTTGTGCTGAGGTTACATATTAAGTGAATAGGCATGGAGTTAAATATATGCTTACATTCATGCTTGCATGTAAGTGACTTATTTGAGCAGCACCAAATTGCTCCCACAAAATCTCCATACAGTTGATTATTTGTAGAGCCCTGAATCTTTTGGGACCTGGTTATCTATCTCACCAGTGGCCACTGTCACCTCAGTGTATAAAATAGAGGATATACTCATAGTCTAGCCTGTGGTGCATGATTTATGTGTAGTTGTTTCCATCTGGTTAAAAATTGTTACCTGTTGGAGTTAAATTTCCTGATGAAATGCAGAAGAGCTCATAATGTTCACCCTGCATCTGCTGACACTTAGAATTAGCCCGTAAACTCCTCAGAGCAAGAGCTTGCTGTCCCTCTGTGTGCCTACCGTGCCACACATGCTGGGGTCTTCATATTAGTTGAGATGCCATTAATAATAAATAGAGAGTAAAAGGAGAATGTGTAAAAGCATTCAAACGTGTAGAGATGCTTTTAAGTACATTTGTTATCACTGCAGATCTCCGCATGGTTGGCAGCTGGACTGCACCTCCAGAGTCCCTGTAATTGGAATTTGCACATTCAGAGTCTGCCTGTGATGGGTGCTGCCTAGAGCACCTATAGGGAAAAACACAGAGGGAGGGACAAGCCAGAGAGTTTGTGTTCAGCTCCCTCTCTGAGAGATTTTAGAATGCTCGCATTAGGATATGTCCCAAGGTTAAGTAACTTCTCAGAGCTACAGAAGCTCTGAGTAAATAGAGAGCTACAGTTTCATTCTGTGCCCTGCCTTGGTGAATCCTATGAAGGGGAAGCTATTTGTAGGGCTTGGAGCTGGGCTGAACTAGCTTTCCAGCTTGAAGAACACCATGAACCTGCACTCTGCGTCGTCTTTACGTCTGTACCACCACGAGCAGCCACAGAAAGGCTGGAGCTGGCAAGTGGGCTCCCTTATTTTTTTGCACATTTTACTTGCTAATCTGATTTAGTCAGTCTTCAGCATTCATTTGTTCACTGCCTGTTTTGATCTGGTTTTGATTATTTATTTGGATTGGTTCATATTTTGAATAATATTTGTGCTAGTAAGTTTTTCTTTTGCCAATTTAGCAGCAGCCATACCAATTTTTAAAGTAGGATATTTGGGGCTTGTGACTATATAACCAAACAATTATTACTTAGGCTAGTAGTTAGTAAGCTAGGTTAACTTTAGGTTAGGTGATTACTGCTGTAAGTAACACAGGTGGATAAAATCAGTAAAATCTGTGGGAGAATCTCTACTGGCAGTTTATTGGCACTGTGTAGTGGTTACAGATGATGGAGGTTAAACTGAGAAGTTCATAGCTTTTCTAAGTTTGAGCCTCTGCCAGTTAGATAAACTTTTTGCTTTAGGTAAATAATTCCCTTCTTCTCTGGGCATTGTATTCCTGCTTTGAGAATTCTTTAATTTCATGTTTCCAGAAAAATTCTGTTTTAGTCTGGATCAGCTGCAGAAAGAGGTGAAAAAGTGCACAGTGAGAGCAAGAATGATTTGGTAGGCACAGCTGTGAAACAGATATAAATCAATGTGGCAGAAAGGTGAGTTGGGGAAAGAATATGGAAGAGTTTGTTATTATAAGTCCACACGGTTAGTAAATCTAGCTATTGAATTGCATCTGTGCTGTCAGAAAATACTAATTATATTCAATTTTGAAAAGAAAATGGATTAGTAAAACATAGCATGTAATACAACATCTCCCATGCATAACAAATAAGACAACTTTTGAGCTCTGACTACAAATGTATAACATTTCTCTTGATCTAAAGCCTCATAAGCTTATCTGCCCTCCCATCTCTGTTTCACAGTGATACTGAGCCAGGAAATGCTGTTTTAAAAATAATTCCAATGTGAAAAATAAATGTCCTTGGATCTAAATCATAATGTTTCTCTACCAAGAGCCAAACTTCTATTATAATGTTCATCACCAATTTTTATTTATATATTTTCAAATAAAAATTTAAAAATGTCATTTAAGGAAACCAACGGCTAGTCTCAAGAAGAAAGCCAAAATACCTTTTTCTTATTTTTTTTTCCCTGGGTCTTTTCCTGGCTCATTCACTTTTTGGGTCATGCTTTTTTCCCTGGGTAACCCTCTTCTACATTTAATAATAAAAAAAAATGAACTTAACTGGATTTTCTTATATTTTCTAAGCATTTTATTGGCAGTGAATCGAAAAAGGCCTGTTTGGTTTTGAAGGCACTAGGTAACAGCCTGCCTGAGTGTCTCAGCAGTTCTAGGAGGGGATACCACAACTAGGCAAATTAAAGCATAGGAAGGCATAAATAATCAGATAGAAAGTCAGTGTCTTGAGGAGAAGTATCAAGAGGACTCTGATCTTTTTCTTAAAGTGTTAGATTCACTGGACACACCACTAGATTGATAGTCAGGTCTCTCTGAGATATACCATTTTGACAGCTGCTTACTGTGTTGTCCAGAAATTCCTCTAGCTTAAACAGTTTTTTTTTTTACAGTTCAAGGACTTAAAAGCTTGAGAAACTTGAATTTCAAAAATGTGGGTTTTTAATGGTGTTTTGTGGTAGCGAATTAAATTGTAAAAGTCTAAAATCTCAGCTATCAGCATGAAACTCCCTTAGCCTCTAATTTGAAACATACTGGAGAAGCAATGCTGCAAGTGTTCAGTTTTCCCAACCATAAAAGCACCCGTTAACGGAACTTTTGCGTACAGCCAACACTGTGAAAAGCAGAGGTAATTTAAAAAGGCAAATGGCAAATATTGTAATTTAAAAGTATGAATGATTAGAATCTTTTGGTCTTTTTCTTAGCTTGTCAAAATATTTTCTTGCAGGACTGAGTGCATTCAATAAATTTGACTTTTTCTGGATATAGATTTTGATAGTGTCTAACCTTTAGATATTGCACAAACGTTTGTGCTAAAAGCACTGCATTTTTATCCGACAGGGAAAATACCAATATTAGCAGGGTATTCTTGACCACTGTGGGCAGTGATACTTTTGTTTATCATAGAAGACCATTGCTGGAATTGACTGTGCACAGTCCTTCACCCAGAGAATCTGTAGAGTGAAGTGTATTGTCTTATTTACTGCAAAAATAACTCCTGAAGATCCCAATTAGAATGACAAAACTGTATTGAAACACTGAAAAACTGCACCCCGTTCTCCTTCAGAGCTCTTGCAATCTTAACAACTGAGAGTGCTCCTGGGAAGTATTTCTGCCCACGGTGGTCAGAAGAACTGAGCTGGACACTGCAGCACTTGGGCCGTTTCAGGAGCAGCATGGCCAACACGCAGCTGCCACAACTGCCCCAGGTCTTCTTGAGCTCGACTGGAGTGTTCTCAAGAAACCATAGCCTGAAATTAGTTACAGTAGACAGTTTACAACCGCCAGTGGCAGCACAACAGGAGGTGAAAGGTCCCAAGCGAAGGGCATTCCTTGCGTTCCCTTTCTGTTTCTCTTTTGCGCTTGGTGGGTTCTTTCATTGTTTTGGACCTCCTCCTTTCTGCTGTGCCTTCTGAAAATCCTCTCTGGCCCTCTCCGATTTCCCTCCCCCACTGCACATGTGACAGGGCTGGATGTCAGTCCCAGCTGTGACTGAGCAGAAAGAAGTGCAAATCCCCAGCACAGACCACCTTGCTGGGTAGGGCCGGCCTGAGTGGCGCTTTCCAAGACACAGCGCCAGCTTCAGCGGCTGTGCCGAGCGAGAGGTGCCTCAGACAGGGAGCACTCGCAGCGGCCTGCCAAGCTCGGGCCTCCGTTTCCTTTCACCCCCCTGGTGAGGCCGGGCAATCCTGGTACTGCCGCCCCAGGCTGGCCGGCGGGAATGCAGCCCCCGTAGGACGGCCTGTGGAGAAAGGCGCCCTGACGCTGAAAATAACCGCGAGGTTTGGGACGCACAAGCAGCTCTTCAGGCAGGGAGAGAGACGGGTGATGATTGCCTGCAAATCTGTGAATGGTGAGCGGAGGGGAGGAAGGAGTGCTGTGGGAGATAGGACAGCAGGCTGTGAAATCAGGATTTCTGTTGAATTTGAGACCTTCAGAGTCCAGTATAATTATGAGCTCTAGGCGCCAGACTTGGGCTTGCTGTTAGGGCTTTTATATGCATTTTGCTTTCTGTTGGCTGGACTATGCCATCTCTTCTGTAACTCTCGTCAGCGTCCAGTGAACTCACAACCCTAATGGTTGCCAGCAAAGTTATTTTTGTGGAAAATTGACACCTCCTGAAGCAGGATTAAACTCCAGTGAACAAGGAGTTGAAATAGACTGGAAATGTAAGTCAGAGCTTAAGGCAGAAATTGCTTCCTCAACAGGCAATAACTACAAAACGATTGTATTTGGTTTTGAAAATGCCTTAGTTGGTCATTGTAGGTTTTACTTAGTATTTAGCAATTAAAGATTGCCACAGTGTGGGATTGTTCCCGTCTCTCAGCAAGACAGTGTTTTCTGCTCCCTTGTAGAAGATGCAAGTCCTGGTGCATAAAAACATTCATGTTTTTGTGGAGATTACAGTTTGAGATATCAGAAGTAAGTTTTCTTTATGGACAAAATACAAGCTATAGGTCTGGCATTATCAATACAAGACAGTCATACTGCAAAGTAAAGCTGATGCCAGCATACTCACCACCTGTGGAAGAGTAGGCATTGGGGGGACGTGTGAAATGGAAGAAGTTGGAGTGTAGAAGTACTGTATTAGTCATGCTCACTCCCCTACATTGGAGGCTGCCTTTGTAGTATATGGATAAACAATGCAGACTTAAAATTTAATTTGGCAGGTAATTTGTCCATAACACTAGTACTAGCAGTTGGATAACAAAAACAGTTAACGTATTTGTATTTGACTGCTGCTGCGCTTGGAAACAAAGTTGTTGATTTGATTTTTTGCTACACGCAAATACATTAGGTGAGGTTTCCAGTATTGGCTTGCGATGAGGACAAGCCACTGGACACGCTGTGACTAGTCAACATGGACCCCAGCTCCTACGTGATCTTGCATGTTGGTTTCTCTCATTTTAGTTAGTGTAAGTCAGAACAGGGCTAGAAAGCTGTGGTTAAACCCCAGCCCTAACAAAGGCTGTGGTGCTGTGGATTCACCCCTTTGGTTTTTGTCTTGTGCCAATTCCGTGTCCTATCACCAGAAAACCACGTCCCCGAAATGAGCTTCCCGGTACTATCACTCCTCTACTTCTCGGCCTCTCCAGGGTTCATAGGCAGGGGCTGATTCCAGTCAAAACAATTGCTTGTGGAGATGGGAGAGCTTTGTGAAACTTGGTCTCATTATTTTGTATCTACAAAATGGCTCTGTGTTGGCAGGATCAGAGTCCAGCGCCGTAGCTCAATAGTGACACTGAATAAAAACTGTTTTCTCTTGCTTCTGCCTGGTATCAGATCATCTTGTTTAGATGAATATGAGGTATTTGCAGTGTCCTTGTCCTCTAAAGGTAGGATCTAAGTAGCTGCTTTAAAGAGTTATAGAAGATGTTGGCAGAGTTTCTTAATTTGTAAAATGACTTTGAACTAAAATTTCACTCTTTCAATGTATACATATGTCTGAGAAAATACATGTGTGTGCGTGCACTGCCCTAACATGAAGGAGTGGCTGCATGACAGCTCCGAAGCAGAGAGCAGGTGGACTTGAGAGAGAAAAGCTGCTAGTTGCTGAATCTCAAGGACATGTTTGGCCTATTGGATGTTGCAGTTATTAGTTGCAAAACTTGCCATTCTTCTACTTACTATAGGGAAAGGGTTAATCCTGTGGCTATTTCTTGTTTAAACAAATGCACCTGAGTAAATGAATGAACCTTTTACTTTACTGTGCCTTTTTTGTACCTTTTTAACAGAATACTTAAATCATTATATAAAATATTTTTTATATAGACGAAAGTTTTATGTTACATATGAACTAGTCAGACGCTGGACCACCCTTCAAATAGCACTGGTTTTCCCTTTCCTGACTGAACTTACATAAAGTTGTTCAAGCAGGTGGTTTTCTCTCCCTTTTCCCACCTCACTCAAAGCTGTTAGAATGAGCACTCATGTTTTTGCAGCCATTGTGGAAAATAACTTTTCATCCTGAAAACTTTTTTTTTTTTTAGAGAGAAATTTAAGATTGCAGTAGAAAACCAGTTAGTCATTTGAGAGGAATAAAATACCATAGTTAGGAGCCTGAAGGATTGAAGGTGGTTTTCTGAAGTGCATGTGACATGGGGACCACCAGAAAATTGGGGATGCTAAGGGAGCTGGGCAAACAGATGATTTCACGGCTATGTCTAGACAGAGCAACTTGTTGTTAGGTCTGTCACAGGGATGAGCAAAGGATCATAGTGCTCCCAGCAGGAAGCTAGTAACACGTAAGAGATTAAGGACATATCTAATTCTAATATTTATAATATGTGGTATTAATAGTTGCAGTTTGGCTTTTGGGGTAAAAATTACCTAGTCATGCTCAGGGATGCTGTTGCAGCAAAATTCAGGCAGTTGCAGCAAAATACAAAGAAGAGATTGTCTGTTTGCACATATGAAAACCATTCACTGCGTTTACATAATTCACATACTCCCAGGTAGATGAGACTGAAATAGTGGCAAAAGTACCATTAAATACCCACGATGGCTGGCTGCAAAAAAAGGCATCTAGGTCACTTATGTCTGTTCAGACTGCAAAATGTTATGTATGGAGGGGCTGGGGGATGTGAACACCCATCCTGAAGGAGCTGAAGGAATGCCAGGGCCTAATTTCCTGGCGTTATTGGAACGTAATTCTGAATTAGCAGAGTCGCTTGGAAGGCATCAAGCCCCGTGAAGACTCAAACCCTGCTGGGCCCCCATTAGGTGACAGACATTAAGGCGTTGGAGAGATACACAGTTGTTAAATTTAAGCAAGAATTGCTTCTATTTTTGTTGCCTTTTTTTCCAGTCTTATTGCTAGAAAGCCCATTTTCCTAATGGATGCATATTCTGGTTTTTATTTTCTGTTTAGACTTATTTAGTGTTGGCAGCGAGACAAATTGGAGAGAACTGACAAATGCAGGCGCCACATGTGTGCCCAAGCAACGCTGTGCCTGCAGGCTTCATCCTCGGGGGCTTCTCCTGTGGCCTCTGCTTACAGGTCCCCTGCCTGCACAGTGGGGTTTTTTGTTTTGTTGTGTTATTCCACAGAGCAGCAGCACATTGGTATTTTTGGTGCTGAAGACTTGTCCTCCAGCAGGCGCAAGTCACTTGGCCTGTCCTGCAATCGTAACCCTCCTGGGCAAGGGCAGACCCGCCGCATGACAGTGCGCCCTGCTAAAAGCTGCATAATTAGTGAAGGGGTGAAATGTTAATAATCCAGACTTCACAAAATAGCAGGTCTTGCCCTAGAAGAGTCGCAGCTGGAATACAGCTGGGCTAAACACGATCCGGTGTTATGCTCATAAGAGATGCTGTCGTTGCCATCCATAAATGATCCTTTCAGATAGTGCTAGGTACGTGTCCCGCCGCAGCAAGCAGCGGCTGGATTGTTGTGCAGTCACCTTCTGCAGTTGCAGGAAGAATGGTTTCTCCTGAGAGCTGCTAAATATTTTATCCTTGCTTTGCTGTATGTTGGTAATTAGGAAAAGCAAGTCAAACATGATGTTCCGTATTCTTCATGCTACCGAGTGCCAAGTCATATTTAGAATCATCTTTGTTAGTTACTACCACAGTGCAGAATTTGAGCTGGGTTAGATCCCAGGAAAAGCCTTATAATTGAAAGCAGCTGGGAGTAGATGAGTGCTACACCTAGGACAAATGTGGCCACTTCAGCATCGCGTGCAGAAGGAATTGTTTCTCAGGCAATTGTGACCTTAATGGGCTAGCGATTCACAACTGATATGTTAAGATTCACCTATCTGGTGATAAGGTGGTAACTGGTGCAGATCATGGACCCTAAGGAATGGGTAGCCCCTAAAAAGCACTTTGCAGACTGCTCTGGGTGCCAGCTTCAAATTTTGGATGGTTTGAAGCTGACAGTGTTTGCAGAAGGTGTTCTGGCAAGCCAACAAAACTCTGACAATGCCATAGATTTGGAGGCAGTTGCAATCAGAATCTATTTGGTTCCTCACTCAAAAGGAAGAGCCCTTTGAAATAATTTTAGTAATCTGTGTGTAATTAAAACTAATGGAAAAGAAAAATGGCTTGGAGTCAATGACTCATCATCCTTACAATAGCAATTACTTCTTAAGAATACAGCTTTTGGGGCAAAAATATATAGGTCATCAATGGTGATACGAAATATTCTTCTTAGTTGCATAAAGAGTGCAGAAAGAGGAAAGTCATTTGCAAAGGGAAAATTCCCCTGTATCAACCTACTCTTTGCTGAGTAATCTGTTTCAGTAAGTACAAAGTGACCAAGTTGAGGAAAGTGTATAGTTTCTTTTTAGAAATAGTTCATATAATCCTAATTTCATAATGAATTCAGACCTAGTTGCTACTTACTGTTGCAGATCTAGCTAATGTTTTGTTCAGTAGTTTCCTCATAGTTCATATATATTTTCATGGAAGAAAAAAGTATTTTTAAGTGGGTGGAGTAGAGAGTTGCATTTGAAGGAAAGCATCATTTTATCAATGTTATATATTTGGGGTATTTTGCACCCTGGGCTCCCACTGTCTGCCTTCCCTCTACCTTTACGCACAGTTTATGTGCTCCAGCTGAAGGGAGGAAAGTCCTGCCTCAGTTCACCCGCTGCATAATGACTCGCATCCGAAAAAACATTCTGCAGCTTTTCACTGCTGCTCTGTAGCTCTAGGTGAACCCCATGGCATTCCTCCACAGATCTCGAAGAGAAATCTGAAGCAAGCAGCTTGCAGGCAATGCACAGGCTGATTTAATAGCAAAAAAAAAAAAAAAAAAAAGGCAAAGTCAAACTAGTCAGACTTGTTCAGTTCTCATAAGATTAATGTGTATGATAGCAAGCATATGGAAGCATCATTGTATGCAACTATTTGATGGCCAAAATAGCACAGCATCAGAATTTCTCCTTGAAGTGTTCGTGCATTCAGAGAAAAAAATCTTTTTATTTAATTTCAATGGCAAAAATGAATGGCTGAATTAGTCTGGCTGAGTTGTAAAGGAATACTTTATCCTAGAAACGGTCATCTTCTCTCTCCTGGTGCTCTGTCTTCTTAGAGGGAATAATTGCTGATAAGTGAAACTTGAAACAAAAATGCAATCAAGTCATTATAAGTTAATGGTTTCACTCTTGGAAGCTCTGTAAATGATTTACATTTTTATTCTCAGTACAATGTTATATCCCTTCCTCATAAAACTAGATTATATATAAAATTGCTTAAATATTTCTCACTAAAATTTTGCTGAAAGTAGTGCTATTTGAGCTCCTCAAAGAACTTAAAAAATTCAAAAATACCTGGATATTGCAGCTACAAAATCTGCAGTATGAATCTTGTTTCTTTTTAAATAAGAGTTTTTTTTAAAAAAAAAAAAAGAAAAAAAAAAGAAAAAAGCTTGAGCATATTGCTCATGAGTTGCCCATATATTGCAGAGATGCATTAGCTGGCATTATAGAAGCTTTAGCTTGTTTTTTATTGGAAAAATTGGAATGTTGTACAAAAGCCCCCTTTGAATACCTAGCTGCTTTAGCTAAGCTCTTGCTGCCGTACACTGCTTGGCTTGTTAGGAGACGGCTCCTACCTGGCGTTTTCCAGGTGCTGCTTCTTGGTGATTCAGAAGCAGTTCTCCGTGTGCCTCTGGACGTGTCATGACTTTTCTCCAGCTGGTTTCCTCAGTCAGTAACACATTGACCCATCATGGAGATGTACAGATGAATTCTGTACTGACAGCAACAGTAGTACTGGTTTTGTTGTCATTGAGGGCTAAACAGACATCTGTTAGGAACAACATAAAATCTTAGGAAAATCCAAACTTTCCACTCATTCATATTTACTTGAATCAGCCCAGAGAGAGCTTGGGAAAGCTGGACGGGATCTGGGCAGTCCGACAGCTCCATGGAGCTCAGGAAGGAGAGTGAGGCAGCCGGGCATCGGGGAAGCCTGGTCTCCAGGCTCCCTCAGGGGACAGCAGAAGGACAGCAAGCCTCTTCTTCCCAGCCCTCAACGTCTGCTCTCCCTTCTCCTTCTGCGCATCTGAACGTACACGCGTGGCTTCTGCCAGGGGTGTTTGGGCATCAAACCACCCAGCAGGCATGTGAGGAAAAAAATCAAGAAGGGGAAAGAGCTCCTCAGGCATCAGACGTAGGAAGGCTGGTTTTAAGAAGCCTGATTTCCTGTTGGCTTCGGCCATGACTGACTGCGCGTGCCAGCTGAAGCTGGCTTGTCACCGGCATGGCTGGGTAACTGCATTATCCTGTGTCTGGCAGAGCATATGCTCCAACTGCAGGTCTTCCCTCTGTAGGTGCCTTTGACGCTCTATTTGCTATTTGGCTGCTGAGTTTCATGACACCCCCTAGTCCATCCCCTTGCCTCAAACAGGGCTACCTGCGAGCACGTCATTGCCGAGACGTTTGTTTCACGAGCTCGGCACACGCACGTAGCAGTGCGGTTCCCTGCCGTCTCTGGCCAGTCGATTCTCAGTAGGGACAGAACGTTCTTCCAAATACCTAACCTACATTTTTTCTTGGTGCAACCTAAATTCTTTACTACTTACCCTATCCTCTTAGAAATGGCAGAGTTTCTTCTCTGCTTCTTTGCTGTTACCTTTTTCTTATTTGAAATTGGTTATCACCTCATATCAATCTTCTCTAAATCTAAACAAACGCAATTCCTTTCCTGGTAGGTCATGTTTTCTAGATCTAATAACTTTCATCCTCTGGATTCTCTCCAAGACTTCTTTCCTGAAGTGTTAGTGCTCCAGCTGTGGATTTACATCTCTGAACAAAGCAGAAGGAAAATCCCATGGGCCTGTAACTTTTCAAGTCTTGAGAAAAAAGTTGCCATCTGCAAATTTTGAATTGGTTGGTTTTCACTCATCTGCTCATTATTATCTTGATATTTATAAAAAGCTTGTTGGATTCCTGGTCCCATTGTTTTTCCATAATTGAAGTTAAGATGAAGTTGTTCACAAACTAAAAATAAGACATTCTTAAAAGCATAATTAACCATTTCAACCCTTAAAATCCTTTACCTCAAGAATGAAGAACTTTCTCAAAGATCTGTTTTAATACCAAGAATATTAGGCTAGTTACAGTAATTATTTGGTAGTGCACAACTACCCTAGTGCTTTCTAACCTGAAAATTCTTAAAGGTGCCATTGCAGGTTATCTCAAAAATATTTGAATTTGATCTCCTTCAAGTGGGCAGAACTCAGAAAACTGGACAGAAATGATCCTTTTCTTTTTGTCAGACATCTCTCAGAAATAGTGTATGTTTTTAATCTTTCTTGTGTTCCTGGATCAATATCTGCAACGTATTAAACCTTTGCTAGTTTATATATTTTATATATAAATATATGTGTAAATATATTTATTATATATAAATATACCGCAGTGAAAGCAGCATTCAGCACCTATACAACAAAATTCAAGAAAGCAGACTATTTGAATAAACAGAAAAAATGCTGAACTTTCGCAGAATGTTGTAAAGTAAGGTTCAGTTCTGAAGGCTCTTGAAAGACAGTATTTGCATGTTAGTTCATAATACAACTATGGAAGGATATGAAACATATCTGGGCCTTAAATCTGCACTTGTCCTACATGCCTGTGAAGACTATTGATCTCAGTTGTTGGTCCGTGAGCAGCAACTTTCTGGGCAAGTTCAGGTTTGCCTTGCTTGTAAAGTGAAGGCATAAGAGAATGCTTTATTCACACAAAGAAATAATTCTCTTGATGTTTCAGGTTGCCATTTAGTTTTGATTAAATTCATTGGTTTTGATCAGCTTTGACAAAAACTGTCCTTGTTTTTCTAAGTTTTTAAAGTAATGTTTTAACCAAGGACGCATAATGAAAATAAGTAATTTTTTTGTACCTCGTTAAGCTGCGTTGAATGAATGTTGTCTATAAAACTTATTTATAAAACTTAGTATTGTCCCTAACAGTTTCTCCATTACTAAATGGAAAATGTCCTGTTGTTTGAGGGAGGGACATCTCTGTTGTGTGTTGTGCACAGGGTCTTCATGGATATATATGTGAACACCAGCCACACTAAATATTTACCCAACAGGAGAGCATAGAAAGCAATTGTAACAAAGATACGGTCGGTTTACAAATGAAAGAATACGTGCATAGAGGGAAGTGTCTTGAAATATGTAAGAGGGAGAGGCTGGTTTTAAAGAGATCTCTTAAACTGCAGTAGTGTGCTTTAAACAATCCTAGAAGGTACAAAGAGGTCAGCTAAAATCTGTTTTTATGGGTTTTCTGAGCAGTACTGAAGAGTATTAATATTTATTAACAGAACGTGCAAGGATGACATTGGTTCTGTATTCTGTAAATTATCCATTCAGCTATTATGGAACCCTACACCTTGATGTGTGCAAGTGGATCTTCTCTACCACCTTTTCTTTTTCTTTCCTTTTTTTTTTTTTAATTGCCTCCAGGAATTTAAGTCTTTCTCCACCACAAGTTGATATTTTATGATTTGAATTTTGCAAATACAGGGAGGACATTTTTTAAATTAAAATTGGGCTGGAAGTCCAAATATTTCAGATGAGGTTTGTAGCCCATTAGAAATGTGCAGCATAGCTCATCTATTGACAGCTTGTAGTATTTTTGATAATCATGTCGACCTCCGGCATAACGGCTCTGAAATATTTCCTCACAGCTGGGTCCTTAGAATTCAAGCTAAGGACGAAGTGGAATTGCCTTTTGATACATAGAGCTGAGCTGGAAGTGATTAACTGAGTAGCTCATTATATTCCTGAAATAAGAGGAAGCCATTTAGTGCTTGTAATACCACCGTTGTATTTCCTTTTATACACATATTTTTTTTGCTCCTCGGTCCTCTGTTTCTTTTTCCTAGCAGGTTTCTCCCCTCCTATCACACAGATGTTTTTGAAAGAGCGCATGCTTATCTTGCATTTTAGAGGCAGGTAGAGTAGCTACTACAATTGCCTCAAAATGATATCCAAGTAGGTAGAAAGGAAGGCAGATAGCACGTTAGTGAAAAATCACCAGTAAACACAAGGCAAGATCCAACTTGAATACCAAGTAACATTAATTACTTTAGAGCCTCTCTGTTTTCCTCGTGTGCATTATAATTATTATTTCAGCCTAATGTAGTAATAAGGGTTGGTTTATAGGGCGATAATAAGACTTGGGGCTATGACTCCGGCACATTTTGTAAGCAGAATATGGGCTGGGCTGGAAAGAAAGATCCCTGTGGCTGAGCTGTACGTTGCAGAAAGAGGTGCCAGTGATCGGGGAGGTGAATGATTTCCTCTCTGAGGCACCTCTGAAGGACTGACCCAGTAAACAATACCGCTCTGTGCTGTCCTCTGCTGAAATGCTCAGCTCTGATCTCCATCATGTGAGACCCATAAAAGCTCCAGTAGTCATTTCTCCCTGCACTGTGGCAGTAAAACCGAAACCCTGCTAATTATCCCAGTCAACATTTAATCACCTCTCGTTTACCTAAAATTCCCCATGTATTTGAAGGCTTAAGTGGAAATGATTATTTTCTTTTAGTTCTTTCCCAGGATTTAGTGGGTGTGTTTTTGTTAAATCTTGAGCACAAGGTTCAAATCTGGTGAGGGTTGAACCAAGCCCACCGTCCTCTGAAAATTATGGGAGAAAAAAAAAGTGTTTTGGTATTTTACAAATGTTTAGGTCTCCTTTTTTATGATAAGACTTTGTAAAAAAAAAAAAAAAGGGTTACCTTTTGGAGTGCTCAGGCTTACAGTAAGTGGTGTATTTGGCCAGACTTCCCACACACTTAAAATTTGCATGCAGTGCCCTATGAATCCATCTGCTGCCTCATTATCAGTTATTAAAAGGTGTTCAAGACACTGATTAGCCTTGAGATTACCAGTGGGTAGGCGCTAGCATTTTAAGCTGTGCTGAAATGTTAGGACCAATGTGAAATTAAGAAACATGCAAGTAAGGAAAACAAAGTTTTTGAGGCTTCCCTTCCCATGCAGTGACGCAAGCCTCTGGAAGTGCTCCACACGCACCCGTAACACGCCATGCGTAGCCTCTGATACACTGAGTTGTCAGGGTTGGGTTATCTCTGGGGATCGCTGAGTTCAGAGGAGGAACTGTGGAAAGGACCTGCTCTCCTCTCCCCTTGCAGAATAAGTAGGTTATAGTATATGGGGGTTCTGAGGGTTTAGTCCCCTAACTGAATTTTTAAGAGTGACTCGTGTGTGCATGTGCGAACACTCCTGTCTATTTAGATCAGTTGGAGTCACCAAACTTCTTCTCTCAAAATAAAACTGCATTGTGCCTAGACATGTTGGACCAAATCTGTTCCTGGTGTGATTTCACTGACATCCCAAAGAATTACACTAGAAATGAATTTGGTTTGGTATGGCAGCTTTTTGGCCTGGAGCAAATCCTTATAGCAGAGTTGTATTTCTCTCAGAAATATAAAAGGAACACTGACAGCTCTGTAGCTCTGGTGGTGTGAGCAGGTGCAGCTATATTAAATTATTTCTTATTAAATTGATTCAGCAACTTGAAGCTTGTAATTTTGGTTCTGTTATAGTTCTGTGACAAAGACCTTTTAAAACAGACAAAATATGTATTTTTTTTCATAATCCCCTTGGTATTAGCATTTTAAAGATTTTGTTTTGTGTGTATCTCAGATTCTGATTGTGCTGTTTATTTGGGTAAGATCTAAAAATTACAGGCTTTTGCAGTTAATCACATCGAGCTGTGTCATCGCTAGTGTAATTCCATTTACTCCACTGACATCTGGATGAATGTGAACAATAGTTTTTGCTTTTGTTTTTAGGTTGAAGTGGTTTTAGGCTGTGGTGGTCACTAATGGTGTAAATTGGTTTATTTCCATTCCAGTTAGTGGAAATATGTTGATTTATCCCCCTCCTGAGGATCTGGCTTGTTATTTTGAAGTGCCAGTCTTAAGCCAGATGAAAAGTCACATGTTGCAGAGCTTTGCCCAATATTAAGACCCACTGTGACTCTCTGTAAAAAATAACTTGATGCTATATGCATTCATATAGTAACACACAGAAAATAAGTGGGAAAATCCCATTCCAACTACCATAGCCTTGCACCTCCGCTGGCCTGGGGTAGAACGGTTAATAATTTTTTACTTTTCCTGGATGCTTCCCACGGTTGCATTATTGCCATTACTGGTCAGTTGCTGTTAAGTTAATTTAGAATCAGAAATAGCCAGAGATGTTTACATCATGTCTTTAATGTCTTTTCGGGTTGTTTGTTTGTTTTGTAGGTTTATTTCCTTTAAGACTCCAGGCTTAGGCTTGGAGACCCCAGCCATCACCATTGAGCCCAGCAGCTGGAGCGGCAGCGAGAGCCCTGCCGAAGATATTGAAAGAATGAGTGATTCTGCAGATAAACCTATTGACAATGACGCAGAAGGTGTCTGGAGCCCTGACATTGAGCAGAGCTTTCAGGAGGCTCTAGCTATCTATCCACCGTGTGGGAGGAGGAAAATCATCTTATCAGATGAAGGCAAAATGTATGGTAAGTGGTGCGCATTTAGCCTTTGGAAATAATTGTCCCAGTGAAAGCCATAAAGCCCGATTTGTTTTTAGACAATATTTCTGGCTCTGATTTTGATAATGCTGGAACAAATCTTGCAGAAATCTCTGAAGTTGAGGAGCTCTGCTGGGCAGATGGGTCGCGCGGGGCTGGCCGCACCAGTCCCTTCGCCACGGGCGCTGCAATGCAATGTGCAGGTGCAGAATTGCAGACCTAATGAATGCTGTTATGGGGCTGAATGGGAAGGGTTAAAAGGTTTCAAATGTGTTGCTACTTCAGTGCAAGAAGTACCTTCAGTGCAAGAAGTACCTATTTTTATTTATTTTTTAATAAATGGTATATGAGAGGAATGGGAAATACCACCTGAGGGCCCACGTGACGGAATCTGCAATGTGAAATTGCAAAGTGATAAAGTTCTTGTCATGTTCAGGAGTGTCAGTGAAATATGTAAGTTAGGGCTGTGGGTCTTCCCCTCACCCCCCCTTTCCTTTTCTCGGTGCCAATGGCTGTAAATCAGGTGACGTGCTGCCAGCATCTCGTAAATACGCGTTCCGTCTGGGAACACAGGCACGCGGACAGATTATCCCAGAGCATTTCGTTTTTTTTTTCCTTTCTAACTTAACGTCGCTCTCTGCTCCCAAGGCCTGTTGCTCTTTCTAACGTTCCTGCTCGCCAGCCTCGTGTGAGCGGCGCAGGCTGCCCTGGCCCTGCGTGGCGGGCGCGGGTCGTCGCTGC
>VZSV01000001.1:982122-1008405 GCA_013398735.1 Nothocercus julius | reverse complement strand
GCTGCCGGGAGGCGCTGCCGGGAGGCGCCTCCGCTGCCGCCCGCGCGAGCTTCCTGCTTCCCTGCTTCGTAGTCCCCCCCTCCCTTTTCTTCCCTTTCTCTCCCTTCCTGCGCTTCAGAATATAATTTCTCTTGTGCTCTGCTTTCCGCCAACTTTTGTGTCTTTTGATTGCGGGTCACCGCTGTTTTTGTTTTTCCTTGGAAAAGGGGGAAAAACTGTTTAATTAGAGGGTTATGCTCTTTCTAGGAGGACATAAGTGTGTATGTACAAACAAGTTTATTGTATATTTATGGTTGAGAGCTATACTTTCGCTTGAACAGCCTCAACTGCCAAAATAATGTTTGGCTGCATTTTTTTTTTATCAGGATCCCTACCTCTACAGTACATCACCCCTGAAATCTAGTTTCTGATATTCTAAAGCATTATTTGAGATATTGTGTAAAAGAAAGAAATGAACTTATTTTTTCCATGAAAGGTTTTCTTTGTGTCAATCACTCATTTTAAACAGTTCTCTAATCCTGAATATTAACGTTTGTTAATATATATATGCAAAAACCATCTATGCAGATCAATTCCCAATTAATAATTCTACCTAATAATACCATACATATATAGATGTGTATGCTATTCATTCTTATCCTAAAATAAATGTTGGTAGTTTTTAATCAAAAATGAGTTGCGCCTCTTATGATGAAAGCTTGACTTAGTGTTGCCTTGATTATGAAGAAGAAATGTGTTAGGAAGTGCAGAATCCTATGCTAGCAGAATTTACACCCTGACTTTATAGTGGATGAACTCATGTTTTCATTCTTCAAGCTGAGTAACTGCTTTGTAGTGTTTGAGGATTTATTGAAACCATGCTAGGTTTCTGAGGACTTTATAATAGAGTCTTATGGCCCTGAGAGCATAATTGTTCTCCAAGGATTTTGAAATCAAAACAGTGTAAGTGTTTTAGATTCTGTGTGGCATAATGAAAATAATTTAATGCCTTTTAGTGGCATACCAAGTTTATTTCACTTACAAGAGAGACATTGCAATATCTCTAAGCGTCCATAGTGTAGGGGGATATTGTAATGTGTCAGTAATTCATGCGCCATGTAAGACAAAAGGTCAAGAGAGCAGCATTTCATTTTCTGACTGGAATTAGCTTTAGATATAGGCACTAGAACAAATATGATCTTTACAGGAGCAAATATAATGATCAGTTTGGGTGGATTAAGTTAAGCAGTGGTACTTTTTTATTTTCTGAGAGAGACTTTGAGAAGGGCAGAGATTTTGCTTGAAGAAACATTTTAAGTCTCTGCCCTTAATTTAAAGAGAACTTTGCAGCGCTGGTTTATGCCGCAGCCAGCATTTCTTCCCTGCTCCTCGTGGCGATCCACAATGATCCTTTGAAGTGACATCTCCAAAGCTGGCTGTGTTTGGCTTGCCTGACTCTCCCCTTGGAGGGGCCTGGAGGATTGTCTAAGTAGGAGGGGGCTCCTTCAAATTGCTGAGGCGTCCAGGGGGCAGGAGGGCCGGTGGCGTGTGGGGCAGGCAGGGCCACCGAGGCAGGGCCGGGGCAGAGCCACCCCGGCAGTGCTGGCGGCGTCTCAGCCTCCGTTCTTCCCCTGCAGCTGCGCTCTGCCGTGCGGGAGCGGGAGGGCCCGGGGCGCTTCCTCCCGTTCCCTTGCCAGAGGAGCGCCGTGGTGCGCCAGGTGAGAAGGAAGGCAGCTTTCGGGTGGAGGGATGACCGGCCTGCGTGCGAGGGGCACGCGGGGCAGCCTGGCTGCGCGTGGCCTCAGGCACCTGGCCCTCCCAGCGGTGCTCACGGCCCATGGAGAAAGTGGGGCCGTGGGGCAGTTGTGTCCCATGGGAGGCTGACACCAGCACAGTAGCACAGCTCCTGAAGAGAGCCAGGAGGGAGGAAGAAAAAATTATTCTATGTTTTTAAATGTATAGAAAGTAACTGGATAAAAAACAAAGATGCTTCATTTGGCTCAAAGGGTGAAATTCCAGCAATCTTGATTTGGGAATTCTTGAGAGAAAGGGAGTTTGAAGTAAAGCCAAATCACTAGTGATAAGGCTTCTGCAGGAAAGAGATGCCAAGTATTCTGTTTTTTTCCCCGCTAGGTATGCATGTGCATGTGTGGCTGTGAGAGTCTTTGGGTTTGCTACTACTGCAGTATTGCCATGCAGTAAAAATAAATAAATAAATATGAAATCTTGCACCAGAATAGAGATACTTATCCATAAACTGATGCTCTGCTTCTTTGGGGAAGCAATTGAGCAAAGGCCAAGCAAAAGACAATCCATTCTTAGATCCATCTTTCATGCATTGTTTTGCAAGGTATTAGCAAGATTTTCTTTTTGTGTGTTACTCTACTAAAAAAAAAAAAAAAATGGAGCTGTAACGCACAAATATGAAGTGGGACACCCAATAATTTAATTCTCCTCACAGAGATCAGTTATGGTGACTTTCTCGGGTTTTGTTTATCTAGCACAGAGTAAAACTCTAGCCCATTAGAGGGCATTGGCTGTCCTGTATTTGTACTTCATTCAAACTGTCAGTCTCTTTCTGCTGACAGTTCAGTTACTTGTAACAATTCCTGTGAACTCACTTATTGGCAAGATATTTGCCTGAGCTTGTCTTTGCTTCTGGAAGAGTATTTTGGAAAAAATTGGAATGAAAGCTGCTGGGAAATGCAGCCCTACTTTTACCCCGGTGTAACACTGAAGGCACTGGAGTTACCACAGCAATGGATTTGGCCCCCTGTGTGTGTTTTCACCCTTTTTTGAAATGTATACCAAATCTAGACCAAGATATCAAAGCAAGTTAAAATTGCCGCTATGTGTAAAAATGCCTGCAGACTTGTCACCATCAGTGTTGCTGACTTAACTTTAAGGTAGCAAAGATGGCTTTTGCCTTCAAAAGAGGAAAATAGTTTGATCTTCAATTCTTGATCTTCCAGGTTCTTCAATCATGAATCAAATTAGTCATCATGATTTGCATTAACTCACAACTACAAAACAAAACTGCTTTAAAGGGTATTAGTGATTATTTTAAAAGAAAGTTTCATAGCCCATTTAGTTGTGTTATAAAAATAAATGAGCACTATTTAAAATGAGAAAGTACACAGCAGCTCTTCAGAATGGTTATAGGAATTTGTTAGGTCAGGCATAAAATTTCTTGACCTAAGTTACTATGATAGTAAAGGGAAGATGGTACTTTTGTCAAAAAAAAAATTCTGCTCAGATAGTAAAATTTTTGCATGGTGAGTAAAAAATAGCCTTGTTTCCAAAGCATCGTCTTTAAATTGGATATTAAAATTGAACTTTGAGCTGGTAAATTAGCAAAAAAAAAATCATATCTTTAGAGCTTATGTGATTCTGTAATCACTAGTCCTATTCTGTCTTTCTGGGTTGCCATTAGGAAACCAGCTAGCTTTATGAAGAATAAGGTAACATGGTACAAATTATTTTTACTATCGCTTTTAATTTTAAAAGTTCTATGCAAGTTACTGCTTCTATAACGACATCAGTACCTTATAAAGTTTCCACAGTATTAAATGTATTTGAATGTGAATAAGGTATTTGGAGTGATGAAATATCAGATGTGCAGTATCAGGTTGCGTATTTATTCATCTGTTATTGCAATCATTGTATAAAGATACGCTCTTTTTTTTTTTTTTTTTTTTTTTTTTTTTTTTGTCTCACAGCAACATACACAAAATGCACCAGAGATAGAGCACCTATTATGGAAGTTACTATTTAGGTTAGTGAGATTGTAAACAAATCTGTCTAGAAGCATTCTTGCAATGCTGGGATCGTGCGCCGTGTTACGTCACGGTGCTGTGCCTGCATGGAGGCGGGCGGCGAGGCTGTGCTGAGCAATCTGAGTAGGGCGCAGAAAGCGAAGGGCCAAGGAGACAACATCTGTTTGAAAAGTTACTACTTAAATTGCTCAGATTCTGAACATATTTGTCTATAAATATTTTTTGCAAT
Source organism: Nothocercus julius (assembly GCA_013398735.1). NCBI lineage: Eukaryota > Metazoa > Chordata > Aves > Tinamiformes > Tinamidae > Nothocercus > Nothocercus julius. The sequence continues at coordinate 1,004,421 of VZSV01000001.1, read as the reverse complement.
CTGGTGATGTTCTTGCAACATCATCGTGCTGTGCTTGCAAGAAAGCAGTCTGCACGTGCGAGCTGAGCAGGGGGCACCACTGTTGTTAGAAATCACGGATGTCAGGCTAATGTGTAGTCTAGAATTTCTGCAATATGGGAGAACAGAATTTCATTTTTGAGCTTTCAAGAGCAAATTATTAACAGTTTGGGACAAAGTGATATATTCTTAAATGATGGAGAATCTTTCTTTTCGCTCTGCTGCAAGCAGCCATCCTCAAGGGAAAGCCTGAGTGGGACTGTAAAAGCCCTATGTGATAAGCGTTTCAGCTCCTACCTGGGGAGCAGGCAGCAAGAGCAGCCTGTGGAAAGCACCACATCTGCCAATGTGAGTAATGTTGTGCAAGGTCACGCGTGGCACAGCAATCATGTACTCTCTTTGCCATGTTGGGTAGGAGAGCAATGTATTCCAGAGGAAATCAGAATAAGGTATACTGGGAGGTTTTGCTGAAAAGAATTTGCACCAAGAAGAGCAGCAAGTGCTTTGGAAGTGTTTTGTAGCATTCTCTCTCTTTTATTTTTTTATGCTCTCTATACCAAATATCTTCTCTTCAGACATCTGTGTAGAGGAGGACTCACAGAAAGTTTTTTATAGGCTGTTTATGGGAAGCTGTGTCAAGGTAACTGCCTAGCTCCTATGCAAATTTACTACCCTTTTATAGAGGACTATTAGCACCACTAGGGTTTGCCTAGAACTAAGTGGAAGATACAGGAACAGGTTCAGATCAGGCATTTCACCACTTATGAGTCATTTAATGGCTGTTTCTATTCAAATGACTATAGTAAGTAAAGTAAGAGGATGTTTTACCTTTATGGCAATGTGCCTTTAGTAAAACCCTTGTTTAGAAACGACACATATTAGAATGAGAACATTGAAGTGAAGCAGCCTCACTGGAATACCCATGATACATTTAGGAGGTTGTCTAGTATGATTTATATGATTTCATTTGCCTTCCAGAACTGATTTCACAAGCTGAACTTGTGATGCTGTAGTTGCAGAAGGCATAGTTTGCAGCCTTAAGAAATAGGGCTGTCACAGCAGGAGGTAGTTGAAACAGCCCTGATCAGACTGATCTAGTGTGTTAGAGTTGGTTGCTCAGTATTGAGAGCTCAGGAGAGTTAAGAGCTTGCATGTAGAAAACATTGTAATACTCATCTATTCAGTCTGATTCCTTGAAGAACTCACATCCATCGGGAGCAAGTCAGGTGCTGTATTTCTGGTTCAGACAACCAGGTCAGTCAAATAAGGCCCCCTTCCGCTCAGGGGTCATGCTGGACTTTTTTGTTTGTGTTGATTTTAATGAGACCAATATGAGATTATGGTAGATGTGCCCTCTGTCTTACCAGCTTCAAATACCAGCTGAAATGTCTTGCACAAAGAATCCCCTGACCATATCCACAGTAAGGTTCATATGAGGACATGGACAGTGACTTATATTCATGTTAGACTTCAGTGCTCTAGGCATCCTTTTGGAAGCAGAAGAGGTAGAAATGTAGAAACTATTGTTTTTGAAAGAGAGAAACTTGGAGGCACAAAAAGCACCTTAAAAGATGAGGTACCTGGAAAAAAGTAGTCAAAAGTTAGCCCCTCCACCATGAATATGGCTTGCACCAGTAACCAGGAGCTACTGGAGTTACTGACTTCCAGCAGCTGTTCAAGGGAGGTTTGGTGGGGCCAGAGGGTGTTTGGTGAAAGCCACCACTTCTTCCGTGTGGGCAAGGGATTTCACCCAGGTGTTTCTGTTCCTGCCCATGGATTTGCTCAGCGCAGGCATGATCACAAACACCGCTACCAGGAACGAGGAACAGCGGGGACACAAAGGCTTTTCACGGCACCTTTGGTCACCTGGGGATATGCAGTCTCCCAGAGAAGAGGGCTTACATCCCACCCCATGCCTCCGAGAGCAAGGCCTGCCTAGTTGTTAGAGAGTAAATGCTGTGAGTGTGACGTGATTCTTGCATAATTCCCTGAGGGCTGTGTTATTCAAAATTAATATGTATCTTGCCTGTGTCTTACAGGGATTTCCTCAGAGATGTACACATGACTTCTTTGTGATGCCCTTGAGAAGCTGCAGCCTTATCATTGTATGAATATTTTCCTAACCTACAAACAATTTGATGTGGGACACTTAGTCTGCGACATCAGAAAGAAACATTTCAGAGTCTCAATTTCCACATGATTTTAGTCTGACCATATAGCTTAAGGAGTTGGGTGTGTTATTGGATTAACAGTTTACAGACTTTCAGTAGAAGTAATGAGCTGGCTAATGTAAGATGTCTCCTTTGAAGCTTTTATTATAATTGTTTTTGTTCTAAGCGTACGCAAATTTTTGCATTGGCTGAACAAAGGACGTGGTTTTGCAAGCAAAAATAACATGAACTGGGAGAAGGGGGAGAGGGATGAACATAGATGTGCTAATTCTATGTCCTGAATGCTCTTTCAAACAAAGGCAAGTGGCACAGCTTGGCTCATTGCAAAAGGCACAACAGTGTGTCCCAAATTCACAAGAAAATTGAAAGCCTGAGAGAGTCTTGTGGCCCAAGGGAGCTGCTAGGGGTGTCAATCAAATTCCATTAGAATTTTACCTAGAGAGGACTCTAGTACACACTGTAAATACAAATCATGGTCAGTGCTCGTGTTCTCTAGTGTGACAACTCAGTGTCACTATTGCAACTGTTTAATTACAGGCTTCCCACAGCAACCATCTCCAACTAGGTCAAGCCTCCTGAGGATTTCCCTAGATTCAGGCAGATTTTATCCTTTTGTTGGGATCTCCTTGCAATGAATGTGCTTCTAGCTAGAGAGAAATCTAGATATTGGGCTGTTTGGTACCCATGCAATCTTACGGTACTGAGGAACTCTGCACAAAGTCTGCCCTACCTTTGCAGGGGATGCTCTGTGTGCGAGCCACCAAAACAAATCAGAAGGAAAAAAATGGTCCTTGTTTGCTTACCCTCCTTGGAAAGACTCACTGGGGCCCCACATAAGCCTCAGGTGATGGAATTGGCTTAGGGTGATGAAAAAAGCATCTTCAGCCGCTTGGGTTCTGCATCACAGTTTTACCTCTGAACTAATAGGTAACTCTTCTGTCCTAGATATCCGGGGGGAATAGGAATCTGAATGGTTCCAATCCCACTGGGTAGGGCACAACAGACTTGCAGTTGTTCGGGGATATTGTTGACAACTGTAGCTAGTAGTAAAATAATGTTCCATAGTAAAAATAGTTTTTGAATCATTTTAACAGATGTCTTTCTGTGATCTGGCAACTTAACCATTTAATTCTTCTTTTAAAAGCATTGCATTTTTATTTGTTCTATTCTTCCTTAATAAGTTCTTCCTTGCAATAAATTTTTTAGTACAACTAATGGAGAAATGCACGCTACCAACAGATCCATATATATGTACACACATATATGTGTGCATACATGTGTGTGTGTGAATAAAATTTGTTCACTTCCTGGCCAATTAAAATGTGAATTGGCTTCCACCTGGTGGGATCCCATCCTATTTTGTTCGGGTGACCGAGCTGTGAGAGGGACCTGCAAAGAAATATTCTCATCCGTGTGCCTGCTGGTTACTAACGCAGATGAGCTACATAGGCACACGTGTGTGGTGTAGCTAGATCGTAGGGTGTGTTTTAGCCACAGGACATCTAGTCACCAAAGCCTGTGAAAGTGTGAGGAGAATTATGTAAGGGACGGCCCATGGAGGAGCCACACTCAGACTTTTGCAATCTGCAGGGCAGTGATAAAAGACTTATTGGGACTATACAACAGGGCTGCGGGAGGAGTGTCATTAGCAGATGGGACAGTTCAGAAAACCCTTTGGCCTGGCCTGTCTGCCTCGAAGGCTCTTTTGATCTCTTTGAGCCCACATTTGATAGCGGTTGTCCCGAGTTACAGCCTCCCACTGACCTCTGCGAGCAGGGAATTCAGAGGAGCTAGCGAGCGCTGCATAGGCTCCGGCCCCGGGAGCCAGCCGAGCGGCGCTCAGGAGGGAGAGAAAGGGAAAGATGCTTCAGAGCTGCGAACACTGAGCAGAGCTGCGATTAGGTTAAAAAACCAAACCAAAACAAAACAAAACACCAAAAGCCCAAGCCACTTCTGTTAAAATTATGAAATTAGAAGTTTTACAGGCTGCATTCATCCCAATGAAGAAAAAAGGTGTAGAGAGATTCAATAATTTGAGCAATGTCACCAGGAGTTTCATAGAAGAGCTGGGATTTGAGCCCTCTCCCCCTGCCCAGTGCCATCTCTGTTTTAATGAGGTAGGGGCCTCTCTCACGGTTTATCCCGTGCTCCTTGGGGAGCCTGGGGCAACTGTGGCAAAGCCGTGTTTCCTAGACCACATCCTGCGCCCTGGAAGTGCAGGCTGCAGCTTCTTAAAAGTACAATCTCTTAATAACTTGACTGCAGGGTGCTTTGCACCTCTCGTAAGGGAATTGGCTAAATGCCATTTTATTATTATTAGACATTTGTTTAATATAGTAATTCCCTGAAACCAAGTAAGAAAGTGCTATATACTGCATGCACATAGTGGACAGCTATAAAAACTTTAATCTCGATGTGGAGAAGAGAGAGAGAAAGTGGATGGGAAAGGGAGGCAACATTTAGCCCTATGTTGATCCCCCCTGGGATGATGTGAAATGTGTACCTTCCATAGAATAATATAGAGGCTGGTGAAAATAAGATGATTTAATTTATTCATAACATCGTTATTCAAGGAACAGAAAGGCATGTAGTCTTACCCAGAGACGTAATCTAAGAGGTCTTTACTCTGTGCCAAGCTAAAATTCTGCTATTTAATTACTGATTTAGAAAATATCTTGGGCTCAATTTCCTCCTCAGCTACACTGTTATAAATCTAATGGAGTTGTTAAAGATTTATGGCAGTATAACTGAAGGCAGAATTGGGTCTCTTATGTTTAAAACTTAGTTTGCCACATAAGTAATAATTTCTACTTTCTAGGCAAGAGTTTAAGAATCTTGCAGACCTCTGTTTCTGTAAAAGAAATATGAACTACAGTAATGTGGGTAAGTGATTAATGTTGGAAGGGATGTCTAGGGGCAATCTGAATTGGCTGGTGTGGAAAATCCATGTGCAATTCAGATTTAAGATCTGTTTCCAAATGCCCCATAATTTAAAATGTCAAAAAAAAAAAAAAAAAAAAAAAAAAGGTTAGGTTCTCATGTAGTAAATTAATACACTGCTTGCTTGTTCAGTATGCAGCAAGCTTTGCTGAAACAGTGCCTCATACCAGGTGTGAACTCATCCCATTCCCCTTAATAGGGAGTTAATGTCAAAATTATTGTGATTCTTTAAATCCTAAGAGAATCTAACTAATAAAAAATCCCCTTTTGATGTTACTTAAATTATATATTTTATAACTTAAGAGGGAAAAATGTTGCCTTATTTATCCAAACTTTAAGAAATCCCGTGTTAGCACAGATGTATTTTATTCATTGGCTTTTCAGCTTTAATGGAAGGGACTTTCTAATAAGCAGCTGCCTCTTTCCTCCTTCTCTCAGCTTTCCCTTAGGAACCAGGTCGACGTGTGAAGCCCCCCGGGGGGCTGCGTGCGCCCGGTGCGGCCGGCGCCGCCGGCTCTGGNGGGCTCAGCGCGCCGCCGGCCGCACGCTTTGCTGCCCCTGGGGCGTACAGCGGCCCAGCGTCGCTGCGGGCGCGCGGAGCTAATGCCTGTGCCCCGCGCTGAGGTGGCCTGAAGCGCTCGCAGGGTCAGCTGCGAGGGCGGTAACCTGCAGCCGGTGGCTGAGGGTGAACAGCGAGGTGGGACCTGCGCCAGCCGCGGGTCCGTCTGTCCGTCCGTGAGGCTGCTCGGTCGGGTCTGAGCTGACGCCCTGGCCCCGAGGTGAGCGCGAGGCTGCCGTGCCCCTGCTCGTTCCGCAGCTCCCGCCCCGCGGCTCTGGAGCTGCGCGGGTTGCATCTGGGCATTAGGTCACTCCGGAGATGTTTCCCTTTTCTCTGTGAGGTGCAGTAGGCCTAGGGCCTAGGAATCGCGATACACATCTGTCCCTAAAGATAAGCCCTTTGTGGTAATGTAGATTAACAACTCTTCGGAGCAGCTATCCCAAAGAATGAGGCCTTTACGATAACATCAATCATCAGCTTTTCAGAATAGCCCATTTTAATGTAAATACACTCTGTAGGCCCAGCATCTATTCCTGCCAGCCTCACTCAGGAAGGAGCTAGAGGATTGCTTATTCTGAGCACCGTAAGCTAACAATTTTAAGACACAAGAGAGAGGAACAGATTGGGGATGTCATATTGTCTTTAAAGTGTTTCTTTTTTTTTTTTTTCCCAATAGCATATTTATTAGCTGCAGAAGCAGTAACCGTCAACCTAAATCATTTAAATACTTAATATAATCCTGACTTGATGCATTACTTCACAATACATGTAACTTCTACGGATTTTATGGATTTTTCTTTTTTTTTTTTTTAATATTGATAGAACATTAATTAACTGAAAATGAATTCAGGCTTAAATGAATAAACCACTCTATCATTTCTTGAGGTATTTTGCAACCTAAGCAAAGGCTCAGGTATTCCAGATATGATAGATGTGCAGATTGCATAAGACGTTAGGCATTGCTCACTCGAAGATACAGAGTCCTGTCTGCCCTTAAACCCTTTGTTCTCGTGGCTGAATGCAGTTAATTAGCAACCGTCACCATAGCAACTGCCTCCGAGTCCAAAAACATTGTCTCGTTTTTGCAGTTTCGCTTATCACACTGTTTACCTGAAGGGCTTTTCACTGCGCTGAGTCTCATTTGAGTTGGCTGCATGCCTGCTCACGGAAGTGAATTGTCAAGATAGAAAAACACCATGGCAGCAAGATGCTGAGCAGGGCCCTGCGTGTGAGAGCAAAAACGCGTAAAAAGTTCTGTGGAAACAAAAGTTGAAGTTTGCAGTGATTTACATGCGGCTTTAGAGCATGTGACTTGCCAGGAATACTGCACTCTTTCAAACGCAGCTTCACTCGGGGGCTGCCCCTGCAGCGTCTGCGGCTCGGCGCGCTCGGTGCTGCCCGCCTGGTACCGTGCCGCCCGGGCCGCGGCTCCGCGGGGAAACCTGCCTCCCGCCAGCGACGCGCCATCGCAGAGCGCGGCGGCTGCGCCCTGCGCGCCTCGCTCAGCTGCGCCCGGCGCCGCAGCCTTATTTGTTTTCCTTTGCATTAACATAATTGCAAGGGAAATCCGTGAGTGTTGTTTCCATATGATTAATTAGGAAGGAAAGTAGAAGATCTATCCTGCTCATATAAATCAAAGTACTAGGGAGATTTAGGCTTGTTTGCATTAGCTATTGAAATAGTGCTAATATATGTTGTCATGTATTCATATGACTCAGATAGTAATCATAGGCATGAATTTGTACTAAAATGACTCTTAAGCAGGTCAGCTGATACTGACAATTAAATTTGGAGTTTATGCAGAACTGTGTTTCCATGTATACACCAATGTAGAGGTTTATTTACTTAAAAATATGAGTGTGTCATTTAAATAATAGCGAAAGCTTAATGGAATTTTGATCTGACATTTATATCTAGCCTGCAATGTGAATGCTCCTGGCATGAGAGGCCATGTGAGGAATGGTGCTACCCTATATATAATACATATGTTACGTGTGTACACACACACACACGCACACACACACACACACACACACACACACACATATACTGTTTTTCTGGACTTTTTGTTCATTCAGATTTGTGGGTATTTTTTATTGTTGTTTGTTTCTTTTCCTTAGGGGGCAGTAAGATGGCTGAGAGGCAGAGTTTAGGCTGGGATAGTGCTTATTTAAGTGTATGCAGAGCGGGAGTCGACTGTTATTAAGCTGTTGTGGGTTCTTGCTGTGTTGTCTTCCCTTTTCCACTGACAGTCTCAGCTGACAAAAGCCATTCTCCTTTTTAGCCGCAAACGGCGTGTGGGGCTGCTGCATTTTGATAAACAGGCTTCATTTAATGTGGTGTGTTTCAAGTAATGTTTCTGTAGCTTTGAGAAGGTGTTTGGGGCTCTTTCAGGATGAAAAGCAGTATGCGTGCGAACTCTGACAATAATATTCGTGTGTTCCATTATTCCTGTAGAGCTTTTGGTTGATAGAGGGTTATTCTCTGTTCATGTTAAAGTCTCACTCATATTATTTCACATTCACTATCATTATTACTAGTATCTGAATTGCAGCAGTGCAGAAAGTCTGTAGTCAGGATAAAGGCTCCATTGTGGTAGGTCTTGTGCACACAAGACGAGACAATCTTGGCTCTGGCTGTTTACAGCCTGTTTTAAAACCATTAGCATGAGTTTATCATATGAATAGCTGAGAAGGAAAGAAAATGCTAAAATTATAGAAAATCCATGGTTGTATAGAATAACTGTACGTTTAGGAGGCTTCGAGACATTCAACATTTGTTATATTAGTAGCTCCAGAATGTAAATAAAATAATTTCCTTTTTCCTGCCGCAGGCAGCCTGGGCCAATCCTCCCGAATGCGCAGGGAGCTGCAGCTCCCTCCAGGCCTTGCGGCTGGAGTGGGTTGAGAAAGTTGAAGGGTTCACAGGTGGGAAGAAGGAGCAAGGAGAGTAACCGGTGGAGGCAGAAGGGTAGGTAAGATTGGCAACGGGAGAGGAGGAACAATTCCGAAGGGTAAATGGCCTCGCTGTTTTTGGGCAGCAAGCTGTCCGCACCTTCCTGCGGAGTGGGTCATTACACCAGCTTGTTTCCTCAGCTCTTGGACTTGCTAACTGATTAGTGGAAACGATCAGGTACTTGAAGGCAATCCCCAAGTAACTCCAAATTTTTGAGATTGTTTGATCACATTCACAGTTTTTACACAAACTTGCTTTGAATGGAAACCACAGAAAGTGACCAAACTGTCAAGATATTTTCTGACTTTTAAAAAGACATTTAGTGTTGTCAGCACCTTTGAATCTATGGCTCGGCTCTCCTGAAGCCAGGCTCTCTGGGTGTCTGTAGGGGTCCAGAAAAGGAAAACTCTAATGGCCTGAAAATGCCTGCTAGAACTTGACATTATTTAATTAGCTTAAAGTAGAGCTTGGCAGATGGCAAAACAGTGGAAAGGACCTCCCTCTTTAAAAATATGGGCCACATCCTCAGCTTGTATAAACTGGCAGAGTTCCACTGAAAGAGATGTTCAGCTTCTGTCAATTAGTGGGGAAGAGAGAAACTTTTGAAAACAGGCAAAATAATTTATGTGGCTATATAAAATTATCAAGAGGGCTCGGGTACAGACATTATTTTTAATATATTTTAAGACTATATTTCAAAGTAACTGTATACTTTTAACAGTCTTGTTTTTGTTGATGTGCAGCTCGGAGAGAGAATTCAGCTCGCTTTCCCAGAGCTGCATTAACTCCGCAGTTTTCAGGAGCAAAACACACCAGTATGCTGGTTTTTGCAAGTCATTCGTTTTTGAAAATGAGATATCAGTAACTCCTTCTAGTAAAGCCAGTCTCCAAAGTTGTTCAGATGCACCTATTATGTGATAACCATCAGCATCCTCAGATCAGCTCTTTTTAGAAATAGAGAAATCTTTGACTGAAAGTTGTAAGCACACCTCAGTCTTTTCCAGGGAAAATTCTTGCTCATCTGAAAGCTCCCATATGTTTAGAAGCTGTTGCATTTTTACCTTTTAATGTATCCTTTTAGTTGTCTTTTTTGTTTGTTTTTAATTGGCAAGATAAAAACAAAGCTGACTGCTCATTTGCCCCATTGCTTGGTATCAACCTGACAGATTCATTAAATCTATAAAAATATCCAATTAGAGTTGGAAGTGAAATGAACTTGTTCAATTGTTTACAACCTGCTTTCAGACTGGCTTTTCTGTCCCTGCTCGTTTTTCTTTGATTTAAAGCATCTATGTAATTTAAGAAGATACTGCAGGTTAGCCCCATGCTGGAGCGTATTGTTAGACCTCGAAGTACACTGACTCCAAGCAGCAGAATAACTGCAGAAATAGAAATATTAAGAAGTAAAACAAACTTTAAATGAAGCAATAAGAGGGATTTAAAATCCTGTTACCGGTTGCTAGACTGGCGGGCTGGGCCGCGAGCTGCCCCCTCATGGGCAGGGCCGGTGCCGGTGCAGCCCGGAGCGGAGCTCCCGCGCGCGTGGGGGCGAGCGCCCCGCTGCTGGGGCACGGCCTCCTCCTCGCTCCGCTCTTCGGGCGCTTGTCTCGCCACCGAGCCTGGTGATTCACGCTCCAGTCATCTCTGGAATTGCTGCCCCCCTCCCGCCACGTGGGCCACCTTTGCCCTCTGGAAGTTGCTTTGTCAATAGAAAAAGTGCAAAAGAAGTGGTGCCTCCGGCCTGCCACTCAGGAGCTAGCGAAAGCGCCAGCAGCCTCTGGCAAAAGAGCGATGTGGGCAGCTGCAGGCAGCGACTGTCGCCTGTGCCAGCCCCCGAGCAGCCAGGTGAGGGGCCTGTGCTGTGAGATCCCAGGGAAAATGGAGAGCACCCCTCTGCTCCCATGAGAATCTGACCTTGTGTTCAGTGGGCTAAGCTGACCCGGATTTTCCTCATCTTCACCATCAAGGAACATTCATATATCCCCTATTAATGAGTTGCAAACCTTAGTAAATGCCTGGCACATGCTGTGAAGTGGATGGAGGGCTCTCCTATTTATGAAACCATCTGTTAAAACCAATGGGTTTTGCTTATGCTGCCCATGGGTTAGGAAAATTTTGGAGAGTTCATGGGAGTGGGCAGTTACGCAAGCTGCAAGACAGGCATGTGACATTTTTGTGATAACAGTAATGTGACGTGTTGGCCTATAGTATTTCTGTTATCGAAACATCTAAATTACCTGAAAATTCATGGTTAAATGAGTAGACCTGCAATACAGTAATTTCAGATCTCATTATTTTTACAGCACTAGACTTCGTAACATGCCGTATGAAATACTCTGCAATTGTCAAATTGCTTGTGAGAATTGGAAGCTGTACTGGACAATCGAAGGAATTGATGGGCTGGCTACCACAAGCAAAACTTGATTTCTCAGCTTGTTTAGATTAAACTACAAAAGATAACCTAAGGTTATAGATACAAAGCCTAATAAGAGCTTTCTTTGAAGAAAATTGTCTTGCAGGTTGTTAAGAAGAATGATGCTAAAGTGCAGAACAAATTTCTCTGGACAAAAATGTTGTACCAGATTACGCATAAAAGGACAGATTCACCAGTGCAGCTCCACAGGAGTTTGAACTCCATTGCCTGCACAATGATGAGGTGAGGTTTGGCCTGAAAACCACCTCCTCTGGGAAACTGCATCATGAAAAATCTGGCCCATAGCCTCTGCAGTTGGGAGAATACTGACAAGGATTTTCTTGCATATGGTCTTAGTATTCCATTTTGGGATGTCACAAGCCAGGATTTCACATTGTAGTAGAACTTGGCAGGCAGGTTGCTGTATTTCATGTGCTGTATATAAGTAAAAGACCACTCTCTGGCAAAACTATGCAGCCATGGAAGGTTGAACTGAGGCCACAGATTATTTTTCATGGTATTCCCTCCAAATTAGGGCTGAATGTATCAGGATGCTACTTTGCCCAATTTGTGAAGTAATCCCACTGTGTGCATAGCTGCTGCTCTGCCTGCAGTCCCTGCAGGCGGCTCGGGTTCAACACCTGTGTACATCCATGTTCTAGTCAGAAGAGCCCCGAAGAACCCATAGAATATCAGTCACTTCTTGAAAATGTAGGCCTAAATACCTTTCTTGCCACAGGCAGAATCCCTTAAAATGTAATTTAAAGTTGTTTTTAGAGTTCTGATAACCATTCTCAATATAAACCCACTATTTATAATATTATTATTTATAACAATAATATTTATAATAAATAGGTTTCTGTGTGTGCCTGTATGCATTTGACCATTTTGTGTGTGTTTTGACATAATTAGGTTTTGTTAGAGCTCTGGGAAAAATCAGGAGGAAAAGACATGTGACCGGTGAGTTTATTTACTGCATTTCCCTCTTGATTCTTAATCTAAGATGTAAAAGTCTATGATGGGTCAGAAAGATTGAGGCAGGGAGGGTGAAAAGCATGCGGTATAAGACGAAGAGAGAATTGCCAGGTCTGTAAATGTGAGCTGGGGACATGAGGAGCTGCTGTCTGTGTAGAGAAATTAATCATTGAAGCCCAGGAGTCGAGACATAGTTGCTGCTCTTGGGGTTCACTGGTGCTGAGGCCCCACTTAGAGTGAAATTCAAACCTATGTGCAGAAACAGGGCAGGCTTGTGTTTAGGACCAGTCCAGTTTAAACTCATAATAACAGCTTGTCTTCTTAAGTGCCCGAGTTCAGTTCTGCAGCGTGGACGGCTTCATGCGTTTCTGAGTCAGCAGTGGGACTTTCGGCTTGTGCTGGCTTCCCGTAAGGCCAATTCAAAGGGTTGATTTTGCCCTTTCAGAACGTTGTTATGTTCAGCTTCCAAAGCTCTTCACAGATACACGTGACCTTGGCTGTGCAATACCCCTGTGGAGAGCAGAGCATCGTAACCTGCTTTACGCACGGAGCCTGCAGAATGCAAGGGGGGCGACTTAATGCTTCAGGTCACAGTGAAGATCAGCGATGTTGTTGAACACAAAAACAGAAGTTCATATGCTCAGATGTGGAAGCTTTAGTCTGGGTCCTTAAATCCATATGCAAGCTACATAAAAATGATGAGCCAAGTAAAGTGACCCAACTTGCACCATATTACTTCTGTTTTAACCCCAAGGCCTGTTGCTTTTGCATTCCGCAACCACAGGCCTACATCCCTTGCTTGCCAGCTCCGAGTGCCCCAAAGGTTATATCAGGTGAGTGTTGCTATAAAACGGAAGCTATGGGAGGAGTGTGCTAAATCAAGGCATCCCAAGGAGGGCTGTTCACACCCGCTCTGTGGCAAATGTCTGTGGGCTGCCCGCTGTCCTGGAGGCTGCTGGCTGGATACCCACGCCAGCGGCAGCTGGGGACATGGGCGTCCGCTGCTGCTCCAGCAAGTTGAGCGCAAGCAGTGCGTCTTGCTGCTGTGCAGGAGGCCCAGAGACAGCTGACAGGTCACATCTCTCCAGCGAGGAGCAAGGAGGACAAAGACATCTTGAGCTGGATAGCAGAGTTTTAGCAGAAATAGTCAGGCTAGGTTAAACAGGAACAGCTGCTCCTGTCAGCTGTGGCACATTGAACGAATTGAAAGAATCCATGGCCAAAGAGAGGATCAAAATCAGGAAATGGGGAACTGGAGAGAGAAACTTCAGAAATTGAGATAAATTTGGATTTTGGCTCTAGTTCTGTGCTGTAAATAGAAAATAGAGAATGAAATGGGCACAAGAGAAATGTAAAGCATGTGGAGTTTACACGATGGAAATTCGGTGTTAGTGCTCTTGACTCCAGGGAGGTACTAAGCAAAGAGAAGGAAAAAGGTCGATAGAAGTCAGAATTTACTGAGTAATGAAAAGTAAGTGTATTTGCAAGCAGTGGAGTCCTTTATATATGAAAATTTAAAAGAAAACATGATGCACTTTTAGGCACTGTGTTTCAAGCCCAAAAGACAAGATATTTGCAACTGATTGTAAATCCAGACCTTTAAATCCATGAACTGGGAAAAAATAGAAGGGACGGGCCCAACTGAGACACTCGTGGCCAGTTACTGAGCTGCCTCCGTCTGTGCCCGGAGCTCTGCATGGGCCAGCGGCACACAGGGCCGCCAAGCCCTCGCGGGGCCACCAGGCCTGGCACGTGCTCCAGCCCTTGCTACGCTGCAGCCTCTCAGAGTCAGATGCTGCTGCTGCCATCAGGCTTCCATCGAAATCTGCTGAATTTGAAGGGGGATTCTTCTCGATCCATAAAAGTTGAGCACAGTTTGGTGCATGCTTGGAAACATGAAAGAAAAGAGGGGCTTGTTTCTGTCGCTGAGGGCAGTGGAAACTCATCAGCACCTTCAGCAGGACGCAGGCTGCCACGGTTGCTCCAGCAGCCTCTCAAACCAACACAAAGACTCTTCTTGACTTCCAAGGGCATGAAGTGCTGTCCTCATATGGGTTTTTTTATTATTTATAATGATATAATTCTTTATTGGTAAGTGTAGTTAAGTAGTGTATAAGAAACACCAAGTAGAATGCTACAAACGGTTCTGCACAGCGGAATTGTCTTTCAGATGGCAATGATGCAGGGAAGGCACCAGGACTCGGTACCGCAGCCCTTGCTCAAACAAGACTTTAGTTTCCTGTGGGCAACAGAAGGCTTGAAATGAATAAGGAAATTTTAGGTCATCTCACTAAAGGAAAGCAAGTGATTTTATCAGAGCTGAAACGTTTGTTTAAAGCTAATAGGTTTATATAATTACTTTGTCACACTCTTTTTTTTTCCTAAAGCCCCTCAACTGTAGTTCCTATAGTTATGACTCTGAACTTCAGTCAAGTTATTTGCGAATAGCTGCTCCTAAAGAAAATAAGGCTGTTGCAGCCAGGGATGCTGACGAGGCAGGGCATTCGATCACTTCACACGTTTTTATTAAGCAGTGGGTTGAAAGGCAGTACAATTTGAAAGCCCTGTCATATATTTGATAAATGCTTTCTAACGTTGTTGTATTTTGCCCAGTTATGACAGAACCCATTAGAATGATATATATTTCAGCTGTCGTCAGTTTGGATCTGCAGAAACTCCAGGAAAAAAAGTGTTTTTCCTCTCCTATCGTCCTGAAGGAAAAGACCTGTTTTGCAGGAGGGGAAGTCTCTTCAGTATAGGATTTAGGTAGTTGGTCACATATGACAGGCCCTGGCGGCTCTGTTTCTTTTTTATTATTATTTCTTTTATTTATTTATTTATGCATAGCTATGACAGAAGCAGGAGGCAATTAGTCCTAATGGCCTTGTCAGTTGTGGACCTTTTGCAATGTATTTATTTATTTGTTTATCTATCCCAGGGAGTTTCTACTCTTGGAGTTGGAACGTAGGGCTACTCGATATAAGTAATGACCAAGCAGGTAGGTCGCAAGTTCTTAACATTAACACTTAGCTTAATGCAGCATTTTGTGTATCGTTTCCATAGTTTATGAAGGAAAATTCATGTAGTAGTTTTTTCATGGCAAGTATAGAAGCTGACTGAACTTAAATAATGTGCATTATTTGAAAGTATTCTAATAGCTGTTAAGACTCTGTGTTGTATCTACTACTATGTAAAAATTGTAACAGTAGCTAAAATAGCCTAATTTTCCTCTGTAGATTATTAATTTCAGAGTTGCTAATAACATTCTTTAGAGGTTTCTGGATGAACACAGACAGGAACTCCAGCTCTTTTCCTCTATATAAGCAGTTTCTTAGAGTAAAGAGCATTTTGCATGACAAGAAACAAAATCTGATACCTTTTAGAAGGACTTGCAAATAAAACTAGGAGAAATTTAAAATCTAAAACTCATTATTGTCAGAAATTAGACTTAACAAATGAAACGGATTAAAAAACTAAGATGGGTTTTCTCCCTTTATGTATATTGGAAAAAATACAGCGTGAAATGCCATCATTATGAGAGTTAGCAGTAAAGTCGGCTTTGGATCAGATGCAGCACTTGAAGTAAAACAGACATATTGCTCTGACTAATTTTGCATTGTAATAATTATTTAATGCTCACAATGAAGCCTTGTCCGTCGGGATTTATGCTTTAGCTGTGTCTTACCCACGCCTTGTAGTTATTAGCTACAGACAAAGCTGCCATTTGTCGAAATGACATAATGTGTATCAGTGTGTCAATGAACAATATCAAAAATCGGCATTTGCTGGTATAATACGTTAACTGTATGAAGTCCGGAACAATTTCCTCTTCATATTTGGAAATTTCATTTAGCAGTGCGTATGCCACAAATAGATTTCTTTCATCACCTATGACTGTCATTTCAAACTTTCAGCAAATCTTAATTTTGGGAGCCACCGTGTGTGTTCCTGTCATATAGTTTATGTTAATTGTAAGATTTTTCTTTTCATATTTAGCACACTTATTTCATCCTATTAGTCAGCAAGATCTCTGCAATGGTTGTCTTGATTTTAAAAAGCTACTGTAAATGTGCATCTCTTGCACTGCGGTATAAAGAGTTTGCTTGTTGCTTTGTCATTTGGCTTTAGACACCTCTCACAAGTCTGTAGTGAAAGGCTTAATGCAGTATTGAAAGTGGGCTTTGCATGGATTTTTTTTTTTATTGTAAGGGCTGTAGGATTAGATCTAAACATTGCCTGTGTCCCAGTAATTACATGAATGGAAAAAACCTCCAGACTGCCCTCTGTTTTCACTGCTGTGGAAATACTGAGGTCCTAATATTCAGAGTAGACACTTCTAGTACTGCAGTACTGGGGTAGCACTTTGGGTGCGAGCTGGGGGCTTGCACCATTTATGGCCAGGGTAGCTTAGGTTTGAGTAATCTCTGAAAGTTTTAAGTTGATGTCAGTATCTTTGCTGACCTGAAGGTGGGAGAGGCCAAGTGCTGACACACGTTAAAATTATCCAGTAAAAGTGACAAGAAAATCAAGCACCCATTGGAAATAAAGTCATGGGCTGTGTCTTGCCCTTGGGAGTCAGTCCTCCTGCTGTTGGAAGAGATTCAGGTGCTCCCATAGGATGAAGCACCTTGATTCTCCTTGGCCTCCACAGGACTGTGCCCATGGACACCAGGCAACATGATTTTTCTTCTGGTTGTATTTCTTGATGTATACTTAAATATCACATAAGTGCCGGCACTGACTAATATTGTATTGAATATCAAAAAGCTTCTCCTTCTCAGATGGCAACTGAGAGGCTGAACTAAAGTAGTGTGAAATTGTCCTGAGGCTGTGGCAAGCTGTGTGTATGGATGCAATTTGTACATGCAGAACAAATACTTACGACCTTTTCCATACTGACTTGTAATTACAAAAGCTATGTGACTTAGGAAGTTTTAGCATCATTTGTTAACCAGTATTTAATAACTGATTTATAGAAAATTGAGCAAAAGAAGTGCATAGTTTGAGGAAAATCTTCTTTTCACAAATATATGTGAAGTAATGCTAACATACAAAAGTTAATAAATAAATAAAGGAGGTGAAAGGTGCCGCCATGGTACAATGTTTTATTTTTGTAGCATTATTATTAAACAAAATTAGCTCAGTAAACTGGATTTCAAAGAGGAAGATCCACAGATGTTATTTGAAAAGGTTGGTCTTAAGGACGTAAACATTGCGTGTTTTTGTGAAGTTCACAAAAGAAATCCCTCCTTTGGTATTTCCCCTGGGAATTATGTGGCTGCATTTTCTATTTTAAATGCACCTGTATACTCATATTACACTCCACATTTTTCATATAATATCACCGTGCATTTTAGTCCTTAATTTTAACTGTACAATTTTTGCATCTGATTCTCAGCTAATTGTAAGAGCCTCCGTACTGTTTTTCTGCACAAGACACTCCTGATAGGAATGGTTACTCTGGCAGATTGCCATTAATCTGTCAATAATGAGATTTTTCATTTTACGCTTCGATATAAGCTCTTTGGGCAAAGGATCATCTCTTTGCTCTCTGTTTGTGCAGCGCTTAGCACGGTGCAGTTTTGGCCCATCGTGGGGCCCCCGGTCCCTCTGTCCTCTGTAACAGTGATATAAATAATCATAGAAAACAGATCAGTGAGCTGATATGATTTTTTTCTTCCTTGAGCAGAATGGACTGTTCTCTTTATAGCACACAGCTGATGGCTGGCACAGAATGGCACGACGAGGCCCTGTGAAAGGCAAGCGCAGCCTCCATGGAAGAGCGGGAACAAAAGGCAGCGGGCTGCGCGGCACCTGCGCGTGCCTGAGCGCACGGCAGCAGCCCCGCAAGGGACGCGCTTATTTTCAGGGCTGGGTGGTGTTGGTGGGCTCCTGCCTTTCCCGAGCATGCCAGCGGAGTTCATAACATTTGCACGGATTTTCTTGCCCTGACCCCCGCCGGGCAAGGCAGCTGTTCCCCCGCTGCCCCCAGGCATGCGCGGGGCCGTCCGCTACGTGCTGGAAAGCTGATAACAGCTTGGCCTCCCGCAGCCCCCGGAGCGGAGCGAGGAGGGCCCTTAAAGAGCACGCGGGGCAGCGCGTTGGAACAGGCTCGAGCCCCCTCTTCTGAGCTTTGAAATGAGCTCCTTGTCTCTACAGCAGCTCCTCACAGAGCAGACACTTTGGCCCTGCCTGGGGGCGAAACATGCTTGGTAGACATGAGAGGTGCTAAGATCTCTCCCCAAAATGGGATTTACTCTTCAAAAGTGAAGGGGGAGTTGCCAGTCAGGGCTAGGTAGCCATTAACAGGCAGCATTATGTCATGTCTGTGCTACTGCTGCCAGGGCAGGTTGCTGCTAGAAAATACCTTAGAGTTCAGCAAAGTCAAAAAAACAGTTGGGCTTATTTGCAACCACTGTGAAAAATGTATTTGCTTTAAATTACCCAAAGATTAAAAGCGCTGATAATGGAAGATATCTTACCTATGGCACTTCCAGTTAACGAAAGTTCAGCCAGCGATTAAACTGCTAAAAAGGGAGGAGAGCAGGGATTGCATTTCAAAGGAAAGTTCAAGCAATGCTTTAACAATTATTAATGTATGTTCTTGTTAAAATAATCATATTTATTATGGGTCTAGCCTAGAGAGAAACAGCAAAAATGGAAGCCTTGTTCTGGAGACTGTAGAAGCAGACACTGTAGGTGGTCCCTGGTCTGGGGCCTGCAGTCTAAATAGTCATAGACAGAGCCAGGGAATAGCAGCAGCCCCATTAAGGAAATGATGGCAAGAAATGCTTAGTTTGCATCAGTTTGACAAGGCCTTGGATATTATCTGCTGCCCAGTTCACCTTCTAGTGTTCGCTATAAATAGGCAAGGGCTTCTGTATGATCCTGATTTAAAAAGAAAAAAAAAAAAAAAAAAAAAGTGATGTGAAGAGTAGAGAGCTCATGATTTATTGCTGGTATTGGCTTTCAGAGTCATATTGGAGGCCAAGGATGGGAGATGGGATAACGTGATTGCTGTTGTAGTGTAAGCCACATGCTTGCTTCCTGCTTTGCCATATGAACAGAGAATTTTACACCCACTTGCGCAGATATAAATGTCACCCGTGATTCAAAGTAGCAGTTGTTTAGTTGCCACTCAAATATTTTTAATTGTGTTCTGCTAATTTTAATCTCTCTCTTCTGCTTGGTTGCCTGTGTGGGTGACTGAGTGCTCACGTACTTGTAGCAGAGTTACGGGTTTCATTACTAGGGGGTAGCAAGGCAGGCACCACGCGAGGTTGGGCCATGCGGGTGGAGCCGCCTGGTCCGCTCTCCTTGGTCCAGCATGAGGAGTGAAGCCCGAGCTCGGCAGGAAGGCTGTGGCCGAGGCAGTCCTGGCCTCGCTCCCCGCTGCCTGGTGAGCAGCTCGGCAGCTTTGCCTCTTTCCTTTGTGCTGTGGTTGTGCTATCCATGGCCAAGGCCCCTTATTCCGCCTCTGTCTTTTCTGAGTTATAGGTCAGCTTGGGTAGTTATTAAAAACTAAACTGTCTGTAACTCTGTCAGAGCATTAAATCCTCTAAAAGACAAGGAAATAGCCCCCAAATACCGTCACTGCCTATGCTGAGGCAGATAAAATCATCATTTGTGGGTCACGCTGACACAGATCCCTTAATGTATGTGCTACATTACATTGACAAGCAAGTCAACAATAATATTAGTAATAAATGAGCAATTAAATTCCTAGTCATTCATCCCTCTGGGTCTCCCAGTGTGTCTGTTGTGTTTTGCTTGTTTTGATCCTAAGCATTTTGAAGCAAGAAGTGTCTTTATTTTGTGTCGTGTGGTGTGATCCTAACCCATTAAAATGCATGACAGTACTGCTGTTGACTTTAGTTAGCAATTAGTGTAGAAAAGAGCACATGGTGTGATTCAGTAATTAATAATCACCATATATCTTAATTTTAAAGAGAGGGTATAAAATTGAACTTTCTTACTGAACAGATTTTAATTCATATTGTTTTTTGCAACAGTTTTTCCAACAAAACAGATTAAAAAATTAATTTACAGTCTATTAGAATACTTCTACTTTTCTGGACCAAGAGCAGTGGCGAGGGAGTTACCATTGCTAAGCAGCAATAAAAGATGATATTTTATCCACATGAAGAAAACTCTAGGTGCGAGTGATTCAAAGCAGAACTGAGGATTTGGGCTGCTAATTTTAATGGAAGGTAGGGCTAGATCCTCCTCACTATTTCAAATACTACAGCCTAAACATTTACATTGTTTTGCTGGTGTTTTCTGTTGATATACAGAGACTGGGGCTTTTGTTTCAGATTGTGGCTGTAGCTTGTTTCCAGTCTGTAATGGCAAATTGCTTATTGGACTCTCCTCATCAGAAGTCACTGATTATGGGATATTATCTGTAGTGCTTTTATGCTGAAGATTATTAAAGACTGAACTGAACCCACAACCTCCTTTCAGAATTAATGCTCAGAATAGACCTGTCTTTTCCTGACAGGTTAGTGTTCAGCGCATGAATTCTTGCTTCTGTCTTGCCAAGCACGTTGCTCACAGAATTGCACTGGTGCCCTGAGCACTTCTAATCTTGCCTCCGTATCCAAACCTGCAGCATCTTGTAGCTACAGCTGGTACCGATTGTGCGTAATCAATCACGGGACATTAAGTATTACAAGTATAAGAGGGCAAGCAGGGGGGAAGGGAAGGAGCCTTCATGTGGTGCTCTCTCATGGTGTGTGCTTACAGCTAAATGTGCATTGGATCTAGTGCCTCTGCTAGAGGAAGTAAACATTTTGTAAGGAATATAAACTTACATTATTCTGGTTACAAACTAGGAGTAAACTTCTCCTGTAGGTCAGTTATTTTGTCATGTTTGTTGAACCTTATTTGGAATTTCTACAAGTGATAACTGGCAGGAGCATAATGTTAAACTGAGTGAACTCCTGATTGAGGTGGGATACCAGTACTTATGTTTCCATTGGACTGCATGGTATCAAATGCTAAAATGTTTCCATGTTCTTCCATCTTAGAGTTTGGCGGATTTTGCTTGGGTCATTTTCTTTCACCAGATTCTCTCTTGAGATAAGCTTTTTCCTTGGGCCTTCCTTAGAGCAACTGACAAGTGTAGTCTAGATCATCAAAAAATAAATATTTATAATGTTTAGGTGTGTAATTTTAAGTGTCATATTTATTCTCTTCACTCATTCTTCCCAGGAGTTATTAGGCTGTTTATTTTTCCACAACATGTGGACTCAGTTGTTTTCTTTTCTATATCCGCAGCACTTACCTTTGTGAAGCATGCTGGATTTCTGCCCGTCATGGAGTCTGGTGAATTTAATATCTTGAACCCGTCTAAATGCCTTTGCTAAATTACTGATAACTCTGTATGTCTTGTAGGTTTTAGTACTGGTGTTGCAGTGAAGTCAGCGTAACATTTTCCCTGTAGGTCATGACTTGTTGACCAGCGTGGAAATTTATGAATTGCTGGAATTGTGATGTCAGTTAGCTATAAATTCAAGCAAATGTGAACTTTTCAGCTGGTATAGAATATTCTTTCAATTACAATTCTACACAGTTAGGCAGAACTGGTTAGTAGCAATGAAATGAGTAAATCCTTAGGAATACTGGCCATGCCTTCCACCCAGGGGTTCCATCTTCCCAGATAGACCTTTACAACAGCAGTTGCCAGCCCTCGGTGATGAGGCACCTCACTCAAAGTATCGCTCAGGTTGTAACGTTTTGTTTTCATGCAGTTGCTGATCCCGTAACCTAGTCACTCTGCTCTTGCTCAAGTTCACTTTACTGACCATTTCTTAAAGCTGTTCTAGTTTCTTAGTGAGTCATTGAGTGTTTCACGTAGCTGGGTCACTGAGAAATTAGTTGGTGCCTGTTAGTGTTTGCCCTAGATAGGCTGGCGTGCCGCCTCTTAGGGGGCCTCTTCAGGTCCAGAACAGTGAACCAGGAATGCGTATGTATGTGAGTTTATAACATGGGAAGTGGTCATCAGATTATGTCTAAGCAGTTTTGAATATATACAGAAAGTTCCTGGGCACTTAGTTGTCATGTACAGGGCAGTTTGAGTCAAACTTGCTTTATCCTCAGAAATCCTGTTTGGTTGCTTGGTAAAACATTGAAGAGCAGTGTTACTCATGTTACTCAGCTTGTGGCCCATGGATGTTCGTGAGCCATCCATAGGTAATTTGGAGAGTACCATGCATTTCAAAAACTGGAGGGGAAAAAGAAAAGAAAAAAAAAAGGGGGGGGAGAGG
>VZSV01000001.1:948153-982007 GCA_013398735.1 Nothocercus julius | reverse complement strand
ATTCTTAGATTTTTTTTCCAAAAAGTCAAACTTTTCCTTGGTGCTGAAAGCCTGAGAAAGATTTCTCTATCTTGAAACCAATGTGGCCTTAAATACTACATGCAGTTCTGTTCCACCCGTTTCAAAAAGGAAAAAGAGTTGACCTGGAAAAGGTTCAAAGATGATAATAAGGAGGATCAAAGACCTTCTCTATATACAGCTTTAGCACAAGGAATGAGCAAGCAGACTGTACCTCCAAAGAGGTGACTCAGGGAGGATATGGCAGGAGAGTGTGGGAGTCAGCTGCACAGAGCAGGTGAATGAGGACCAGCTGATGGCTGCTTCCTGGGTGGTGATTTAAACACTGAGGTGAGAAGGTCAAAGCAAATGAAAGGAGATGACTCCCTATGCATGATTTAGTTCAGCTGAGGAGCTCCTTGTAAGGTGTAGTGCATACTAAGGGATTATGTAGGGTTGAAAAGCAAATGAACAGGAGAAAAATCTTGTTATACCCAGAGGCTTTGCTTCTGGCTCTGAAAACTGTTTGGCAGCAAGTTATCTGAAATTGGGAGCACCCTGGTGAGGTGTCCCCACATTTGCCCCCTCCACCCTTTGGGATGAGATGCTGGTGTAGCTGGGCCTTCAGTCAGGCCCCATGCTAGCCCACTTGCACCCCTGTGAACTCACTGCACTTCAGGGGTTCTCTTTCATAATCCCGTGTTCCCTTTGTTGTTTCACTCCTGATCCTCCAGCTATTTGCCTTTCCTCGGCATCCTTGAGCTCCTTGCTGCGTTTCTTCCAGCCCAGACCTCTCCTGTTTGTGAGAGATTAGAGAGGGTGATGCAGGGGCACATTCTCTGTCCTAGCAGTTTGGGGAGTGTTTTAGAGGAAATGCATTTTCCAAAGAGAAGCAGCACACAGTATAGATGTCAACAGGGCTCTGGCAGTGCTTGAATTGCTTTGATTTGCCTGCCCCTTCATGTGCCAAAATTTATTTTAAAAGAGGAAAATATTGGTTATATTAACAGGCACAGCTGTCAGGCTATTCTTACTTCTCTCTGCTGTGCCTTTTGCCTGCCCACTGCATTTACCTGTTGTCTCTGGTTTTCTGTGCTAAACAAGCTCTTTGAGGACCCTGTTTTTAAACAGCCAGTACCATGAAACTGAGACCTTGAAGTACTGTAAATATTGCAAATCACAACGTTATAGCCATGTAATTGCAATGTGCTACTAATTCCTGTTAAAAGCATCTTAGTGTCAACCTGTGAGTGTGCTGTGTGATTATGTATTGCATAAGTATTATGGTATGAGAGCAATTCATTTTGCAACTGCTGCGTCATCAGGAGCTTTTAAGATGTTTCCAATGAAAGGAAATGCAGCCATGAAACAAGCTGGCAATTACTCTATATGCTAATTTTTGCTTTTCAGTTACAGGAGGCCGGATGGAGTATTGATCTTAGCCTTTACAAACCACTTGTTACGGGCTCCGTTTTGTCTTTTTGGCCCACGATACTGTGAGTTCCATTTGTACAAATGGTCGCACTGGTCGTCAAGGCAGACTGGGCAGAGGGCAGGGGAGAGGCGCCCTGTGCCGCATGGTGAGGTGACGTTCCCTGGCCCCAGAGCTTTACAGGTGTGGTCGTACTGCGGTACTCTTAAGCCTCACCATTGCAGAAAAGAGAACAGCAACGGGAAGGGAAGCCAGAGCGCAGGTTGGTCACGCGGAGTCGCAGTGCTGAGCGCCCTCCCGTTGTGCGGGGTTGCTCGGTGGGCGTCACGCACAGCAGGACCCTGCAGTGTCCAAGGCTTGACAGAGAGAAAGGAAAAGGGTGGCGAAGTTACCTTGCTGGAGGGCCTCAGGAAACGTGTTACCTAAGCGTCTGCCCCAGTTCTGTTCGAGTAATCTGAGCAATTATGGTCCGGAGCAGAAGCTATTCGGTGCTTTCTTGAGATGTCACCTATGTTTCTTTGTGTGGGAGTTCACTTCTGCCCACACAGCTTCATAAATAGGGCCCTGAGGACTGGCCTGCCGCATTCCTGCTGCAGGGCGGCCCACGGGGCTTGTCCGGAAGGAGCCGTCGCCTCCTTGGCTGCGGTGCACAAAGACTCAGCGTGGTAAGACCCTATCATGAGGGTCCGAGTGAATCAGAGATCTGCAGGGAACATCTCTGCAAAATACAGTCTTAAAAAATGGCAGTAATGTGGTGTTTGGGAGATGTACTTGGCTGGTTTATCTTACTTTGCACCTGACGCTGGCTGTCACAGCAGCTGAGGGGTGGCAAAATTTCATCTGTCTTGAAAATTAGAATGTGTTTTGGTAGTGACTTGCAATTGATCCGATTAGCTAAATACATTTAGGATTTATAATTAAATTTGAAAAGCCATGTTCTTCAGTGAATGATATTGCACCTATTACGGATATTTCCCAGAGATTTACCTTGTGCAAAGTTCAATTAAAAGAAGTTGCTTCTTCTGTATAAACAGTCTGCAACAGTCTGAGGGAGGTTGGACATAGTTCTGTGAATGAGTGTTGGAAGACAGCATTGCTGCCCTAGATTTATAATGGATTTTACTGATTTACTCTGATCTAATATAGAAATGTAACATTTATTATGCTAAATGTACACCATGTAGCCCACGTACATCTGTCTTACAGAACATCATCAACATGATGCAGCAATTCACTATCTTTGTCAGTATGGTGGAAAAAAATTGCAAAACGTGTTTTAAATGTGCCACTGCCTTGAGAACAAAATAAGTATTAAGCAGCATTTGTATACTGTGTTTGTGCAGCACATCTGCTTGCACAAAAGCATGCGGGGCTCAGGATCAGTTGTGCAAGAATGTAAGTCTAAATAAAATTTTAATTGATTTGAATTCTACATAGATGTTTACCCCAAAACACTCTCTGTTGTTTAAGCAGAGTTTAGCATGCATAGGTCCCATTTTAACCTTGAAAGTTAGATTTGAATTGTAACTAATAACTAGAGATAAGATTTACAACTATCCTAGATAAATGTACAATATAAAATTCACTACAGAGTGGTTGTATTTAGATTTTCATGGTGCTGGTATCTTCCTGGAGTGGTGATCAGTCAGAAGTGTTAGGGCCCACCATTTTGGCTAACAGCAACACCCTATGCAAACAAAACCCTGACAGAGCACAGTAAAATACTGTTCCCTACAGAACAATAGGAGAGAAATTGTAGGTGCACAGAGATTGTATGGAGCTGTGGTTCTGCTTTTCAGAGCACTTATTTCAAGGGGGGGGAAAAAAAAAAAAAAAGATTTAAGACATTGCTTGATTTTATGTTTTTCCCTGGCATAAAAATACTGGCAGCATGACAGAGAGTGCGCTAGTAAGAATAGCAAATAATAACTAATAAATGTATATAGCGATAGAGTCCAAAATGTTACCTTCAGATGACTTTCTTTGCTAATATTCTTTTGTGTGTTCCTAGAGACCTGTCTGCTGGTCATAGTGATTAAGCAAGTTGCTCTCGCAGTTCACAGGAGTAGCCAAGAGGGTGACATAGCTGGGGCCCGGTGGGCTTCCCACACTCCCGTCTTGGAAAAAAATCCTGCTTCCTGTGTTCTCTCTCCCAGGGGCTTGTTATTCCATGAGGACCCTACTGCGCTGCCGTTGTAGTGAAGTCGAGATGGATTGTGTTGATACTGGAGAAGCTCAAAACAAATCAGTTCATAAGACTGCGTGAAGTGGAAGTGTTCCTAGAGTTGTTCTGAGGCATCATGAAGTTACAGAATCATAAAGCTATGTAGTAGATGGCTTTGCTCTCAGGCTGCTGGGGACTTTCTTGTGGGTCCCTCATCAGAGTTTCCCTCCGGCTTGGGGAGTTCTACTGGGTCAGAACCAGAAGGTCTGTGAAATAAATCAAGCTGTGAAATAAATCAAACAGAGGAGAGGCACCAGGCAGTATGTGTTAGCTTTAGTCTAAACGTGTTTACTTTGTTTTCTCCCGTTGTTGGCAGTCTGTGCAAACCCCTGCTTGGAGGCTGTTACGGAGGAAGTTACAGAATTGAATTTTGAGATGGAACAAAAACGTCACTTTGTAAAGATCAAAATCTGTTCCCGAGCAGAGGAAGAGCAGGCGTTTTGGAAGATATATTAGCTGATGGGGGACGATAGACTCGCCTCCTCCTATGCAATCTCTATAACTGCATAGAAGGCTGAGGCAACGTTAACAATAACTGAACTTGAGGCTGCTTTGCTACCCCACTGCCAATACATGCTACTGCGGGCCTTACTTGTACTTAAATTATGCATTCTTTATCCGGTGGCGTCTGGTGCGAACAATCGCCACGCTTGTTCTGTGAGCAGTGCATTGTTCACCAGCAGAGTCTTTTAATGTAGTCAGCTGAGCTGTATGTTCATGCTGCTCTTTAGGCACTCTATTTTACAGTTGTGCATACAGAAGACAACTGAATCAATTAGCTTCTTGTCTTGCAAACAGGGCCCGGCTTTGCAGCAGAGCTGCAAGGGTGTGTCTGGGAGGGAGACAAGCTGGAGATCTCTCTTGGGCAGTGCGTGGGCTGGTTTCAAGTTACTCCATATTTTATTGTCCGCGATTTGCTGAACCTTGGTTTCAAATGATCGTGCTTGTTAGCCGTACTTCTTAAAGCTGTAGGGTCTTTGTGTTCCCTTCATCCAACGTGAGGAAGGACATACATGCTGGATCTTCTGTAAAGTCAGCTAGTCTTTTTTACTTGGGGGGTGTAAAAGGAGCCAGAAAGTCACTGTTACTGATGTGCAATGCGTAGACAGAAGCATTAGGCAGGAGAAAATCTGTTGTCTCTGTGCCTTAAATTAGAGGGCTTATCTTACCTGCATTATTTTTCAAAGCATAAAAATACCATTACTATCGTGAGTTCTTTCTCTTATTTAATTAATAGGGACCATTCTACTGAGAAGTATTGCAGTGTTTTGCATTCTCAGAGTTTTATCATATCTGTCTTACACTGATAGTATATCTGTGTACTTTGGACCCAGTGCTCTATGGTGTGCAGTATCCCTCTTATTTTGCTAAATGTATTATGGAGAATAATGTCTTCTTGTAAAATGTATTGTGACCATTGGGCCAGTGGCATTGAATTAGACATTGGCAATAGACTAGCTGGACCAAATCTGAAACAATGAAATCAGTTTTGGTTATTTTTTTATTTCTTTTGACTCAGCAGCCTTCTTTTCCCATGAAAAGGCTGAGGAAGAAGAAATAACTCTTACTTTTCCTAGCAGCATCTAATGTAAAGCTTTAAAGGGGTTGCAGTTAGTTGAAGTTCAAGTGCTCTTTATTATTTTCACCTGTGTCAGTGCAGGCTGCAACTTCTCTTAAAACAGCAGCCATGGTGGTGTTGTTAATAACTTTCTGTAACAGGGAATTCACAGGCTGACTGTAGGCTAAGTAAGAGATCATTTCCCTGCTCTGCTGCTGAGAATGCTCTGAGATCCTGTGAAGGAAAGGTGCTCCGATCACAGGTAGCTTTTTTTTCTGTATCACTACTAAGAATATTATCTTGTTATCTTCACAATTAAAAAACAGCCAACAAAAAACATTTAAAAGTAGTATTTCTATCTCTGATAAGTCATTGAAGGGGAACTGCATTAACATCTTACTTTTTCTCATGCAGGTTGCCCATGAGTTTTATGTCCAAAATAATGAAGACAGTACAAAAGATTCCTTTTACCACAACACACATACAGACATGTATATGGATGAGTATGCTTGAAGCATATGTAGTTTCTTGAGGCATACATGTTTCAAAATGTGTTTTGTCATATTTCCTCTCTTTAAATTAACCATCAGAGGTTTCTTTTGTTTTTCTAATAAAACACTTTGAGTTTTATAACCTGAAAAGTGAAGGCACGTGTTTCTGATCCATTTGAAATAATAGGCTTTAAGAGTTGGGTGTACATCATGGAAATAGCTATAGCTTATCCTGTCATCACCTGTTTGGTTTTTTTTTTTTTTTTTTCCTCTCTCTCCGGATAAAATACTGTCACTTGCCAGTGCTAGGTTTAAAACTTTATGCTTCCCCATCTCAAGACTTGGCTGTGCATTTACTAAGGTGTCCTTTTAAGAATATATTTTCCTAACTCATATTTAAGTGTGCTGCTCTAAATCACACCTGATTTTATCAGGATAGCTGGAGACCTCTTTTAGTGAAACAATATTAAAATGTAAAGGCAGTGTTTGATACCTTTGTGTTAGAACTGCAAACACGATGCCTACTCATTGAGCCTCACTACATGTGGCTTTAAAGCCAGCAGTGCTAAATGGGAACAATTTGTAAGGTCACTTTTTTCTTTTATGTTTAATTGGGAAAGAATCACTTAATGATTCTAAGACTCTTCCATGTGAAACAGCATAAAAGTGAAGTTGTACCAAGATGTCAAGCTGCATTCCTGGTGAGAGACTTTCCTAAAGCTATCAAGGTTTTTTCTGCTTCTTGCACTAATCATTAATAACTATGCTGTTGTCACAGCTCAAAAACTTTCCTATTGACACTTCAATCATTTCTAAAGATCTTGAATGTTCAGCGTGTATTAAAGTAACCTTTTGCACTCTATTAAAATTTAAGAACTGCTAGATTTTTAGTGAATGCCCAAGCAACTGGATCATGAAAGCATTACCTTGTGCCAAGGGCATGATGTGGAGCCCTGCTTCCTTTTTAACAAATAATAAGAAGTTTGACTTTTCATTTACACATTCTGCCAATTGCTAACAAGTTTCCATCTTGTTCAAACACTAGATTGATTCTAAGAAATTGAAAATATTGATTTAACCCTCTGCCTGATTTGTGCTGTGGGCACCTGCTAGTACAGTCTTAGCACATTGCAATTGCTTGCCCGTAATTCCTCAGGGGACCACTAATAACTACCACATTTGTCTTTTCATCTTCTGAAATTATGCTAGCAGTTGTCCAAGTCAATTGTGATTCATTTGATACTGCTCTCCTTCAAGACATATTGCAACCAAATAGACTTGCTCACCAGTAATATATCTGATGACATAGTTAGTTCTAGTTAATTGACAGAATGATTCAGGCTTTTATGGATGGCATTAATTGGTCCCTGGTGTCCATGCAATAATTGACCAGACAGTGTAGGCTACATTAGCTTCTCATCCAGTCAGGATAGTGGTAAGATGAGGTAAATGTGGTACAAATGATAAAATGGCTATATTTTAAATCAAACATTTATAAACTGTAGAAGTGGGAGCTTGTGGCATCAAGAGGGTCTAAATAATGGGAATACATAAATGTCCACATTCAAGGGTTGTGTTTTCTCTTTTTTTTTTTTTTCTTTCTCTCCCCAATTAACACATGTGGTAAGTTACATTTAGATGCCTTAATGGACTCTGGATCGTGGTTTAACGTGTAGAGTAAAGTAGCTGGAAGGACTGCTGTGTTTACATGGTACATTTTTAAGCCTGATATTAAGCACTCAAAGGAAGTTAAAGGTGGGACAGCTTCTTGCATTTATAGTAGGACATTTACTTTTTTCCTCAAACAGGAAAAGGAGATGACTTGTGGAATTATTTTGCATATTCTGAATGCATAACAACAGGCATTGACTGAATAAACAGGCATTGAATGAATATTCAAAGTGTAATTTATTAGGAAAACTGAGATAAACAAAAAACATGCTGTCAGTATGACAGGGCCTTGCCGCAGCCTTTCTTGCAGAAGACGCTTCTAAAAAAAGTGTTGTCTTCTTTTCTGACCCCTCATTTTGCTTAAGGAAAACCAGTAAGGCCAGCGGCTTCTGCGTGCGGCTCCTAAACCGGCACCTTCAGAGGGCTGTCACTAAAACGGGTTGAAGTGAGCGGCGGTGCCTGGTGCAGTGGCAGGTTGGAGCTGGGGCTAGCTGAGGGCACCCCGAGCGCGTTGCGTGCTTTACGGTGTGCTCGTTACGCAGTGCCCTGCGATGGCCGGGGGTTTACAGCTCATACAGCAAGGAAAAAATAAACATATATCCACAGGCAAAAGAGGGAATTGGATCGTAAGGCTCATCCTCCTGCTAATGGAAGGTTACTCCCCTCAGTATATTTTCTAGTGCATTGCCCAATTTAGTTAGTACATTCCAAATGTAATGTACTGGCGGAGCTGGCCTGCAAACCTCTCCTCATTCAAGACCCACCATCCTCTAGATTGCCTTCTGAAGCACTTCTGCCATGACTAATAGGAAACGAGTATGTGAGTCTTTATGAGTTGTTGAATGTCCTGAATTCCCACTGGTTCCAGCTTGTCAGTGGGAATTGAGGGAATTCAGAGATTGCTGGGGAAGCTGTCTTTACACCCCATACATGCTGATTGCAGTGTCTCCACTTCATTGCAACTTCTTCATAAATCAATCTTTCCAATCTACTGCTGATTTACTGCTCTTCCAGATGCCTTCAGCATGCTGGTATTTGCTTTGGAACTGAACCCTGCGTTTGTGCTGCAGGTTGAGTAGGGTGCTGAAGGGAAAAAAAGGAACATTTTGTCCAAAGAAAATCTATGGAAATATGTTTCTAGGGTTATAGACTAACCTGCAGGTGGATGAGACTCTTCCTAGATGAAACAATGTATTTGCTTTGTCACTGAAAAGTGTCGAGTGTTTATACTAGAGATCTGTTCCTGTATGGCTCAGTAGGTATTTCTGCTGTACTGGGTGCAAGCACGTAATGTCCTTTGATTGATTACAATAATCTTCCTGGGATTACAAAAAGTCTTATATGTCTGTATGTCACTTTAACATATGATCCTTCAAAATCCTGGTTTTGTTTAAAAGGATGTTATTTTTGGATGAACAGCCCTGCCCACTGGTTAGGTCAAATGTAATGTAATCAGGTTTTGGATGTATTGGCTTTTATGTTGTAAATAGCAGTGCTGAACTTTCAGCCCCTTATTTTTACTGAGATATCCTCTGTTCCCCGTACTCAGTGCTGTATGGTTTTGTTTCCACTATTTTAGGAAAAAGAAATTAAATTTATCTGAAAGAATACGGATGTGTGTGGAGGGATGAAGTTGGTTTTACTTTATGATAGCAACTCTCTCGATTCATTGTGTGTTTTATTGTTCTTTTCCTGTGATCCTTGCTGCTTTCTGCTAAAACAATAAAAGAATCTGGATGATAAAATTCGTTTTCTTCAATGAGTTCTTCAAACAAATTTGCTCCAACCTCACTTTGTCATCATGTTCAAATGCCATAAGCAGCTGCATGTTAGGCTGAAGTGTGAACACAGAGGTGAAACAGGACTCTCTCTCTTGAACTTTTGTTTCTCCATAGCTCCAGAGCAGTCCACAAGTCCCTATGGAAAAGCGAGAGGTCTATGCAGAGAGAGGAATAGATATGGTTATACAGCTGAGATGTAAGATTTGTAGGTAGAGGAACTGTTCTATTTTTATTTATTTATTGGGCCAGCATTGGTTAGCTGCTCCTTTCATAGGAAGTGTTGGGATATTTGAGCATAGCTCTCTAAAGAAGGAAGCTGCAGACAGTAACGCTCTGTGCAGCGTTCCTTCTTCCAGTTACCCAGCAGCTTCTGTAAATCCTCTGCTCACTGCCATCCAAACTGCAGACAGATGTGACACTCCTAAGGAAATGTGTTTTTAAGTTTTTTGGAAGCCTGAAAGCAGATAGAAGGGAGGGAGCACCTATTGCTACCTTGCTGGAACAAAGGCTGGATGTAGCCACAGGAGGCATCAGAATCATAGAATCATAGAATCGTTAAGGTTGGAAGGGACCTCTAGAGATCATCTAGTCCAACCCCCCTGCACACGCAGGGTCACCTAGAGCATGTGGCTCAGGACTGCGTCCGAGCGGGTTTGGAAGGTCTCCAGAGAAGGAGACTCCACGACCTCTCTGGACAGCCTGTTCCAGTCACACTCACTGTTAAGAAATTTTTCCTTAAATTCCTTTGGAACTTTTGGTGCTTCAGTTTGTGGCCATTTCCTGTAGTCCTATCAGCGGTCTGTAAAAGCTCCTTGTCAGGACCCAAAAGTGCAGGAGAGCCGGTTGCAGAGAGCCTGTGGCTTGCAGGAGCGCGTTGGAACCTGCCTGGCAGCAGCGCAAGACCAATTTTTTTGCCTTTTTTTGGGAAACCTGCAAACCCAGCAGAGGCATTTGGATCTTGTAGCAGCAATTCGTTCTCCTGCGCCGTTCTAGCACGGCGGTGCATCACTTTGTGATGCACGTATCGCGAAGTGCCTGGCCAGGGCACAGAGACAAGCAACACTAAATTCTCTCTTGTGGGAATATCTGGCTGTTTAGATCGCCCTGTTAATAAACAGGGACGATCTCTTGTACCTCTTATTTGGGAGACTACAGAGGATGGGCTGAGAGCTGAGTGAGAAGTTTTTTCTGGAGATTCACTTTCTCAAACACATGAATCAAAGTATTTTCAGTGCAAATATTTCAGAAATAAAAGTGAGTTAATTTTTGAGAGGCTGAGGCTATTTATTTAGCTCATAGTCATCCTTCAAAGACTTATGCACAAAGAAATGTCTGACATTGTAACTTTTTATCTGGAGAATGGATAAGAGCCCTTTGATGACATTAGAATGGGAAAAGATGCAAACAAAACTCTGTCATAGTGACAGATGTTACAACATAAAATAAATATTACAATGGAAAGATCTGAATTTTAAAAACTTTTATAAACTGGTTTGCATTTTAATTGATATCTTTAATTAATCCAATGGAAATCAAAAGATGGGGAAACCCAAAGAGATCGTTTTCAAAGCACTGTAATGACACTCTTTTCAATATATTAGTACTGTTTTTTTAACAAGCCTCGAGTATCAAGTATTGGCAGGTATGATAGGCACCTTGGATGAGTTTCTGTAGCTAGTGAAGACTTGGTCTATTCAGCTTCAATAATGGTACTACAAGGCAGTGATTTACCCTATGTAGATTTGAAAAGACAAATGTTGATTTGTCTTAGGTTTGCCTTGGTGGTTACGTGTTTCATCAAACCTGCATGCTCTGCACCTTGAGTGTCCTGCTATTTGCAGCTGCTGTTGTATCGGGCATGCAGTTCCTTCTCTTCCGAAGTATTAATATGGAGAGGGAGCGGCTGTGAGAGACTGTATTTGTTACTCAGATCTGTGTTTCATTTAGAAAATCCTGTAGCACAACTGAAAGCCATGTGTCTGATGTGCCTAAGAAAACAGTTTCGGGGATTTACTTTTCGTCTAAATGCTATAATGCTTTTAAGAGTGTCCTTTCGATATCTGAGGCTTATGTTGCACATACGCCCTATGAGAGGGCTGTGAGAAAAATGTGACGACCCAGAAACTACTTCTTGAGATGATGGACAAAAGCTGGTATGATAAAAGCAGCATGCAGTATTTCCTGTGGCCACTGCTGTGGTTCACATAATTCGTTCTGTATGTGTATGGCGCAGCAGGTATGACTTGTCCTGGCTCTGCTAAGGTTTTAGTTGATAAAATTGGAGAATACGTTCTCCAGCTGGAAGGAGAGATGCCAGAATTTCCCCATTTCCTTAAAAGATTTTCTGTTTCATTGTGTGTTTTAAGCAAATCTGTTTTTCTTGCTCCCACTCAAGATCTTGTTGCTGCTGTTCTTACAGATGTGAGACAAAAAGGACACAACATCTCCCATTTAGCTTTCATCTTCAACGAGACATTCAGATCCACATCATTTACCAAAACACCTGCTTTCAGATAGTGGCTTTTACTGTATATAAATAAAAATTAGTGGGGAAATACAGCATCAGCCTTCTGATGCTTACACCTCTATCAGCATATTCATGTAAATTTTGTATTTCCTTTTTTAACAACAGATCCATTTTGGAACAAAATCTCGCTCTCCTGCCCAGCTTTTTTCCCCAACTATTCTCCTATTAAGAGTTGGAAAGGTCACTAAGTACAAGGTGTTCTTTGGCACCTATTCTCACTTGAAAGCCTCATGCCTGAGGCTCTCTGCTTCATACTTGCAAAAACTATCATGAAGATGGTCTCTGTCTTTGAATGTCCATTTATCATGGCTCTGCCATCTCTGCTCGTTCGGTGCTATAGGTGGGGACAGTCTCCTGTGCAGGAAGTGGTCTCTGTTGGGCATTGATGTTTGTACTGTGGGGCAGCTCCTTAATTGCTGTGTTCTGTGGCAGCAAGTTGTATTGAGAGGTACATGAGAAGATTGATTTTTCTTTTTTTAATCCTCTGTATTCCTTTTAAATGTTGTTTTTTACATTTATAGCTGCTTGTAGCAATGTTGTGGTAGTAATGCTCCGTTCGTTTGACTGACTTTCCAAGAGCAAAATGTTACTGTTTGGCAGAATGAGTTTTTTTTGCCAGCGCTACAGAGCACGCAGTAGGGACATATCCTGAAGTATTACTATTGACATCAATGAGATCAGTATTAGGCCCTTGGGGAGTGCTGTGATACAGTCTCCCATGTGGCTTAAAAAGAAAGAGAAGGAGAAGAAAAGTCTGAATCTCTTAAGTCTAGGCAGTGGGGCCACACAGGTTTTAATGACCAATACTTTTTAAAGCTTGTTTGCATTTGGGTGATAATGTACTTTAGTAGAGTTGGGGAAATGAGAAACTTCACACATGGCATCTGGAAATCCTTGTGGCTCACTGCCCTCCTTGACAGCAATAATGTGGCTATAAATTTCCCCCAACAGAAAACGTGTAACTGCATCTGCAGTACCAGAAACAACCTTTCATTTTCTTTTAAATGAATGTGTTGTTTTAAATCTCAGCTTTTTAATAGCTTCATATAAATATTTGTGAGCCTCTGAGGTAACTGTGTGTATTTTTACATCTCATTCTTATATTCTATGGAAAACAGTCTGTTGGCTCAATTTAGTGTCTGGAGGGGTGAGTACTGCTGTATTCAGATGCACTTCACAAAGGATGAAAGGGATGTTACTCTTCGCAAGCCTCCTTGCAAAGTCTCTGCAGCACTAATCTAATCTCTTCCTGCATATTTTACCCAGATAGTGGCTTTTACTGTATATAAATAAAAATTAGTGGGGAAATACAGCATCAGCCTTCTGATGCTGACACCTCTATCAGCATCTTCTGCCCAGTATTAGGTGGAATTTCTGTGATGGATCTGTGCACTATTTGTTTATGTCTTTCAACAGCAAAAACCTAGTGCATGCTAAAATGTTGACACTGGTGCAATTCCCAAGTTCGGGACGGGTTTATCAACTGCCCTGATATAACAGTGGTTACACTTTCTTGAAACAGGCAGCTTGACCCCTATCACTTCTCCTTCCAAAAAAAGCTAAAGTTTAAAGTTCAGGTTTCTCTTTTGAAGGTGAGGGGAACTGCAGTGCAGCTCAGAGTTGCTGGAAGTGATGGAAGGGGGCTGGTCTCTAAAGCTGAACTAATGCAGGGTGGAGAGTTATTCTAGAAACGACCTTTGAAGTAGAAGGATAAAGATAGTTTGTCATCACTGTTTAAGGTAAATAGCTCATTTTGAGAAAGGGAGAGATCACCCTGAAGGGGGGAGGAGAACAAAAAAAAATGCATAAATAGCCATCATTCAAGGGAAAAAAAAAAAAAATCATTTTATGTGCCAGAGACCACAGGTTTCCGTATCAACAGATTAGACAAAACAGATGATAAAGTCACATGAGCAAACCAGGGGCTGGATAGGGGTGGAAATGTGTACGTGGTGTAAGTAAACGTTGCATGCAGCTCCAGGTCTCTGTGTATTTAGCTGACTGTGGCT
The DNA here is from genome assembly GCA_013398735.1 of Nothocercus julius. Classification (NCBI taxonomy): domain Eukaryota; kingdom Metazoa; phylum Chordata; class Aves; order Tinamiformes; family Tinamidae; genus Nothocercus; species Nothocercus julius. The sequence goes on along the minus strand of VZSV01000001.1, from coordinate 968,317 downwards.
GCTGTGCTCACAGATGCTGCCACTGTGAGTGTCCTGGTGCTAGCGAGGGCAGTGTGGCGACTGCCGGGGCAGCCCCTCGCCTCCCTGTCCTCGTGCCAGCGTGGCCTGCAGCTGGGAAGTGGCATCTTCAGTTCTGAAACACCTTGGCATGTTTTGATTTCTAAGTTAATAATGACATTAAGGTTTCTTCTCCTCCCTTGGGGCTGATGTCCTGGGTTTCCTTCCCTGATGGTGTTGGGGTATTGTACCTCCACTCATCTGAGCTCAAGTGCAAAGCTGACCTTACAGGATCGGGAAGGAGACCGGAACGGAGAAGGTTCATCTGGTAACTGGTAGTGCAGTCAAGCTCAGCTGTTCTTTCTTTAGGCTAAAGAGTGTTCAATTATTCACAATTTTAAGTAAGTTTTTCGTCTGGATTTGTAAGAAATGAGTTACCCTCTAGCTTAAGTATGTTGTGGATCTCTCTTGTGGGTTCATGTATTGGAGCAGTATGTTTCTTGTACTGTAGCTAGAGCTACATTGTTAGCTCTAAAATCTCCACAAAGTGTTACTTTGTGCTTGTGAAATAACTTGGAAACCAAGGTTGGTGTTGGATGTATCCCAAGCTCTTTCACATGCCGGTCAAATGTTTCTCTGCTTGGCCCATCTGTTGTCAAAACCTGTCATCTAAGACAAACTGATTGCAAATATCCTGGATATAATGCAAATTTAAATACCTCTTTGCACCTGCTGTGAAAATAAAGCATCTTAACGGGACACAGGCACCAAATAATTTGTAAACTAAATAAACCATTTTTGCAGAGAGCTGCGGGAAATGCTGGTGAAGAGGCTGTGGTGCCGCCAATGAAGGCAGCGGGCATCGTCACCCTGCCAGGGGTGGCTCCAGCTGCCCTGCTTGCCGTACGATGGGACACAAGTCCTCAGTACCGGCCCTAACGCTCACCTGCCCCTCGGAATTTGGCCCGGAGCCCAGTTGCTGAGCAGGAGAAGTGACCTGCTCTCTTAAAAGCTCATTAGAGTAAATGCTGAGTTGAGAAATCTTGTCACGGCTTCTCACATTTGCAATGTCTTCAGTGGAAGAAATTTACCTCCCTAATGCCTCAGCTTGGCTCTCATCGATGCTGCTCTGGTGCAGTGTGGAGTAGATCGCCGGTGTGACTGTGGTCCACCATTAAAATCAAGAGCAGGTTTGACAGTACACTGATGTGTTTTTAAAAATTTACTAGATTTTCTGGGAGATGTGAGTTGCATGCATGATCCTTTCAAAGAACTCCATTATTGTTACAACTACATACTCTTGTTTAACACACAAATCTTAATTCTTCTCTGTAGGAGCAAGGGCAGGCTGCGTGGATGTTTCTAGACCTTTTATGTGTGTTTTCATTGCTGTAGGTTCTCTCTTGGTTATACAGATTTCTTCCAAAGTGATATTGTAGGAACAATGTATTGCTGCTTTGTAAAGTGAGTCTTTCATTATGTTATTTTGTGCAGTCATTTTTGAGTCTTTTAAGTGCAATATAAATCTAGCAATATAAATCTAGTGAAATGAAATGTGCATGCAATATTTCAAGGATCTGCCTCTTGCAGTTCTTGAGTAACAGGCTCATGTTTAGAACCCCAAGGAAGCATCAATGGGCAATTAAAGAAAAAAAAATTTGTGGAGAGGGTGTTGATCATTTCTACTTCTTTTTGAATTCAAAACTTTTTTGGGTAAATGCAGTTTACATACATGTGAATGCTAAGATATGTCTACAGTGCAAAGCCCCTTTTAAAACATTAGTTATGTAAAACCATATTTTAATATTAAATATGAGGAGAGACACTGTTGTATTTGTAGTCCAAATGGTTTTCTGAAAGAGTAAACAATAAAAAGCAAGCTGGCATACGAAACTCCACCTATGCAAGTGGCTATTACTTAAACAATCGTAATTCCTTTTAAAATGGACTTCATTTTTCCTAGGAGAACAAACAGAAATGAAGCCACCTACTGGGAAATTCTATTTTGCTAATTTTTATCTATTATAATGCAAATAGTGGTTTTAATCCCCTTAACTCATCCATCATGCATGACAGGTCAGCCAGCCTATTGTCTGTACGTCTGAAGGATTTCTGTCCCAATCGGACTTCTGGTCAATAGCGCTGGGCAAAAGTCTGCTTGTTTCCGAGCCATTCACGTCCCTGAAAAGCTGGAGCTCCCCTGGCAAGCAGCACAGTGGTGGCACACGCACGTGGTCGCTGCGAGCGTTCTTCACACTGAGGTTACTGAGGCCTCCTAACATAGCAGGAGAAAAAAAAAGGGGGAAGTCAGATTAAGGACATCTAGGTGTTTATATAATCCACTAAACATCTGTAGCTGATCCAAATAGATGGCAAAGGTCATGTTTGTGATTTTTTTTTTTTTTTGGCATGGTGATTTCTTTCTATATTCTGAAGCCTAAATAATTGTTGTTTGTATTTAAATTGCGTTTTTGGATGCAATAAAATACAATTTATATTAAGCAGAAAACTACAATTACAAAGCAGCAAAAAAAATCATGTATTTTTGTAAGATTTAAATTTTAATTAAATGAGGCTTAGACTAAATTATAAAACCTTCTTTTGTGGAGTCAGCTGACACTGACAAAATATTAATGAATGCATTGATATTCAGAGAGGCTGAAGCCACTCTGGACCCTCATTCTCTCCCTTTGAAATATGTTCTGTCTGTATTTTGAAAAACTCAGAAGAATAAAATTAATAAATGTTGCTTATATGGAATATTTCCCAGTGAGAAGACCTGCCAAGCCGAATCCAATGCATTGCATTAGTGTCACTGCAGATTTTTGAAACAGATGTGTACATGAGTCTTTTGTTGTTATCTTCAAAACTGAGGCTGGGCTAAAACCCAAAAGGTTAAGACTTTAACATTTATCATTCCCTGCTGCTATTAGGTCATTTCCCTTTGGCTGTATGAATTAGGCTGTGGTATTGCTTCAATCTGGGATCACTCTCTTGTTGTTTTTCAGTACAATGCACTGAAGTTCTTTTCTCGGGGAGCATCACCGTGATCCCGCGTCACTGCGTCGTTGTCACCGCTCGCTCGTTAGCATCCACAAGGACTATCCCAGCTATTTCGTTTCAGGGCTCTTTTCTTGTCCCCATCCTCCTGGGCAGCCAGCTCCAGTACGCTCTGCAAGCAGTTAACTTCTGTAGAATAATACGTAGCAAGTGGCTTATTGTCCTCGTGCGTGTGTGTGTCCCCCGTACGCGCTGGGGCGGCCCTGGGCGCCAGCCCCGCGAGCCGGCGCCGCCCAGGCGGTCTGAGCCCGGCGCCTCCGCTGCGGAGCGAGAGAAGCAGCAGCTCGCGGCCTCTCTGACGCCCTTAAAACTGCCAAGACCCAGTGGTCTCACCCATTTCCCAAGTCTGGCTGTCTATCTAGTACCCGCATCTTAAAGCACTGCATATACTTATCCCACTGGTAATTAAAATAGCAGAAGTGTGTGGGGTGGGGGATCAAGGGAGTGTTTGCATTGGCTCATTTGGCAATTAAAAATACACAAGTGAAAAAGTTGCCATGAACTTGCCCAAAGGGCTATAATAAATAACATCCTGCATAACCAGTACACAAAGTGTGCTCTCCGGTTTTGAATGAAATAGCTGTGTTTGTTTTTAGGGTTGCTGGCCTTTTTTTTCAGATTCTTAACAGTTAGAATACAAATAGGCTTATGTTTCTGTAATTGTGGTAAACATATTTTTAAAATCACTGTTTGATTAACTGTAAATATTACCGGTTCAGAGGTTAAACGCTGTTGTTGAAGTCATTCAGGGAAATCCAGCAGAAGTGTAAATATGGCAGAAGAAGCGAAACAATATGGCAAAGGAATATTTGCTGACTTAAGAGTGCAGGATCAACACCAATATTTTTCCAGTGATGCTAAACCTCTTGTAACTGCTAAATTGGATTTGTAGCTGAATGAAGTATCAGCTGCTGTTGGACAAGCCCATAAAGGCCGGATGGCTGGCCTTTTGTAGGCAGGGCTTAAGGGACGATTGATATGTTTTAGCACTTTTGGGATTATTGTGATTAGGAGGAAGCCATTCTGAATGATAGAGAAAAGGGTGTAAAAAACACAGTCCACAGCTGGTAAGCAGCATGTGTTTGCTATAAGGAGAGGTCACGACTAGTTGATCCTGCTGGTTCTGGCATTGATTGACAGTTAAGAAAACTTGATATTATGAAGCAGGCTTCTTTTTTTTTTTTTTTTTTTTTTTTTTTTTTTTTTAAATCATGCTTCAGTTGCGTAAGGCCAAAATCTCCTCCCAACCGGGAAGGCGCGCAGGTCGCAAGCTAAATGCTAAGCGGTCAGGGATGTAACTGCACATATGAGTTGCTAAAAGAGCACCTAGAAATCAGCATTTGCTTGAGATTTGCAAGAGCGCCGAGCAGGGCTTGCAGTTAGCTTTGCTGTTCCCCTCGTTGCCTTTTTCATACTAGTTAGTCTAAACTAAAATGTGCCTTGTCATATGGTAGGAAATGTATGTGAAGTATGTGGAAATTTCAGCTTTCTCGAGTTTGCTGACAGCGATGCCTCTGGTACAGCTAAGGCGTTTAGTTAGGAATAATACACGTAAAGCAGATTTTACCGTCAGGAAAACAGTTTTATATTTATTAAGCACCTGCCCCAGGAAACATGTTGGCTATTTCATCTCCTCCCCTCTGCCTGCTTGGAAACGTAGCCTGTGCCGCTGGCTGCTTTTTTTATTTTCGTTTTTGGCCCCCTTTTTAAAAGCAACCCTCGGAAAGCTCGCGAGTGCCCGTTTAAATGGTTGGATGTGTGACTGCCTTTAGCGGGCTGCCCCTCTTTGAGGACGAGCGCGGAGCATACCACACAGGAAAGAGCCCCAGCTTGCCAGCTCCTGCTGCGCGTTTTTTCAAGCCTGTGAAAAGAATGAATTATTCAGCAGTAAGCATGCTTACAGCTGGCCATTTGGGAGCTTTGATGTGCGAATCAGGCGGTTGCATGAATGCCCTTATTGTCATGTTATGTGTACACAGTGTGTGAATTATTGAAAATAGTGAGGCCTGAGCCTCATCTGGTAGAGATTACAGTGCAGGCATGCTGGGTGAAGGGCTGTAATTGAAAATCCCCAGATGCTGTTTATTTGGCCTGCGCCACGTGACCTTGCGCGGAGCTTGTCTGAACAAAATGCTGCCCGCGCCGCCCGCCCCCCCGCGCCCGGCCCGCCACTCCAGCACCTGCCCCTCGTATTTTTAAAAGCTTAAATTAGATTTGCCTATGCCGTTTAAATAGAGGATGCCTTACTTGGGGGTTTAAACTGCTTAGCCAGTTGTTGACTTGCAGAGCACTTTTATCTACAAGAGGCTTTTTGTTAGCCAATTTGGCTTTAAGGCGTCTTCCAAAAGCGTCGCCAGCGAGTTTTAGGCGAGCCCGCTACTCCGCCGACAAAATGGAGCGGCACAACTTCCCGGCGGCCGGCCGGCTGCCCCGTGCCGGGCTCGGGAAGCGCCGCCAGCGACGCCCTGCTGGGGCAGGGGGTTGAACGCAGCCTCTGCCCCAGCGAGACCCCGCGGAGGGACCCCCGCGAGCTGGGGTGGCGTCCGGATCCGGCTGCGCTCGGGACAGGACAAAGAGCGAGCGGCGCTGGCGCTTGGGCTCCAAGTGTGGCCGCCGGGCCAGCGTTGGGCCCTCCGCGCTCGTCAGCTCCTCTCGGCAGCCCCGCTGAGGTGCCTGGAAATGGAGGGTACCAAACTAGGCCGAAACGCTTTGCCAGGGTGGAAAATACGGCCCCGCGCGTGCCTCACAGACAGCGACTCTGTTCTGCGAGGGCCTCGGCGTGCAGAGCCGCGGCCAGGCCTTGTGCTAAGCCTGGGAAATACCTTTCCTAGCCGTGGGCTCGTGGAATTTGGAGAAATTCATAGTATTGTTATTCTGAAAAACAGAACTTCTACTTAGTCGCTACTTGATTTTTGTTGTTAAATAGGAAAACTTTTTAAAATTAGCTGCTTAATTTCAAATTACTAAATGGTTTAATTTCCCATGCTTATCTATTTTTATCCCCTTCAGATGGTGCCTCTTGCTTGGGCCTTCGAGTGCGGTGCTTTAGTTCCTGTTGCTGGCACTCTGAGGAAAGTCACGGGCGCGCCGCGCCGGCCCGCGGAGACGCTTCCCTGCGCCAGCGTTTGCTGGAGCTCGTTTGCTTGGGCCGGTGCTTCTCGGGGAGGGGTAGCAGGACTGAACCAAGCTTGGGAAAGCAGGCAGAGGCCCTTGGCCCTGGGGCTGCCGGCACCCAGCAGCGCGAGCTTGGGCCTGGCTTTGCAAAGGGCCGGCTTTCCACCCTCTCCGAGGCTTAGGTACCGAGTAGAGCCTCGCTGGTAAAGCCCTGCACCCTTTCCTCCCTGAAGCTCCTTTTTAGATACTTTCTGGCACAGCTAAGAGATGCCCCTTTGCTTAAAATGCACCTTCCACAGTATCTGCAAAGGGAGAAATGTATTTTGCTATTGAACTCACAGTACAGAAGCGCATGACAGATAAAGGCCTATCTGGCTGGGCACTTCCCCCAAACTCTCTCTTTGATACCTGAACCAAAACATTCAAAGTCTGAGACTGACAGAGCAGATGACAAGAAGAAGGAGTTGAACATGTACAGTTCGTAAACCTGACCTCTTCCTTTTTGCCAGGCAATTTTCCAGATATATGTGTCAGGGAAAAAGAGTGAGGGTGTGTATGGAAAAAATTTCCATAGCTGAGCTGCTCTTAGCGAAAAACAGGTATGTTCATTGATGACCTTTATTCACCCTGTGATTTCTAATGGCTGGTCTGAGAGGTTCCTTCAGCCTCATTTTGCTTCAGATTCTTCTCGGGCCCTAGAAGAAGGGAAGGATATTTCTAGGATTATTCTGCCTTGCTTTCCTTAAAATTCTGTCTTTTTCTTAGTCCTTTGGAGAGATTTTATTTTCTGTTAGTTTCTGTCAGAGCTGAAAAAGTGGAGCATCATCAAGTCTGTAAACTTTACCTCGGGGAAGTCTATTTTTTGTTCTTGTTTGGCAATACTTAGATTTTTGTGTATAGCATTGTAGAGATTTGAGAAAGACATTAGGGCTTTTCAGGTCATTCTGGACAGGCAGAGGCTATTTACAGAGCCCTGTGTCTCCTGCTCTGGTTAAACCTGGTGCATATTTCTTTACTGGGTTGAAAACATGATTGTTAGGAAACCGTAAAGCTGTTGCCTCGGTCACTTTGCACTGTTCCTGCTAGGGCTGCCCTTGCCGTCAGTGAGCTCCGGTTATCCCACCTTGGTGACCTTTCCCAACAGGCTTCACCTGAAGTGAAGGTGAGCGCTTTGCGACACCGCCACCCAGTCCGTGATGCCCCTGCGGGCTAGATGGCGGCCGCAGAAATCCCTCCTCAGTCACGCCAGAGCTGACCGGGAACAGCGCGCGGCCCCTGTGCTGCGTAGTGCAGGCGAGGCTCTCATTGCTTGGTGTCCTTTGTAAGGGCGCTCTTCCCATCCAGTGGCTACATGGGAATCTGAGCTTTCCTTTAAAAATCGGTTTCTAGCTCTCTTGACTGGGAAGAAATCTGTGAAAATGTAAATTAAAGATTTAACTCTTCCTTGCTCGGCTACAGCTGTGATTCCAGGGACTGCCCCGATAGGCATGGGCTGGCAGGAGTGCCCTGTGCTGCGACCATCTATCCGAGACATCTTCAGGGCAGACTGAAGGACACGAGACACCAGCGTGTTCCTTGCACCACCTTTGTGTTCTTTACATCACCTTATAGATTTGTTCACCTCTGAGAGTCACCAGCTGCTGCTAAGGACAGCCTGACAACCTTTTTTTACTTGAGAAACAATTCTGAGTTTTTAAGTTATGGATCTACTTACAAAGCTGTGAAGAAGGTCCTTTCCATGGGGGAAGCACCATGTGCATTTAAAAAGTGAAGATGTTCTTACGGCTTGCCACGCAGTGACTGTGCGAGCAGTTTCAGCCGCGGCCTGTCTGTGTGGCGAGCTCTGAAACCTCCTGGCTCGCAGCGGGCTCCGGTGTTTGCATTCCTGGTTGCCCCGACATTAAGGCTCCCTGCCTGCAGGCAGTGAAATGTGTCCTCCTGATTTTCTTTTTAACCACCTCCTTACTCCCTGCAAGCCTCATACTCACGGCAGGGACAGTGAGGAGGTGTAAAATACAACCCCAGCCAAGTGTGTTTGGAAAACTCTTTCCCAAAGCCCCTTTAGCCTGAGGTGCAGCTGCCATGTGCCTTTCCCTCTTTCTTCTCAGCGTTGTGGTCTCTCCCTCCTTTTTTCCCCCCAGTTGCAGCCCTGTCACTGTGAGGAAGCTGCTGTTATTGCACGAGGCTGTGGAAGGACAGCCACATAAATGAAAATTCCTTCTCCATAGTGGATCTAAGCACTCAGAATCAGATCAAACCAGTCTCATCCTAGGATATTTAAGTGAAGGCAATGTCACTATTATACACTACTAGTTGTCTGTGGTGAGCTCTTGGTCCTAGAAGTGTGGCCCTTCCTGCTTCGGGAAGGATTTGTTGTTGCAGGGGAAGCAGGGTTTAAAGCCTCTCCGGTTTTCCTCTACCTTTTCTGTTGAAAGTGAACTGTTTTGGTGATGATAAAGAGAGAGATACAGAAAGTGCACACTGCAGCAGTTCCACTCGGTGGACACAAAGGCTTTTGTTCGCTGAAAACAGCAAGTACCTTCTTGGCTCAGTGCACTGCAGAACTGCTGTCCAGCCTAATGACAAGGTCTGTGCGTGGCATTAGGTAACTAGCTGCTCCCTTTGCATGTGGAAACCCCTCATTTATGTGCAGAAATGAGTCGGAGCCCCTGGCTGATGTAATAGCTTTCTGCACTCACCCACTTCAAAATAACTTGGTGGGTGACGAGGTATTTTCTTAACCTCTCCTCTAGTGCTACTGAATCAGTTTTCTCATGTTTTACAGATGGGTTGCTTCTCCCCTGTGCTGAATGCAAATAAGCCCATAACTTAAGATTTGTTGAACAAGTATATTTAAGTTATTACAACTCACGGAAAAGAAACATACTATGTAGCGAAAATAAACAAGACGCCACATAAAACTTTGTTATCTCCCATGTCAGCAAAATTTAGGAAAGAAATTATTTGGAAAGAAAATGTTAGTTTATATTAAGTAGCATAATGTGTGACTGAAGAAGAGTCAAATAGCCATTTTAGAAACTTGGAAATACTGTACATTTCCAAGAGAAATAGAGTTATAACTAACAAACCGCCGTGTTTATCAGTCCCTCTGCGGCAGGGAGCCCAGGCTCATGATGCCGCCACTCGTGCGCTTAAGCTAAGGATGTGATTAGTAAGGTGTGGAAGACACAGAGTGCTTCCTGCTAAATCGGATAGGTTGTGTGGTCCTCCCTGCAGGATTCCAGCTCTGAGAAAAGCTGCAGAGCAGCTGGCGACCTCTGAGCAGCGCGAGGTTCGGCTTGGGTGGCACGCCGGCTTCCCAAGGGGAGCCACCTTTCCAGCAGCTCTCCGCATGGACCTGCCTTGGAAACGTCGGTCCGGCAGACAAGCCCAGACCTGGTGTCGCCTCCCTGCCGCCGCAGGGAGCCCTCCTGACCTTCCAGCCGCTTTGCACCTTGGTCACAACCACCGGCTCGGGCCCTGCCTCGCTGCTGCTCTGCCCCGCTCCAGCAAAAGCAGCTGCCACGCTTAAATGAGGGAATACTTGAGCCATCTGTGCACAGGTCGTGTGGCAGATACAATGTCTGTTAAGGAGAGAAGAGAGCAATATTGATGAATAATGAGAAGTACTGATGAATAGTTTGTGAAGTCAAGTATGTGTAAAAAGAAGAAGTCTCGTATGCACAGAGCTCATATTTTTAAATGTCATGTTTTGGTGATACTTGTGGATGTGGTGCTGCTCATCACTTATCATGAATTTTTCTTTGTTTCAGGTAGGAATGAATTGATAGCGAGATACATCAAACTTAGAACAGGGAAGACACGGACCAGGAAGCAGGTAAAATAACCCAGTGGGGAAGTATGCATGTCAGTGAATGACAAAACATGGCAGTTTTGGCTGCAGTGGCTGTCTGTGCTTCAGCTCTGATGAGATGATGTATTGACTTCACTGTCATGATTAAATATGTGCTTTTTAGAAAATATTTTAAAATGGGTTTTGTGTTGTACATCATTTCAGTGACAGTCTTGAGATGCATTAACCTGTGTGTACATGAAGCTATCACCTCCCTTATTTGAGAAAAAAAAAAAGTTTTAAAGGTCGAAGCAGAAAAAAAACCATTGTGCCTTATCTTTCTAGAAGGACTTTCTAGAAGGAATTATAATGTAATGATAATTTTGGCATGGTGAATAATGAAACTTCTACATGTCCAGGCAATTTGCCTATATAGTAAAGGTTATAATCCTTGGATATGAGAAGTAACAAGTATCTAGCAGGACAGACAGTATTCATACTGTCAGCTCACGGATAGTACTTGCCGCAGGATGAAATAACAGTAATACAAAATCCCCATAAGAGCCTTCAGGCTCCTAGTCTATGACCATGGTAAGATTTCATTCTTCAGAGAGAATAAACCTCTAACCAGTCTTAAGTCTTTCTCCAGTGATTACTGCATGACCATTAACTTATCTCGTATGACTAAATCAATTTATAATATCCATGGTGATCAGCAGTCCCACAGAAGACAAAATCTGTCTCGGTGTAGTTTATGTTGTGGTTACTAAACCATTGCGCTGTTCCGAGTTGCTTTGCGAGGCTCAGAGCCCCTTGCTTCCTCTAACGCGACGTGCTCGGTGCCAGTCTCCTCTCGGCGCGTGACGGAGGCGAGGCGGCGGCTTGCATGTGCCGCGTGGCTCGTGACGTGGAGAAGGTGCTGCTGAGACGGCACCAGCGAAGGTGGCCTGCTGCCAGCGCTCGTCTAAAAGCACTTTGAATTGGGTGATATTTTGCCCTGGGTGATGTCCTTTGTCTATTAGGAGGAAAACTTATGTACAAGGGAAGAAAAATGAAGTCATGAGAAGGCAGAGAAACTGCAGCGCACAGAGAAGGAACAAACAAACGATTGCCAAAGAAATCTAACATTAAAGAAGACCCAAGTTCTGCCCTGTTATGCTTATATGAGCTCTGCTAGATTGGGGTTACACTGGTGATCTTAAAATTGCTTCCGGAGTCAAAATGCAGACTGTATGGGCTAGATCCTTGGCCAGTGTACGCTGGCAGAGACGCAGTGAAATCAAGAGGGCTGCGATGACTTACCTATGGTGATGTTCTGGCTCTGTACGTGTGCCTCCATCTATGATATGTCATAAATCACTTTTGACCGAGTGTTTAGAAAAGTTTGTTTTTCCTTGCTTTAGAAATTCTACTAAGCAATTTAGCATTGCAGTTGTGCTCCTTCTGTAACCTTTAACACTGCTAATAGCCCACTGAAAGCGTGTGAAAACTTGGTCTACATGTTAGACTCTAAAATGGCTCAGTAAGCCATATAACCCTGAGCGAGCACAGGCTGCCTCCGGAGCTGCTTCTCGGAGGATTTCTGAAGGTGGCCTTCAGAGGCTGTGCTCATTTATGTGTCACTGACTGCTTCCTACTGAAGTACAGGGTGTTCTGATATTACTGTCATGGAATAGGCTTTAAAAAGGGAGGAAGTAGAGCTTTGTTTCCCTTTTCTTTTTTCATTTGTCTGATTTCCCAGCCAGGAATTGTCCTGACTTGAATGTGCACAGCCCCTGGTAGAGTGTGCCCTCGGTCCAGTAAGAGGGATCTCTCCTTAGCAGCTTATACCACCGTGGGCTTTCAGCATTGACGCCGAGGTCTGCAGCCCTGGGCTGTGCTGCGCTGTGCAGTTTAAAGCCTCCTCATCCACCCTGTGAATTTCGATACATGGTGGAGGAAAGAAGCAGCAAATCAGAGCCCCAGGCCCTTCCCTGCACTGGCAACAGTTTTGGCTAATAATATTGGTCCAGTGCGGAACTGGGTTTACCCAGGTTTCTTACTGCAGTGTAAGAGGTACTGACGATGGGCTAAACCTGGGCACTGCCCACGTTGGCATCAGCGTCCTGGTCCCCACCATCGGGAGTGTTTTATAGGCAAATTTTATGCTTAGCTTACAGAGAAAGCCAGCGTAGGTTCTGCTTTGGAGACCTATATTGTGCCAATGTTTTCCTGTTCGTTCCAGAGTTTAGAGGATTTCGGTCAAAACCCAGCCAAAGGCTCCTGGTTAGAGCTGTAGAGCACACCAAGTAAGGGATAAAATCTGACGACGCTGGGTGAAGTCACAAGAGGCAGAAACGATGCCCTGCCGCCCTGGGCTTCGCCCCGCTCGGGCCGGGCAGGACGGGCGCGGAGCGGGGCCGCCCTCGCAGCGCAGCCGCCTCAGGCCTCTCCTCCCGCAACCGAGTCACTGCCCCACGACCCGCGCGGCCAAGCCCGGGTGCTAGGAGCGCGCTCGCTGCCCGGTCGTGTGGTATCGTTAACAGCAGAGCTTACTGAAGATGCACATAACTTACCCCTGCGGAAAGAGGAAAAAAAAAAAAAAAAAGTTATTTTAAAAAAAATAGTTATTTTAAATTTGATTTGCTTTTTGTTTTTCTTTTGTTTGTTTTTTTTATAAACCTGAACAATGTAGGTGTCTAGTCACATACAGGTCTTAGCAAGAAAGAAAGTTCGAGAAATTCAAGCCGCCATTAAGGTACGTTTGGCTTGCCCAGTTGTAGGGGGCTTTTCATCTCCATGGTTACAGGCTTTTCCTTTGTTTCCTCCCTTCCCCTACCCTGCAGGTGTCTAGTCACATTCAGGTTCTTGCCAGAAGGAAATCTCGTGATTTTCATTCCAAGCTGAAGGTATGCGCTTTTCTGCTTTTGGGCTTGTGGTTGCTATGCATTTCACTTCCTGTTTTCCATGGTGATTGGTGAATGCCTGGTGCTGTGATTCTTGTAACCTAGTTTTCTTGCATGTGGTAGCTGTTTACATTTCTTTGTGTTTAATCTCTGATTTCTGCACTCACATCCACATTAAAAAGATTATTTTAACACTGTCCAAATGCAAAGTGAACGACTCTCTGTAACAGCTCAGCGCCTGAACCTGATTTTTTTTTTTTAACCCATTAGTTTTTTTTAACAGTTGAGTGGTGCATTTAAATACACGGGGGTTTTGTGCACTTGTAGAGGCACTTTTTCTTTTTCCAGAGGGCTAATTGAGGGAGTTCTTTTCTGTTCCAAAATGTTTTTTTTTTTTGTCTGTGCTTTTGAAACGCTATCAAGAATACTTAAAATAGATTGTTTATTGGAAGTGCTAGACAGCACAGTTTGTCAAGATTGCTCTAACTATAAGGTGTTTCTAGAGTACAATCTAATATCACCTTAAGTGAAATTCTATTTTCAAGATTCCCTGAAAAATTATTTTTTAAAGTACAATGTTGGCATTTAATCTTTGGAGAGCCTCTGTCAGAATCCCCTTCAGGGAATATTAGGTATGTCTGCTTAATCTGACTTGATGAATTGCACGGGTCCCCATTTTCCCTGTTTTCCGTAAAACATATTCTAAGGCTAAAAAGAAACTCTTGGAAATGTTTATAGGGGTTTCTTGGTTTGCTTGCTTTTTCACATTTTCCAGCATAGAGCTTGGGACCCTTTTTGTTTTGCTTTTGTATTACTTGAAAGTGGGAGAAGAAGAAGCCTTTCCATTTTTGTTGCTTTTTTTTTTTTTTTTTTTTTTAAGAAAAAGGAAAGGAACTTGCAAATCTTTTACTTCCCTCCTTTTTTTTTTTTTTCCCTTTTTTGTTGATTTTTTTTTTCCTCAGATGAGAACAAATCATGTTTTTGTTCTAGCTGAAAAGCAAAATGTTTCAGAAAGTAATTTCACAGTACTAAGTGGTGAGCTCTGTGGATCTTACCACAGTCCTGGAACTGCAACATATAAATAACAGACCGGCTTTATAACAGGCTTTCTTGACAGAAGCATTTGGTTTCCAGTCCGCAGTGGGCAGCATGCTGGCAAGCTTGGATGGCTGTTGGTGGCTGGCTTTTTAGCTGCACTGGCTGAGCAGTTGGGGTTCGTAAAGAACAACTAAGACAACTTAAACATACTGCTTTTTAACCGAGGGTGCAATAATACAGAGATATGTGGCATTTTAAGCTTAAATTGTCAATCCTTGATGCCTAAAATTAAGTATGTAAATAGAAGGCCTTACTTTGGAGGTGCTCAGCACCAGCAGATCTCAGGGATTTTATAGGAACGACGAGTGCTTAGGGCCACAAAAACATATTTAGATGTCAAAATACAGACTTAGGAACCTACAAAAAAATTGGCTTTAATATTCTAAAACATTTCCCATTCTGAACTAACTTTCCCAAACAACTTCAAACTATGAAGACACTTTTTAAAACAAAACAAAATTCTTTATTACTGCACCTGCTGTCTGATTTTTATTGAAGCTTTCCAAAGAAGAAAGAAGCTAGCTAAACCCTGCTAATATTTAAGTCCTCCAGCCAACGTAATATTTGCAGTAGATAGAGATCCAAGTTTTTTTTTTTATTTTTAAGGCATTGCCTGAAGAAGGAGAGATCTGTTAGGACAAAGAAATATTTTGTGAGGGTTTCTGAACTTCCTGCCCTTTCACATCCATCAGCAGGTTGCAGCAGGCAATTCCTTCAGCTCTCTGAGAGAGCACACAAGGATGCAGAGCCCATCTGCGAAAAGGGGAGCTTAGCAGGCCCTGGATTTCCACAAGCCCGGGCTCGAGGCGGCCCGATCCGTCCTGCTCTCCCACTTCTCTGCAGGGACCACAGGCAGCAAAAGCTGCCCGGGCTTTTCCTGGCCACCTCAAGCGGTGCCGACGGGCAGCGCTGTGCCTGCCCTGTCCCGGGTGTCATGAGCTGTGTCCTCAGTTTTGTCGGGAGCCGGTGACACAAGCCCACCCCTTCTATGGGACCCTGGGCCTCAGGAAGGCCTGGATATTTGCAGAGGATCCAGCGAGGCCCTCCCCATCGCTCGTGGGCTTCTTGTCCCGCTTATTCTCAGCGATGGAGATCCTGTGGCTTGACTTGTGTGCTCTTCGCACAGATCCCATCCAGAGCAGTAGCTGCTCCC
The DNA here is from genome assembly GCA_013398735.1 of Nothocercus julius. Lineage (NCBI taxonomy): Eukaryota > Metazoa > Chordata > Aves > Tinamiformes > Tinamidae > Nothocercus > Nothocercus julius. The sequence continues at coordinate 953,217 of VZSV01000001.1, read as the reverse complement.
CCGGTGTTTGTTCTCCCCAAGTGGAAGAGACCGAGTGTTGACGAGAGCAGCTGCCGTAAGGATGCTGGCTTTGTAAGGAAGGGAGCTTTTACTTCATCTGCCTGACCCAGGGGCTGCAATTACCCGCTTGCAAGTGGGAGGAACCACTTGTTTTGAACCTGAGCAGGAATCTCACTCCCCCAGGCAATTTTTTAGTGGCATTGCCAGTATTTCTCTTCTTATTCCTGTATTGAACCATCCGTATTTCCCAGTATGCTTTGAAAACTGCTCGAGGAAACATCGCTGATTTGAAATGAAGACAGGCAGAATTTATTTTATCATCCAGGAATGGCCATTGTTTCGGCGAGGCCCGTGCTAGCAGCAGTCTGCAAAGGCCCATTGATCTCCGGGAAGATTATGCACTCTGCTTCTCCTTCTTGAGCAGGTGCTGCCTGCATTTTGCTGTGAAGGGATAATCGCTTTCAGCTTCGTTTCTCCAGATTAGCATTCGGGAACAGGTGGAAACTGCCCGTGAGCATCTGAAGCAACAAAGGCTGCCTGGCTGGCTGCGCTGCGCCCCGCTCCGTGCAGCCCTCCTCCGTCCTCTTGGCCAATCTCACGGCTTCGGCAGTGAGCTGGCACTTGCAATTACTTTGTGAAACATGTGATTGGTGGCATTATTACTTAAAATAACACGTGCCTCCAATGTCAAGTTTCCTAACTACCGTGTGAGGGGAAGGCACACGATGGAAGAAGTCCAAAGATCCTTCTTGCCAGTCCATAATAATGAGTTCAGTGGGGTCTGAGCTGGGGCAGCCCTGGCCTCCTGCTGTGGCGGAAGGATCCCCGCGGCGCGACGCCGGCTCTTACGGAGACGCAGCCTGCGGGGTGGGTGCGGGGGTGCCCCCCTTCTGCCAGGACATCCCCTCACACGAGTCTCTGTATCCTCAGTTCTTATGGACCTTTCAGGATGTGGGTGCTCTGTCCCATTGACCTCCGCTCCTGGTTTCCTTACCTTGACACAGGATATAACCAGTAACTTTTGCTCCCGAGACACCTTGTGGGTCCCCGGAGCCCTTGCTGCTGAGCCTAGTGCGCGGTGCTCCCGCTGAGGAATCCACGGCATTCGCTCTCTTGTTTATCTTCTGCAAAAATCCAAATGGATGGAAAGGCTTCAGAGCCATCCTTACCCAAGGCACTGCTGCAGTATTGCAGAAGCTTACGAAACAGACTAAATTCTTAGCCACTTGCTGTCAACTCTTGTTGGTACCGCGGAGTTCCTTTCCTTCAGCAGCAAATACCAGCAATCCCTTGGATTGATGAATCCTTAGCCCGCGACAGAGAGAATTTTGACCTGTGAACACTGTCACTACAGTCCAGGAGCACAGCCCTTCCAGGGATGCTAAACCTTTTCATTCCTCTTGCTACAGAAAAGCACCTTTTAGAGATTTTGTCTTACTTGTCTGAGTTTTTTTTTTTTTTCCTGAGTTTAGAGAAATTCCTTCTCATGAAAGAGCTAAGAGAGGTCGGAACAAAGGAGTCCTTAAAGATGGATCTGAGAGGCAGTTCCTCTTCATGACATTTCCTCTCACTCAGAGACTGCCCCAAATGTACCAGTCCATAGCATCAGGTTGCAGCATTTCCCACCTTTGCACTGACAGGGAGCCAAAATCATCTCTTATTTCTTCTTGAAAAAAAGATGCATTGGAAGTTGTGCCTAAACAGAGAGTAAAAGTCTTCACAGCAAGATATATATCTATTATATATCTTTGACTTTAATTTTGGATTTTTTTTTTTAGTGCAAGATTAATTAGAGACAAAAAGAAACATTAAAATGCCTATAGTTCACATGTATTACATATTTTAAAATCCATTATTCTACCTTTTGCATTGAGGGATAAAAAGAAAATATTGTTGTCAATTATAGAATGCTAAAGATAGCTCTATACTTTTTAAATGAACAATGATAAAAGCCTTGAAAAATTCCCTTTGATGTGAATGGAGTCTTCAGCATTTTGAAATACAATAAGATGGATTAATTGCTACTCATTAGGCAGCAAGTTGGGACAGCTTTGAATGCGCATTCTCTTCTTGGCATTAGCTATTGCCTGGCTGAAATAGCCAGCTTTTGTATTTACTCCTGTCTTCTCTAATAATAAGCAAATTGGAGATCAGGGCTAGAAACACTGAAGTGCTCTCTATCTTTTGTCCAGAACAATTGTATATTTTCATGATTTGTTTATCTTTTTTGAGCTACAGCTAATTATTGCAAAGGTTATTTGAATCAATACAAGATCTGAGCAGAAATAACATCTGCAAAATTGCTTATTAGGAAACTATTTTGTGTTAGTGTTACTGTAATTTTGTGAGCAAATTGTTGTTTCCTCTCTTATGCCATGTTTTTTTCTTTACAAGAAAAGTTTTGTATTTGAAATATTGGTACAGGTTTTATGGTTTCTCAAATTAATATTGTATTCTGATGTACTTAATTTTCTCATACTGTCTTAGATATTTTTTTTCCCCAAAGTCATAGATAATGTGGTATTCAAAGCCCCATTAACCATTCTAAGATAACAGTTTTTATTTTTTTACTGTAGAACTAGTTTGAACTGATTGATTGAATTATTCTACTGTTTATGCTGGATTAAAAGAAAGTCAAGTACAAATCTTTTTGTGCTTGGGATGTAGAAGTCTTGTTTCACATGGGGCTTTTATGTTATGGCTATTAAGATTTATAATTGGATGATACTGGGGAATTTTTCTTATCTAATTTAACTGTGTATATTATATTCAAAATTAATGGGCAAAAAGTGAAACTCAAGGGCCTGATTCATTAAAAGTTACATCCTTGCTTAGGTTCTTTGAGCTTGCCTCTTATGGGAACCCAGTGTTTGCTACTGCAATCCGAGGCAGTCAGCTAAAACATGGAAGAGATCCCAGTCTGCATTTCCGTGATGACGTTTTTGAGATTCGGTGGAACTAGTCCACCCTGCCACCTTTCCGGCCTCCCGCTCAGCACTGCTGCTCGTGACGTACCAAAGAGCAGGAGACTTTAACAAGCAGGGAGGAAGATAGCAGTTCAGAAGTGAAGTCTATTACTTAGTGCAGCATCATTCCTGGGCGGCAGCAATCCCGTGAGAGCTCGTAAATTCAGGAGGGTCAAGGCAGGCCAGTGCCAGATGGGCCGTATCCAGGGAATACCTCAAGCTGCGGCCAGAGTTAATGAATTGGTAGGAGATGCAGCTCCCCAGGCCCCCACCGGAGCTCAGCACAGGGATCCGGATCCGGATCCGCCTGCTCTGCGCCAGAATTTTATTTTACTTGCATGAGTAGAAACCTCACTGAGCTGAAAGGATTTATTCCAGATTCACACAGCAGCATGAGTGAGTGCAAGAACAGCCCTTTACATCTTGGACAAGATAGGAAATCAAAGTCTTAACTATTTGCAGTCGTTAAAAATCCCACGACGTTCCCATTTGGAGTGGGGGTGTTAACCCATTTGTCCTGGCCAAATTCCAACCTGGGTAATTACTGTAATCTGCCTGTTTAAATTACCCCTGCCGTTTTAATTGGATATATTACTTCTCTTGCTGCCTAACCTGTGATGTAATCCCATTGTGTGGTGCTAATCGGGGACCGAGCTGCATCCCAGAAGTGCCTCTGCTGCAGCCATAGGTGGAAGCCTCATTCCCTCCTTGTCACATGCACTCTTCCCTAGAGCTTTAAAAACGGCATACGTACATATCTATCTATATGTGTATAAAAGTGGCAGACAAGGTCATGTTTCAGTTTAAACAAACAACTTCTAAGTGTGGTTTTCCCATTTCTTTCTGAAGACTGGCATGTCTGCCTGATTATCCAAGTACAGGCCACCACCTTGCAGCACTCCAGAATTTTCTTGAAGCTAAAAATGCTTTGTACCAATGGCCGTCAAGACTGCTTGCATGTTTGTATTTGATTTCTTTTGTGTTTGAATGGGCAATTACAGTAATTTTGAAAAAACAAAAAAGCACTATTTTTCTGACTATGGTTCCTAACCTACAAAAGGTGGAACTTGCCCTGATATGTGTTGGCCAGAGCCTGCTAACGTGCAGTGGAGCTGGCAGATTTGTGGCTTACTGGGAAACATTCGAGGAATTTCAGGGACTCCTATAGACTCTAGCCCATTCCCAAGGGCTGCATCTCTGAGCTGCTGTCCTGTTTTTGCCATCTCTCCATGCTCTTGGAAATGTCCATGAGGATGAGATGAACGGCCACACAAAATGCAGGACGTTCTGGGGCAAACGGCAGCTAATGGCAGGAGGGCACCGCTTCTCGTCTCCTGAAACGGAAGACGTTACATCCCCCCAGCAATCCTGATCGTAGCTGCTGGAATTAAGTAGTGCCAGGCTTATTGCTGACGCTTATTGTCCCTCCGCGGCAGGTCAGAAGCTGCTGCTCCTGGGAGCAGACGGGACGCCTAAGCCTTGCAGTAGCTGCCCCCGCCCCGTCCAGGTCATCGCTCAGGCCAGGCCTTACGTGGGGTGGCTGCTGCCCCTAGAAGTTGGGTATCCAGGCAGAAGCAGCAGCCTCCAGAAAGTAAAGCCCCCGCTTGTCCTAGGTGCCCGTACAGGAGCAGGTAGATGCCCTCCTGGAGGGGCCGCTGCCCTGGCAGGAGCGCCAGGCTAGACGTCGGCCCCAGGCCGGCGCTCGAGCGAGGGCTGCAGCTGGCGCGGGGCGCAGGCGGCCCCCAGCTACAGACCTTCACATCGCTGGCAAAGACCTCGGAGATTGCAGCTTGTTGTCGCTCCCGTCACGTGTTTTCACTCTGCCGGCATCAGAAAGCAGCCAGTAAAACACCCGCGTGGAGCCCCCCGGCGCCTCCTGCCCTGTCAGCCGCAGGCCTCTGTCCCGCTCCTGCCCGTTCAAATGGCCGGAGCTGCGAGGGCAGCCCGCCGCTCGATGAACAAGCCAGTTTCGCTCGCCCTGATGCTAAGCGCCCCCTCCGCGCGCAGCCGAGTTGTGAGGTGCAGCAGGTAGTGCCCGGCTTTGGGCAGGGCGGGCAGCGCCTCGCTGCGCTCCCCAGCAGCGCCGCCGTGGCCGGAG
>VZSV01000001.1:891787-936457 GCA_013398735.1 Nothocercus julius | reverse complement strand
GGGGCCACGGCAGGGAGCAGGGCAGCGGCGCGGGCAGCGGGCAGGCCCTGCCACACGCAGCCCCTCGCTGCGGCCGCGGTCTGCGAGGAGCTGTTAGGAATCCGTGCGCTGGCTGATAAAACAAATGTAGGTGATTTGTCTTTGTTCCGCTCCAGCTTAAACACTAGCATCCCCTGCCACTGGCAATTTGTCTTGGTTCCTTTAAATTCCTAAGTGGATTATAATTTTTCTCGTGGTACTATTTGACAACAGTCATTTTTCATGGCTTTAGTGCATTCTTCAGATAGTTAGGATTTTTTTAGGGAAAGGAGCTCAGTAAGAGGCAGCCATCTCCAGGCAGTCACACAGATGCAGATGCAGAAGACAAAGTAGCTGAGAATGTTTTGTGTGCATTTTAATGTAGTTTTTATCCTTGGGAAATACAGGAATTGACCTGTGGTGGTTTACAGCATCTAAAGCATGTTATTACCCCCATGGCACATGCAAATCCCTTAAATACTGTGGCATGAGTAAATTCCTCGGTGCCTAATGTCTCTCAATGACTCTGGAACACTCACCCTAGAATAACAGTGAATTCTGACTGTAATGAGGATGTTTTTAAGCTTTTCAGGCTATAATGACCTAAAAAATATAGGCACACAACTCAGCTTTCTTGCCTTTATCTGTACACGCAGTTTTGTCTAGAAGTGTGTTTATATAAACCTAAAGGAACATTTCAGTATCAATTTATCCAGCTCCTAATATTTATTACATTATCATTTATTAGCTTGTAGGAATATGACATATCTAATTAGATTGGTAATGATTCTACTTAGGATAGGAATTACAGCACATAAGGAGAAAATAATGACACGTCGCAATATCAAAATAAACATTTCAGTCCGAAGAATGTTGTCAGGTGATGTCACACCATCTGTCCTACTGTACCCTGCTGGAAACGCCGCTGCAGCAGCAGCATCTGGTACTTTGGCAAGCTCTGCAGACAACCGTAGTAGCTCTGCAGCTGCCTTTAACTTTACTTCTATATTTAAGCAGCAAAAAGACTTCCTGATTTGCTCCATGCTCCTAAAACATGATTTCTTTAACTGTTGAGCTCTGAGCAATTTGTACATTTTCCTCGTTTGCAAAATAAGGTGCAATGTGTGAATTTGTCTTGGAATTTGTACTCGCCAAGTTCTTAAAATGAAGGTCTTCCTCTTCTTCCCCCTGCAGTGATCTTTGGGCCCCGCGGAGAGACCCCTTTGGAGGGAAGACATTTCCTAAGTTTAGGAGAACTTGAGATCTCAGCTCTCTTCTAATAAAAATGTGGTTATTTGTGTGACCTGAAACAATTCCATCAGGAAAGAATGAGGGAGGAGAGTCCCAGAATAAGTAATAGCCCAGTAGCTAATGGGGAGCTGTTTGCAGTGACGCGGGAAGGGCAGAGCGCTGCTTCGGAGCACCGCGGGTCCCTGGGGACAGCACAGCTGCTGGGCACTTCCAGAAGGCTGGGGGAATGCTGGGGAAGGAAAATGGTTCACCTCAGTTTGCCAGACTTTAAGTGCTTTACTTCCATGAGGGGAATTCTCATCATTCTCCTTGATAAACAGAGCTGTCTTGGGCCCCGCTGGTGACTTGGCCCGTTCTCCCGGCTGTCGCTCCTGGCGAGCTGCGAGGCCGGCGCGAGCAGCTTTCGGGAATGGCTGTCTCGGGCTCCTGGCACTTCCTAGGAAGTTGGGAAGCGTCTGCCCTTCCCTTTGCCTGGGTTTTCAGAAGGCTCCTAGGAAAAACTGTAACTCACATATTGAGCCATATATGTGCTCACATATTATATGAATTGAGCTTAAGATTTGTTTGCACAGACACTGTATCGAAGTGTAAAACTCTCCTCCTTTCAGAAGAATTAAGGAAAAAAAAAAGTCAGGCATAGACAACATGAACTCATTTTTGGCCACGTGCTCAGATGAGTGTTCTCTGATCCTAAATTCAGATTTCACTGTGCTGGATGATTTCAAATAGATTTCCATTTAATCTCCTACGTAGAGAAATCTAGCCAGTCCATTTTCTTTTCCCCAGAGTTTTGGACATCTGCTCGGGAAGACTCCACTTACACCAAAGGAAGGCTCTGAGTGGATGTCCAATTAATTTAGATTTGTCATTTCAATTTGTTCATTCTGCAGGTATATTGTAAACAAAATAGCTTAAACGAGGTCTGCTTTGGGCTTTTAAATATTTTATTTGTGCTTACCAGTTGGGAATTGCCCTTTATATACAGCATCTGTTCAATATGACTGGGTTTTCTGTGTTCACTGACTGCGTATCACTTTTCCTTTAATTGAGACAGCAAAATGTTCTGTGATGGCCATAGTTAAAACCCGCAGCGCTCAGGCTCCTTCCGTGTGCGCCGGGATGCCGTGAGCCGCGGCCTGGCCAGGGCAAGTTCTCTGCCATTGGCCCTTGCCTGGTAATTTTAGGTGCTGAAAGGTGCTGTTGACTTGGAGAAATGGCAGCCCATAAAAGACTGTATTGACAGCGGTTGGGGGCTGCCATGGACCTCCCTGGGCCTTGGATTTCACCCCAGAAAGGAAAGGGATTGCTTAGGTGATTGCAGTGCTTATAATTAGGTGCGATGGGATGAAGTTAAGAAATAAGGAAACTGAAGCTGAGCACATTTTGGCAGAGATACTCATCAATGAAACTGCCTCCACAGGGAAGTGATAAAAACGTGTTTCTTTAATATTACATGGGTCGAAACATTGGAGGACATGCAGTAAGGAACAGCAACACAGTGTAACTGAATTCCAGCTATTGCAATTCCAGGGATTAAAGGAAAATCTATTCCATCTCTCAGAGTTAAGTGGCATTAGCGTATGCAATAGAGTGTTTTGTTCTTTCGAACGGGAGCTGCAGCGGTGCCGAGTCTTGGGCACGGGCAGAAATTCAGACTCTGGCGATAAGGGACATTTAAAGGCATGGTTGAGAGAGGCAGAAATCGGCTTTCCTCTTGACCATATTGATCTTATTATGTTCTGCAAAGGGCTCTTCATCACCTCCCTGCCACTGGGTCTTTGAGTGTAAATTGCTCCCATGAAGGTGGCCGTGTTTGGTGGCTTGCAGTGGGAATGCCGGCTGCGTGATGCTGACCCTGGTTCGCTCGGGGCTGTGCCACAGTCACTGAAGTTGTTTGTGGAAATGGTGCTACGGATCATCGCGGTCCCTGGAGTAACGTGCGAGTCGCTTAACCCAGGAAAGCTGCTTCTGCAGCAGCAGCAGCGCACAGACCTGCCCTCAGCAAACGCCTCCTCTTTCTGCACAGCTCTGATTTTCCTGTTTGTTGTTTGTTCTTGCCTTGCAGTACAATAAACACCTCTTCGTACACATTGGACATGCAAACCATTCTTACAGTGACCCATTGCTTGAGTCGGTGGACATTCGTCAGATTTACGACAAATTTCCTGAAAAGAAGGGCGGTCTAAAGGAATTGTTTGGAAAGGGGCCACAAAACGCTTTCTTCCTCGTAAAATTTTGGGTGAGTAAGATGTGAGATGTAGAAACTCTTGTCGGTGAGGCCCTCGCTTGGCCTTTGGCACCCTTCAGTGCACTCATGGCCGTTTTCTTGCGTCGCTTGGAAGAGCAAAGCTGTCCGTGCTCCGAGCGGGATGCTGGCCCGAAGCCGCTGCGGCTCGTGCCGGGCAGCGCCCGGGGAGGCGCGGGCCCGACCGCCTGCCGGAGCACACGGGTGAAGCGGGGCCTGCTCGCAGGTGGCGAACTGCCATCTAGCGGCCTCACGCAGCACAGGAGAGGCCACTTGCGCGGAGAATTTTTAAGTATTTTTGTGTTTCAAACGTTGGCCCATTGATGAATGCAAATAATGCAAATATGATTCCTGGCATCAGCCCATGCTGACACAGCAGGTACCACGCTATGTTGGAACCCCATGGTCTGCAGTAAGATGGCAAGCTTGGGAGGGTTCCAGGACTCTCCGTAACAGTTTTGATTGCTGGGATGCATCTGCTTTCCTCTTGCCTCCTTAGGAGCCAGTTAAATGACTGAGCTTCAAAAGTAACACCTGCTCATATGAGTTGTGAAGGAAAAGTTTGAGTGGAAGGCTGAAATGTTGAAAAATAGGCTGATCTAGCTTGGATGAATTTCATTAATACATCAGATCTCCTTGGTTGCATTTACAAAACCCCATGTTGGTGATACTACAGGTTCATCCAAAAGGACCATTAAATCTCTTGGATAGATCTTATGCTCACAGTGATGCTTTTTCTACATATGCTCTTGGGGTTTTGTGCTCTGCTTATTTTCATCCCTACAGTTATCATCTGAGCATTTAAAATGCTTTTCCAATGCTTGTCTTTCAAAGCCACATCAAAAGGGGCATATTCGGGATCTAAACACAGAAAAGGTTGGTCTGGAGTCATTGCTTATTGGTAGGTTTTCTAGTTGTCATTTTCAGTCAGAGCTGACCTACTTGGCCTGAAATACTCTCTATTTTATACATACCCCAGGCTTCCTGTCCTACCAAAGTACTTCTGTGGCACCAGGTATGTGAATAGAGAATGAAGGAGAGGGTTTTTTTCAGATGTGTTTTTAGAAGGGATAAACCCTGAGCAGGAGCAGTGCTAGACTGCAGAAGAAATCCATTGGAAAATTCCTAGGGTTTAAAACTTGGAATAGGAGTTGTAGACCAAACACGTGAGGGCTGGCTGAGCGGAGGCCAGAAACAGGAGGTAGCAGAGAACGGCAAGCAGAGGGCAGATAGGAAGAGAGTCAGAAAGAGGAGGGCGAATTAGGGATGAGGAGCCTGTGAGGGAACAAGACACACAGAGGAGAGAGTACGCAAGGGGTGGGAACAGGACAAACACAAGAGCAGAAGAAGTAGCACTGTGGAGGAACCTGGATTGGCGGTAAGGTCTGCGACCACTGAGTCAGTTTCCTTGCAAAGCTTAGGCTTGAGCTCCCAGCCCCTCATCTCACCAGCACCCTGAGGAGTAAGTATCTGTGAAAGCCACTAGCAAAGAGAACACCCCCTTTGCCCGCTTGCTCTTAGCTCACAGGCGATGACAAGCCCCAGGCTCTGTCCTGGCCCACGCAGCAGCAGAGAGCCGTGCGATGCTCACTGACGTATGGGCCTGTGCTGCTCTTCCTGCATGTGGAAACTGATTTTCAGATATGCAGAGTGCTCAAAGATGTATCTAAAGCCAGTAGAGATCTTTGGAACATTAAGGTCTGTGTCATACTCACGACTTTGAAAACTTAATTGCCAGGCTTCTCTGATGATCACCTACAAGCAGTGAACACCTTTAATCCTCTCACCTCAGTTCCCCGTGTGTAACATGGACAGGTATGACAACCACCCACCTCCGGTGGTCACTGAGAAAACAAACTCAATGACAATTGTAAAGAGGGAAGATAATGCCATGAAGAAAACGTTTGTAAAAACAGCAGTTCTGTGTTGAGTGTGGGTTTTGAGCAGTGTGCAGGAAATAAGGACTGTGCCACACTGATGAAGAGAAATACTGAATAGATGCCCAGTGGGTGAGTGTGCAGTCACGTAACTAAAGACTCATAACGCAGCTCCACAGTCAGGATGCAGTAAGCGGTGTAAGCAACTTAAATCCAACGGTTCCTACACTGTGCCTTGCAGACTTAATGGTCTTTTAATTCAATTTTGGGTCTGCAATAACTGAGAGATTGAAAAACATACAGTGCTAACATCCTTTTGAATTAGGCATTAAAAGTGTGGTGAGCGTGCCTTCCTGAGCCAGGGCCTTGGAGTGGGTTAGCAGATCTTCCCTCTCACAGTTTGAGCAAAGGCAGAGGGAGGGAGGAGCACAGGGCAGTGCTGCCTGTGTGAGAAGAGTCACGATAAACGTGCCCCTAAGCACAAACTTCGCACCAGGGCCCCCCAGCTAGAGATATATATATAGGAAAACCAGAGGATGGCAGTCATGAGAGTTAGATCCTAAATTGTCTACTCACTGTCCTTTGCTTAATATCTTCTACACTAATAGGATATTTCTTCAGAGAGAGAGAAAATAAAAAAGGCAGTTTTCCCATTTGTATGGAGAATCTTTGGAAATTATTCTAAAGCAATGATATTTTACCAGGGTAAAACTGGCAAAGGTTAGTGACTCCTCTTTGACCTCTCCAGGAACACTGGGTTTATTAGTGTAAAAATAGAGTAGATTTTTTGTAGTCTTGTTCTTTTCTTTTGAATTCAGTATCTGCTTCTGAATCAGTATCCTTTCTCCATCTCCACCCACTCTAAATGAACACAGCTTTTCCCAGGTTCTGTCCGTGTAGTATGATTCTTGCTTATTTGCAATACACTCTCTCACCCTTTATTTAGCTCTTTCACATTTCCCATTGTTTCTGTTGCCTTGTGCCTTATTTTCTTCACTATCATGAAACCCCCAATAGTTTCCCCAGTGCTCCAACCTACTGAGTCTCCTGAGCAGCTACTAGTCAGCCAAGTCCAGGCTTTGGTGTAACGTGATAGTAACGTGAGTAAAAGAGAAATTTTGTGTTGGGCAAAGAAGTACGGGTGGGAAAGCACTGCAAGGAGAATCAAGAGAAGAAAACCAGGGGCTCAGAACGAGAGGATTAGAAGGAAACCACAGCAGAAACACAGGCAAGTGCTGCGGCCTGTGGCACCCTGAAAGTGAAGGTGAAAGATTTGATGCCAGAAGTGATGACAAGCCTGTAAAAGGATCTGAAGTTGGCATGGCCCTGTAGGTGGCAAAAAGCAGATTTCACTTAGTCATTAAATCTAGTGCTAAAAGGAAGGATGGGGAGTGGGAAGCCCCGAGAGGCGAACTCACGCTGAGAATGACCTAAGGCAGCAAGCAGCTTAGCTCTGGTAGCTGGAGGGGATGCTCCTCTGTCTCTTTCCCATTTAGTTTCACGTGAGGCTTCTCAGCAGAATTGTTTCCTTTTGGTTTTCCCTGTGATAATGGTTATTTTTTTTGATTACAAAAAAAAGGAGAGGGCAGGGCTGAACTGTTGCAAGGAGACGTTTGGCAATCGTGGCGTTTGCAAAGCATTAAAGGTATTGAGTACAAAGCAGTACCTTGTTTTGCTTTGCAGACGTTTATTGGTTCATATGGATTTTATCTCCTGTGAAATACAGCCTGATGCTGTGAATAGATGAGCTCCTGGCCTCGCTCCTGGTGACACATCTGGATGTCACACTTCCCGGCCTCTTCCTACCTGTCCGTGCAGGAGGTGTAAAAGGAAAAGCCTCTCTGCCATTACGGTAGCATACATTTGACTCTGCCAAGGTAACTGCTCTAGGAAGGCAAAATTATGACCGTATCTCTTTTTTATAGCCCTGCTGTCTTCGCCATTTTTATAACTTACCCCTTTCTAGTACTAGTTAATCTAGCAACCAATTTTTGCTATAAGCTCACCTTCAACATTAACTGATCAATCAGTGCATATATGTCTCTAAAACGGCCTAGAGCAAGTTCTTTCATGTCTTGCTGTGAGCTTTGGTTGTGGATGCTGACACAGGGCTCTTCCTGCCGGCCTTCTTTGCGGGGCGCCCTGAGCTCGCGCGCGCAGGGGCTTCCAGGGTCGCGCGGGCCCCGCAGCCCTGGCGGCGCCGGGCGCTCGGTGATTTGGCCGTACAGTGTGTGCCCGGCACTTAGAAAAGCTCTGGGCCGAGGCTGAACCCTGGCTCCTGCTGCTGCAGGAACAGGCATGGCAAGCAAATAAATCTGAAGGGAGGACACATCTTTTCTAACTAGTGACACGGGAAGAAAACAGTTGAAATAAGCTAGGATTGGGCTTTTCTACTGATCCGATCCACTGGCTTAATTTTAGATGTTTGCAAGAGCTTGCAATATCCTTCAAGCTGATGGAAGCTTAGTCAGAGCTCAGTGCAACTCTGAAACAGAGACCAAAACTTATCTGAAGATGCGTGGATGATATTAATTGATGTTTAAAATTAATGCCCCCATTTGCAGGAATCTGCAATGCAAACTAGGAGTTTTAGAAAGTAATGCATATTATAATTAGGGCAAGCATTTAAAGATGCTTTGAAGTCCTAAACATTTTTGAAATTCAAATGTGGAATAGAAATAAAGGAATCTACACAATAAAGGGACATTAAATTATGTCCCCCCAAATTTTACTGTTTTATAGATGTAAATATATGCCATAATTAGTGGTAAGTAACATGAGGAGGATGGTTAAGTTTATTCCTATTCTTATTCAAAACAGCTGTGGCATGAAAAATAATTCTCCTTCTCTTTGTGATACATTGGAACAAACAATTTACCCATGTAATCAGTGCTCAGCAATGGCTTGTGCCTCTAGTCTGCTCCCACCCCCTCTGCATTATCCCCATGTGCCTCAAGCAGCCTTGAAAGGTGCAGCGACTCTTTGTGCGCTTCAGTCACGCACATGCACAACTGCCTGCTGCCCTTTTCCGTTTGCATGTGTGATTTATATTGCACAATACAGAAGCTCGGATTTCACACGCACGCACACACATGCACACACTTGCCAGCTTTGACTGGCAAATGATCTGCACTTCGCCAGCGGGCTCTGCAGTGTGCGTGGCACTCTGGCCAGCAATGCAAATGTATGCAAAACAAATTAGATATGGACAAAAGCAGCCCCCCGTGTCCCTCCCCTGCGCCCGGCGCGGGGAGCTCGTGCGGCCCGAGCGGCGGCCGGGGTCGGAGCTGCGAATGGCTAATGAGCAGGGGCAGAGCAGCTGGGCCCGCAGCGCCGCTTGGCCTGTCCATCACGGGCCCAACCATGTGGCAGCCTGGAAGCAATTCCAAAGCTGCAGCGTAACCATCAGTGCGCTCTGCCAAGGATCCAGATGCTCCCGCTGGAAAAAATTGCTTCACAATTTGGAATCTCTGCTCTTTGATCACCCTTGCAGAGGAGGAGGGGAGGCACGATGTGGTCGCATGAGTAACACACCTCCGCAGTCAGCAGCAGTTAAAACCTGCATGTTGTTAACAAATGACCTTACGTGCTTAATGTTAACTACTGCGTGCTAGAGTCAATTGCCCTGGCCCTCCCAAACCCCGCGCTGCTCCCCATAGTTGCTGTTTCCCCTCCAAGCAGCAGGAATAATTTAGGCCCTTCTCAGCATGTTTTGCTGGTGTCGCTTGTTTTGTGAGGCAGCAGCATTGCAGCCCCGCTGGCCCCTCTGCCCGCAGCCGGCGCGCGGTGCCCTGCGCCGCGCGGTGCAGCCGGGGCTGGCTCTGGCACCCTGGCAGAGGCCGCTCCATGCGCTTGAGATTCCTACCATGTCACATTTTCAGGGCTACACACGGCAGGCTGTGCTGTATTAATGAATTAATCACTGGAGAAAGGGTGCCAGAAAGCTGAGTGGCTCCCCTGCTTCCAAATGAACTCACCTGATAAAGCTCCGCTCTCAGAAATAAATCAAGACTAGAGTTTTCCTTATGAAATCCCTCCCTACACATAAAAAAGGAATTCTATTTGTGTTTTATAGGTTTGGGGTTCTTTTCCTAGATTATACTCATCTTACATTTAAAAATCGGTGAGCAATGCACTGCTGTTCATCAAATGTGATCATGCCATCATTTGAGCGGTTATTTATCTGTATGTGCGACACTAGCGTCTACGCCCTGGCGCTGTGGGTCACCACATTGCACTAGACGCCGTAGGCACAGGAGGAAAAATGGTTTGCAGCCCCACGAGACTCAGCATTAAGTCTAAAATGGGAGATAACAGACAGACACGGCCAGACGGACAGCGTCAAGGAAATAAAGAGGCCAAGTTGGGTAGTATGAGACCACCAGTGCAGCACACGAGAAGCTTGACTGTTATCAAGGTTTTTCACAGGTATCACTGAAAAAGAAAATTGTAAGGAGATTTAACTGAGGTTAGTAAGATAAATTTGTAGATTTCAATTTTGGAATGGATGGTGTTGACCTCGCCTTGCCTCCTGTGTAACACAAGCAGTGAAGCCCTCCGCAGGGACGGTAAGCGCACTGGAAGTGGAGCGCTCCTGCTGGACAGACGGTAAGCTGGCTGAGGAAGGCCCAAGCGGTGGGGACGTCGCCACACCACCCACTTACTCCAGCAGGCCGCTGTCGTGGGGGTCATCGGCTTCTGCCTTGGTTCTCCTTTAGCTCTGGCCCAGTGTTAGCATTCTTCTGTGTCCTTTCCTGCTAGATTTCATCTATCAGAAGGCTTTTCTCCATGTAGCAACTTGTAAGCTATGACAAAGTCGTGGAAAAACTTCCCTTGGAAAAACTAAGTAGGTGGAGTTTCATTAGTCATTCACTACAAAGGATGTTTTCCAGACCTGAAATCATTCTTGTAACTCTCTTCTGAACCCCTTCCAATTTTCCAACATCGCTTCTAAAATGTAGACACAAAAACTGTCGTCAATATTGTAGCAATAGGCTTGCTAAAACGGAACACAGAGGTACCAGATCACCTTCTTCCCGCTCAAATTTGCAGCTATGACTCGGAGCCACAGAAGTACCTCTTCACAGCACAGCCCCATTTTTGGGTGGAGTCATCATCTTTCAGGATGAAAAAAAAAAGGCCCCCAAAATCTGTGACTCACTTTGCTTCTAGAGATACAACTTTGCCTTCAGGTTTGTTTAAATGAACCCTTTACTCTGTAAGCCATGGCAATGTATTTTTGCATCATCATCATCACAGTCGTTATGATGATCATCACCAAACATTTGCCCTAAATTTTGTACTTTGCCCTAACTGGTTTTCTTTCCTTCCTTAACAGGGGTTTTCAACACTTCTTCCTAACATTGTACTTGGCCTTTAACAAAAGAATCTATACCCAGGTTGAGGGATAAAATTTATTTTGATATGGGAGAACAGACAATATTCATGCACTGTTAGGAGAGTTTTAGTCACACATTCATTTAAGAGTATTTGCTGGTGCCAACACTTAAAATTTTTATGTCCATGTCATATTTTCAGGAGGAGTCTTAAAGCTTCAGTTCTCAGCTGAAATATTCCTTATGAAAAAAAATCTCTTTAACTGTTGTTTTTGCACCTCGAAATGAAAAGGTCTATGCAGCTCACCCTTTGGACAGCATGTGACTGGTTGTGAGGAGTATTTTAGTAACAATGTCTTGATTATTTTGTCCTTATCTGAAAAAATACTTTGACACTAAAATCATAATTGTGGTAGCAGCAGAAATAACCATTCTTTAAAAGATTATTACTATCATTCACAAAAACAGAGGTATTTTATCAGAAACGCCTATTCTTGGGGAATTCCGTCGGAGCAGCTGTGGCATGGCTGATGACTGCTCCTGGTTTTTAAATTCAGAAATAATTGCAAACCATCTATGATGGCAAATTGCTATTAGCTCAGAATGATTGGTCACTGTGAACACACTGCTTTAAATGTACATTAAATATTTAACTTCATGAAAAATGTGCAAGAAACAAGGTGTAATAGCAACAGGATTTTTTTTTTTTAAATATGTGACTGCAGCGCTGTGTGTGTGACTGTGTGTAAGCCTCGGGAGCCTCTGCCACTGATTAATTTACCAACGCCAGCCTAAAGCAGTATCAGACCTATGACTTCTCCATACCACAAACTAGCTCATACACTATTCTCAGCGTATTGCTTGAAAACATAATGCTAGAAAAATGGGCTGTAGACATTAAGTAGGATTAATGAGTTGTTGCCTAGGTAAAGTTGAATAGTAGTTACAAATGACCTGATATATAGCGAAATAAGGATTATAAAAGTCCATCGTTTCTAAATTCCACTATTAAATAAGCATACTGGGCTTTAAAAAGTCTCCATGTAAAAAAAAGATGTGTGAAAATTTCTTGTTACGTGTCTGTATTAGCAATAACAACAAAGAGCTAAAACTGCAAGTGAAACAGCTACTAAGATGCATTTCCCTGTTAAAATACTCATCTAAAAGTAAGTTAAAAATGCAGCTGACTTGTGAGCATTACTTTCCAGTAGTTTATCTGTTATTTCCCCCCCCAAAAAGAGGAAAATATCACGAAAAACATCCAGCCGTGGGTAGACATCAGCCTGTCTATCTCTGTATCAGGGCTCTCTTCATTGAGGGCTCCTGAAAATGGCTTCATGAGTGAAGCTGCAGTTGGTGGCAGAAACGCGTCGCTGCTGCTGCGGCCGTGGCGGCAGAACTCGGCCACGAGCTGCGAGCAGAGCCTGCTGTGCCCAGGGCTCCCACAGAGGTAACTGAAGGTGGTGCTGCTGTTCCTCAGTCAGCGGATCTGCGTCTGTGGTGCCCGCTACCAGAGGCAGGTGGGTAGCCCTTCAGACTGCGGAGCACGCTGCAGAAAGAGGAGCACGCTCAGAAACGTTGTATGGCCCAGCGGCCCCAGCTCGCGAGGCGCAGAGCTAATGGGGAGCCTCTGAGGTGTGCCATAAGCTTAGTGAAGTTCAACTGTGTTGCTGCATCAGGGCCATATGGCTTAACAGTCTTTTATCAGCAAATGATTCCTACGTTGCACAGCTGTCTGCCTTTGCAGTGATGATTTCACTGATTTAAAAAAGAAAAATAAAGCGAAATATGGGCCCCCAGGAGGAGGGTGGTCCTGGTCTGTTCAAGGCATCAGGGCAACTTCCTCTAGAGGAGCCATCACTGGAGGCAGATAATAATTCCCTTCTCTCCGCTAAGTTCATCATCGAGCTGCCAGGCAGGAACTTCACATGTAGCAAAGGCAAATAGTGTAATAGTGTGGTGCCTTTTTGCGGTTTAGATTTTGAGGAAATTGTCACTTCCTTTTTTTTTCTTTTTTTTTTTAATTGCAACATTAATGTGGGTATTTTCTTGGAGACTTTTTTCACTGCCATTGCTGTCTCTCTATAGAACGCCCTCTCTCTTCCCGTGTTATTTCTGGAAAGACTGGCGAGCTAATCACAACTTATGACACTGACAGTCAAGTGAAGAATATTATCTTCAGCATCTGTTATCTTTTCCCAACAGGCTGATTTAAACTGCAACATCCAAGATGATACAGGAGCATTTTATGGAGTCACTAGTCAGTATGAGAGCTCAGAAAATATGACAATCACCTGTTCCACCAAAGTCTGCTCATTTGGAAAGCAAGTAGTAGAAAAAGTAGAGGTGAGTGTTGCAAAGGGCTCGAGTCCCTCTTTTAACTCCAGACTGGGCACTTCTGCTGCACCAGTGGCACTGTGAAATGGACAGTGATTCCCTGGTTCCCTTTGGGATTTTTTTAGGCTCTCATCTCTTTATATTGCTCTTATCTCTCTTTTCCTTCCCTCCTGTAATCCTTCCCAAAGGAATATTTTCCTTCCCGGCAGCATTTGGGTTAGTTTTAAGTCCCCATGTGTCTAATGACACTACTGAAAGTAAAATGCTGGCTGCCTGCTGCTCCGGAGCCCCTCGCCATGCTTAGCAGAGCCTTCTGAGCAGCCTGCAGCCTGCTCTAGCACCTGGCAGAGTGATGCCAAGGCAAAAATGCTCTGCTCTCCCCTCCAGTTGTCTGGCCAGTTTACCATACCACCTGTGTGGAACTGTGCTGAGGTGGTAAACTGCCCCCTATAATCTAAACTTTTAAAAATATTTTAAAGGTATGGATGGTATATGCTCCATTTCTCTTCTCTTCATGCTCATTTTATGCACAGAAATGCACACTCCCCACAGTTGCCAGCAACTTTTGGATACAAAGATGTGTGTTTTTTAACATACCAGGGCCTTTTTTTTTTTTTTTTTTTTTTTTTTTCTTTCCTCTTAGCACAGAACTGTATGAATTGGAAAGGTAAATATTTGGTTTACTACATTGTGATGCTGCAGCTATTATACTTGTCCTTGGTGTAATGAGCCTCACAGCCCCATGTGATACCAACAGTGCAGTTTTTGTACAGGCACTTTCAGCCTACAGCTCTACGCTAAGTATTTGTAAATGTCTTGGTCACGTCGCATGTCCTCCTTATAGTAAACATAGTTCTTTAAGCATAAAGAAGTTTTCCAGGATTTTGATTATTCAAGCTTAGATGAAGCCAAGAAATCCCACAAGCCTCTGGGTGTTGGCATCTGGACAGCTTAAGTCCAAGAAATCACTACCTTATGCACCTTCAGTCACTTGTGAGCTACAGCACGATAGACCACTCTATGCTTCTTCCAGCTGTAGCCTTTCCTCCTTTACAGTCTTTCCTCTGTAATTCATAAATTTCCTATAATAATATATAGTGTGTATAGCTGTGTTAATAAACACGCACACTCTCATATAAATATATAACCTTATTTCGTCTGTTTCCTCTGCAGCCGACTGCCTTTAGTTACTAATTTTATCACAAACTTTTCAAATTAAGTCATTGTTACTTGATTTGAACTTACCATTGTATAACCTTCAACTCAGTTTTTGATTCACAAGCTGGGAAACCAGCAGTGAGATTATACCTTTTAACCAACACAGGCTTCCGAATGTTTAGGCAGGCTCTGCATGGGTGGAGGGTGAGCATGGTGCCTTCCTAGGCAAGGCTGTAGAAGGGGACTCGTCAGGGCTTCAGACCCACTTCCTCTTTGTTCAGTGTATGCAAAGACAAATACCAGATTCAGCACTTCCTAAAATCATTCAAAAGTCTCTTAGCCTAATTTTTTTTTTTTTTTCAGACTGAATATGCAAGGTTTGAGAACGGCCGATTTGTGTACAGAATAAACCGCTCGCCAATGTGTGAATATATGATCAACTTCATACACAAGCTGAAGCATTTACCAGAGAAATACATGATGAACAGTGTGTTGGAAAATTTTACAATTTTATTGGTATGGACTCTTTTATTTTCCACTTCTAAAACACACTCAGACTTTATATGGCTTGCTTAACTCACAATATTTAGAAGTAGTTTCTGAATCCCGTAGTCGTATTGCTTACTAAACATATCATACCAGTGACTTCAGGATAATATTCTTGGAATTTTGTATGACAGAAACTAAGAATGAAAATGATAAAGCTGGGGGAGAACACAAACAAACATCTGTGTCAGTTTTCAGAAATTCAGCTTATTTCGCGTTTCTTTTTTTTTTTTTTTAATGCAAGTCTCTGTTTGGTGTTTGCAGCAAGCCCAAGGCAGTGACTTTGAAACCTCCCACCCAGCTAATGAGTGAGAAGCCACTTGTGATAGTGCAGATGTCTGTGGTGTTGATTAGTTCCCTTAGTGGGCCGGGAGAGCAGGCAGCAATGGAGCTGCTCCCCCCAGCAGGGCATCTAAGCGTGAGGAATGGCCTTGTAGCAGCCTTCACGGCAACGTCATCCTGCTCTGCAGCGTTTTCACTGCGGCTTTTCTGTGGCACCGGCCAAGCGCTTAGAGCCGTGAGGCGCTGCTGCCGGCAGAGCGCTGAGAGGGCGAGGGCAGGCAGGCCCCGCGGGCAGGGGCACACGACAGCAAGGGGGCGGGCAGCGCGGTCAGGGCTCACCCTCTGTGCGTGTCGAGCCCTCTGGCCGCGCTCTTGTGGCTCCTGGGCAAGCAGCGCTGGCCCCTGCGCCTGAGCGGAGCCCCTGGCAGTGCGCAGGCCCCGAAGGCGGCTAAATCACCCCAGAGAGAGCGTGTCTCAGGCAGCCGCCCCCAGCGCTGCCTGCACGCAGCCAGCCACTTCTCGCTTTGCTCAGGCAGTTTCTGATACACACTGTCCACCTCTTCTTTCCCCTCCAACAGGTTGTAACAAACAGGGATACACAAGAAACCCTACTCTGCATGGCTTGTGTATTTGAAGTGTCCAACAGTGAACACGGAGCACAGCATCATATCTACAGGCTTGTAAAGGACTGAGCAGTTATTTATATATACACTTCATTTCACTTCTTTATCAAAACACAGACTGTAAACCTCAACACTAAGTGGCAGTGCCTCTGGCCCAACTTTCACCCACATTTTTCTAAATCCTGTTTTAGTGAAGTCATTTTTAATGTGTTCATATATAATTGTAGCTGTGAAATTCTGGTACAGTTGTAAAAATTATTTCTAAAACTAAGTGTTCTTCAAATTTGTAAACCACAGCTCTTTGGGAAGACTGTATTTAAGAACCTAATGCCTCTGTCTGTGGAGGCCTATTTTTAATTCTGATAGAAAAATGTATGACAGAGCATTTGCCATGGGGAAAAAATGACAGCATTTATAAGAATTTATTTTGCTTTTTTTTTTTTCCAGCGTAAAAGAATTGTTTTATGATGCAAGTGAAATTGAAATGAATCTTTAGCTATAACTGTAAATGAGTACACAAAGTTAATAATCTTTATAGAATTATCTTTGTAACTAATTAGGGTGGAAGATACGGACGAATGTAATTCACTAAATTATTTTTTAAAATGAAGCATTTTTCTGTTTGAAACCAAATGAAAAATATAGCCTTAAGAAATGCCTGATAGAAGAAGACAGGTCCTAAAATTAGGCAAATTTTGTATTTTTTTCTCAATGCTAAAACTAATCTCCTAATCCATTAAACTTTCAAACAGATATTGCAGAGAAAAAAAACATCATCCCTTATCCCTAACATATCTAGTGTATTTTAAAAGAATATAAATTGTATTGTACTAATATGAAAATCTGATTATTTAATGAAAAAGATGGTTCATTTTGCAATAAGTAGGCAAATACTGAAGATTTAGACTCGCATTATATGTAGTCTTGTGTGCGCAGTTATATTTTATACGGACAATTATGTTTTCTAGTAAGTTGAGTGAAAAACTTGCAACTCTGAAATTAGCAAAGGAACGGAAACAACCGACGTTGTGACAGCACTGTAACTTGTAAACTGAAAGCAAAACATAAATGTGCTTGACAGAAGAACGTGTATATGCCTCTGAAAGGATCAACGGCTTTAATATCTGTGAGATGCTAGAAAATGACACCCAGCGTCAGGCAAAACAATTTGGAAAGTGGGTGTTTTTTCCTCCCTTTCCTCTTTATTCATGGTGCTCTAACCCCCTCGCCCGAGTTCTCTCCAGCTCATGCAGAGCTGTCACGCTGGGTACTGGCAAAAGCCTTCTAGGACTACATATTTGTACCACGTGGGGTCTGATGTCTTTTTGAATGCAGATGTGGTAATAATGATCCTTCTGATAAATCAGGGAAGACTCCAGGAATTGAAGCACAGCTGGAGATATTTTAATACTGTCAGGACTCAAAATGTGCATGTGGGTGTGAGTGAACCTGAGGTATGCATATGTGAGCTAAGTATTCTCATTCCTTCTGGCTCGGCCAGTTACTGCTACTCAGCGTCTCTCCTTGCCCCGCTCAGGCGCAGCGCTGGCCGCTCCACTCCCCAGGCACCAGTTGTCCAGACAGGTGTTCGGCCAGCAGCGCCTTCCCAAGGCTCGTGGAGCACTTGGCCAACCAAGACATGTTAAAGATCAGTCATGAGATCCCCACAAAGAGTGTTCTTCGGAGGGCCTCTTGCAGCCACGAATCAAAGACATTAACGTTTAGCGGATGCCTTTACCATTATGTGCCCGTGCGCAATCAGAGTATGGACTTTGCTCGTGGCAGTGTCATAGATGCCAAAAAAGTCAGTCTTAACTTTTGAGATACTGCATTCCTCCCTAGCACTCCTTGCTGGAATTGCCTGTTGTTGAGTTCTGGAGGTGAGAGTGTTTCCTAGCAGAGGTAGAGGGCTGCTCTGAGTCCGCATCAGATCGTGTTAATGCTGAACACTGGGGAGGACTCGCGTTAGAGGAAGATACAAATGGCACTGAGGGAAGGGAGACCGCCCGGATTCCTTAGCCTGCCTCTGACCTAAGCCCAGCTGGTGGATGACTGCCATAATGTTTGGCTGTTATTTGTTCGTGGATATTAGGGCTGGTGATCTTTCAGTTTATATTCTGTGAACTCAGAAAAAAACAGAAGAATTTGTCCATGGTAAGGTCTCTTACACTCATTTTTAACACTAACAATCACATCAGGAAAAGCACTGCATTGTAACAGCCTAATGGTAGCCCTTTATTCTAAGCACTTGGTGTTACCAGTCAAAAATTACTTTTTTGTTTTGTTTTGTTTTGTTCTAAAGTTGTCTTTTATTTAGGGTTTGAATTGTGGGTTTGGCGATTTTTTTTTTTAATAACAAGCAAGCTTTTTAAGGCATATAAAGTATATAAGTCAATTTGCAAAACCAGGTACAGTTTTTTTGATAGAATCTGGCACACTACGTATGTTGTAACTATAGGGTATAAAAAGTCACAATGTTTATTAGTGTTCACATATGTAATATTAGGAGAACTACTTCCATCGTCTTTTCTTTACACTTCTGTAAATGATCCATACCCTGTATGTGTTAATTCTTAAAAGCCTTAAATCCTTCAAATGTTCAGTGTAGGGTGTGTAGTCCAACAGGCTGCCTGTAAACTGTGAGCTCTTTTGTAAGCTGGAAGAATTTAGCTTGTTACTGTTACTTTTTAGGAACCTTTTAATTGAGAGCTGCCAAAGCATTACAATATGCAGTGCCTTAGCATTATATTAGAAATATCCTTAGCCTCTTAACATAAATTTTATATCTTGTTTTATTAATTGGTTCCATTTTAAAAATACATGTACTTTTCCCCATAGAAAAGCTCTTTGACTGCTTGGTCTAAACCAACCTTCAGTACAGGTCAGTCCCATTACGACGCAGTTAAATGTCTATACCAAAAGGAAAGGTTACAGATTCATAGTTTTCCTTGGAAAGTGAATTGTATTAATAATGCTGCCTTTTTAAATTTCATGACCAAAAAATTAACTAATTGTGACTCTTCTGCACTCTAGCATGAAAGTGCCTTTGGTTTGAAATTCCAGCTTAGAAAAGTGCTGCCATAATAATGACAATTTGTAGAGAGACCAAAAATACTTAGTTATCACCGTAATGCCTTTGGTTTATTGGAATAGGTTGAAACTACAGGCCTCCATTCACAAATGAGCACCATTTCCAGCAATGTAATTTTGCTAATGATGAAACTGCAAAATGCTGGAGAATGATCTACTGTTTGCTATTTCTGACAGCACTGCAAACCAGCAACTGATGTGTTTATGATACACAAATGAAAATGATTCACATTTATATTCTCTTCATCCACTTGAGCATCTGCATAATGTGACATCCACATACTGCAGATTTTCAGACAGTGGACAAATGCGACCTTATTGCTCTCCTCTAGTAATATTTCAGTATCTGTGATTATTTTTTGGTTAAGATAAAGTTTTGTTTACAAAGCTGTGCACGCTCAAATTCGGATGCATAAAAATTAAGGTGAATACGGAGAACAGACAATAATAAGGGTAATTGCAATTGTATGTTTTTAATAAGTACTGAAATGTTAAGTGTGAGCATTGCGGATGAAGGTGCTGTTAGAGAAACTCTGGTCAGCACTATTCAAAACACAGGGTTGTTTTGTTTTGGTTTTCTCCCAGGTGATATCTTGGTAGAAGAAAGTTAGCTCCTCCTAAAAATGTATCCGTATTTGAAACCTTCTGTGAACGGGGGCCATACTCAACACTCAACTAAAAATGATGGGAAGGGGAGCAAGATTTTAAGAAAAATATGTTAGAAAGAACAAATATCAGCAAAACCAAAAGCTGTCAGAGGGATTCTATAGTTGTTAATACAATTTTAACTTGATTTTTAAAATATTTGATGAAACTAAGATTAACTTTTTATATAGAGAAATATTGTGACACTGTGTGGTAAATATTGTGATAATTCAAGTTCCCTGTCTCTAAAATATTATTTTTGTTATTCCTTCAAGGTCTAAATCTCACTTACCTCTATCACACAAGTAATCCTGTTGAACTCAATGGGATCGAGGTAGGGCAAAGACAATTTCGCCCCACAAGTAGAGCAAGTATTAATTTTCAATTAATAGGAAACATTTCAACTGGCCTAGTCAATATTTGTGATATACTATACTTCTGTCTCACTAAAATAAATATTAAAATAAGTGTAATGGTACCATTTGGGGCTGTTAAAAATTGCTACTAACAAATGTATTTTTAGTTACTTGAATTCCAAAATCATTTATATAGGTACTGCACCACTATTTTGAAGGAATTGCAGATATAATGCTCGTTTCTCACTTTCCCTTCCTACTGCAGCTACAGCTTAGTAAGTCTGGCAGTAGCTTCTTCCGTTAAAACTCCACGGTATAGGCTTTTTTTAATAATGAAGGGTGTACATTAATGTTGAATGTAAGTAGCTGGCCAGCTCAAGGCAGATACAACATTTGACGTGCTAAGCCGTGTCTATTTATTTTCCCACTGCAACTCCTTGGGCATACTTGCTTTCTGAAGCAGTCCCCTTATAGTTTGCCTGGACTCCTCATACCAAGAAATGTTT
Source organism: Nothocercus julius (assembly GCA_013398735.1). NCBI lineage: Eukaryota > Metazoa > Chordata > Aves > Tinamiformes > Tinamidae > Nothocercus > Nothocercus julius. Next base: position 916,187 of record VZSV01000001.1, on the reverse strand, counting down.
TGTCTACTCCTTACTCGACCCATACCAGTACATGTAGTACCCGGCCACAGAGCACATGTGGTGAGAGTCCCGTTTTGTACCTTTCTCAGGATGATCTCTCCCCCTGCCCTCCCATTTCTGACTTTCATAACAAGACATTTAGCACCCTGGAAAAAAGATTGAGGCTGGATAACTTCAAAGTACAAAGTGTTTCACTTTGTAGGTCTTCATCTTTTAACTTTTCAGGTCAATCTTGCTGAGATCATGTAATTAGTTTTAGTGTGTAAATTAAATCTTAAATGCACTCAGTTGACAAAAAGGAGATGGATCCCTGTTACCTCCTTACAAAATATGTGTTTTGTTTTTGTTTTGTTTTGTTTTATGGGCCTCTTTGATTCAGGCTCATGACTGCAGACAAAAAATACAATATGTGCCTGAAAAAAAAGACAAAAGAATTTTATAACATTAAAAACCTGAATAGCCTTTAATTCTTCAGTACATTTTATGTAAAACAGGTTGGGTTTTGTTTTGTTTGGGGTTTTTTTTGCCATGTGCATTTGTTCACATTTGTAAATGACTTAATGGAATTCTCACTTTATGTTTATTTGTGTAATGTGTATAAAATGGGTTTGTGACTTAAGCATATTCATATATGGTCAGTGGTTACTTTAATATTGTACTGCTGCTGGTAACTTTTGATGTAGAACTTGCCTTTTGATGATAAAGTACCTCTAGGTTAGACAGGGAGGGAAGGCTCTTTGAAAAAAAAAAAAAGTGAATGTTCTCCAATGTTTTCTTAACATATTTGCAGAAGCTTTCAAAAGGAGTTTCAGTCAAACCTCTTGGCAGTACAGTATTCTTGTATTTGTTATTGTCTGTGTGTAGGTACTGGTACCTTTTTTGTTTAAAATGTTTTAAGTGTTGGCTTTAAAGTGAATTTATCTTTAGTATGATAGTAATATGAAAATTATAGGTTTTGTGTGCAGAGAATTTTTTTATAAAGTGCTTTGTAAAAAAAAAAAAAAATGTATTCTAGCTTTCGCGGTACATATGTGTGATAACTTTAATATCCATGACAGTTAAGTGCAATTATTTCATCACTCTAAAAATGCTATTTTTGTGTCGGTTACTGCAGGTGTTTTCATGTCTTTGCAAAGTGACACATTTTGATGCCTTCTTGATAAAGTGGTAGAATTTTTGTAGCTTTCTAGAAACTTTGTATTCATACAGTATCGATTGAAAATAAAGAAAACAAAAGTGTTTTGTGCATTTATCTTAAACTCCTACATCAATCTCCTTAATGCTGGCTGCAACTTTCCACAAATATTTTCCAAAATACCACAAGGCCAGATTTACAGAAGTATCTGGCTATCTAAAGATAACCGGGGACATGTATAGCAACATTTACAGAAACCTATAGCGACGGCATTCTCTGCAGGCACATCTGGAAGTCATGCTCAGTGTAAGTCCAAGCACATTCTAGTGTTAGGTCAGCAAGCAAAGTTAACTACCCCTAGCAAAGGGAACTAAAGAAACAGTGTTTTTTTTTTTTAATCAATACCATTTAAACAATGCTTTTTTAAGTGGGTGAAAAAATCCCATTCCCCTTTATTCCAAAAGCAGAAATAATCTATTCAAAATGTTATGTAATAAAGGGATATCAAATTCATCACGAGATTGACAACAAGAACTGACTGAGGAACATGGTAGTTATCTGAGGTTGAGGCGTTTCTTTCAACGGACACGGAGCTCAGCCAGAGCAGAAGTCCTAAAAACAAAAAAAGTCCTTACCTTTTTCGGGAGCTGGATTCCTTGCTCATCTTATTACAAGCATGCCCCGCAGCTGGCGGCCATATACCTGATATGAAGAGAGGATGGAGTGGGAATAACTTTCTGGTGCATTTTTGAAGTGAAACCAGGTACCTATGGATTAGGAAAAAAAAAGAGTAAGGAAGATATCCCAGATTAACTGAAGTAAATGGAAACATGACCAGGACGTAGCAGATGAAACATCATAGATCTGTCTCGTTCTTCTGCCTCAAAAGAAGAGCAGGGGTAGGGTTGAATAAACAACATACCCCTTCACACAAACTCCAGTTTTGTTTGGGTGGCAGATGCTCTAGTGCCATTTCACAAATACCACCAGTGAACCCCCACCATGTGCAAGCAGAATGGTTGCAAACAAGGCAAACACACACATGTCTTTCAACCCTTTTTTCTTGTTTCCCATTAAGTATATGGCTACAGCACTTTGAAGTGGGGTTGCTGTTTCAGCAACAACCCGCTTCTTAATTAACCTTCTGCTTCTTAATTAGTTTAGGTTAAAACCCATAAATCTTCCACCTGGGGAAAATGCCACACAGCGTTTCAGGCGGGGAGTCCCAATGTAACGTCACATCCTCACTTCATTAACCAGCTGCCTTCTGAAGAAGCAAGAGCCTCTGCTCCGTGCAGCGCAGCCTGGTGTATGTGAACGCAGGAGCGTGGCTGAAGGGACAGAGAAGCCTGTCCAGTCCTCCACAGCATTGACCTCATGATATGGTGAGGGATGAGCTCCAATGTGCTCTAGGGAATGTTCTACCACAGATTTTTTTAAAGTAACATGCAGCCTATTTTACCCCACACATACAGAACCCATTTAACGCTCACAAAACTGCGCAAGAGGACAGTGCAGGGCTATGCAGTGTGATGGCAGATGTCCACCTACACAGCTCTTGTTGTTCACCTAAACCCTCATCTTTAGCAAACTTAGTATTATTGTCTGAAGCCCTTGCAGCAGAAACAGCTGAACAATCTGTCACGCCAAACAGTGGTAGCTTTGCACTGCTCATAAGTGCCCACCTTGCAGAGAGGTGTGACACTCCAGCGGGCTGGTGGGTGCAAACTGCCGTATGAGGCTGCTCCTTGGACAGAGCTACAGGCGTATGGAGCCACTAGAGACCTCCTGAGGTGGCAGGGCAGGAGGGAGCCGGGAGGGACAGTGGGGGGTACCAGGAACAGAGGGAGACGGGGATCGCAGAAACCTGGAGTGCAAGTGACTGACCACATGAGCAAGCTGTTGCTGAGGAATGAAAAAAATGAAAAAAGACTGACAGGAATAAAGACCAACAGAAAAGGGAGGAAAGGAAAGGAAAGGAAAGGAAAGGAAAGGAAAGGGAAGGGAAGGGAAGGGAAGGGAAGGGAAGGGAAGGGAAGGGAAGGAGAGGGAAGGGAAGGGGCCCTTCTCAATAATAGTCTCTAAGCTATGAAAGGGCTTCAATTTAGAGCTTTAAGTCTAATGGCTTCCCCCTTGCTTCTCTAGTTTTCAGAGACCAATTCTGTTTGAACAGAGCTCTGAGCTGTGCAGTCAGTTTTGTCAGTAGACTAAAAAAAACACGCTATAAACTGATAATTTTTTTCCTGCCCCAAGCATGTACGTTTACTAGGCATATTTAAAGTTCCTTCTGTGTTTTCTTTGGCAGAGCCTAAAGAATAAGTATTTTTTTCCAGACTTTTAAACATTCCTTTCTGCTAAGATCATATGTTCTCTACAGCATTATCAGAGAATTTATTTTTCTAGGATACTTGTCTTTTCTCATCCTTTCACCTGTGATGTTGGCTTTCATAGAGAACATTATACTTGGCAAAACACACACAACCTGCATTCAAAATTACAACAGTTCTTTTTGGTGCGCAATGAGACTGCTTCCTTTTTTTTTAGATGCAGTGCTACCATTACTAAGGGGAGAGGAGTACCTGTTAACTCCCTGATGTTCAGCCTTTCCATTGGTTTTAAATTGAAACCACATATGACAAATTCAGGCAAAAAAAAAAAAAAAAGACAGATGTTACAGTATTCTGAAATACATATATTTTAATGGCTTCATTATAAAATATATGTATTGGTTTTACTATGTGTATATTGTATTTTTTTTATAGGCTTTAGACTAAGCTTTATCATCTGAATGTCATGATGGGTGGAACCTCAACAGTTCACAGCAACAACTTGGAGCACAGCACATCAGTCTCAGCAAAGTTTCAGTTTTCCTATCTCTGGCAGCAATCTGCTGGGAGAGCGGTGGCAATGAGCAGCGCTCAGGCAGTGCCTGGGGACGCCCAAGCAACAGGTTCAGATAAGCACAGTTAGGCACTGTGCTGCAGTAACATGCAACTCCTAAGCTCAGATGAGCTGCCAGCTGCAGGCAGGCACTTCAGCCTTCCTGCATAGGAATGGCCATGTTTCCAGGTCAACTCAAGGACACAATGTTTTGTGTAGACACTGAGCCAACACAGGAGCGGCAGGATCAAGAGCTGATGCCTTTTTTTCAGACCTTTTCGCTGGCTACTTCCATCTCTGAAAGTCTCTTACAGATTGCTGGTGTGTAACATCACCAGGCTCACAGTTCGCACCATTGCTGCCTGAGGAGCCCCCAGGGCACACACAGCACTTTTACCTACAAACAACACTGCTGAGAAGCTAGTGCACACATTAGGCTTTCTGGGATGTGCCTGTGAGATGCATGAGAAAACTAGGGATGCCTTGTTCACATGACACACATATATTTCTGCATTGGGAATGGTCAACAAGGAAACCTATGGAATCTGATATCTATACAAGATAATTTTGATAGAAATGTGTGCAATGTGACTGATTTTCTACCCTCCTAGTCAGTGCCCAAATGCCAGTCATGCAATAAGATGGGTAGGAGGGCTCAGTTTCTTTAACAACCGAAAAAAAAAAAAAAAAAAAAAAAAAAAAAAAAAGGTCTGTATAATATTGAAGCATTCTCTTCAAAGGTTAAACACAAAGATCCTGCAAGCCATAGCAAAATGGCTAATGTTCAGCAAAGATGCCGAAGAGTAGCAGAAAACTAGGACTCTGGGCTTTGAGTACGTGCTGCTCTGTGCTGCTAAACATAAGTAAACAATCTTTGCTCTCTCAGCACACGTGGCCCAGCATTTCGGCCCCACATTGTACAGGAAAGGCAGGTACATAGACACCAACAGTAAGTGGCAAAACAAAAGGAAATTCTCTGCCCCCCCCCCATGTGAACAAATAAGCTTGAAAACCTAACTGAGAATAACGTGAAATGCCCCAGAAAATAAACAAACAAAACCCATTCACTACTGCTGCCTTTCATTACAAAGCTGTACTGAACCCTGCAACAACTGGATTTAAGTCTCCATATGATAATGAAGTTAATCTTTGTGTTTCTACAAAGACCCACCTTGCGGTCTGAATGTCTGACAAAGTTCCTCTGCCAGAAGCCCCTGAGGCTCATGCATGTTCCCGAGTTTCTCCTTAGACTCCAATTACAGAGTCCCAACCGTTGCGGGATGCTCAAGCGAAGAACATGCCCCTAAGAAAACAGCTAGACATTGAATGGTTCTGGTGCCCACTGCTGCAAAACAATCTGTTGCAGAGCACGATGTGATGCTGAGTCTTACCAGGCTTTGCTGTAGTCATTTCATGACTACAGCATGGCTCAATCTGTTTACCTGCAAGTACTAGGTATAATCAGGTTAGATAAGACAATTACCACAGTATGTAACCTTTGGACTTTGGCTTGAGGCTTCTACTTTCCCTTCTGGAGAGAGCACATTATATTTCATTGTCTGTTTTATTTCTTTCTCCTTTATTACAGCTGTGCTCAGTGCCCTAACAGATTGATTTTCCTGGAGGCACAATCAGACAGAATCTAGAAGATGTTTAAATAAAGAGAATCATTTAAAATGGTCTTTGAATTAATCAATACATATAAAGATAAATAGGAAACATAGAGATATATGGGACATACAGGTAGCCCAAACAAAACATGACCCATCGTTCAATGTACTCTGTTTATACATGCACACAATGGTGCGCTCAATGCTAGTCTAACCTCAAAAACAATAGACCTCTGTCCCTTTACCCCCTGGATGAATTTGTGATGCCACCTGGGACATAGGAAATATTCCATGATCCCAAGTGAAGGAGGGCTCCCTAGATAACGCATTGTTCCTAGCAGGAACAGTTTATCCTAAAAGAATCCCTAAAGGCACAGTCTAGGCCTTGACTAACTGAATCTAAGTTGGCAGAATATGCACTTCCACGGTAGCTCCTAGTAATAAGCACAGGAGAAAGGAACTACCAATTTAAGGATGCTAGTGACTTGTAGTGAGGCAAGTTAACAAAATCATCTCCCCTTTCATCGTTTCCTCCCCTCATCTTCCTGCCTGACTTTCTTTTGATCTCCTGTAAACCATGAGTTTTCTCCCTCCTGCTCTCTGCATCTCTATCCAGAAAAGACAGCTGCAGGATTCATCATAAAAAACTCAGTGAACATCAGCTCCTTTCGAGACTCCTTTAGAGGTGGCTGAACCCCCTCCTGCCTAATTAACACAGTATGGAGTGGGATGCTCAGCACAAGGTGAGCAGGATTTGGTGAAACATTTGATTCATCTTTGTTCTTTCTAGACCATAGTCCGAACACACAATGCAGAAATTTATCCATCATCAACATTAATTAGACATAGCTAAAGCTGGAAATATTTGATCCACCTAAATAATCACTATGAAAAATATCTCTTCCTCCTCCTCCCCCTTCTCACTACATCTGCTTTAGTAACACAGTTTGGTACTAGGGAATAGCTCATGCCTATCACCTTAGTCTATATGTATTTTTAGGGAACTACTAACTTACAGGCAAACACAGTACATCAACTTTATCTTCCAAAGCTCTCATGCCTGCCCGCTGCATGCTACCTGCCCCTTTCAGTGGCTAGACATCAGTTACGCACTAGCCCAAATAGCTGCTGAGCGGAAGGAACCTATACCAGCTAACATAATGTACTGGCTTCTTGTCTTCTGCTGAGACAGCCAAGACAGGTAAAGTGCTTACTTTCTGTTTTTCTCTGCATCATGGCTAACGCAGGGGCACCAGGTATTCTTTTGGCTTGGGGCCACGCAGTCTCTGTCTGACCTATGGGTACCTGATGTTACATGGCACCTAAGCTAAGGGAGGGCCTGGCATTCCTGCAGGTCTCTGTTGCAGTACAAACAGTAACATGAAGCTCTGATTCATTTCCAGCCTTGCCAGCAACTGCTGTTGGAGGAGACAGACATGTGATTTTATTCAGGCAAGCTATCCTTTTAAGCCTCTGACAAAAGATCAAGGCCAAGTGTTGCAGGATACTGATCTTGCAAGAGAGGAGTTTGCCAGCCCAGGAACACAACCATGCCGTGTGATACACTGGCAAGAAATAGTTCAAGAGTTGAGTGAGGGACCTCAATTGAATTACACAGCTCAAGGGAAACTGAGACTACTAAGCATATAGAAACCATCTGACTGTCCGCAGAAAAGTTATTACTCAAAAGGCTTTTGTGCTTACCAAACAATCTGATCTCTAGTTACTGCAGAATGGCTTTCCTTCTCTCTTTGAACTGAATTTCAATACGTCCTTGCATGAAGAACATAAGGAAGTACATGCCTACGGCAAGGGCTGTTTAAAGCACGGTCCTCTATTTCTAGAACCACTTCCAGGAATGTGATACTGTGGAATAAAACACCTCTGGCTTTATCACAGACTCCCTTATCTGTATCACTTTTTGCTCAGGGAGTGACACTTGGACAGAAGAGGATTTAGACAAATACAGTCCAGCAGAACCTCACTGTTTCTCATCTATGCAGATAGCAAGAGGTGCCTTACAATGGAAGCGAGGCATGACAGGGCCTGCAACCCAGAGCCAGTAGGGAACGCTTTACAGAACTGTGAGGCATAAATCCAAACACCAATTCCCTCATCTGCCAAAGGTGTGTCTTTAACAGGCAAAGATAAACACTGAAGAGCCAGATCCCACTGCTGGTGTCCCTGCTGCAGAAATATAATTGTTCAGGTTATGCAACAAGAGGTGACAGCAGGAATCATCCTTCAGTTCAAAAATCACAGCCTCTGTGAGGTGGAACATCCAAAAGCAGAGTCCAAGCACATGGCTCATTTTTAGGGTGGCCTGGCAACTCCTTATGGGTATTTCACATTGGAGCCTCAATATAATCTTGCAAGGAAAACATAAAATGATACTTTTGTCTCTTTCTGAAGTGGGCTCCAGACAAAGCCCTTCTCAATATGCACCCTCCAAGCTAACTGCTGGCTAGGTCGCGAAAGGCATCCAGGCCTAGTGGGCCTGGGCCAGACAAGAAAGGACATGGGCCCATGTGGCGAAGCATGGGGAAGAGGCCAGCCTCGCATTAATACATCTCTTAGCCACACATGTGAGATCTCACTGCTACTCCACCCCAAGGCCCAGGGAGGCATCACTATTTTTCCAGCTTTGCCTTCACTGCACAACTCAGCTAAGAGCATCAGATGAAACTTTTTAACACTGTCATTCCAATGCATGTTAACAAGTACAGGCAGGTCTGGGCATTAGTCATATGTCTACAGGCTTTTTTTTTTCCCTCTCTTTTTTTCTTATCTTATCCTTTTTCACTGGGCTTCAAAACCATCAACAGAAACAGACGTGTGACTGTTATGAAATTATACTGCTAAATCAGGGCTCTTTTTCTGACTTTATTCAAGCTCTATGTCAAAGACACTAAAAGCTTGCAAGAGGCCAGCTTTTCTGCACGGGAAGAAGTTCAGTAAAGAATCTCAGGTTGTGAATCAAGCACCCAGGATTAGGGCATACCTAAATTAAAATTGCCCTCCCAGCCTTAATTTAATTACCTTGTATATACACGTGTTATTCTACAGTGTGCAATCCCCAAAATAGGGCTAGTGTTTTTTAGTGGGAAACACTAGTGGGAAATCCGCCTCACCAGGCACAGCATGCGGAGCTTTTGGGTACATCTCTAGTCAAAATGAGGCCTTAGCAGCACGCGTACTGGAGTTAGAGTTGGTCATTCCTGCAGTGACCTTAAAGGTATCTGAATCCTTTAGAAACATGGATTTAATTTTCCTCGGGTCCCTTTGAGTGTGAGTCTGGCCTACAGTACCCTACAAGGCTGTGCTCTAGCTGAAGCCAGTTAAAGATTTATTTCCATTTGTTTCAAAGCACTAAAGCTGGTACATGAAGAGTTGCTGAGGAAACTCTTGTGGTACGCTCAACTTCTCAGCAAATTACCAGGCCACGTTGCCTAAATCATCTCTTTGTGCAAGAAGTGCTTGAAGCAATGTAAAAGTAACCCGTTTCAATCCTTTCTGCAAGACAGACCGACTCTCAGCCTGGGCTGCACTCATTCTGCATGAAGCAAATGCAAACAGTACCGTCAAGGCCTGTAACGATCGGTTATGGACAACAGAGCTGTGAAGCTTGTCCCCAGCACTAAAGTCATTTTTGTTATGTGACGGATGCCTGCTGAGCAGCCCAGGCCAGGGTTCAGAAGTGCTGCTGCAGGGCTCTGTGACAGCAGCTCCTCCAAAAGCCTCCAAAGCTGAATGCGTGTCATGTCCCTGACTACAATCCCGCTCCTCGGGGGCCCAACAGGCTGCACGCAACAGGACAGCAGGGCGGAGCAATGGATTGCAAGGCATCCAGCAAAAACAGGGTTACTCTGATGTGGGAAACTGTGCTATGATGTGAGTTTGAGTGCTTGCTGCAGTATGGCAAAACAGACTGCAGAGCATTAGCACTGGTGACAACAGGGCACTCATTGTGTAGGACAACAAGTCACAGCAGAGAATGTGCAAAAGTGATTGGTTGGGCATATTTAACATATGCATAGCAGAGTGACATATGGCCACTGGTGACTTTCCTATCACAGATGCAACAAGGCTTTGTTTTGATAGAGGGCATGGTACGGATCCAGTACATCTTTCCCCCCTTTGCCAGGGGAGCAGTTTTGGTGCCAGAAGCACTTTCAATCCACCTCCAGGCACCGTGGATTTCTACTGCTGCAAATACTTTGTGCTGTGTTGTCCAGTCTTTCTATTTCTGAAATCTTACCCATCAGCCAAAGCCTGTGGCATGCTGAGATAAATATATTTATTAATATGTTTAACTTAAAAACATGGCTGAGGTGGATTTCTACTTCAATTCCTTGTGCACTTTGCATGTGGATTTCTGTTTACATTTATAACAAAAAATCTATTTCTAGAAGTGTTTAGCTTTTCATTAGAATTTTTGTTTTCAATAGTTTCTCTCCATTAACATTAAAACAGATAACTTGATTACAATAAATAGTGACAAATAGACTATTTTTCCAGTTCTGTTAAGCGAAGTTTAAATGGAAGTGAATTTTCTGCCTGTGAAAATGGACATGGCAAAATTATGTTTCCTGCCCATAGGACAGACACAAAATGAAAAAAAAAAAAAAAAAAAAAAAAAAAAAAAAAAAAAAAAAGTTCTATCAGCCTGCTTATGCACTTAAAACAGGGAGGAAGATACTGAAGGTTTGGGAAGCAGCTTGTTTCACCCAGTGGTTCAGCCTCACCCTCTCCCCAGCACGGATAGTAGCTATGTTAACTTGTTCAGGACCTTGAGACAGCACAGTCTGGTAACCACCAGGGCTAAGGTACTGAGATACTCTCTCATCTCTGCTACTGTCCATCCGTGTGACCACTAGCAAATCACTTAAGTACAACATGCCTCAAAATAAAGACAGTTCTATTCACCTCAGTGCACAGCTTTGCGATTCCCTGATGGTGGCAGGCTGGAAGAAGAGGCCGGCGCTGATCTCCCAGCACTGGATCACCTAACATGGACAACAAACTCTTCAGAAACAACTTCTACCAAGCTGCACTCCTTGCAGTCCAGGGCCCTGGGAGCAAGGTCTTGGCATCTTACTCTCTGTCCCTTTCATTACCAGTCTTCATTTACTTGCATGTTTAAATGTTTCCAAGATGAAGAGGAAGCCAAATCAACACAGGGTTAAACATTTTCTATACACAGAGTTAGGGGCCAAGAAATCAAAGCCTGATGACAACTAAGCACTACCTCCTGCAAAGGGATGGGAGTTGATACAAACTCTGTCCCCCTCAGACTTCTGCTTGACTAGACCACATGACGCAGAATCAGATTACAGCACGGAGGGGGCAGCTGCCACCACAGATGAGCAGCTTGGGAGCTGCCCAGCTGGGAGTAGTTTTCTTCCCTCTGTGCTCTTTTTGATTTTCAAGAGCCAGGCAAGGAAACATATTGCTTCAAACTGGGGCTATGGAGTAGCCACACTCCAAGTCAAGGCATGTAATGGCGCACTGCTACTGCTGCTGACCTGTTCCGATGGCATCCTATTTACCCTGCAAGCACCAACCACCTGTGCAGCAGCTGTCCAAAAAATCCAGGCTGCATCAGGCTCTCTGGGCCTGTACTGCAGTGCTGGGCTGCACATCTGCAGAGCTCAGCCAGCAACTCCAGCTGACTACCTGGTCATCCAAACCTACTGCTTTATCTGTGCTCTTGTGAAGAAATCCCAGATAAAATAGTCTCAGTCCTCAAAATTTGGCCTGGAAAAAAAAAAATGTCCAGGTGAGGAACAAAATACATATGCTGGGAAAAATGTGTTTTCATTAGTCCTCTTTCTGAAAAGGACAACCTGAAGAGATGGCACTGACAGGGAAAGGGCATAAGGAGTTTTACCTTGAAACTAGCTCCCTCTACAGTCTGATTCTTAGCACCTAAGACATGCACATCTTTTTAGCCAAATATTTATTTAACTGGTACTGATAGTTGGAAATTCCTTCTGGAAATGAAGTCAGACTGGGGAATCTGTGCTCCCCATCCTCATCAGGCTATGTGCTCATTTTATGTTTTCCAATATCATAGTGATTGTGGATTACTGCACCAGTGCTTTAGGCTGAAAAGTAATCATCCATTCGATTCTAGATGCTTTCACTAGAACAAATGTCACATTAATAGTTGCTGATAACATAGCAAGTAAGAAGTTAATTTCTGAATTTCCTGAATTAACTGTCAGCAAAAATTGTTCCCCGCTCCGGCCAGACCATGCAAATTCCCTGCAACTCTTCTCTGACGTTCCCTCCAGCAAGCCAGGCTCATTCCTCGTGGTATGGCAGCTAAACCTGGCTGCCTGCGCAGAGTTGCTCAGTGGAGCTATCCCTGCGGCCGCAGGTCCTGCGTCTTGGTGGCCCCACAATGACACCTAGTGGCTTCCCAAGGGCCACTGGGCAGGCAGCGACAGTGGCTCTCTGCTTCAGCCCCGTGGACCACTTCAGGGATGGGCATGCACTTAGCATGGGGAATCACGAGCCCGGGATACAGCAGCATAACTTCTAAAAGAAGGAGGTGGTGATGCCAAGGTTCCTCCCTCACAGGTTTCAAGGTTGGGAGGAGCACCACCTGGCCAATGCTGCTCGCACATGGGCAGTAAGAACACATAAAATGCTCTGCTAACCGCAATGGAATTGCCATCACTGGAAATGTTTAAATTGCAAATGGAAACTTATCTAAAAACTGTGTTCTCATTGACATACAGGGTGAGTATGAAGCAGGCATTAAGCCAGGGAAATTCCACATTTTATATTATATAGGAAATCAGATTAGATAATCACAACAGATCCTTCAGGGCTTAAATCTGTGAATCTGCTGGAAAGTTAATAGCTTCTCTGTTTCCCCTCAGGAGAGTAAAAACCTCCCTGCATGACAGAAAGATCTGTTTTTAAGTGCTCAGTATCCTTTATTACACATAACGCAAAATCAAGAATAGATAATATAGATAGAAATAACAGATAGAAAGACATGACCTACAGTAAACATGGCAGCATACCCATTGGCCACCTGCCCCAGTTCTCGCCTACCTCGCAACACTTATAAATCACACTGCTAGAGAGTTAACAAACTTCTGGAAGAGCAGGAGCTGTGCTAGAGTCAACTGGGTGACCGATAGGATGCATCTCCCTGTGTCACTGCTTTTTCTGCCGCCAAAGTCACTGCATGCAGCAGCACCACCTATGTTAAACATGCTGCAGCCAATTCTGTTGATCAGGTTAGTGGAAGCCATTTGCTGAGCCAGCAGGCAGAAAGCAGCAGAGGAACACTGTGCTGCTAAATCGGCGCTGCTTCAATGCGTAATGGAGCCCAGAGCTGCAGGCATTGCCAAGGCACAGTCTGACTTTACCATGGTTTCACTGAAAACAGATGAATGCAGCATTGTCAACTTCAAACAGACAGAAAACATGTCACGCACCCAAAATCATGCAACAGAATCAAAAAAAAAAAAAAAAGGAAAAATTTTGCCTTCACTTTTTGGCGTGTCCAGTCCACTCCATTCACAGAAGAAAAACATCACTTTTATATATATAATCGTAAGATGCTTTTAAAATCCACACAATCCACCCGGTCTGCAATACAAAATATTAAGCCATATCATAAAACTGTGGGAATTGTCAGCACTGAGTGGAGCTCTCATTCACAGAGACAAATAACCCCACACAGGCAGACAAAGTGCCTCCTCTGAGCCCAAAACCCAGTGCCGAGAGCCAGACTAAGCATTAGTCCAGAGCTGGAGTCCAAGTATAGCATGTCAACGTAACCAGTAGAGCTACTTTGCTAAAAGCATTTAAAAGATGATACCACATTTAGCTGACTGCATGAAGAGTTTGCAGAAAGTTCATGGCTCATACATGCATACAATACAGAGTGCTTATTTTTCAAGCTTTTTTTGCTCTGTTCAAGATTTCTGTCTGGCTCTCCAACAACCACTCCTGGAGACTGAAGGGGTGGATCACTATTATATATAGAAACTGTTATATATAGAACCATTAGCTGGCTAAGAGTCAGGAAAAAAAAAAAAAAAAGAGTAATTGCTTATCAAAGTACAAGATACAGTCTTCCTAGTGAAAAGGATGCATCATGTCTTACACAAAAGAAACAACTACCTGGTAGCATGAACTGCTTATTTGCTTTAGAAAAGTAAAAAAAAAAAATGTTAAAATGCAAAGACTAGTCCTGAAGACACATTATCTCTTTATTTGCTGCTACTTACCAGCATAGCAAATTGGCTTAGGAGCCTCACCTCATTCTCTCACACAGATCTCCTTCCTCTCACATATATTTCAATGCACTCACTAAAGTTAGGTGAAAATGGCACTGCGGAAAAACTCTTTAACAACACTGAGACAACAAGAATTTGCAGACTGCCTTCCTCATGGAGGAAACAGAGGAAGACTGACCAAAGGGTAAGGCAAACTATTATCCTGGGTTAGCCACTAGCTAGAGTCTGAAGCCAACCTCGGCCACCAAGTTAGAAATAGGTACAGGCAAAATCAAATTAGTCTTTGCCCAAGTGTGGCAGTTAAATATTGCAAATGGACATTTGGGAGACTCCAGTATAGACCTACCATGCTGCAACAACTTGCTAAGTAGATCTCATTCTCTTATAATCTACTCTCAAAGGGCAGCTGGCAGAAGGCCAGACCATCTGGAGAAATTGTTCATGATGTTATGTGACATGGAAAAGCAAAGCAAACAGCCAGGCAAAATATTAGCCTGCTTTCATGCTAATCCCCATTTGTTTTCCCTTTTCTCTCTTGCAGAGCTGCATATGAGCCTCCAAAAACTTAGAGATAAATCTTAAAGTTTGGCTCCTCCAGACTGGTCATCTCTGGTGCTAGGTGGTCAGCTGGGGATTCTCAGCCACCTGTTTTCAGTGCATGATTTGCTCCAAGGACAAGCCCATCTGCTGCTGTTGGTGGCCAGCCTTCGCCTGCCATAACTGCTTCTCCTCTGGCATACAGAATATGCTCGCCTGGGCTTGCAGTACACTTGTAAATCTTCAGATATTGGCACACCACTCAGCTTCCGCCATGCAGCAGGAGGTCTGTAACTGATATTTTGGAATACATTTTGAAGCAGTAATTAGACTTCTTGGACGTCCAGACAGTGTGTATACAGAGGACTGAGAGGCTGGGTGGTCCAAGCAGCTTAATTGCACGTCTTTGACAATAATTACTAGCCATAGTCACTATTAACAACCTTGGCCCTTCCTACAGACTAACTCTGCATGGGAAAATACCTGCAATGTTCTTAGTGTTCACTTCCAGCTTCCCATTCCTACTTCTATTACCCCTACATTTCATCACAGCCAACATCATTCTATACAGCACAAAAGAGGAGACTAGTGCAGCACAAGCCTATATGCATGACTAGACTGAAAGGTCTTCCTAGAAATTTTAAGAGCATGTGGACAGGCAGTGTGAATATAATAAAGTACAATCTAACGCTATGAAGTAGCAAACCAGCCCTTAAATGCTTTTGCATAATTTCCATGGAATTACAGTATCACCACTGGTAAGCATCTTGCCATGCAGATGGCAGCATTCCAAATTGCTTAGGCTAGGGGACTAAAAACAGGAGAAAAACAGGCTAGGAGAAAAAAAAAACATTCTGTTCATGAAACAAATCATGGACTTTTGTCCCTCTCTGCTCACGGGTGAGCATATGATTAAACTTCTGCTGAACAATGAGCTGATCAGCGACCTGCCAATACTCTGGAGGATGCCCATGAAACAGGAGAGAATTTATACCCAGAAGAAATAAAGCAGCAGTTCCTTGTCCATTTCCTCACTTCTTTTTTGTCATAGTAGACTCACTGTTTGAAATGTAAGCATCTCTGTTGCTTGCAAACCTTTTGAAGGGATCTTTTTGCCCTGCCAACAGCAGAGTAAGTATGCTTATACTCCTAAGCACACTTGTAATTATTTTGCTATTTTAATATAGACATAGGCTGAAATAAAACCATTTGGTTTGGACTTCTAATCTAGATCACAACTTCACACTTTTCAAGAACTGGCTAAATCTAGAATGGATACATAATCCAAATGAGCTTACAAATGAGTCTGAAGTTTGATATTTTAGTTTCAGGTGTATTTTAAGGTGGTGCTTTCATGTGCTACAGAAGGAAACTGAGTTGCTGGCTGAGAACTGTCTCCAAAGCCAAACAAAGAAACTAAACAACCCCTTGAATAAACTTTGTGAGTGAATCGTGTGTTTGCAAGAACTGCTCTGCTGTTCACGGCCCTGACCCCCAATGAATCATCACCAAGTATGATTACAAGGATTTTTTCCCCTCATAATCTCACATAAGAAAGCCCTACAAAACAGCCCAGTGATTCATCAAGTATGAGTTCATCAAGTACGCTTTTATTTCCAAATCAGTTATGTTTCCTGCCAGATCCTAGTAAACCAATATAGAGCTGACAATGTAGAGGAATGGTCTACAGAAAAGCAACTCAATATCTGAATAAAAATTGCAAAAGGGCTTCAAAAGAGAAAACAAGGAACAGCAGGGCATCGATCTCTTGTCTTCCAATTGCTTCTTTGCTTCTCTTTATTTCATTGATGCTATCATCTACTTCCGTATTCCTAAAGCTCAGCTGTGAGGTGCAGGTTCAGCAGTAATATCAGTCCAGTGAACTAAAGCAAACAGTTTTAGCGGGATTGGCTTTGGGCCACTGATTTCAATGGGAGCTGCTGGATGCTCAGCATGACTGACAGTTAGGCTCTTTGTGGATCAAAACTGAGAATAATTTTGTTCCATCTGGCATTTTCCATGATGCCCACTGTGCCCCATATTGCAATCTCAATACCTCATTTCAAAAATCATCCCTAAATGAAAGGCATAAAAAGTTAACAAGCACTTGTACAAGTAAAATAGCAACAACCAAATTCTTACATACTCCAGTTCATGGACAATCTGCTTAAGATTCCTTAAACAATCCCACTTTTTCAGGGAGTGGATATCCCAACAAAGCCCTTTGAGATGCTTCATGTTTTAGTAACTCTAGAAAATGTAGGAGGACATCAAACTGCTAAGCTCTTCTCTAGGTCTTTCCCAGACCTCAAGATGTAAGAATTATTTAAGAGCAAATATGTTATTCTTTAAAGAAGACCTAAGAAGAGGGGGTAGGAAAGAGCAGAAGTAGTAGAGGTAGCAAAAAAAGACAGCTTGAGAGGCAGTAAAACTGAAGTGCAATAGAAGCTGTGGGAAACAAAGAGAAAAGAAGACAAATTGGAAGAAATTAAGATTTAGGCTAGGAACATAAGCATTGCTGGACTTCGCAGCAGGATATGGCCCACTACCCTGTCTCAACAGTGGCTAACAGCAGATGGAAAAGCAAGAGAGTGGAGCAAGCATACTGCACGTTTTCCCTGATAAACTCTTTGAGCTTTCAGAAATGCACAGGGTAACAGTTTCCTGAACTACAACAGGTAAGATTTGTTTTTAATCGCTTTGGGTCAGCTTACTTCCAGGAATGTGACTAGCCTGAGTCTAGGTAGGTTTTCAATATCAGTAACTGCCTATGGGAACAAGATCCATAGCCTAATACACTGTGTATAAAGAAGTAGCTCTTTATTTCTTTCTGATTTGTCACCTTATAACTTCACTTACACACTCCATTTCTTAAACTATGAGAAATGGCTACTGAAGTTTTTCCTAGATGTACACACATTCCCTTCTACTTTTCTATCTTATTCAGCTGTCTTCTTCTAAGCTTACAGTCCTCATGTACTTCAGTCACACTCAACATAGAGGCTAGACTGTATCACCCTATCTGCCGTTCTCGTTGCCTTTTCTAGTTCTGCTGCATTTCTTTAGAGTTGTAATGATGACAGTGACCCACTGTTAGAAGCCCACTGGTAGATTTACTTCTGCAAATGCCTTTGAGTGCTTCTGAAAGTAACTCCCTGGATGTAAATGATTTAGCAAAACTCTGCATTATTAAGTTTCCTTAAGTATTTTCTAAAGCATGAGGACCTCCTCCTCATACCACATGCCAAATGGGAGAGCCTTGCATAAGCATCAGGTCCCAAGAATGTATAAATAAAAGCATGGATGGTAACACTGTAATGAGCTTATTGTGGGCTCAGTGTCTTATTGTATATGAGTACTGTACAATGAAGTGAGCATTGTACAGTACTCCTTACATAAAGAGTGTACTGTCATATATGTGAACTTAGCCTTTTTATTAGTTTGTTCTGAACAGGACCTCTGCAGATTGAAGATGTTTCCAAATTACAAGGAAAATATGGAATATTTAGAAAGACAGAAAAAGAGGAAGAGTCTGGAAAGAGAAAATGGTCTCCAGATGGAGGATGGGGGAATGCCAAAAGTCTTGAAGACTTTTTATTTTAATCCCAATTCCCTAAACATTGAATGTTGTTTATGACACAAAATCGCTTGTATTGTTTGTATGTTACTGCCTGATTTCTAAAGCGATGAAACAAGCTGTGGAAGTCACAGCAGGGTTCCCTTTTAAACATTAAATCAATGCAGTACATCTGTTGAAATCCTGGAGAGCCCAAGGCAGCAAAGCCAAATTCCAGAGTCTGTACTCAGCAGGAGCTGTGTGGTAAATGTCTGCATCTAGGTTCAAAGTTTGGCTTATGAGCTGTCATCCTCCGAAAACTCTTTGGAGGCGCTTCAGTCAAAGGGCTGGAACTGAGAGTTCTCCCTTCTATCAACGTTTCTGATACAACGGAGGCTGTGAAAGCCTTGAATCATACAGGTGAGGACAGTGAGGGAAACTCAATAGGGTCCCTTCAGGACTTGATGAAGGCACGATCCCAAGAGGATGTTTTCATGATTTTTCAGAGGCAATTCTTCTACCTTTTTCTCTGTGATGAAAAATAAATAGTTCTCTAAGCTAATCAAAATGAACAGTCACAGAAAATTTTACAGAAGTTACTGAAAAGTTCCTAACACCAAGGTACAGATACTCCTAATGAAGAAACAGGAAAGATGATAACCAGAGATAGTGAAGAGACTCGACAACAAGAATCAAAAGCTTACAGAATTTATGACAGCTAAATGCTACATTTTTCAATAGAAAGTAAAAACCTTGAGAAAAAATATACCAAGATTTATGATAGATTTTTGTCTTATTAACAATTCTTAAATCAAAATTGGTTGTGTTTTCTAACACAGAAGCCGCAGTTCAAACAAATTAAGATGGCGCATGATCTGCTTAAACGAGAAGGTGAGCTCTACTGTTAGAATCATCCCTTCGGGCCTTACCTACAAATACAGCCTTTTTCATTATCAAGGTTGGTTTGGACCCCTCCCTTCAGAATCCTAATAGGTTTTTTAAGATGAAAACAAAGTGAGTCTCCTCCAAATTTTCATCTCAATCCACTGAGTTTTTGCGCAAAAAAAATGTCATTAATTTCTGCCAACATGCATCTCTGGAGAAAGAAAATCACTTTTCAAAATAATATAGAGGTAAGAAGAAGTATCTCTGACAAAAAAAACCAACACTTCTGGGGACAGAATCACTTTAATCCTCCCATTAATCTCATTCAACTAATCTATCTAATTCATCTCTTCCCTAATTTATTCTGGATTGCCTAGATGAATCAGTCCTACTCATCTAATTTCTCATTTGTACTGTAATAGGGTAGGAGACTATCCCATAAGAAAGTCAAGTATCTCTCAAGTTGCCTGTGTTCTCAAGAGAAGAAAAATAAAATATCAAAGCTTATCAGGCCAGCTAGTTTGTGAAGCCCCTCAGCTAATGAGCAAACTGTGATGGGCAGAGAGCTGGTAGGAAGCAGAGTGGCTGTGAGGTGGCTAGTGGGGCAGCACAGCAAAGGTGACTGTGTGAAGGTCCCGGCTGCCTCCTCATGCAGGGGCCTGACCCGCACCATGAGGGAAGCTAAAAGCGGCAGGAGCTGCAAAATCCAGAGCAGGTTTAATTAAACTGCCCGGTTCTGCTGTTCTGGCTGCCTTAATCACATCTGAAAGGTCTTGATAATACTGACATCTGGACTGCCTCTTGAGCATTTTTTGCTGGCTGTATCTTTTTGGATAAAGGGATAAAAGGATCACTTCCCACGTGGCCTTTCACAGCTACATATAGGAAAGTGCTAAGGGAACCGAAATGGCCCCTTTTGCTTTTCAGCCCCGCTCCAGGTGCTACCTGGGACGCTGAGCAGTGCCTGAGGAGGCATGGGCAGAGCACAGCTGCCACTGCTATGTCTGGGTTTCATAACAAGATTTACGTGAAGGCCAGTTACGCATTGGTCACTGCCGTTCTCAAGGCTTAAATGACACCAAATCACTCCACTGCCAAACCACTGATAACAAGACCCCCAAAAAACTTGTAATTAACATTCTGGCCCTGCATGGCACGTGTGAGACAGCGTGTCTTACTTATTTCAGTCTTGACACTGCATTTCTGGCCTCTGTACAGGTCACAACCATAATGTGGTTGTTGGCTGCCCCAGTTTCAAATGTCCAAATGCCTCCTGACACATAGGAAGTGTTATGCAAAAATATCACAGCATTACTGGGATTGAAAATCGTGAATTTCCAAGTGCTTTTACAAAGAGTTGTTCGAAGAAAGTTTAAGGCAAATGTTAGAAAAAATAAAAAGTTGGATTGTTTGACTTTGATGGGGAAAAAAATATATTGTGAAATATTCCAGTTAGGAACATTTCTGTCACATCGCACAGCCACTGTACGCCTACTGTCTTCCTCAAACTGTACTACCCAGTTGATTTACGTTTCCCACAGTGCTCTAAACTCCTCCTCACAGCTGGGAAGTTAACATTTCACTGAATTATGCTTTAAGTTTTAAGTAAAACAGAACTTAATCTAACTTTACTTTCTACAGTTTAATTCATTCAGCATGATCAAATACTTACTGCATGATTACAACACACAGACATATATGACGTAATACTGTACAGCTCTTACTGCCCTTTTATGTTCTACATCTTGGTATTCTTATCTACTATGATATTTATATTTAAAGGGAGTCCAGAACAAGCACTAAAATGAAACCGCTAAAATGCTACCTGGAGGCCATACCTTCAGTTACTTGTTCTTCTGCTGGTCATCCTGCCCTTTGCTATTACTTGCAATTGAAACCAAAAACATAAGTGCTCCACAATGTGAAGTTCTGCCTTTGTGCTGGCTGACATGGATAAATAAAAAGATTATGCACATGTGTACTTCACATTGGAGTATTTGTTTTGAGGATAGGATATATTCGAAGTACGAAAGCCTTTCCAAAGCAAGTGGCCTAATCAACCAAATCAATTTAACAGAAGAAAACAACTGTCTTCTATGAGATGCCTCCATGTATATGTTAAGTAACCTATTTACAACATTTTAAAATATGCACATTCTTAATGGCAGCTGTAACTTCCTCTTGCTAAAGTCCCCTGCTCCTTTGTCACTAGCAGCAGAAAGCTGGCCCTCCAGGGCTATGCTTGTATTTTTCTAGTCACATATGCCACCAAGCCAAAGGGAACTTGCACTCCATCTTGTAACTATTGTGCCTTGAATACCAAGAAAAGAGTGGGCGGCTTTTTTGGCAGTGCAGTTTTGTAAACCTGTGAAGCAAATATTTTGGCTGCTCAGTGTCTCTGTCTCCAGCATTGCAAAGGGCCTGGATCTGCACATACTGGGCTATGGGTGCAAATGTCTGGGCAGGAAAAGAAGAGAAGGCACTGGGAATAGCAGAAAAAAATTACATTGCTTACCAGTAATGGGGATTAATCGGGTAATGCTTATAAAGTGCTTTGCAGATGAAAAGCAGTAGACGAGTCTAAATACTATTAAATAATTGAAACTCTCTAACTTGAGGGATCATGGAATAAGAGCAGGGATTTTTGTTGTCTGTGTTGTATCTGACTGCTAAACTTACTCAGCTTATATCTGACCATTTGTGAGACAGTCACAAAAAAACTCCCAACAGAATAAGCCAACAAAATCAGTAAATCAGAAGAGTTGGTAACAGCAGGGCACAACAGAGTGGGCGTTCTGCCTCAAATGCAAAGCTCTTTCAGGTCAAATTCATTGTGAAATACACACGAAATACATACTCATGCACCAGGGGATGAAATTCTGACGTCACACTAACGTCATTTCCCAAAAGCTCCACCAGCATCTAAATTATAGTGCTCTGAAACCCACTGTGATAATCACTAAAGAAATTATAAGCACTGCAGCATGTTCCATAGAATAATAAAGCAAATGCACCATTCTTGCAATTACTTCAGAAACTTGTAAAATATCAAGTAAAATGTAGAGCCAGAAGTTACAAATCATGTAGCAAAGACTGCAGCTCTGAACAATAAACAGTGTGTACTTGTGAAGAAATCTTGTTGCACAAACTCCACTTTTACTAGGACTGCAAAGGGGTCTGGCGTTTCAGAGATTCTATGAAGAACTGCTACAGCAGTTCCCTGGCCCACTCGAATTAAACCAGCTCAGACATAAACAGTCACAAGATGGAAACTCTGCAGAAGTTCTATAAACGAAGGATAATGATCAACAGAAAAAAAAAAAAAAAAAAGGGAGGCATGAGAGTATAATGCAGCACTGTAGGGATTGTTAGTGCCTGTCTCATTTAGAAAGACTAAATAAAAGAAATACTAAGTCTGATGCTGTTTCTAGGGTGAAAAGTAAAACTGTAAAAGAAACCAGTTAAAAGAGGAAGCATTCCCTGATCGCTTAGATTACTACTCCAAAATTGTTGCCAAAAACTTGTTCAGTCCTCTGTGTTTCTCTGCATTCAGCATAAGAAATACAAGAGGTAAATTTTATTTGATAATAAGTCCATGGGCAAGAGGTACACATCAACACAAAAGAGATAAGTAGGAGGTAGATGAAAGTTTAGGTGCCTGAAGGAAGTTATCTAAATCATGGATAGTGAAAGTGAGGAAAAAAAAAAAAAAAAAGATCAGTTTTGGGGAGGGATACTAAAGTGTAAATCTTTGCAGATAATAAGTCAGTTGGTAATACAGTGCAGGTCTGGATCCAAGTCGTTCTCTGAGTTAAGATCCTAAGTAGGGCTATTTAGAAAGCTGCATTGGATTCAAAGTGTGAGTAAGGAGTGGTGGAAAAACCTCAGTGCTCTGTAGCAGAATAAAGACTTTTCAAATGCTTCTCCATTAAGTACTTCTGAGAAGGATCCCAACAGCACTTGGTTATAACCAAACTTTAACACAGACCACGGAGAAATCTTTAAATCTTAAAAGTTCTTTTGAATCACACTGTAAATTTCTCCCTGAGGAGACTGAACTTCTATCTACACAAAATCAGTGACTGGCCCTATGCTAGAAATCACACAGCAGAAGGAAGGTGAATGGTGGTGTTCCTTTGTCATCTGGTGTTGGAGGTACTGCTTACTATTATAGCTAGAGCCCATCTCAGGCATTGGTTAACAGCTGTATTGAATTCTTAGTGCTGCAGATGGACAGGGGAAAAACAGTCAACTTGATGTGAAAAATCATAAAGTTCAAATCTGACAGTGAAAGAAAGCCTTTGCCTGCCCTGTATGAATACCACTTCAGACATTTCTCCTACAAAAACAATGTGTGTTGACTGAAAAGTGATTCGTACCATCCAACTCAACTTCTGACACAAATGGTTTTGATGGCTAATGCAAGGAAATTATCAAATCACTTTCAGAAGTGAGATATTTGATTAGGTGAATAAAATAACTTCCCTTAACCACCAGGAACTATAAGAAGTGTAGGGTTCAGTTTCAACACACAGAAATTGCCCAGTAATGCTGACCAAGAGGACGGAGAAACAGAAAAAAAAAAATGCTTTCCTATCAAAATACTTAATCACATCTTTAATTTTAAATATATGAGTAATTCACTAATGTCAATAGACTACTTTGATGTAAAGGTGACAATTTGCTAAATGAGAATCAGCTTGCCATCAAAGTTGTCTGTAACTGACATAGCCAAGAACAAAGTAAATTATTGTAACTGAGAAATGAAATTGCCTCACTTCTTAGTAGTTTCACAAATGAACTCTCTCCTGCAATCATATTTAACAAAGTTAATAATTTTTCCTCTTTTTACATTTCATTTAATTTCATTT
This sequence comes from Nothocercus julius, assembly GCA_013398735.1. NCBI lineage: Eukaryota > Metazoa > Chordata > Aves > Tinamiformes > Tinamidae > Nothocercus > Nothocercus julius. The sequence goes on along the minus strand of VZSV01000001.1, from coordinate 892,449 downwards.
CACTACCAGTTATATTTATGCAAATATATTCACTGCCAGAATGCAGTAAGTATATTGTGGCACTGTGGGAACCTGCAGCTGATTTGCTATATGTGGGTGTCTCCCAGTGCAGATCGCGCAGATATCCAGCCCTGAAATGAATGTCTTCACCTTCCTGTGAATAAATGATCATGCTTAACACTGTAAGGACATAAGAGCTTCTATTTCACATGACATGACTTTTTGTGCTGTCTTGGGATTCACAATGCAAGAATACAGCTAGCAAATGCTAGTTATTATTTGTCACACCGGTAAAATATACTTCCATGCGATTTTTGAATAAATCACAAATTGTAAAGACTCGCATTTCTAACGGTGCATCAAAACACTGTGTTCCGGCTTTCTAGGAGCAGGCAAAAAGAAAGGCAAGGCAAAGCCGAGCACCACAGGCACGGTTTTAAACACGCAGGTGACTTTTCTGCAGGACAATGTGACATGGATTTGGAGGGGACGTTCCCCCATTGAAGCGAGAGCCCCCAGAGGCCCTGGCTAAAGCCCTAACCGATGCGTTAGCGCAGGGGTCGAGGCCCCCGCTCCCGGTGAACGCCCGGCCGCGCCGCGGCCGCCCAGCAGCCGCTACCGGCGCTCCGGCAACGCCGAGTGCCGCGCGGGGAGACCCCGGC
>VZSV01000001.1:878730-891612 GCA_013398735.1 Nothocercus julius | reverse complement strand
CAACCGCCGGGCGGCGCCAGAGACCGTCCGCGCGGCCGCCGCCAAGCGCGTGCGAGGCGCGGGGCGGGCAGCAGCGAGCGCGGCGAGCAGCATCCACCCCAACACTGCACATGCATGCTGACACCTGAAATTAGATGGATCGCTTCCGATTTTTAACCTGTAGTAAGCAGGGGGAAAATCAATAAAGCAGCAGCTGGACGGGCATTTTGAAGAGGGAGCTGAACCACGTACAGGAGAGTGAGGTGGGAAGGAGCCACCGAGCCAAATGGAGTGCAGGCAAGGAGGGAAACGCTTCTCCCACTCCCCCACCGCTCACAGGTGGTGAAAGGAGATGTCACTGCTTCGCCGGGGGCCTCAGGCTTAGCCCAAGCAGTAAGAACATTTTGCCAAACCAGTGGGAACTCTAATGATGAAAAAGTGTAATCGTTACTTCTACACAAAACAGAGCAGCAGCAGAGATACTGCTAGAACGTGAAGAAAATCAATAGTGGGGTTTTCTTTTGGGGAGAGAGGATCTGTGGTTGCATTGACACATTTCATGGCTAGGCATATATTTCAGCAAGTGCAACTGCCAACTAGCAGTGCATTCACCCAGCACAATAAAAAACCACAACCAATCTCCCCAGAAGAATGACGTTAGCAGCAATAACCCTATCTCTCTCAAATTTATTTTCCTTTGTTATTTTTGTTGGCTCTTCCCTTTTCTTTTGAGATTACGTCAAAAGCAGAAGGGCCGCACTGTGCTGAGCAGATGGCAAACTTCACTGCCTGAACATCCATGTCCTCTGCACAGAACTGGCCGCGCTCTGTCAGGTCGCTCCCCAGACAGCCAAATCTCCACCCTGAACCTCCCTTGCTGTATCCTAAGACGAGCCCAAAGCAGAGCACATGTCTAAGCACACACAGGTAAAAGAAGCAGAGGGAGTTTCACAGACTGCAAGTTAAGGCAGGATAATGGTCACTCCCTCTCCTTTTCTCCCACTTGCCTCTCCATCACAGCTGCTCCCTGCTCTTGTTTCTTTAAAAAGGTTTCCACCAACTTGGGGGAAAAAAAAAGAGAACTGAAGCTTTACAGTGCTTTAAGAATGGCCACTGTCCCACAGATTTACACAAAACAGGACAAATGAGATTTTTCTAGGAAGTACTGAATATCAGTAAGATCAGAACTGACTTAGTTAAAACTCAAGACTACCTGAAAACTTCTCAGGCACTTGATTCCCAAAATAGGCCAATGAACACAGAAGACAAGGCCATCAAATAGTGGACAAAACTATTTGGTCTACGACAGACATTAGCTCAGCTGATACTGAACCCTGAGATTTTGCAGAGCAAACAGCAGAGTCACCACAAAAAAGGGTATTTCTTTCTCAATAATTTTTGACTGAAAGCAGTGATGAATGAAACCCAACAGAAACATCTTTTCCAGATTCCAGGTCTGTTGGCTTCACTGGGTCACACTGGTTACAGACAGTAACAGGGATCCTTCTCCATGACGCTCTCATCACATAGCCTCTGCTCCCCACCACTTACGACCACTGCATCTTTCAGGGCTGTAGTTGGGCAACAGACTATTTTCTGCTGAAGGACAGGCTCACTTCTGCATGAAACTACACTTCCTCAGGAACTTGTCCAATCCCCCCCAGAATAAAAGAGCATTCAAACCTCACCATATTTTTGATTCAGGTATGACAAGTATTTCTTTCATATCCTTCGTCTATTCTAAAGGCAGAGGAATGTGAATATAACGTTTTAATGTCTATACAAGCACTGCATTATCCACATACGAGGTAAATCTGAAAACAAGGTACATGTGATGAATATTCATTCATACAAAAGTTGAAGGCAATGGGAAGACAGCATGGCAAAGACAGAAATCTAAGTTAAAAAGGACATGTTTTAGCATGTTTGAAAACCTAGTTATTACTAGCAAAGGTGAGGGAGGACTGCAGTCTATTGGAACCATCTGTGGGACTTGACCACATCTGCATTCTCCAACCAGTGGGAAAGAGGAGCACTCACCAGCCTGTTCACTCCACTACAGCGTTACTTGTTTTATTGACAGGAAAAATGCTGCACAGGCAGAGTCTGCCCGTCAAGTAGTGGCCAGTTTCTCTCTCTCAAGGAGTGTAAATCTTGCTGAAAAGGAGAATACCAAGGAGATCCCTGGATTTGAAATTTGCTTCTTGCCTCCACTGTGTCCCTGAGCACTACTGAGGCAGTCAACTTCCCTTGACCTTGGTGGGAGGTGTGCATGATTAAAGCCAGCAGAAGAGAGACAGGAATGAAAAATCACAAGAGCCTTTCTTTCCAAAAGAAAACAAAAAATATTTCTAGCAATGAAAAATCTTTTTCTGTTCCCAAGGGCAAACTTTGAAATCAAAATAACTGTTACACACGTATATCCTATTATTCGTTAACAGGTTTCACACAGGTAACTTGCTCAAACCACTTTGAAAACATTTCCTTTAATATAGGACTACAGGAGATAGATTAAAAGTGTGCAAGCCTCTTGCTGAATGCCAGAGGCTCTGGAACACTGCACTCAGCATTTTGTAAAATTATCTCCCTTCAAAGGAATTTTCTACTATACTGATTGAAAAGGAAAAGAGAAGAAGGAGCCAAGTAACACTAGTGCAAATTAGAGTCATTTCCATTGCACATCTATACTGACCCTGCATTCTGCCCACACCACCCTCCACTCATCACACAAACTCGGGCGTCAAACACAGCTGGTCACACCTGGCTGCCCACTGGACAACTGCAGCTCCTGACGATGCTACTGCACCACGGAAATGGGCCACGAGAGAGTATCAGGCACCACAGGAAGGGCTGCAGGAGCCAGCACCCCAGCAGCTGCTGGTTGTCCCTATGCATGGCATGTTATGACTGGCTGTCACCAGTGTGTCTTGATGGGAAGTGATACAATAAGGGGGGCAGTGAGGGTGAGGGCAGCCACGGGCGGCAGGGCAGAGCACCAGCCCTCTGGGCCCTAGACTAGGGCTGCCAGCTCGACGCAGATTTCCTGACAAATCCACCACCTCAAGGCTGGCTTTCAAGGCGCGGCGGAGACATAGAAGCCCAAAGCCAAGACATTTTCAGACTTTCCTGGTCTGCTTCTGCAGACTCACTCTCCCTTTCACAGCAGCCTTGCTGTGACCTTTCCAGAGCTCCCTTGACCTGAAGGCCTCCAATGTGCCATTTGGAAACTATAAGGGGCTCTATGAATGAAGAACACCATGTATAGCAGAAAGTCTAGAGGAATTGTTCAACAGTTTCCACACTCTCAGGGTTTATTGGATTCTTTGGGTTAAAAGTTTTTACGTAAATACACTTTTTTATAAAAGCTGAATCCTGTCTTTCATATAACAGGCACTAAAGCCAGGGACAGCTTTGTGGATATCCAAACACGACAAATATGCTGATCACTCTGTTAAATCAGGGCACCAAGCTGCAGGTAGGCTCCACTTCTCAGAATTTAGTCCAGTATATATTCAGACCCTTGATGACAAGCATTTTGATACAAGATCTCAGCTTCCTTTCAACTTTAAGCCAAAAGGCTTCATATAACTAACATGGGATGCAATGCGACTAAGTATGTATTCTAAAAAAGGAAAGATGAGGCCTCAACTTCTCCTAGGCTATGAGGAGTGAAGGATTGTGCCATATCGCTCTGAGCATCTCCAGCTCCCCTTGAAGCCTATGGCAGCAATCCAAGATCTCTCTGGATCAAGTCCTCACTCATTCAGAAGCTAATTCTGGGATTTTCAGCGAGGACTTTGTTTCACTTCTGACAGTGCTTTCATGCAGTTAGTGTTGGAGCTTCCATAAATTCCTTTCCTCTTTCTCTTCTTTAATTTTCTTTTTAAGAAGCAATAACCTACATGATTTTTGTTATTTTTAATTAATTATTTTGCTTTGTTACGTTTTATTTTGCACCTTTTGAAGTTCAGAGCAAAAGGGCAACTCCTTGGAGCACAGCATAGCATAGCAGGGGCCGAGAAGGCTGTTAGGAGACTAGATACACAAAATATGGACCATTAAGCAACCTGGCAAGTCTAAGGCCCTGTCCATGACTCCTACACTGACTACTCGCAGATACCTTAGGAAAAACAAACTTCAAACTGTTCACAGTGCTAAAACAGCAATGCCTTTGCAAGGGGTGAATCTGAGTGGAAGAAAAGTCATGTACTTTTCACACTCAAAAGTTGCCCTTCTTTCCTGATGTCTGTATTGAGAAACACTGTCAAGACCAAGGAATGACGCTGGCACAAACAGGGTAGAGATGAAGTGGAGGAGTAAAGAATTAAAAATAGTCAGAACAATGCAGGATTTAAAATCTGTATAAAGATGTTTTTCAGTTCAAATAATCTTAATTTATACCGTGTTGTCTACTCAAGAACAAATAGCTGACAAAGTTCTAGAGTTTAAACCGTAGTTAAAATCTGGAGACCATTTCATTATGGAAGATGAAATCAGGTTAAGTTTTCTTCCTCAAACAAGGCACAAAGAATTTAAAGCCTGTCAGGAGCTACAAGATCAAGGAACTGTAAATAACATAGCATCAAAAAGGTGTCTGGACCAAATCTCAGGCTGGTGTAAGTCAGCATAGCTTTGAGAAGCTAATTGACTTTAATTACCAGAAATCAGATTTATGATGAATATTCCTAGAACTTGTTTTCTGTTTAAAAAAAAAAAAACACTCAAATGATCACCATGAACTTTATCTACCTGTAAAGCAATTATAGATAACATAGATTCTATACCTATAGAGAAATTATAGGCACTATAAATATTAGAGATTCATAGATAATTACAGGTATTACTATAAAGTACTACAGATATTAGAGATACTACAAATTTGCACACAGTAATTATAGATAAGTTTAACTTATTAATGTAAAACATGCTCCATTGTAACAGCAGTCTTTTTGGGTGCTAGATAAGAAATCATTAAAAAACAATGACTCTTCAGTCATTAATGAACAACAACTAAATATTATTAAATATATTAATTATATTACTAAATACATTTATTATATATTAATTAAATAAACTGCAGAGAGCACTGTAACCGTGGTCCGCTCGTGTTACTTTTGCCCCTGAGTTACTTTTGCTTTTGACAGCTGCTGTGCCGAGCACACAGTGGGGAGCGTACGCAAGGCACGGGAGCATCAGCTGCAGCAAAGCTTCCTATGCCGGCGCCCCCGGAGACTCCCTGCGGACTGATTATAAACTGGAGGCTCTTTCAGCACCAAGGGAATCACAAAGGAGCAGTCCCGGGAGTGCACGGAGCGGGTGATGGATGCAGCATCAGTCTTTCTTGAGTGACAAGTGAATGGGGCAGATGCAGCATAGCTTCTTATACAGTTGTGCTTTTGTAAGCTCACCTGAAAAATCTCTTGTGTGAAAAGCACAGCATTACATGGAATTTGCAGGGACAGTAATAATGCATCATTTTGCTTGGTGCATGTAGCACGTGCAAGGGTCTGAGAGGACTTAGCTCTTCCAGAGCTTGCCATTACCAGCTATGGCCCCTATTTCTACAAGGATTACCCACTACATTTTGTAAAAACTTGCTGTGTAAAAACTTGCTTTTGTTAGCGTTTCTGTTGCTTCCTTTAAAACCATCCTCCACAAACTGACAGATCATACCAATTTCCTCAACATACTTTGAGCTTTTCTTATTTTCTTTTCCTCATGATACTCTTGCTGTTGACTCTCAGCTGCTTTCGGCACTATTTAACACTTACGACCTAGCTAGGGATCACATTATCCCATTTAGATGAGGAAGCAGAAAGATCTTTTTCAAGGTAATGTTAACAAGCACTACACAATTCAGAAGCACCTACAGTGTTACACCTCAGCCCCATGCTGGGCCATCCTGAATGCGACTGAGCATCTCCCCAGACCCCACTGTCTTCCCAGGACACTCAGGAATGCCATGCATCACAGAATGACACAACCTGCTTTCCTCTTGCATGTGCCCAACTCCAGGGTTTTTTCCATGCTCCTTTAGTCTAGGCTCTTTCTCACATTGCATAGTATCACTCAAATGCTTCCACAAGCATAAGCAAAGTTGCCATCTCATTTTATTTTCTGCCAGGGGAGCCCATCCAGGACATATCTGCTCAAGGGAAAGAGCAGCGTTAAGGAAATCATCTTGATTTCTAAAGAGACCTCTGGCCTCTGGGCCTCATCCAACTGCCACTGCTAATGTCAGAATGGGGTTGCGGTCTATATGAATATACAGAGATTATATCCAGCCTCATATTTAGATCCTCTTTAAGTCATTTTGTATTATTTTTTATTGAAGAAATTTGTAAAAATTCCTTCTTTATTCATTTATGAATTTAACTTACTCACTTGAACTACTCATAAAGACTTGGTTCAAGCTAGGCTAGTATTATGAACATCTACCAAAAATATAAATGACAAAAAGTTTAGAAATGATTGAAGGATGCAATCAAGTTGGCATAATAATGCAAAAATTCAGGGAGTGCTTTCTGCAAAGTTCTACAAAGAGGAAGATCACAACAGGATAGAATAGGGCTGAAGAATGTAATAATCTCACAAACAACCTTAATGCAGTATGGATGGGATTATACTTGAAAAGTAAATTGTACTTTTTAAATATCAATTTATAGCTACAAATTCTGAGTCCTGAAATTCTGAAAATCTGAATATGTCTGTGATATGAACACTGAAATTAACCATCTGCCCTACAAAGACGACAAAAAATCTATCAAGTATGTTTATATAAAAGACTTCAAAATCAAATTGTTTTGGAGTAATATTGGAAATACTGAAAGTTGTATTCATTCCTAAATTAGATATTTCTTTATTCTCATACAGATATGCCAAAACTTACTACTGTGGTAATGCAACCTGATTTTATCATCTCTCACTTCAGGGTGGTTCCCAACACTTCTAATAAGCTCCCCTGCAGAGTATTTCACTGGAGAAAAACATGTCACTAAATCTAAATTTAAGAGAAATCCATACACAGTAATAAAAACAACACTGGTTTGCACACAAAAATTCTCACCAACATCTGAGTGCACGTGTTTGTAGTTTGGTACAACGAGAACACACACCTCAGTCACAGTCAGGGAAGGACGTCACCAACTGTTCTCCAGCTCAAATAATATATAATTAAATTCAAACCCTCGCTTTGTACCTGGAAGAATTTCATTACGAAAACGTACTACATGAAGCGTACCTGTGAGCACATGCGAGCTGGAGCTGCTTGCCAAAATGCAATGCCAAGGTTGATCTGGGGCCTCTTTCTTCATGGCAGCGATGTTGAGGAACCAAATTACTCACATTGCCAGCATACAAGCAACTATTAGCTTCATGCCTAATGAATGGGTTTCCAGCTATCAGCACTCGAGGGCCAGCTCCAGACAAAACCTGTCAGAGGTCTGTCATTCCCCCAGCAGACAGAGCAGTTCCTTCATCTGCCCGGAAGAGAAAAAACAACGGAGAATTTTGACTAATTCCGATTATGTCCAGAAAGGTCACATTTCTTCCCTATACATAAAACTGCCTGCACAAGAGGTCAATTGAGTGCGTATATAGGAAACTCTGCATCATGTCTTATTGAGTCCACAATGCCTAATAATTCAAAAAGAGGAGACACATTCTAGTGGATATTTGTGAGCTACTAAGAAAAAAAAATCAGCAAAAATATTTCGGCTCTAAAAGTAGTTAAAAATATTCCTGATAAATCCAAATACAATAATGAATGACCCAGCACTGAGCTTAATGGTGAAAAATGAAAAACTTATCACCAAGAGAGTATGAGATATTTTCTCAAAGGATTAGCAAAATGTTTAATGCAAAAGCAAAGAAGCTGCAATTGGGAAATAACTACAGCTGCCACACGTGCACTGAGTATGGCAGCTGAAGGGAAGAAGCTCCTTATACCTAAATCTTAATTCATTCTTTGACCAGTGAAGACTATTCAAGCTAAGACTAAGCTAACTGAGTAGTACTAGATTGTTTTCAAATACACTTAACACTTTTTGGAGAAGAGCTTGTGCAACCGGCATTTGAGGCAGACCCTTCTCATGCTTTCCCCCAAAGGATGCTAATGTATATCCCCTGACTTGACCAAAGTCAGAGCTTTGTGTATCTGCTATGCATACTACAAGGAAAAGGATTTTGATTCTCTTAAATATTGTCTCCTTTTCTGTCTATGCTCATTAGCAGTTAGTAAGAAAATAAAATCTGAAATGTATGGTGGAAAGGGAGAGGGATTTCTTTCCACCACAGGAATCATAGGCACATAACTAACAAACAAGCGAGTGGTTAAGGATTTGGCTCAAAGATTAGAAGATGGAAAACAGTGGTTCTTGGTACTAATCCTTGCTGTATCCCTAACCTACTGTATGGCACTGTAAAGCCTTCAAGGCAGGGATGGTCTCTTCCCATACATTTATGTTACACCTAACACACCAAGACTTCCAGGCTCTACTGTAATGTAAATATACGTCATCATAATTTTATTTAATGGTCATCTACAGACATACCTGCATTTTCCAAGCATTGCAGAGGGATCTACCCATGCAGTCCCTACTGATTTCACTGGAAGATAGTTCCTTCCCAACACACCACCTTATAGTTTGGGTGTTTGCAGACAGACAGAAAGAAGGCTGGATAAAGTAATCTAAGCAGTGTAACCCTACATTAGCAGCTATTACTCCAACAGATCACACCAGAGTCTTTTGAAATGGATCACTCCAGCACACAAGTATCAGTAGGGATGCTAAGTGAAGAGTTACTGTGTGACATATATGTGAACTGTACTGGTCACCCACACTATATTGGTTACATATCAGCCTTCAAAAGCAAGAAAGTCCCCATTAGCTGCAAGAAACAGACAGAGTTCATTAGTCTTCTTAAGAGTCATGTTTAGCAAATGTGCTAGTTCCTTCAGTGGAAAACCTGAAATGAGCTCTCGTATCTCAACTGTTCACACACAATTTCAAAAGAAAATCTAAACTAATCTTACAAGTTATTTTGACTAAAGTCTGAATATTCCTGCTAATTGAGTGGTTCAGGCAAGTCATTCCATGTATGCTAACTAGGGTGATTTGCTTATTCACAATATGATTTGGTTATTCAGCTTTATACTTTCAGGAACAACTAGGTACAAAAGGAAAAAAAAATGCATTTGTGAGATATGTAAGCTCAAGTAGCCTCTTCACACAGCTGTAAACACAGGTGAGCACTGCAAAAGGCTGTACTAGGTTTTATTAACAGTCAGGTTACGTCTCAGGACTTCACAGGCTTCAAGAGAAAACATCACAAAGCAACAGGTATAGGGGACCAACAGCTAAACCTCACCGAGGAGGCTCCTGAGGACCATGGGAAGGGGAGCCCGGAAAAGCCGCACTGCTGCTCGGGATCACAACAAAGAACAGCAACTGCACCAGGCACCGATGGCTCAACAGATTACCAGTTGCAGCCTGCCTTTGCTCATCTCCCTGAGCCTGAATCCTTTTGAACTGTAACCTCAGGAAAAACAAATAAATTGTCCAAGCATGATCTAAAAACTAAAAGCAACTTTGTCAGGGAAAAAAATAAGAAAAAATCCTGAATATGAATGTCTAGACTTTTTTCCATATAAATGCTTTTGGAACAAATTAATTACATGCCTCATATACAGTTCTTAATATTTCCTCCTCCTATATGCAACACCAATAATGAACACAAGAAATGGAGGTTTATTTATCTATTTTGGGTTCCAAGTCTTCCAGATAAGGTCTAGCACTACTTCCTTTTATTTCTCAAAAATATCATGTCTGAAATTTTGTTGTGGCCACTCAAGTCAAGAAAAATAAACGGAGACCTCACGGTCCAAGCCTATAATGCAATCTGATGTTCTGATCACAAAACGCTTTGGGTAATTTACTTGGATACTTTCAAGAAAAAAAAAAAAAAAAAGGGAAGAAAGAGAAGGAACTTCATGTGAGTTGCCAGAATATTGCTGATCTCTCATCACTCTGCCTTGTAACTCTTCTGCAGCAGGTTAAAATAAGCTAGTCTACATCTGGCCTTGGAATTTTCAATGCAGCCTGAAAAGTTAAGCTCAGAAATCTCCATATGGGGGTTAGGTAGCAGTTAATAATAATAATAATTAAAAAAAAAAAATGTATATGCCACAAAGCAATACACCTTACATGCTCTATATAGTGTTTTGTCAAGTAACCTGACGCTTCAGAAGCGGAGCCTGCTGGCAGGTGTGCACTGATGCACATGTACACGAATGGCAGCTCTGGATGGCAGACAGTGTCTGTTGGATTTCAAGCTTTCAGCTGTGGAGCAAGAAAGATTCAGAAATTACAGCAGTGCTTGTCCAGTGTGGGCAGGAATCAAGAGAGGGACAGCTGTCTTTTCCTCCAATCCGAGTTTTTAATGAGAGTTTTAACATGTCTCTCTGTTTCCACTTCAGGCCTGTCGGTTTGCAGCTGCCAAGCTGTCCTGAAGGAGGAGGAGATGGTTTGCAGCAGCCTTCATACCGCTGCTTTCCAATGCCCTGCCAGAGACCTCCACATATTACCTGCTGAGCTTGCTCTTCCGTGTTGTCACTGTCCATTGTGAGGGAATTAATGCAGACTTGTTCTTGTGGAATGATTAAAAAGAGAGAAAAAGAGGAAGGAGACAGAGAACTGGGCAGTCAAGTATGGTGACTAGTGACACTGGAGTAAAGAAACTTGATTTGCTTCTGACACTGACACTGCCCTGATATATAACCGTAGGCAAAACACTTGTCTCCTTTAGGCCACAGCACTCTTATCTGTAAAACTGAGATAACAGCACAGCCCTCCTCGGTACGATTCTTTGAGGTCTCTGGATGGAAAGCAAAGGGCTTCCAGCACTGAGCTGTCTTTTGGATTCACTGCTGGGCCTGCACCTTGCTTCAGACAAGTGTTCAGAGAACTGAAGCTCTCCAACTTTCACAGCTTCGGTAACACCTTCCTGAGTTTGCAGATAGCTTGAAACCCCCGCGGGTTAAACTTGAACTCTAGCACTGCACATTTCTAAAGCCAAGTTTTAAACCACAGATTATATAAACACTCATCTGATGGGCCTATCCTACAGAAGGCAACCAGTTCTCTCCTTAATCCTACAGCCTCCAACCAACCTGCCAGCCCCTTCGCCCTCTCTCTGGTAGGGCTGCCTTGGGGGCTCCATATGGAGGCAGAGCCAGTTTTCCACGCACAGAGATGTGGTCAGGGGAAGACGGAACAATCACCTCCCAGTTTCATTCCACAAAGGCAGGCTTGGGTGCTGGGGAGATACAGGCAGTCAGACGAGTTGGAGCTGCTTGACCTGTGGGGAGCAGAGGATGTCTCTTCACATCACACCCTGCTCTTCATATACTGTCCCTTGCCAGAGCCAAGAAACTTAAGCAGCTTCAGACATTCCCACAGGAAACACATGCAAAATGAAATAAAAACAGAATGAGAAAGGCAAGAAGTCACTGGTGAAGGAGCCAGACAATTCCTCACTGCCGAGTTAACTCCGAGTTAATCCTCTCTGTAGCAGACAAGGAACGGTCTTTCCAAGTTTCAATCTGCTGAGAGGAACAGGGTTTTCCTTTTCCAGCTCCCCTGCAGTTTTTTTACCTTGAACTTTTCAGAGGAAAAACAGAATTGTACAGTTCCATTTCACATCCCCTTCCTTTCCACACACTTCGGGGCAGCGTGAGCTCCCAAGTTTGTCCCGGCGTGACGACAGATACATGACTCGCAAAGCAAAAGGCTTGTGCACCTCAGGAATAACCTTCCATCAGCCACATTTCCCTCTATACAAACGGAGTGCAAAGATCCTGCACCTTCGACACATCACGAAAGGAGAACAACTAATCCTTGAAATGAGTAGTGGCCGACTTTATCATCTGACAGATGCGTGTAACATTAACGTGAGGCGACTGCGGTCAGGAAGCAAAATTCAGCCTGTTACCAATGTTCCTGTCTTGCACGTCCTTATGGCAACACGCAGTGGTGACCTCGGTTCGGAGCCCTCTGACTAGAATAATAGAGGGAAATCAGCAACAGGCACATGATCTGCATGATCTCGAGCTCCAAGAACGCTGGAATTTGGTGGTCTCTTAGCCCACTTCCTCACAGGACATAAGTCAGCATGGCAGAAACCACCACTGTCATCAGCTGCCCTAGGGCAGACTGCCTGTCCCGGGGCTACTCCATCCAGGCAAACCTGGGAAACCTGGGGCAGCCACTGCCCACACTGAAACACTGCACTAGGGGTAAAAGGAGGGTGGTAGCTGGTTAGCCCATTATTTCTGTGTGCCTTAAATTCAGGGTTTTAAACTCCAGAATTACAGCAGTTAGGCTAGGCTGCCAAAACCTCATTCCCTTCCAGTAATGGGATGGGAATTGCATCCACCCCACCCTTATCTACTCTATTGGCTCTAATAGAGCTACAGGATGCAGAGGTCATCCTGCAGGCTTTACAGAGCTCCCCCCGCTTTCCCATTACGATAGTTTTTGTTGGTTAGCACAGGACAGGTCTGTGGAGCCCAGACCCCATCACATCATGAAAACTGATGCCACAAGCTTGCATTTTACTACAGTTTTTACATCTCATTGCAATTCACACTTAGAGGCTGGTGCTGTTCCCATCAAAGTAAACGGCAAGCTCCCATTAAAATCTGGCTCTGCTAGTATTTTAATAGCACTTAGCCATTCCCGTCCTTTGCATACTTCATCCGCGAAGCGTTTCACAGACACGAATTTCCTAATTACAGGCGGCCGATTTTGGAAAACTGGAAACTCCTCAGTGGAGCTGCCGTTCCCTTTGAAGAGCCAGGGCTCGCGCCTGGCCCTGGGCGGCCCGGCAGCTCCCCGGCCGCCG
>VZSV01000001.1:804527-872127 GCA_013398735.1 Nothocercus julius | reverse complement strand
AGAGATTTTTTTTTTCATTCCACTGAATGTCTTCTTGGTAGACGTACCTCAAAAAATGGAGAAAATGTCACTTTAGAAATGGAGAGAAACATGAAGGATTGAAACATGAAGGTTGAAGGATTAAAGCCAGGATATGTATCTTTATATAATCCTGTCCCTGCACAACTTCCATCTCTCCTACTTCTCCACCCCAGCCTGGGCAATAAACAGCACATATCGTGCTACTTTCTCACCTGGTGGGAAATGAAGTACTACCTTGCTCTCTGCACTACCTAAATGGGTTGGGGAAGGAAGGGACAAGAGGCTTGAGAAGGAAATCTCTTTTGAAGAGAAGAAACTGAGCGAGCATGGAAATAAAAACAAGAGAATAAAGAACTGAAGGGAGTGAACATAACATGAACACAGAAAGCAGCAAGACTGGACAAGAGGAAAGTAACAGGCAGCACAAATCACCTCCTGCACTATAACAGGGAGATAAAACAGCCTGTGACAACCACCTGGCAGCTGCACTTCCCGCTGTTTCATTGCGATCATCTAACAAACCTCCCTGCCTGCGAGGGGCAGGAATCAGTGTCCTGCTATATGTACAGCATATTAACACCACAGCTCGATGAACAAGAAAAAGACATCAGTGAGAATCTTGGGTTTTTCTGGAGGGTCTGTTAACTCAGCTATAAAAATCAGTGGTGGTAGAATTTGCAGCAGGATCTCATGCTGGGTGCTTAAGGATGATTTTTTTTGCATTTAGATCCTACTTCATAAATATGGAAATATGAGAGTTTCTCTAACTGATAAATTTATCTCATTAGGGGTTCACCACAACACACTCCTTTCAGACAGTGTTAAGTCTTTGCTACTGCTGGATGATCTGGATGTTGTCACGCTGCTGCTGCAAGGGTTTATTTCAACGCAGTGCCAGAAACAGCAACCAAAGAGCAAACAGAGCAACTAGCTTTTCAGGGCCCCTCCTCTCAATTTAATATGCAAGTTTGAGGCAAAAGCAAGTCCAGGACTATGACTCCAGTTTAGACAAACTTGTTTGCAAAACATACACAATGGAATTTCTCAGTATGTGTTACAAACCAGTTTGTATAAAGCAAACCAGCTGAGCCAAAATTAAATTTTAGTTGTTCAAAGTCTCTTATCATGTGTCACTGAAGTGATTCACACGTAAATTACTTAATCTAGTTAATGAGCACAATTACCATGTTTTGGCAAAAGCAATTGGACCTGCACTTACACTCTTTTCTGCATTTCACCTTCATAACCATGTCCCTAAGTACTGATTCCATTGGCTTTCAGATGCCTAGAGGAATCATCTACCTTTACAGAATGGTTATTTCATTCTCGATTTCTCTCTTATTGCCTTCTCTCCCTAATATTTTCCCCCAAAAAGAGATTTAGAGACATTTTTTTCCCCCTCCAGTGACTAGCAATTAGCTTTCACCGTCCAAACAACAAGGGTAAAAGATGTTCATAAGTCATTACCCCACACTTTGAACTTAGTCGAAGTCACAGTCACTCCAGCCAAGTTTTTTTTTTTTTTCCACAACATTATTTTTGGGATTGCTTTTATTTAGCAGTGAAGTAATTTTCACATGATATGCATTACAGAACAGAGCTGGTTGGGAAAATTCAGACAAGCCTGTTGCATTTTAATTCACCAGTTCATCAAAAGGAAAGCACTTCACAAGGATTGCCCGCAATGGGTAAATGCCCCTCCATAGCGTGCCTGGCTCTGTCCCCCTGGAGCTCTCCGGCTGCTGTTGTCGGGGATGCAGCTGCCAAGGTGACAGTTCCCTCACTCCTCCTCCGGGCATGGCAAGCTGCACTGCAGCAGAGTGCCCGATCCCACAGTCCACAACATCCACGGAACATTATTTCCTTCCCTATTGCCACTACAACCATTTGACCTAAGCTCAGTCCTGAGGTCCTCCGCTCCACTTAAAAATAAACACACGAACACACACACACGGTATTTGTAAGCTACCAAAGGGTACTGTTACAGACACCTGCACTGCCACAACAGGCTTTATCACCCAGACACTCAGGACCAAGAAAGATTGCATCTTGCGCTAGGGCTCAAGAGGAGCAACCCCAGACATTTTATCACACATCTTGCCATGTGCCCAGATGAAAGCCCTAATTGTTGCGTAACGCAGGTGAACACCATACCTGCCTCGCTCGTCAGGAAAGCCACTGTGATCAGCGCTGCACAAGGGCCAGACAGCCCAGTCCCTCACCAAAACCGTGTACATGGGAGGGCAGCCTTAAGGCACACTATGTAATTTCATTTTTATTCAAATATCTGAGGAACAAAATGGTATCAAAGACAAGAATGGAAAGTACCAAACCCTGCATCTAAGCCAGCACGCACTTTGGATCTTGAATAATGAGCTTTAATGGGGACTGGCCCTCCCTGGTTATTTACTAGGTGGAAGCATGCAACTAAAGGAAACCATATAGGAAAATAGTACAAGGGGATCTTGGTTATTACAGTTCAGATGGGTTGGTATTCGGTATATAATATGCATATGCCATTTTCCTACTGTTTTGATCTTTAGATTGTGTCTCTTCTCACAGCAGTCAGATCTACTAGGTAAAACAGATTATATTTACACAAATAAAAGTCATTATTTTTGTCACTACACAAAACAAAACCAACAGCCACCTTTCAAAATACATAGAAACAAAATCTTTACAAAATCCCTTTTTAAAACCTGAATGCAAGAGAGATAAATGTATTTGAATGCTGATTAATAATATGTATGATTATATTAATGATCACATCTTAATTGCAATGTTGTCAGTTTATGAATAAAACTAAAATCCTCAGAATCATAAGCAGATGAGATCATACAAGGAAAAAGGGCCTTATTTCTATATCCTTAGTCCTAAAGCTGTCGGGTAATCAGGGCTTCTCTAGAGAAAGTAAAGCAACTTCATGCTAATCTACATGCCACATTGGAAAAAGAGGCTTCAGAAGCACCTCCCAACTCCCAATATATGATTCCATTCATAAGCTATTCAAGTAGATTCAAGATGTCTAGGTTTGATTTAAGTTTCTTCCTGGTCCCATATTTAAAGTATGAATGTCATTTAGACAGCAGAGCAGTAGATAAAAGTGTGTCAGTAAGTAGAAATGCAAATTGAAACTACTGAGGGAGAAAAAAATAAGGCAATTTCTGTGTGGAATGCTTGGAACCAGTATGTCATCACTCTCCAGTCTAAATGACTTAATTAAATAATCTCTTATTATGTTCACTGGTAAATCGAGCCTAAACATGTGCAAGTGCAAAAGCTAATAGAATCCAGCTACTTTCTCTATTCAAATATAAACAACTTTTAGTACATTAACATTGGCCAAAAAATACATTTTTGTACGGGTTCTTTCTTAAACCCTTCAGGGTTTAAGTGCACTTGAACAACCCACTGCATGCTCTGCTAAGAATAAAATGGTCACATTCCAGTCCAAGAAACAAATGTTAAAACTTCCCTGGCATCCAAGAGTGTCACCCATTCATATGTGGGTGCAGTTTATCCACAGACAAATACAAGCAGACAACAGGACATTCTCCAGCGCTGTGGAGAGTCTTTTACTCACTTGTCAATTTGGCGCCCACCTACTTCTCAGCTTCTCTCCAGCGAGCTGCATTCTCCTCCCTATTCCCCCTTTCTGAAGCAATTACTCATTTTTAAAAAGTATTAAAATAGCAGTCCCAAGCATCAAACAACTTTCTTGATGCTAAGCAAACATCATGCCATTTGGAGTATCATGCCTAAGTTTGGCCCTGTTCCTGGGAAAGGATTAGCTCAAGCCAACCAGTTGGGCAGGACTGACAGTCCTCAGCTTCAAATCAAAGACCATCTCCACCCCAGAACATGCCTGCAGGAGCTTCCTTTGCAAAATTTGCTATGGGGAGAGGCAGGGGATGAAATACTGAAAACCACCTCTGGACTTAGAAACCCAAGTCCCACTTTCAGAAGCGGGTTTAATGGTCACTGATTTCCAGTGAGACCTGCCCTACCAAAGCTTGTTGCTTTAAGAATCATATGAGAAAGCGGTCTAAAATCACTTTGACTCTTTTTTAAAACTGCTAATCTGCCAGAATGTGAAGAATAAGAGAATTATCCAGAGCAGTAGCTGGGAGAAAACAGGCACCCAGTGCTGACCAACAGATGCAGAGCAGAGTGTGGCCCCTCAAAGGGGAGCTCTCCTGAGCAGTGGATCCAAGAATAAAGTTTCAACAGATTAATACAGGCTGTTGTTGAGCTGTCTAGTCCAATCTTTTCCTACTGGCATACAACTATCAAGTACAGTTTCACCAAATGAAACAAAACATCTGTTTAACTACAATATGAGCTAGCCTAAACAGGTAGCTAAGATTCGTACTTCAAATACCAAGAAGGGCAGTTAATAATTAACAAGGATTTATCATTTTGTATTATAGAATGACCCGGCCAAAGAGCTCCAACCTTGTCGTCAACTTCAAGGATATTAAATCCATGCCTGTGAGGAAAGACATCCTCACAAAGAGTGAACTTGAGCGGTAGCCTGGCTTTAGAGATTCATGGTACAGAGTGGGTCATCTTTTCCTCTACCACGGCTCTTGCCTACACAGTAACAGACGACATAAAAGGAGAAGCAGAGCTGCACACGCAGATTCCTACAAAATATTACACTGAGAGTTTCATAGCATATAGGGTTGAAAACGCATTAAAATAGATATTGATAGAAAGCCTCAACATTAATCTTTTGCTGGCAAAGTGATCTAGAGAGAATAAACCTACTTGGATGTATGTAACACAGGCACTGACATAAATATCTCATTTTTCCTCTGTTTTGGCAAAAGAAGGATCTCATGCATTACTGCTGGATGGACTTTTAGCTAAAATTGATTACTAGAAACATGAAATACTATTTTAGCCCAGTAAATATTTCATGGAGAAAAAAATGCCAAAAATTTACTTCAATAAGTGAAAAGAGGCAACACCATATCAGCATATATTCATTCTAGAAAACGTTGTCAACTTTAATACATTGAGAAAATTCATATATCCTGGGAAGCAAGCAGAAGCTGTATTCTTTGGAAGAGAAGCGGTGAGAGAAGAAAATATAGTTTGAACAGCAATGAGACCTATGGCAAAGCAGCAGCAGTCACCTCAAGACACAGAGGAACTACACAAAAATCACACATACTGTTTGTGAACTTGGCTTTTCATGTTGCTACACAGAATGATGCAGCCGAACCATTCCAAATACTCATATCGCACCCACATGAGCAATCAGAAAAGGAAACCACACAGTTTAGGAAAATTCTGTATACTGCAGTTGCAAAAACAGATTTCATGAACCTGTTGGCAGAGAAAGCAAGACGGTTATAAGTTGAGCAAATATTATTCATGTATTTCTGAAAATTTTATTCCACATCTCAATTGTGACCAAGTTTGCACTGTGCCAAATACTGTGTTTCCTTAAGCAGATCATGATACGTTTTGCTTCATGCTTAAGATCTGCTAAATTTAGATAGAATAACATGGCTAGTTAATACTGTTAAATTTACAGCAAGAATGTCTTTCAAAGCAGGAATTAAATCAACAAATTAAAATACCATAGAATGATAATCTGTCAATAAAAACTAATTTCTGAAGACATCACCTAAAAGAAAAGTCTTTATATAACATATTTCTATATTGTTCTATATCTTCAAAGCAATACTTAGATTTTTCATCTGCAGATGTTATGACTAAGTTATGCTATGACTCTACACATGTTCAACGCATCATTTCTTCTCTTATAAATGGAGTGCCTTGGAAAGGACTCTTATGAGGCAAACAAAATATATTAATCTTTATATAAATCAACCCCTGCGTTGCAGGCAATTTAGTTGTTTTAGGAGTCATGAGAATTACTACAAGATATAATCTATATTTAACAACTCAATCCGCTCATTCAGTATCCATGCCAGCAGTGATAACATCTGTTGCCTTCACATGGCTGCACATTCTCTACACAAGTACATTCACCCATTTTCTCACTCTCTGCTATTTCTCATACCCTCTTCCTCCTTTTTCCTTTGCCCCCTGCTTCAGATCTTGCTGCCTTCATGCAAGGCACAGTTCCCTCAATAGACCTTCCTCGCACCAAGGCCACCAGTGCTGGGGTCCCCAAGCAGGAGGGAGCAAGGGAAGAATGCAGCCGGCCCAACGGGATGGGCAGCCATGGGAAGGGATGTCAGGGCGGGCAGGACCTCCTTCCCCCAACAGGCCTGGTTTCTCCAGGAGCCCAGGGCCTTGGAACTGCACCGTCTGGCAGTGCAAGGTCTAGCGGTAACTGGGCGCAAGGCTTTGCCTTCTGAATAAAGACTTTCACCAGCAGACTTCATATTTACACTAATAAGTTTATTATTCACTTGGACACTTTTTAGCTCCACGTTGTTGCTATTAAATTAGAAACAAAATCGTGTAACTGAGTGATTTCCCAGGCACTTAAGCGAGCTACAGCTGTGAAACAGTGCTATCTGCAACTCAGTCTCACGACTCGACTCCTACAGGAATTGCGAAAAACCACAGGAAGCTTTGATGATGATATACTGTCTCTCAGTGAGCATTACCTCAAAGAGTTACCTCAAAAAATATCTTGGGAAGAGTAATGTTAGGAGTTTTACTGAATCTTCTAACAATCTCACATGTTCAGATTATTGTATTAGCCAAAAATCTATTTATTTTTCCTTTCCTGTAAAATTGTGCTTCTTTCCTTCATACAACGAAGGAGAGTGGATTACTATAACACAGAATACACAGGAAACGCTTAACAATCATGAATTTTCAGTTAAAAAAAGAACTCAATAGCAAAGTGCTATCGTTGGCATGACTCCCAGCCAATCTCCAGCATATATTCAGGGGTAGAATTTTAGGTCCATAAAACTCATCTCTAGTTTTGAACTTGGACTGATTTCAACACAGAAGCACATATATTTTTGTAGTATAAGGAAAGGTGGCCAGTGGCTTGATATCCTGGACTCTGGGACCTGCTTCCTCATTTCGTGAAACCTGAATTGGTATCTTTGGGGCATACTATTTCTTGGCCTATGAAAATGGAGAAGTGAAAAAACATGGGGACTTGGAAAACAGGTTGTGAGAGTTAGAAACTTTTCACAGTGTCCCAGCTAATCGCTTTAAGACTTTGCACACTTTTTCCACACTTGAGAGTGTGTAAACTCAGCTCTGGGAAAAGGGTAAGGAGGAAAAGCTTCTCCCTCCATGCAGACTTCTGCAGAAAAGCAAGCCCTGCCTTTCTCCTCCCTGCACAGATGAATGATATCACCCTCTGTGACCATTAGGTGAGATGTGCCAGACAGTAAGTTTGCATACCAGCTACTTTAGTCGCTTTATGCCAGACACACTTTGATCTAATGATCAAAACATTATTTCATTTTGAACATTTGCATCTATGCTGTACACCAAGAGCTCTAATCCTTAGTACAGTCTATGCTTGGAGGACTGTGCAGTCCCTGCTGCGTTCTATACAGCAGTTCTTAGCAGGTGGCAGAAGCAACTGTGAGAAAAAACTACAGAAAATATAACAGCTCCTCTTATTAAATAATTTATTGTATTATAATCTCAGAGAAAGAGACTGGGAACTATCCTCATAGACCCAGCAGTGGTTTAGATATTTGACTTTTATGAAAAATATGCGGCTCTTGCCACTACAAATCACAGTTTTCCATAATTAACTGCTAACTTCTGTCTATAAGATGATAGTTTTGAAGGGAGAAAAATCCCCAATTACGAATCTCTGGTATATTTAATACTTTCAATGCAAACAAAAATAGAACAGCTTTAGGGTACTATTAAGGTTAGACATCCAGGCTACTTGCCAGAAAAAGTCGGCTTTATTCCTTTTCTTTCTTAAAAAGCTGTGATTTCAAGTTTCTCAGTACATATGAAAGTTCAAATAACTCACTGTTGGCATACTACATAGATCTCCAGATGAAAAGCTTAATAAATGCATAATATTACCTAGAACAGCTGTAACATTATGCATAGTGAGTTAAATGTCATGGTTTTGCAAATCGTACTAGCAATTTTCATCCAGTGTCCCATCCAAAGCATGGACTGAGCCATACATTGAGTTTGGGATCAGAAGAACAAAGCTGTGGTGCCTTTTCTTTCTCATATTGGTGTTCATTAGCCTTAGATTGTAGGGTAGCACTTGGAAAAGAAGGCACATAGAGTAATCAAAGCTACATCCATATACATATAAGCATGCCAGGACTCAGAAGGTTTCCCTGGAAAACTTTTATCTTTTGATGCCTCAGAATAATTACAAAGAGAAAATAATAAAAAAAGCTCCATTCGTTTCACACCCTTTCCAATGAATAGAAGCTTCTCGAAAAGCCTCAGCAATATCGTGCTGCTGGTAAACAGAGAACTGAAGCTCCCTCCGCCTTTTCCTGCTGGCAGTGCCCGGTTTCCTCATGGAAAACTTTAGCCCCATCTGGGCATCCCGCTTGCCCAGCCTGGCTTCAGGCACCCGCTGGTGGCGGCAGGACCCGCTCACCCGCAGCAAGGCTGGAGCTCCCTGCCGGCCCCCGGGGTGCCAGAGGACGGAGGCGGGAAGGGAAAGGGCACCTGGTGCGGCACAGCTTCCACACGAAGGGAGGAGGTGGCTGCCACCCAGGAGCAGCCTGCAGAGCACAGACCGACTCCACAGGGAGCTGGGAGAAGCGGGTTTGGATCCCCTTAGGCCAAGGAGGGCCCTAAACCAGGGTAACCTGCTTTCTGTGAGTCTTCAAAGCTGGGATCACACCTCCTCTCCCACTCCCACCCCGAGGTGTGGTTTGCACCCCCTCGCCCAGGGCTCCCTCCCGGCCTTCCCGAGAGCTTCTCGGTCATAGAATGAATCATAGAATGCTTAAGGTTGGAAGGGATCTCTAGAGCTCATCTAGTCCAACCCCCCTGCACACACAGGGTCACCTAGAGCATGTGGCTCAGGACTGCGTCCGAGCGGGTTTGGAAGATCTCCAGAGAAGGAGACTCCACAACCTCTCTGGGCAGCCTGGTCCAGTGCTCTGTCACCCTCACGGTCAAGAAATTTTTCCTAAAGTTCCTGGGGAACTTTTGGTGCTTCAGTTTGTGGCCGTTTCCTCTAGTTCTGTCGGTGGTCACCAATGAAAAGAGGCCAGCGCCATCCTCCTCACTGCCTCGCTTGAGGTACTGATAGACACTGATGAGGTCTCCTCTCAGCCTTCTCTTCTCCAGGCTGAACAGGCCCAGCTCTCTCAGCCTTTCCTCATAGGGCAGATGTTCCAGGCCCCGGATCATCCTCGTAGCCCTAACCTCATAGTCCTCAACCTCACGGCTACAGAGGCACCTTCCTGCACCGCCTGCAACTCACTTCCCCCTTCCCAAGCCTCAAAACGGGAACCGCGCTGGGCCAACTCGCAGAGCCGCTGTGAAGATGCATCCACTGCAAACTAAGCTGATGGAGTCCGAAACTGGAGAGTATTTGTAACCGTGCTGCCCAGGTTGGTTATTCCCTGTCAACAAGCTTTTCTGGATGTAAAATTAACAGTTAATCAGTGTAAACTCAGTGCAGCCCTAACTGAGAACTGTTCAAGCAACATGACTCCAAAGATGAAGGCCATAAGCTGCTTCCAACGAGGAAGAGTTCTGCTTACACACACAAGCTTTCCTTGGCACACACTGCATTTTGGTTTCTCCCATTTGTTGAATTCCACGTAATATACTCCATGCTTACATTTCAGCTCAGCTTCACAGCCATAATAAAAATCTATTTAGCTTCAGGCATTCAAGAAAAGTGAACATTTCAAGCTTTTAAAAAATTCACAATATATTTTACTCACCAAACTTATCTTAACTTAGTCACATCATAAATTCTACATACTTCCTGGCACTAATCGGCTCCCACTGAAGGCAGTGGTTGTCAATGTTTTCACTGAGGACAGGGTTGGGTCAAGAAGAGTACAAAAAGATACCTAGAAAATTACATTCTGAAAAAGACCAAAACATGAATCCCATTCCCCAGATAACCTGATTCCTTACATTAGTAAGAAATAACCTTTTAAGGATTTTTATTCTGGAAATTATATATATTTTTAAAAAACACTATTTTTAGCAGTAGTTTTTTAATGCCTGCAAATAAATACATTAACAGGCTCAATAGATTTGTTAGTCTTAGAATTCTGACACAGTCAGTAGATGAACTCTCCAGGAAGTCGTTGTTTTTTACTATGCTTAAGAAAAAACAGAAAGGAAAGAGAAAAGGGATTTGAATTACAAGAGTTTAGTGTCCTGTACAAGTTGACAAAGGTAAGTGGGAGAATCTCTTTGCTCCCATCCAGAGAACAGATCCTCCCTTGTTGCCATTTGGTGACTGTCCCAGCTTGTCCTCAGGCCTTTCACCAGCAAGGCAAGGGTAGTGTAATCTTACCATCTGACATGGCACAAGGACAAGAGGATCTGAATAGAAAAACAGAGGAAAGTATTTAAAACAGACAACCATCCTTTCAGCTGCAGCTATAAAACAGGTAGAGGCACACAGAAATGTCGTGCAGATAGCACTAACTTGATATTCAACCCTTACAACAATCTGTGTCATAAAGGATCAGTGTAATGAAGATCAACTTCCAGTATTTAACGTTCAACAACAGAGTAGTACAAGCTTGTTCCTAAAAAATCCTGTTAGAATAGATTTGAATTGTCCAGTAGAATAATGTTTTTTTCCCTCAGCTTCACTTTAAAAGCTCATGAAACCAGAAACATGTCAGAGCCCTCTCTCATCTAGCAGAGAAACCAACACTGTTTTGTCATGATGTGCTTGATTTTATCTTGTTTTCAAACTGCCTTGATTCATTATGTGTCACTGAACATTAACTATAAAGCTTTTTAGATATTACAAATTCAGATTTAACCTACCTACTCTTCCAAAATAAATTGTATATAATAACTGCAAAATATAAAGCAAATCTTTCAAAACACTAGTATTATGCTCCTTTCACAGGAGGGGAAAACCTCACATGTGTGTACAGATTCATTACAGTTTGCATGCATAAAATCATTCTGTATAACATACCTCCTTTTATTCGCAAGCCTTGGCATACAAACACCTCACAGTGACAATGCCAGGAAAAAGAAAGGTGCATGAGATCCTGAAGGGAAGGAACCAAAGCATTCTCCACACAAGCTCTCCTATGAACCTGAAGGATGTATTTGTTTGTATGGACAGCATTGCTACAAAAATACTTATTTACAATGCTTCATAAATCACTGACACTGTCTATAAACACATGGAAGTGCAGCACTTCAAGTTAGCTCATAATGGATCACTCTCGAATACTATCTCCTTCTTATAATTATATAATTCCTCTCCTTGAGATCCTAGAGGGCAGAAGAAACCAGCTGAAAAGCAGCAGGGGATACAAATAGTTAATGCAGTTGGGTTCCTGTCTAGATTTGCTCATAAGCAGCAAGCCCTTAATAGGATGCACGGAACGGAGAACAAGGATGCATGTCTACTGCAGTAATTTAAAAGCCGCAGACAGTGTCCCAGATTCCTTCCTGGGTCCTCAGGCTTCCCCCAATTTATCAGTCTCTTTGTGCTGCCATTTCTCTATAACCGTACCTTCCTTCTCTGTATTGGGCGAATCTCTTCTCACAGGACGATTAGAGATGTTCCCACAAAAGCTTTTCCCAAGCCTGTTAAAATACCCTTATGCTAACTCTCTACATCTGCCACAGCAGCAGATAAGAATTATCCATTCTTCTAATTAAACCACTCTATGCTAACAAAAAAAAAAAAAAAAAGACAGCAACCTGGAAAACAGAACACAAATTTCACTAGGACCATTTATGCTTTCTTCTAGAGAAAATGGTGCACATATACTGATAGTGCAGTACACAGACACAGCGCCTTGTTCAGACTGAGAGAGGTTCCAGAGAAAAAGAACAAGGATTCTGCAGGCCAAAAAGTTCCCCAAAACTTAAGATGGTGACAAAGATGTTGCCTAGTTTAAGGAACGACATCTAACACATCAGTATGTTCCCAGGGAAAAAAAAAAAAGTGTGTGTGTGTGTGTGTGTGTGTGTGTGTGTGTGTGTGTGTGTACACACACACACACACACACACACACACACACTTTTAGGGTATTCTGTTTCTCAGATTCAAAAAGCAGCAGCAAAGAGAGCAGCTGACCAGAAGGCAAAGAAACATTCTCCAAGAACATCTCCAAATTTCAGTAAAGACTTCCAGGCCTCTCCCAAAATAAACACCATCAACCCCACGTAGTCTCTCCCCTTCCCTGTATAGGGCATTAGGAGAACATTCAGCCGTACATCCTTCACCTACAACTTATTTTAACACTGTGGCATGCAGCAGAAAACAAAAAGAAAGCACCTCCAGCTCGAGCAAGAAAAACACACACTAACATATATGTAATATACACTAATATAATGTACAGTGTCTGAACATTAGAGAAAAGTGATATAACATTTTAGCTTGGAATTCCTGCAGATGCTAAAAGAGGCAAACAGGAGACAGCTGGCTGCAGCTGGAACAAAAGAAACTGAGAAGAACAAAAGGACTAAGAGGGAAAAGACCAAGATACATGCAAAATAAACAAAAAACCTGCTTGTTACATACAAAGTAGAAATACAAGTTGTGAAACATTAGGTCTGCACTTTTGCCAGCTCTGACAGAAGTATTTTGTCTGTAAAATTCAAAAGTTTGTGTCTTCTTTTTTTTTTTAAAAAAAATTTACACACTGAAGTGGACTGATAAGAAACTTCTTGTTAATAAATCTTTGCCAAGGAGGAACCACCTACTTTCGACCCTTTGGGCATAGTGAGATATACAACATAATAGTTTGATGAGAGAGGTCTTTGTAAAACCACACTATTGTTCTTCCGCTGCCCTAATTATTATAAAAGATCCACTTTAAATTGAGTGCCTCTGGGCATAGCAGGAACGTGACACTAATAGATGGGATCGTGGTAAGAATCAGCAGATAAAGTTTAGCTATTCATTTACGAAAAGTGTCCCAAATTCTTGGTTGAGGTTAAAGGGAAACAGTGATGGAGATGTCATGAATGGCACTACTCTGCGAAATGAAATCAAAAAATCAATTAATTAGACCATGCCTCATTTTAATTGCTGCAAGGTGTTCTCATAGACTGTTCACTCCCAAGCATTTTGCTTAAACACTCAAAGAACTAACATTTCCTATAGATACTAATATTTCCTGAATTTGAGCAACCGTAAAGAAGATAATGTCATCATTTATTTAATGATCCACTTCTGAGAAACTGCAATAAAACCAAAAGTAGTAGATGATTTTAAAATTTTAACTTTGCTGATTCAGGATGAAATTCATTCACAAATTTGAAGGTATATGGAAGAGTCAATAAGCAAGTAAATCAAAAAACACTTGCAAAGATGTTAAGAAAAGATAGTGAGCTAGGAAAGACTACCACTCAAAGTCTTCTCCCAGGTTTATTAAATTTGACACATTCCTTTTTATATTACTCAGATAAAAATGGAAATAGATTCAATACAGCAGTTGAAAACATCAGGTATAAAATAAAGCCACGAAAAGCCCAATTCTAGGGAACAATGAACAGGTTCTGAATCCCATTACTGAACAATTTTTATTACTGGATGATATTGGTATTTTAATATTGCTGAATAGAGCATTAAGTGACTCATTAACACAAAGGTATAACAAAAGGTCAGTGCGAAAGTGGAAGCTTTGCCTTTTGGACAATAACAGCATTTACCATATAATTTAGGTGTTCTTAGTAACAACCACAAGTATTTTTACACACTAAAGAATATTCTTTAGCAAGGCTTGAAAAGCTATGGGAGAAGCTTGAAGTTGCTAGGAACACCAATGATCACTGGCTTATTAGTGTAACAGACAACATTTTAAAATTAATACTTGCCAAAAATGACACCTCAGGGGGCAGCTCAGTCTTCACCACCCTTTAGGGCTGTTGACACACCATTGTTCAGCTATGGCACACAAGGAAGGGCTGGACACACAAACACGAGTGAGACCCTCCACCGTTGGGCTAGCCATGGCTAACCAAAGAGAACAAATAGTGCATTCGTTGTCCATCAGTGAGGATTTCATTACCGTTAGCATGAAGGACTCACTGATTCTACACAAGGAAGGTTACACTGTGCCACAACTCATCACCCACTAGCAAGTATTAGTTTAAAAAACATACTGCAGTGTTTCCAAAGCAGAATAACACATTCGCTGTGCTACTTTGTGGGTAATGGAGAGCTTTGTTTCACATTCTGTAATTTGTGGACTGAAGCACTGAAGAGAGAAGTTCTTGCAAACCTTGGCATGCTGCTCACTAATGAATTGGCACAGAAATTCTTTATTGCATTAGAAAGAACTCCTGGCAGGAGCCTGGATAACTTGAAAATGGAATTTGGAAAAAATAGAAAAATTTCTGCCACAAATGCTTAAAAAGTACACTCAGTAAGAATATGAATTAATAGTAATAAATCAATACATGCTATTCAAAAAGGTAAACAGATGTAACTTAAGTAACCTAAAAATAATTCAAGCCTTGTTTAAAGCTCAAGAGACCAATGATAAACCAATCATATTTAATGACATATCAGAATGGCAGAAGATGAAGTGATAAAACCTTCCATAGGTGCAATGTACTAGTCTTCCATAGTTCAGAGAGCTTTTCTGGAAACATTTCAAAGAGCAGCTACATGTGCAAGTATCTTCCCCACTAGGTCTCCACAGGGGGCAAACGGCCCTACCATGGAAAGAAGAGCTAAGGAAATGAACTGAACATCAGTGGAGCAGACTATCCCGGTGCAAAGAGCAGATTTTACTTTGCTTTCCACAGGGCAGCGAGGTGCCCCTGCAGCCTGCCTCCTGCCCAACATCGCTAACCTCTGATTCACACCAGCCTGGGAAGACACCTCTCCCTGGTTTATGCTTGCTTGCAGACGGAGGGCAGCAGCAGATAAAGCATCATCTCTTTTCCTCACTTCCTCTAGCCACTGAACCCTCCCTGAGGAGATGCCAAGGGCAGGAGACCCAGCTGGAGGAGCGGAAGAGGCCAAAAATGGGTTTCCTCTTGTGACGCCTCCGCTCAGGTACTTAGGGTAGCTTTAGGCAGTTGCAAGACAAAACAACCAACCCTCACTCCTACAAAGTGCCTTCAGAGTAAGTTTTCATCATTTTAACACTACTTGCATACCACAGAGGTGATGAATTAAACACCTATTCAAAGAGATTGCTTTTAAGATATAGGTAATCCTATCTCATACTCCTCCTAGTGCCATGAACACTACCTAGCAACAAGCCCTGAACCTTTATATAGAGGAAAAACGAGAAATGCAAGACTATTTCTTTGTTCTTGGGTTGTCACAACGATAACAACTTCGGCCAGTAGCAGAGACGTTTCCACGTTACAATACAGGCGTGCTGCCAGGCAAAACCGCCCGTTTGACAAGGCGTTAAAGACAGTTTCAGAAAGGCCAGACTTGAAATCATAGCAATAGTCAAATTTGAAGGAGGGCTCATACCTCTTAGCACGACTGCCAGCTCTTTAGGCTATGCTGCGTTTTCCCTACCACAGCTTAAGCAATCTGAGGCAGTAGTTGAAGTCACACACTAAGCTGCCAATCTAAGACACCTTACTGCAAAAGGACCCATATTCTTGGCTCTGTCTCCTCACACCAGAGGAAGGAAGTCCTCTGCACTGATTCAGAACCTACGTTGATAGATTCAAACCACACCTTTAATGGAATGGTAGATTTTGGACTTTAAGTATCATTAACTTGGGCTCATTAAAATGGAAATACTTAAAACAAGAGCAACAACTTTTTTAGCTTTCTGTACTCTCACTTTTATACTTCATTCAACTTAGTAAGAGAAGCATTTTCATTTTCCAGATACCATCTATTAGAGCAAAGCCAGAAAGAGTTAATACTTGCAAGGTATTTAAAAAAATATTTCTGGTTTCATGAGAAATTAATATAATTACTATCAACACTAAAGTCAAGGAAAACAAAACACACATGGAAATACTCTAAATTCTAAAACCTACAAAACACACTCAGGACATGGAAAATAATTAAAATAAGATTCAGCAATGCCAAAAGTTCTCTCACATGAGTACCTAATGCTTAAATGGAAGACCTAGAACAATGCACCACTGTGTGATCATCTGCAAAGCCTTCATTTTCCTCTGGAGTTTTAAAATGTTACAGAATTCTAGTCTTAACATGTTTTAAGACCAGAACAGTCAGTGCTTGATAACCCCTCTTCAGTTTACTTATTTCGGCATTATTTTATTCCAACATAAATTCAAGCAAAGTAAACTTTAAAGAGCTAGAATTTATTATTCCATATTTACTCCTTGCAGCTTCCTAGGAATTAAGACATTGAAGGAATTCTTATTCATAAAACCCGTAACAACTAGGTTAATTACAGTTCTGTGCGAATGGCACCCTCCAGCCTCACTCTGAAATCATTAGAAGTATAGCTCAACTGCAGTAGACAACCTATAAAAAAATGCCTATGGCCACTCAGGTGCAGGGGAGGACGATTTGCTCTTCACCTCCAACTGCTCAGCCACAGAATCTTTAAAGGAGAAGGAGAAGGAACCAGGAGAAGGAACCTGTATTTGTCTGGGAACTCATCCTTAAGAGTTCAGCCACATTCAACCATACTTGTGCTTCTTTCCTTCATAAGGATGGTCCTCACAGCCTCCCAGGTCAGTCCAGAAGACATAAGGGAGTGACAGCTCATCACAGCTTCCAGCAGAGAAATTCAACCTGTCAGACTTTGGGGGACCTAAGCACGATCTTGCAACATCTCCACGTATTTCTGGGACACTTATGAGGTGATATGTGACATCGTTAATTAATTTGCCTTTCAATCAACTATTTAAAATAAAGTTGTTTTGACTCCATTTGGTCCAGCAACACCAGAGTCATACCAACAACAGCTTATTCGGTATTCATAAAAGGCAAAATTACACTGCCAAAATGTGTACAACGCAGTTTCAGTCGGAATGAAAACACCAGCTGCTTAACTCCTAAAATGCAAAGAAAAGGGAAAGAGATTGTTAGAAGCTCTGCCAAGTTTCCTTCACAGTGCTCTAGCAGTTCACAGCAATATAGCTTAGATTTGCTAAGTCACTGATTCAAGGAAAGGAAAGGCTGCTAGAGAAACCAATCAAAATTTAATTCTGTCAGATGTTTGGTTTCTGATATCAAAGGTATTTAAAACAACTTGTTGCTTTGTCCTTTCTTTGAAGCATATGAAATATTTTCTGTGTTTTTTAGTTGAAGCGTACTCAAGTCACTTAAATCATACAGTCTTGTAAGAGAGATCTCTGTACATGGTGAGAGTAAAAAACGATAAATAGTATGATTTCATCTAACATCAACATACTTAACATCCAACAGTGTGAAGATCAAGTGCCAGACACTGTGGAAGCAGGGCAAAGAAATGCAGTCAATTAATCCACCTGCAGTTCTTTAGGCTATATTCAGCAGCATAGTAGAAGAAAAGCAGTCTCCTGTCTTTGTAGGACTGTGACATCCCTTTTAGATGACCATAGTCCTGACTTTGTCTGGGCTGTTCAGCTTCTGAAGTTTGCATCGCCTCTGTAGGAGTACATCGTACTTCCTAGCGACCAGAGCCTTTTCTAGTATCCCTAAGGTAGTGTAGAGCCTTGTCACTTGTGTCTGGATAGATTTAGCTCCTCTCAAGTAACACTTTGTGCTGGCATTTTACTTGCTGCAGTAGCAATTACAATAGTTGCTATTAGATGAAAAAAAAGCATCTCAAATCCGCAGTATTTTCCTGTTTTCACTCTTAGCTACGCAAACCAAAGAATTTGAAGTTTAACAAATGCACTTTGAAATGGTTTAAAGGTCATATTAATATATAAGCATTACATGGCATACCTTCACACAGAAGGATACTAGTCAGCTACATGCATTCTTCTGCACTGTGTCAGCTTGGCCTTCCCTCCACTGAAACTGAGGGTTGAAAAAGATGCAATAAAGCAAGAAACATCCTTATTATGACCAGAGTGGCTCCTGAGTGGATACATATTAGGGTCTGAGGTCATCAAGCCCATTCCATGGAAAACAGGTGCTTAGATTTACCATTCAAATCCCTGGACTTGGAGCCACATTGATTCTCGCTGTTGGAACACAGCACCAAGCAAATGATGATGGAAACCTTCAGTCTTGCGACCTAACAGAGTAGCCGTGCCTGCTGGAAACCAGGTGTGGCGAGTGGCTGCTGGCACCACAGGCACTGCTGCGGGTGGCTGGGGTGGCCCTGGGGCCATGGCAGTCCCACGCTGTGGCTGGGCAGCAAATACACCCCCCGAGATGGAACAGGACTGCTGCTGCAAGGCACAGTGCGCAGCTGTTGAACCAGCATTTCTGAGCTGCTCCCCTTTGAGAAGGTGAAGACACTGTCTTTAAGCATCCATTCTGAGGCAGGGGCCACTGACCTTTCAACAGTCAGAAATAGAAACTGCAAATATTTTCTTTTTTTTTTTTTTCCCCTCTCTTTTTTTTCGCCCCCTCCTCAAAACAGTATAGTTTTCCAAAAATACTTTGCCTTCATAAACTCTAGGCCAACTTTCTGGCAGAAAAGACATTTGAAATCTTGCTGTGTTAGCACTAACACAGTGTCAAAGAAAACACCCTCGGGCTCCAAGAAAAATGAAATTCCTTCCCATGTAGAAGACGAAAAGTTTTTTTTTTTTTTTCTTTTCTTTCACACATTAATTAACGAAGTCCATAGATTATTTACATGTAAACAACTGAACCAAGAACAACTTCAGCTTCAGGCAACACGGGATGATTCAACCAGCAGCAGCCGTTGCCACCACCAGGAGAAGGAACAGGGGAGTAGGGGGGCGTCACCGCCGCCCCTGCCAGGGCTTCCCCAAGGGCCTCCAGCTTAGACGCCGCCGTCACAGCCACTGTTACATCCAGCAGTGCAAAATAAATGTGCAAACGTATTCAGAGGCAGACTCCTGCTGCAAAGAAAATTGCACCCGAGTTGTTAGTGAAAAAGCCAATATTCTGATCAGAGAGAACACCAGGGAAGGAGGGGCCACAGCCTATAGATAACTGCATTACTTTGCCAATCTTTATATGAGAGGGGCAGAATTAGTACAGTTTTCAGGTGTGCAATAAATGAACAGTTTAAGAATGCATGTGTTGAGTCAATAATTAGCTGTTGTTTTCCTGCTCTTCCAAAACATGTCAGAGCTATCACAGTGGTTACGTATTATCTGAACTAGAGGAACTTTGGGGTCTTAACCCGGCCCAAAAGTAAAGCAAAACTCTGCCCTCTAATATTTAGCCAGCTGTCCTGCGTCATAAGAAAATCTTAGATAATATTTAGAAAAAAAGTTTGTAATACTTGTGTTATACATAATAGATACAATTATTATAAGTTACATGAAATGAAGTCCCTGGTCTTTCCATTAACTCCAGCCTTAATACATTATCCTCTTCCTATTTTATTTGTCAATGTCTCTTGGGCAGTTCAGTAAAGGCTAGTTAATAAAATTAAAGGAATTAAAAACAGTCAAAAATGTTTAAATCTTAAATAGAAAAGTGAAACAGTCCCATGTTTTAAAAGTACTTCACAAATAGAATTTAAGCAGGACTCAAATAATTAAGTTTTCTTTCTGCCTCTTACTGAAGAGCTGCGTAGCAATTGCATTTTCATTTTTGTCAGAAGTGTCTGGCCTGACATAAAGGCCAGTGCAGTGTAAGTTAGCAAAATTAAAGCTGACCATACTGGTACAAGTATTTAATTAGAAGCTTGGCTTGAGCTATAAAATTAATCATATTAAACAGTAGGAAATGGTGTTTTAAGGAGGCATTTTAAGGAGGCATGACATAACCCAACAAAATATTACCTGATGTAACCTGAAAAAAAAGAAGTTCAAAGGTCTGATTGCCTTTTCTTTCTCTCTCTTTCTCTCTCTTTCTCCCCTCCCTGGTTCTTCTCAGGTCATTTTTATGCATTTATTTTTCTCAGGACATTTCGTTTCAGTGCATTACATCTCTAATATAATGACTTTGCTTTTCCTCTTACTTTATGCTGCAATCAAAGCAATGTCTAAATGGCCAATGGCTTTAGCAGAATATTAGAGAAAAATATATATATTTCTTTTTTTTTTTTTGGGGGGGGGAGGGAGGAATAAAAAGCATATTTCACTGTTTTTTTTGTTTAGAGTAAACAAACAAAAACAGAACACCCGCATATTTTTCTAGTAGGTCTGTTGATTTGTGTTAAAATTACCCTCCCTTAAGTTATGTCCCAAGCCTGTAATTCAAATCTCTCTGGGTACAAAACCTCAGAAGAGCATTTTCTCTGTATCCCCATCCAAACACCCATCTTCCATCAGTCTGCCAGTCTGTGCTTGTGACAAACACATGTTCTAGGTCATTTGTCAGTGCTCCCAAGATGATGAACACAGTGACAGAAAATTATACATAAATTAGGTAACATGAGTTACTTAAGTGACATAAATATTTTCCCCTAGGGGTGATGGGAGAAGGGGAGAAATCAGGTAAAATTTGCAAAAGCCTGTGCTCATTCCACACCTTAAAGAGCTTGTGACAGCCAAGAATTATATTTAGACTTGACGGCAAAAAAATATTTAACATTATACCATCGCTTTATAATTATAATAAAATGAATGGCAGATGTGTAACTTGTCTTTAACTTACACTTTAAAAAAAATGAAATAGCATTATTCCAGCCTTTGAAAAATCAAAGATACCTACTCCTCATACAGCAAAGCAATGCAGGATCTTGCGCTTCCAAACTCCGCAGTGCAGGTGAGTAGGTACGCATCTGTGACACTTCTACAGCCCCTCTCCTCAGAGCCCCGGTGAATCAGACACCTGCTAACTGAGGCTCCGGGGCCCTTTTTGCCATCAGGGTCTTGCCCAGCACGAGGGGTGAGGTGCAGAGCGGAGCTCTCGCCGCCTGCCCGCAATGGCAGGGAAGCTCCCGCCGGGCCGGCGCTCCGGCAGCGCTCGTGCGCCCGGCTCGGGGCACAGGGCCGCGCGCCCCTCGCCACATCCCTGACCACCCGGCCACTTACGGACGCTCACCAGGGAAACAGGAAGCTGCCCGCATCACTCTTCTGCTGCTCATTTTACACAATTTATGTTTAAATTAGAAGCTTATTTTAAAACCAACTGAAGGTGCAGGGGGCCAGAAGGAGCAGGCAGAGAGCACAGGTAGCTGCACTGTCAGTCACTCAGCACCACAGGTCGGGTCCCTTCCCCATCCCAGTGCCTCTGCTTTTTGATGAATAAAGTGGAAATTATATTTATCCTGAGGATACACAGCAAGGATGTTACAGAAGGTTAGTCCATCAATGGCCCCCAAATCCTATTAAGTGTGGCTTGATGAAACTGCAAAATATTATGTTACTGGTAAGCTTTAAGGTCATTTTCCTCCCCCTCCTCTACAGGGGGACTACACGAGGCATCACTTAAATCCTACTTAAGACATTAAAATCCCACCTAAATCTTATTTTAATGACAAATAAACCTCATGTGGGTCTCTCAAACCAGGCTGAATTTAATCTGTAGCTCTAAGCAGCACATCAGGGCAAGCCCATCACAAGTCCTCTACACTTGCCCCGTTAGTACGGCACACAAGTGCACCGTGAGGGGAAAATATCCATGCTTCCCACAGTGGGTACTCCCGCCCTGTCCAGGCACCTAGGCCATCTCGTTACTTCCAGGCTGTTTCCACATATTCATCCAATACAGGAAAATCCAAGCTGGAAAGCACAAGGCACCCAGTCTCATCTTACTGTGTCCCAATGGGACATGTTCCTCAGAAGAGCTGTAATATCCACTGTTACTTTGAGAAAAGTGCTGTCAGTTCCCAGTACAATTTATTTGTATTACACCTGGTTTCATGTGCAAAGAACGGAGGGAGCGCTCACAACAAAATACGTGTCACATTGGGTCACCCTTCCCTAGGCTTCTGGTATCTAATATTGTTTTCCATAAAGTAAGGCTATCAAGGACCATCGAGAATCCTACTGAAGTTCTCATTTCAAGGCAATAGTTAAGAAATGTTACACAGATGCTCTCTCTCTCTTTCTCCTTGTTTTGCTGTTGAGGCATAGGAACCTAACTTAATGGCAGTTAGTTAGTTACTGCAAATGGTAAGTGCTAAATGGCAGTTACCATTTGCAGTAATCTCTGTCTCATACAGACACAGAAAGCGTGGAGCTTATTTTCAATTCATTAGGTGAGGGTTAAATCTAAGTTGCCTATAAAAAGGAATCTGTTCTCTGTTTTTCTTGCAGGGACTGCAGGTCAGTTCCATTTTTAATACAAGTAGCCTACCCCTGCTCTATAATAAATCTTACATAAACAAACCTAGCCAGCAGGATTAAAGGATAAATGTAACTAATGCTTAGAATGAAGAACGAAGGGAAACAAGCCAAAGCAACACAAAACCAGGCACACCATGCACACTCACTGTTTTTAATTTTCCAATCTGTCTAAAATGCCTCTGCCTCTTTTTCTTTCTAAAGACTAGTCTCTAAATTAACTTCAACTAATTTTGAACTTGTTTTATTTTTTCATTATTGTCTAACAGATTTTTTTCTTTAAAAAACAAGGCCATACAGAGGAAGAATATTAACTGTAAAGGGATTACTATGAGACTTTATTTCTTTCCCCCTCACTCCCTGACATCCTAATCTTAAGCAACTTTTACTACTGACTAAAAGAATTCTCAACACCTATGCCAGATCTGATGGACTAGTTCTGGAAAAGCATTTTTCTGAGGAGAGTAATAAGATAGGGAGAGAGAGAGGAGAAAAAAAAAAAAGACTTTAAAGGTGAATTGCAGGTACAGTGTAAAACGTTGCATCTGCAGATTCACCTTGACATTATCTTAGAATTCCTGCTGATCTTGACTCTAGTGCAAAGTGAGTTGGGAGTGGGTTTTCACTCGTATTCTCTCCAGGAAGCCTGGAACCAGGTGCAGAGGGCACCCACGTTCGCTGTGGTGAAGAGACCCCCAAAGCTACAAGGCCCAGCGCACCAGCCCGGGTGCACAGTGACAGCAGCTCCCCCATGACTCACCTTACACCCCCTTACACTCACCTTACTGGACCGTACATCCAGTGGGAAGGCTCCAGTTACCAGGAGGCAAATTCATTTTCCGAGCACTATCTACCCCACATCACCCATGCTATTTGCTTCAAAAGACCTCATTCACTCGATGTCACCAGAGACCAACAGTCACTTCAGACACACAAGTCACACATCTCTGTTGGAAATATCCAAGAGGTGTAGCATGAATATAGCTTGGAATATAACATAAAGAGAATTCAAAAATAACTCTCAATAAAAATATTATTACATGCCATAGCAGTCACTACCATGGTAAAATACCCTGCCCAGACTCATAAAAGCTCTCTGTTTAGCCAGACAGCAATGTCTGCGGTGGACGGTACAGTACTGAGGGTGCTCTTTTCTTATTGCTATTAATTAGTCAGTCCTTGCCCCAAATTCTCAAGTTCAGTAAATAGTTGATTTGGTAGTGTTCAGTAAATAGTGATTTTTCTTTTAAGCTCCACATTGCTTCTATAAATTAAGTAACATGTAACTCACTCTAAAATCAACAGACAGAAGTCCTTTTGTCCATAGGATACAAACAGTAAGACGCACAGGTACAGGAAAGTGCTTCCTCTTGTTGTACTTGTTACATTTATTTTTAGCAGTAAATGTATCCAGCACCCTAACAGAAAATATGTATTTTTCTTTAATGTAATTATTACAGCACAAAGACCAGACATCCCTAGGGAGAAGCTGTACGCAGTCATTGGAGACAAATGTCAACAATCAGGCTCCTGTGTACCTGCCGCTGTCCTCCTGTGCATTTGAGATGGTTTTGCCCAGCCCTTCAAAGCAATGCTGAATTATACCAGGCGCTTTTGTGAACCTCCTCTCTGAAGGGCTTTTATTTTTTTTTTTCCTTCCCTCCCTGTGGTTCTTGTTACAAATGGTTCAAACGACAACAAAAAGGAAACCTCCCCAAGGGATTGCCTCGCATGGTTTCTTATACTTAGAAAGATTCCTTAGATGCAATTGCTTGAAAGTACAAGAAATCATATTGATTACAGCTTTCCGGAGACTAATGAAATACCATGCTCTGAAAGTCTTACATACTGTGTAAAGACAGGGTTACTAACCAGTAACTACTAATGAAGAAAAAAGAGTATATATATCTCACAAATACACTTAGATGTCCTCACTATCAACTCTCCATAGAAAACTGAAGTACATCACCTTGAAATATATTCGAAAGTATTCCTTCCTCATCCCCTCATTTACCCATTACCTTTTTACTCTCTCCAAAGTAAATACAAGATTAAAAAAATAAATAAATAATCGGGAATGAAGACCTCATACCCATCTCACTCACAAGCTAAGGAGAAAAAGAATTTCTCCAACATGTCAACACCTCAAGTTCAAGGGAAAGGCTGATATCACTCCAGCTTTATGGCCGAGGCTGAGAGAGCACCATGCTCTAAGTATGAGATTAGATTCTGGAATTAACTAAATTTCTGCAATTACTAAAGCCTGATACTGCATCTTACAACTGAGGTGGGTACGTGTGTGCTATGTGATATGCACCCATAGTACACAGATGCTTCTTTGAGTAGGTCAAGGCAGCATCCAGTATTTTGTTCAAGATGGAAATAAGCTTCTTCAATTGAGGGGGGGGGAAAAAAAAAAAAAAGAGTGGGAGGTGCAATTAAGCAGTTCTTTAAAAGAAAAAAATTATAAGGGAAAAATACATAGTCTCTCCAACAAACCTTATAGAGGTGCAGTAATAGCAAATGTTCCTTCAAAATATCTACGATCAAGATGAACTGATTCAAAGACTACAGCCAACAGACAATTTTGAAGCCATTTGAGCATTAATATTCATTTATATGTCTACAGTGTTTTGGAGCACATCAGAAACCTAGTATTTATATTAATACTATCCTGTTTTCTCCACTGTCAGGGGGAGTAAAGCATATGCTTTCTCCTCAATGTTAATGATCCTTTAACAGCCACATAAGGATACTGAGGGTTTGTGGTAGCAGAGTGAGAGCAAGCAATAAATAACTTTAATTAAATACATTCAGTCACCAATGTGAAATTATCTCAGTATTCAGTTTCTCACAGGTAACACTCTCATGCGTATAAAACAATCCCAGGACTGAGAACAAGCTGAAACACTTTCCCCCTTCTAATTTTCTCCGTCTTCAACAGCCTTTCAGACAAGGTCTCCCCACATTTACATGGTAGCCATCTGGATCCACTTTCCATTGAACAAGTTCCTACTGGCAAAGCTTTCACAGGCAAGCACAACTCTGTCAAGACCTGAAAGGGGCAGGAAAACTTTCCAAAAAGCCCTTGTAACTGGACTTGAAGGTCTCGTATTGCATCATGAAGGCAAAACCTCCGCTGAGCACAACCTCTGCTAAGCACACAAATAGGCCTCATTTATTAAATCCATAACCACCACCATAAAAATCAAAGTTCTTTGCTAAAAGGTAACTGGAAGGTTTTTGTAACATGTAGCTTGCAAAGAGCAACCAATTCAAACACAAGACTTCGGAATCGGCACTTTTTTTGATTCAACTAGAAGGCTCTTGGAATCCTGCAAGTTATGGAAAAGGCAGAGCAAATCAAGTATGAGCTCCAACCACCTTATTCTTCCAAAGAGAAATAAATAATTGAAAAACATCATATTAGGAAAGAAGTATCTAGTACAACACCCCCAAGTGCAGCTGCCTCCTCCTCTACATCTGGATCCCTCATGGAAAAAGCTAGCTTTAAGGCCCTGACACAGGCAGAAGGCAGCAGGGCCACAGCTCTTAAATACTACCCTGCCTAAAAACAACATTCTAAGAGGAGAGTTTTTTTACTAGCTGTTCGTGGCGTTCCTGGTGACCTGAACACCTCGTACCAAGTGCAGAATCTGCCTGAACAACCAATGGACCTTTTTAAGAAAGGTGTTCAGCAGGTTAAAGTGCACGTGTTAACATCGCCACCTCCATGCAGAGCTAGCTCCTGAAATCCCAGCCATTCAGCTCTTTCTTCGCTGTCATGAAAATCAGTAGCTGATGCCAGCAAGTGTAGCCATGAGGCCAACCCCATACTCAGCTATCACAAAACTGGCACACCAGGTAAATCCGAGGGCACAGGAACAGATTAGGGAAGGAGGAGTTTGCAAAGGCTTTGAAAGAACCCTGCTAATTGTTCAACTACTAAACATTTACACACACACAAAGTAAATAAATAAAACAAAAAGTCAGTGTCAGGTGTCAGCTTTTGTCAGCTCAAAAGTGTCAGCTTTTTGACAGTGTCAAAAGCAAAACAAAAAAGCACTTTTGAAGTAGCACTAATAATACCCACTGACCACTGGGCAATGTCACACTAATACTGTACGTAACAACTGGAAAACAGTGCCATCAAAGTAAAAGGCAAGCTATACATAGAGCAAAACTTAAAGACAGTAGCTAAAACAGTGAGCTGCATAATTTAAGATGTTGAGCGACATGCATGCTAGTAGGACCTTCTTCCACACCACTTCAAGAGGAAACATTTATTCTAATCACCAAAGAGTTTCCAGCATTAAAACTTCATCTGTCATTATAACTTAAGCCTTTTTGATTTATTTTATAACATCAGTGGTATTCCAACATAAACATGAAATGCAATAAATGGCAATGGTAATCTCTTCACAAAACATGCACAGTAATCCTTGCCTCCACAACTTTTCTACTGCAAAATGAAAAACACATACAAACAGTACAAAATTAAATAATACAAGAGGACCCTACTGCACTTGTGTTTCCAGGGCTGCACTGGTATTTGAATCAGATTTACATTTATTCCAACATGTTTTTTCAAGTGTCAGTGAAGTATGCTCAAGCACTCTAAAGCAGAAAAACACTTCAGTGTAAGATGTTCTTTATAGCAGTGCAGCTTGCTGATGCACAGGAAGGAAAAACAGCGAAACAAACAAAGATCTGGCTACCTATAATTTGCCTGGCAGTTTGCCAGCCCTATATAGTAACCTACAAGAGGATAATGCATTCCTTCTTAAAGGTACTTCATGGCAAGAGAATGATATTTATACATTAAGGAGGGTCAAATGATACTTCATAAAGCCTTAACAAACAGCAAAGGTGGCTAGCATAGCAGATTTAACTCCCTGTTCATACTTCTGAAACAAATGAAGTATCTTACTTAGCCAGGCAAAGCAAGAATAAAATTTTTACGTATTTCTCAAAAAAAATTACTGGATATAATATCCAAGTGTGTTTTTTGTTTGTGTTTTGTATTTAAAGACATTAGGGCATGTCATCACCAACAGTCTTCTGGTTATGGCAGTGTCTTTGTAAGTGCTCATTAGTAGGTTTTATCAATGGATTAAGAAACAATTCAGCTGCCAAGAGCAAAATAAACTTCAGAGCAAAACATATAATTAACATATAGAGAAGGTGACTAAGTACCATATGTCAGCACATTGTCTGGGGACACAGAGCGGGTATGCATATAAGACACAGATGCAGAAGAAGAGACACCTTTTTTTCCTTTAAGTAATATTGTCGGTTAGTGTCAGACTTGAGCACGCATCAGAGAAGTTAAACCATCTGGGGGCTAATCTGACATACAGGCCAAGTTTTACAGAAGATTCTTTTAGAAGATTTGTGTTCACGAATTGGCACTGCTCCTCACTTTACATGGCAATGCTGACTTTTTTTGAAAACTCATGGTTTTGGCTTGTTCCAAATGAATCACTGTTCTGCCCCAAGTCAGTCAGTTTTATTATTACAAATCCCAGATAGTAGATCTTGATTTAAGCTAGTGAGAGAAGAACACTTTATGACATTTTTCAGACGACGTAACATGAAAGATTAGTTCAGAACTTCAAGCTTCATTAGGTGTTAAAGATGCATCACTCAACACACTAATAGCTGAAATTAAAAAAATCTGGAGCTGAATAAAATTTTAAATATATTACATATTAACTTGCATATTTGAAATGAAAAACACCTTTAGAAAAGAAAAGCACTAATAACTGTCCAAGTGTGAATTTGGGAACTACCGGCTTGTTCTCTAACATCAAAGAATTGGCAAATATAAGGCAGGATTCTTTCCTAGGATTTGACACACAGCACTTGTAGCCCTTAAACACCCTGCTCTCCAAGGAGTTGAGATTGGAGATCTGCAATGCAATTCCAGCTCTGAAAGCCCTCCTCCTAGTCCCAAAATCCAGTCCCAAGCCAAGCTCCCATTCCCAGTCCCCAGGGTGAGCAGGAACGCAAAGGACTTCCAGACTTGAACACTTCTCTAATCCGGCTCTTCAGGGCAACATTCCTAAGCTCACTGTGGTTGCGTTCACCTTCACTTGGCCACAACTGCACATTAGGATATACAGGTTCTTTGCTTCTGGAGTTTCACTCTAATACTTGGCAGGGATGTGTGACTGTGTCACAAATCAACATCTGAAAAACACAGACTTGCATCAGCCCCTTCCTCCCCATGCTCCAGCCTGTAAGCCCAGGTAGCCGGGTCCTAGCCCCATGCAGGAGACTTGGCATGGTCTGAACAGAACCACCCCGAAGAACGAAAGGCCCAGATCGTAGCATATATGTGAAGCTAAGTCTAAAATCATACAATAGTATCAAAAACACTGTCGACTCCACCCAAGACCACACCAAGACAGTGGCTTGAGTATGAAAATTTAAAGCTAAGTCTAGTACAACAACTAAATTACAGATCAGAACCTACTGAAAGAGGAAAATGAAACCAAGAAAAACAGTATTATTTTATAACAAAACCTTTTTGTTCTTGGAGGTTTTTCTTTAGCCTAAGCTTCAGAAAAATCTTTCTGGATGGAGCTAGGCAGCCAAGAACTATTACCCTCTCTGTCCTTTTACTCAAGATGAACCTCTTCCTCCCTACTCTCCTCCATGACTCGCTATTCACAGCTAGTTTCCTGCTTTGTTAGTATTCTTGTTGCTTTGTTAGGAATGTAGATTGATGACACCAAGTGCTGTACTGGCTATGGCTGTGATGACCATAGCCGCATCTCCACTCCTAGCTCCCACACCCTTCCACACTAGCTGAAGTTAAATTTCTTCCCTTTCCCCTCCAAATGCAACAAAGCTGTTGGTTCCTGCTGTCATGACATATCCAAGGCCTATCTGGTACAGAGACGTGTAAAACATATTCAGTGTTCTTCCAGGACTTGATATCATACAGATCAAGTAGTACTCTTACTACAACCATGCTACCATGCCCCCAACCTCAAAGTCGTCTTTAGCTCTACACTGAGATCACACATTAAGATGTAATAATACAGAAATATACAGAAGTCCAAGATTTACCTCAGAATGGGCAGGTTAACTTTCATTTTTAAAGTTTGCAAATTTGCCTATTTTCAGATCTACTTAGAGTTTTTCTTTTTAATAATCAAACTTTCTAAAATTCCTAGCTCCCACAATAAATACAGGTGCAGTAGCAAGTTCAATCATTTATATTTGTTAGGGTCTGCACTAATCTAAAAATGATCTATGATATTTTTCACTCTGCACTTGCCCAGGTTACTGATCTGTTACAGAAGATTAAGATCTAAAAGTCCAGATTGTAAAGTCAAAAAGCAGATTTCATATCCATAAATTAACTCCCACTCTCACAAATCAGCTATCTACCCATTCATGATCACTTTAAATAGGTCCCTCCTCAGGCACGGAGAATATTTCAAACTTCAAAGTTAATCCTCTCTTGATCTGGATTAATTGCTTCAAAAGCTTATGAGTCTTTTGGAATGCTCTTGGCCAGCTGTTAAGACCTACCAGTTCCCTTTATTTATTTCTTAAAAACAAAAATACATTCCTGTCTTGAATTAACCCTTTCCATACTAAAAAAATTATAAATCATCTGCTGTGTGACGATTTTTATTTTCTAGACTTTCTTTTCCCAGAGTAGTAATCTCACAGCATTCAGAAAAGCCCACTTGCTAATCCTGCTCATGACCATATGTTTCACACCGATAGTGCCAAGGAGACAAGCTAAAAAAGCATTTGCACTCAGTGAGTATGGGGGCCATATGCTGAGGTTTACATCTATAAAAACCAGGACTTTTAAATAGAAAGAAATTCTAGTAATGCATCTAATAAACACCAAATTAAGAAACAGACCAAACTAGCTAAAACACGGGGTAACTCCGGACCCCCTAAAACTATCTATCTTAAACTGCACAACACAACAGAACTTAGAACTTTAGTATCTTCAGAATTGTGTTTTTTTTTTTTTTTTTTTTTTCCCCCCCCAAACCTGGTTTTCTGAAGTGTTATTTACCCGATTCATGGCAAAGCTAAATACCTGTGAGCACTCTATAGACCCAGGCTGCAAGCGCTTGTCCTCTCTTGGCTCCAAACCACTCCTAAGAGCTGAGATTACTCACAGATTCCTGCCTGTTTGGTTGATCCTCACTGCTCCCTAACACCCAACAGAAATGATGCCTTCTCCTCCCTTCCTGTTCCTCAATGAACACAAGTAGTTTAATCCAAATGGCAACGTTAAAACCCAAAATGAAATTAGCTGAAGTTAAGAAACACTGTGGCTTTATTCAGTCAGTCTGAGGTCCATTTTGGATAGCAGGAATCTCAGCAGTATCAGATTAAAGTCAGCTTGTTGTTCAATTAATATTTGTGCTTTGTTCAAATCTTTGGCAGCCCTACCTATACAGTAGCAGAGGTGTCAGCAAGTTGTGCAACACACAGACAGTTACAGAGCAACTGCAGTTTTGTTGG
This sequence comes from Nothocercus julius, assembly GCA_013398735.1. Classification (NCBI taxonomy): domain Eukaryota; kingdom Metazoa; phylum Chordata; class Aves; order Tinamiformes; family Tinamidae; genus Nothocercus; species Nothocercus julius. The sequence continues at coordinate 841,206 of VZSV01000001.1, read as the reverse complement.
ATCACTGCTACTGCTAATAGCTAATGCATTAAAGAGACTGGTCACAAGCTGTTTGGCAAAAACCACAAGAAAGAACCCAAACCAGATCAGGAAGAGGCCTCACCAAGTCATCCCTACAGTTCAGTAAATCAAACAAAGCTTCTTCTAGGTTGTAAGGAAATACTTGGTTTAATGAAAGATTCTTTTAGGAACAAAAACTGCTTCCACGTCTTAAACGTCTTATCTGTTCTGAGAACTAACGTATCACCTTTATGCTGTGATAAAACTTTTTAAAAAAAAGACTTATGCCAATTTGTGTCTGTGAGTCTCACGTGTTTACTTCAAAATACTTCACTTTTAAGAGTCTTTACTGTTAAACAAAGGACAAGTAGCTTTCTGTCTTTCAAAAACTACCCAGGTACACTGTCAATGTTAAGCACACAGCAGAATGCCTAGCTACTTTAAAGTATTGGAGATGCACATAAAAAGAACCAGCACTTTATTATAGCATTTTATGCTGTTGTAGTCTTTTGCATTTTCCCTACCTGGGCAAGAACATTTAAGATGTTTCTCTGTCTGTTCAACATGCCTCTTCTTGGGTGGAAAAGTGTATTTTGTTGTCTACTCAGGTAGTCACATTGCTTCAGCTTTTACAGAACCTTGGCTTCTTGACAATATGAATATTTAACTAAGAAAATAATCATCATTTCATATTATACCACTTCAACCTAGTAAGAAACAAGAAGTGATGCAATATTTTGCAAACACAGAACAAAACAAAAAAATCCTTCAAACAGGACTTCGCAGAGCTAAATTCTCTGTTCCAGTCTAATCAAAGTCCTCAATGGCTCTAAGCAACTGTTTTGCAGACAAAAAAAAAAAATTAGTACCAATGAAAATCAGGTTTTCTTGCTATAATTTGACTTCTCTTGAGGCATCTTGGGCATCTCTCTACTCTCACAAGCAAATCCACTTGTGCCAGGTGCCAGCCACATGAGAAAATGCAGCTTTCAAACCAAACTGGGTACAGACATACAAGCGCTCTTGCGACCATTTTTAATTTACCACACAGAGCAATTGAACGAGGGTAAGCAACTACATTTAAAAAAAAACAAAAAAAAAAACAAAAAAAAAACAACAACAAAAAAAACCACACTTTAAACAAATACTCACCTCTGCTAGATTTCCAAAGCCTATACTGCAAACTTATGTGCTTACATTTAAGTCTTAAAATTTTTTTTGAAAGATTTTTGCTTGTCTAGATGGTACAGTGCCTACAGCTACTGTGGCACAAAACCATTTTGTTAAAGACACGGCCTTTTTGATCTTGCAAATGTCAAACTTCAGGGCTGTTTGCTATATCATCCCATGACTGTAATTTATTTTAGATTTACATATTACTTCTCAGTTATACAACACAAAAAAAGGATCATAGTTATTTTTTCAGCAATATTATCTAGACTTTGTGTTGCTCCAAGGACTGCTTTCATTGTCTGTAAAACCACAATTCTTCCAAAAATTTGTAACATCATTTGCCAGCTTTCTTAATAGAAAAACAACAAATATACAGGCTCCAAGTACTTTCAATTTCCACTTCTGCTAAAGCCACAGAGCAATCCAAGTAAGTCTGCATGGCCTTAATTTACTTAAGAAGTTGACACTTCTTGAAAAACTACAAAAACACAAAGCTTTGCAACTAAATGATAGGCAGGGAATTCTTTTTAAAACCAAGTCAGTGCACTTCTGTAGCCTTCATGCAGAATGCCATACATTCCCTTTGCAGACAGCTTTAAAGTAACTTTCTGTCCTGATTTAGTTTTCTAGTGCATGCTAGGGCGTAAACTAGAAAGTAGCATTCAAAAATAAGCACAATAACCACCAAATATCTCGTGAACTCGGTAGTGGGGACCCCCCCGACCCGAGGATCTGTGCTCACTGCCATCACTCTAGACTCCAGTTTGGCTGCTGCCCTCTCTCACCCACAAATGTAAATTTCTTCCTTTCATATTTAAAAGACCTGTAAGCCTAGGGCTAGACATTGTTGTTACTTGACCTCCCACATAATCTCCCCAATGAACCTAGAAGGAGACAATTTTTCCAAAGGATTTGTTGGGAAAGGATCATTAGCCAGCTCTTTTTTTTTTTCCCCCCCCCTGTGCAAAGGTAAAAGAGCTCCCTTTGCAGAGACACTAATGATACATGCAGTGCTGCTACCGAGGACACAGGCACTGAAACAAACTCCTGCATCACGATGATGAAACCGCAGCGCCAGGCTGTGCTGGCAAGTACTCCAGAAAGGCGCAGCTCCGCACAGCTCCCTCCTGGCTCAGGAGGCGGCTTGCGACTGCCTTGTGTCTCCCGACACGTTTTGGCACCCTAATCCCCAGGTGAAATTGTCCACTCCCGCCATGGAGCCACACGTAGCCCGTGCTGCTCGCCCCGCAGCCCCTTCCCTTGGGGCTCGTGACAGCGGCTCCGCTGCGCAGGATGGGCAAGCGCGGAGCCCCAGGTCTCTGCGGGTAGGCAGAGAGCTCCCAACCTGCCCTGAGCACCTAGGAATAAACTGAGGAGCTACATCTCTGATCGAGTTCCCAGGAAAACATGCCTCAAGATACAGAGAGCTGTGCTAACGGCTCTACCTCCATATTTTTGCAAGCTTTTAAACTATCCCCAAGCTGTAAATTGAGGGTTCTGGCAGGCACCACTGACAAGTAAGAAGTGACGGGAATATACAGATAAATGGCAAAACATCTGATGAAGGATGACAGAAAAACCTCTATCAGACAACTTTCTCCAGGCTCCCAGAGCTGACCAAGCCATATTGCTCCTTTCCTGCTGCTGGTGGGACAGTCTGTGATCTGGAAACTGCATGTTCTTAAGTGATGGGCTCAGGTCCTTTGCTCTCATTCTCACTGAGCACCGCTCTTATTCTCCCAGGAATCATTTGTAAACTACAGAGGAAAAAAAAATAAAGTAGATCATACAGGCACAAAAGCTACATTTCAAAACGTGAGTTAATCATGAGCTAGTAACTTCCAGCTCAAGGGTTTCTGCCTCAAAACCGGCCCAGACAATAGCTTCACTAATTATTAATTGTGTCTTTCATGTGTAAGTGAACTCTGAAAGCTAAACAATAATTTAAATGTAAGAATTAAGTATTCCACTACAGATAACATCTGACTATAGGCAGGTTGGTTGGTTCCTCACTATCATTTTTTGCTGTTTAACTAAACCAGCCAAAACCCTCTTAGTGTTCCCACTATTATGTCTTATAAAAATAAAACAGGCGCTTATCAGCACAGCAATACCCTAAACTAAATCACACCACTAATCATCCAAGTTACTTCCTGTTGCAGATGCACAATTAATCAGCTCAGCACTTCCATCCAGCCTACGACAAACGGTATTTCACGTGTGGTTACCCCGCGCGCTGCGGCACTGGCACGTGCCCACAAGGCAGAGTCAAATAAGGTAATGCTAAAACCAAAGCGTCTGCATCACCGCAGCGCTCTGCCCCAACTAGTTCGCCGTGCTGAGACCAGGGGATGTTCGATTGGAAATATTTTCAGAGAGAGAGTTTGAACGTGGGAATTCACCGGGTTCAAAATAGAGCCCTGCCATGAAACAGATGTCATAACCAGAGCAGGGTTGGTGGGGAGAAGTGAAGGAAACTCTTCTCTGTATCTATGTATCTAAGGCTTCTCTGTATCTATGCATTTCTTCTTTCCCAGTAAAATGAGGTTTCATCCACAATGCTGAAAAATATTGTATTACAATATAAGTCATTGAGGTTTGCTTGCACTGATAAGTTCAAACTTAGACTAATAATATATACACTTGTTTGTAGTGTTGAATATTTCTGAAGAATGTCCGAAGGGATTTGATTTTGTTTGCCAAGTGATTCCAAACTGTTAAATAAATAAATAAAAGCTGTTTCTGCAGAACAGATTTGGTATCCAGGACTTAACACAAAGTAACTGTTCAAATCATGAATTCCAGTCAAGGAAGAAACCATAAGCACTGCAGAGAGTCCAAAATAAACAAACTGTTAAGAGCTGAATACACACACCAGCTCCTCAGCATAACTGCAACCACACCAGCAATTCTTACATTCCCCTGTTGGCAGAATACAGTGATCTTCGCATGTGACTGTTGAAACTTGCTCTGCGATTCTGTGCCAGAAACAGAAACACCGTAATGACATTGAACAGGTAATTAGTAACTATTAAAACAGTATACAAACCAGGGCGTAGCCCCGGTGCTAGCATCTGGCTAAACCACCCCGAGGGATTTGGCTTCCTAACAAAGCATCAGAGATGGTGGTGCCTCTGTTAACGATTTTATAAATCATTCAGATGGGCTATCAAAGGGTACAGAAAACCAGACTTTCATGTTAAATCCTATCGCATGAAAAAATTTAAAGGGCAGGAAAATTCTTTAGCATTATTGCATTAAAAAAAAAAACAATAACAAAAAAATGATTATAGATTTTCAAGGAAAGCAGTGTTTGATTTTAAACCCCTGCCATTTAAACCCCTGTCTAGAGACACTCTAGACTTTGGCAGCTCCTAGTACCACAGGAGGACTGGGTAAACACAGCATTTGTGTGTCCCGTGGTACAGCCAAGGCTTTGCTTTGCTGGGGAAGGGCAGCCAGCCCAGGTTCGCAGCCACTGCCTTTCTTCACTGCCTGGTACAGAGGGCTGCAGCAAGGGCTCCTCTTCAGTCCTTCACTCTCCCCCACTCAAACAGAGGAAAGCAGGAGGAAGAGATCATAATCCCTTACGAACACAGGCAACATCTGTGCGACGTGAAGGGGCATTCCAGGAGGATTAGCGCAATATTGGCAACTCAGTAAACTCCACCACTGGTCAGATCTCGTAGCAAACCTGACTGCAAAGATGCTTCCAGGGGCTGTTTGTACTGGCAAATTTTTCTGTGCTTGGAATAAGTGACATAATATTGCTCAAGGAGTGACACCAAAGCAAAACACATTCGCCTCAGCTTTGGTCAGAGGCAAACCAACCCAGCCAGCCCTCCATGTTCCAGCCCTCACCCCACAAAACTAGATGCCAAACACGCGTCATGCCGCCTGGACTTGACTCATGGCCCATCGCTGTAGTCTTTCCGCCACCATAACCCCTGCACTGCTTTAGAGCAAGATAAAGTAAACCAGCAATTCAGGCCTCACCAGGTCTAAATAGGTCTTTACCAAATCTCTAAATCCAAAGGATGGGAAAAACAGAGCAGAGAGCTCTACAGAAACCCTCGCTACTCACAGAGCCAAGGCTACTGTGCTAGAAGCCTCCTTCAAAACCAATACAGCAAGGTCCCCAGTTTCTGGCCACCACGGCAGCACACGCACTGCAAGCGCGAGCAGCAAGTTCTCTCATGTGCGGGAAGCTCAAGGGACTAAAGAGGGCTGACAATGTCAATAGCATAAATCTCCACAGCTTCATGCTTAGCAAAACATCAATGAAATCTGCAGAGCTCTCTGAAGCAAATGTGAGACTGGTTACTCTGTAAAAGCTTTTTAACATTAGTATTTCCCACCCAACAGCTTTTAAAGTTTCTTGTGTCAAGTTTGTTTGCTTTAGCACCCATAGGTTGTTCTAAAATTTGCCTGAGCAATTAGCGTTCTGCTAGAGCTCACCTGCTTGGTTTTCATACCATAAGTTAAGTCTCCCACGAAACATTTCATTTTCCAGTCTGTTCCTTACTTCAAGGGAGCACAAGTAGTTATTCAAAGAGCATCCAGCAGAGGCAGGTCTGAAGAGGCTAACTCACACTGGAACAGCTAAAAACAGCAGCACGCCTGTGCTTGTTCTTAGGCCACCACAGTGTGCAGTGCCAAGAAGACCATTTTAACAGAGCAAAGTGAGATACATGCACACAGATGTTAAGGCCTAGCTCCACAATTTCCTGGAACCTCCCAAGGGATGCTGAACACCTTCAGGTCTTCTCTCTTCAGGTCAGAGCCAAGAGCATTAAACAGTTAAATAGAATATTATATTTATATGTGCATTTTTTATAAAGGAATCAGATTATCAATTTACATTTAGGAAAGGTAAAATTCAACTGCTTCTAGAAGTTTCCAACTACATTCTCTACCTATTAACCAGATAAAAAGGTAACAATAAAGTTAACTCATCCTTACCAAGAGCTCTGCTCTGACATGCTCTCCCTTAAGTCCCCTAACTCCTGGTACTGTTAGTATAACTAGCCCTAGAGATCAGCTGCTGCCCAGAAAGCTGCCAGGATGAGCCCACATGAGCACCTGGGCTGCAGGAACAAAGACCTCCCTGCTCCACAGGGAGCCTCATCTGTAATTAAGAGCTGAGGCTGGGACTACACAGGTCTTTCCCTCACTGCAGCTGGGGGTCTTAAGGGCCCACAGCTGCAATGGAGATGGGCAGATGGAAAAGAATGGTAAATTCAAATGGTGCTGCTAGGCTGTCTGGTTATTTACCCTGTGTATTGCACTACAAGCAAGTCAACAAGTCTTTGGTAAAGACAGCCCTGAAGCTTGCTCAGTGATAAGGGCTCACTCTACGCAGCAATGCCAGTCTTCACTCACGCTCCTTGCTTCACGTGTTCTCATCTCTTTCTGCCTCTGTACCACAACCAGCAAAGGCAGCTATCAAGGACTTCACGTATAATAGGATGTGCAAGTATATTAATACAATTGCTAAAACTACTACAACTGTAAATCTGCTATGGTTATTAAATGGTTACTGGATCTCTTTTACCTTTTTTTTTTTCCCCTTACAAAAATGCAGTATAACTGCAAAGTAACATTGCTGTAGAAACACAAATAAGGCAGGTTTTGGGTACTTTCAGGATCATATGCAGTAGAGAAACAGCATCCTGGCTACAGCAGGATGTAATTCACAGCTAAAAAATGGATCCAGAGTTTGCTCTGTTGTGTTAACAATACAAGTTAACTTCCAGTTCTCACAGTACAGTACAGTCTTAGTTCAGATTATGACCTTATTGAATATGTTACGTGGAAGAAAGGCAGAACCTGGTCATTTCTGAAATAAAATTCCAAAAACGCCAAAGTTGCATCAAACCTAAATCCTACCCATCAAAGGTAACATCTCATTCTACCAGTGCAAAGCAAGTACTTTAATAAATCAGTCTGCACCAGATACCATAATGCTGGATAACTAGTTAAGCCGAGTCTGACTTGTGACAGTAGTTGCAAAATATTAGTTATCCATAATGCATGGAAAGAGTCTAAAAGAAATCCCTTAAATTAGAATGCCAAGGAAAAAAAAAAAGAGAGTCTCAGAATGAAAATGAACCATTTCCCATTTGTTCTTCTTTATATGAGCTACTTCATCAGTCCAGCTATGGGAAAACAAGAGCAGGTTTGGATGTGCAGTAAGGTTAAGGGATACTGTGACTTGAGAAGCTAGCATAATGCTTTTATTCTGTGCCAGACCCTTAAGTGCTTGGTTAAAAATTCATCAACAGACAACAAGCTACAAGAAGAAGGGTGATGTGAGACCACGCTACAAAAATGACAACATGCCGCCATCTCCACAGAGACATGCGCTTCTTGCCCCCAAACACGTTATCAGCCGAGATAACCGCACAGCGCGAGTGCAGCATCGCACCGCGGCGAGACACCGGTCAGTGCGCGTCCTCTGCACAGACAGCTCCTTCGGCTTTCCTCGCTTGGCTTATGGAGCTTAATGAGCTACAAAGAGATAGCATCAGTGTTTAGATGAAAAACCTCAAAGCCTTGAAATGCACTGTAAATACTAACTGGTACAAAGCAAGTCTCTCTTCTCTGCAAATTTCTGTGGGAAGGTGCTGCCCTTTGAGAGAAGGACTACTAAAATAATTATTGAAGAGTCACTTAGAAGGCAGTGACCCAAGTTTTCCTGGCTCATGGTTTATAAAGGTCGGTGATATTGACAGCAAAAGCACGCTGAGGATCTGGGTCAGCTTTGTTGTTAATTAGGTTATGAAGGAAAGCATAAGGAGGAATTATCATTAAGATGCCCTTCTTCCCTGATCATAAGTGAGGCTCAGTTTATCTTACAGTTTGAAAGATGCAGGTGAACTTTTCTACAAGTATCTGAAATTTTCTTCTTTTTTTTTTGTCCATAGGTACCTTTTCACCAGAGCATGTTCTAAATGAAGATTTATAGCTTTCCTCCGACAGAGAGGAAACACTCCTTTTTTTTCCCATAAATCACTACAAAATGATTCTGATGGCACAATAGAAGTCAGTCAGACAGAAAGTTTAAGTGATTTTTCCAAGGTTGCACAAACCACCACCAGAGTCAATATTAGAATACGAGTCTCACATCTGTTCAAAGTTTGCTGACAACAGTATTAATAACAATGGCATTTATTTAACAGATTATCCTCTTGGAAAAAAAAGAGTACGACAGATATACAGGGATCCTTCTCTAACCAGTTGTGGTGCAAGGAGAAGACACATTTGAAATATCTGTGATTTTCTTTCAGATGGGTATTATACTTCTCCAACAATCCAGGATTGTTTCAGGATTCAGATTTCTGAGCACTTTTACACATGTAAGTGTGGCAATGTGTCAATAGTCTGTTGATATGCTAAGATTTCTGGGTGTTCTCCCAAAACACAGTAGCTGGGACTCCATATGGCACAGGCTATTTAGGACATAAAAACTGACAAAATACAATGTTCTGATCAAATGCTAGCAAGCAAGCTACATCACCTACTGCAAACTTGTGAGAAAACAAACTCGGATTTTTTTTTTTTTCTAAATATTTTTAGACTATGGAGGGATGTTCCATTCTAGAAGAGGAAATCTGTGCCAGTTCAGCCAACAGGCAGAAGGCCACCTCATGCATTAAGACTGCACTGCCAGTTTTAATATTCCTGCCCACGCTCCAGAGCCATGACAGTCCGAACACAAATGATGAAGTATACACTAAGTATACGTGCTTAGACAGTGGCAAGTAAGTGTCATGAGGAAACAAGCCCTCTTTCTTTTAACATGGCTCTGAGTAAAGCATAGCAGCTTTTTCTCCCGCCCTCTTCAGTAGGAAATGTTTTCTTACATGTCGCTCTCTACCCAAACAGGGAGTGGAAGGATATAGGAGGCTTTATGTGCCCATTGGTACCGACGCACGCACTGTCTACAAGAAGTCATCTGCTAGGGAAGCACCCGCACCCTTTTCTCCTGCCTTCTCTCTCTACCTTTGGACAGTTCTCCCTACCCCAACTCATACGCTCTGTCAGTAGTATTTTAAAACAGAAAATTCTCATTTTTAATTAAAATAAAAAGACTGTAATGCAATAATAGCTAGATAAGTGCTTCTATAAAAACAGTACATTCCTACCATAAACCTCTGCTCTCTGTGTGTTTACATGGCTCCTTTTCCTTGTGGATCATTAACAGAACTGTTAATTAGTGTCCCGACCCTGCAAGAAGCATGAAGCAATTTCTGTTGGTGCTCCCTACATTCTGTCTGATGTATCTTTACCACTGATGCTTGTACAACCTTGACTCCAAGAAACTAGAAAGAGTTTAAAGAGCTGGCAGGTAAAGTACTCTTTTAACATGAAAATCGTAATCTGAAATCAGGATGACACATTGACAGGAGGCCTTTTAAAAAGTGGCTTTTCTAAAACAGAATCAGGACTATTATATATTAAGAAAATAAAAAAGAGTGTTTTCCTGGGAACTTATCCTCCAACAATGGTATGAATCTCAAAAGCACTGCAAAAGGAATATACACAGAAACAAACCACAACTTATCAGCATCTGCTGTTTTTATTGCATGGTAGTACAAAGATACCCAAGAGCGTATGATCAAACTGAAGTTTTTGTAACACACAAAAGCTGCACAACTTGCTATCTTTTCTGAAATATTTCAAACTTCTTATAAACTTATGATCTGAATTACAAATTTTGCTTTAACATTTAGAAGAACACATAGCAGTTCTACTGGTTTTACTTGCCTTTTCAGAATGTCAGGAATCCATAGCAGCACCTATTATGTAATCTTCTTTAAAAGGCAATTGATTCATGCTTGGAAAATACATACAGACTATAAAGTATATAACCAAAGTGATAAAATTTTAAAGCAGATGTGTCATTCCCAAGGCTGCAGACCAGGTATCACTAACTTGCTTGCCTGTCTCTAACAAAAAGGAAGGGCCTCACATCTGAACAATGCCTCATTTAAGTACAGGCAGCAGAGTAATACAAAGCATATAACCGTACCTATGCAAAGCAGCAGGGGATTTACCACTAACAGAAGGAGAATACAATCCAGGTCATACTGATCTTCCATGAAGAAGTTCACTGTGATGACAAAGGTTTTTTTTTTTTTTTTTTTTTTTTTTTTTTTTTGCATTAGCTGTAAATCTTTCACCTTTCAACTCAGAAGAATTAAGAAAGATTAGTTGGCAATAGACAAATAGCTAGTAGCAAGAATATATTGCTGATGATAGGAATACAGAAATAAAGAAAGATGAAAAGTTAAGACAGAAAGAATGGTGCAGGAGAGGCCAGGCAGGGGAGGGATCAGTGATGCAAAGGAGGCACAGAAGTAGAAAAGCAAATGAGAGAAGCAACATGAGTAGGGAAGAGAACAAAACTACAGACATGAGGATAGACCTTGATCATGCCTATCTACAGTGTGAGAAAGTCAATGCAGTCTTGTGATTCAAGCAGAGAGTGGGAGTGAAATGTGGCAAACAGCCGATAAAGGAGTGTGCAAATGGACCCAGAAGCAGTGGACTCACTTGAGGTAGGAGAAGGCTCTGTAGCTGTCTCAGCACTGGAAGCTGGGAAGGGGCCTAGAGCTGGAGGCCCAGCTCTGCAGTCAAGACAAGAGTCACAGTTTCTAGAGATGAAACTGAAAGTATTTAATTGAGTCAGCAGAAATAGCTAGGTAACAACAGAGGAAAACATTAGATATTGCTGGCACGGAGATCATGAAAGGATTTAGAGGAGAGGTAGAAAGGGAGAGTGCTTCACTAAACCAGGGAGGAAAACAGACTTCTGTGCATAATGAAAAAGGCAATCTCTGCTGATTCACTAAATTCAACTGGAGTCATTAACAAGGAGAGCCAAAACAATGGCACAAAATTGACAAAAGGACAAATTATGCTTGGTTTAGAAGAATGAAGTAAGATACACTTCCTTCTGTCAAGCATGGGCACTCTCTTCGTAGATCGCAAATATCAATATAATACCTACAGAAGACCCTGTTGCACATCCAATATATCTTGTGAAGTGAATTCCAGTGTCTAATAATAAAACATAACCAGAGGTTATAACACTGAAGGCTAGAACCACGGTAGCTATTATATGAATAATTAACAAACAACTTGAAATGCAGTCACTTCCTCAAAGCCGTATGAGCGTCCATAAACATGCAACTGTCTAAATTACAATTTTGCTTCTTTCTCTAACACCTACAAACAGCAGCACAGTTCAAAAATTCTCTTTTCTGGCACTCAGACAAAAGTTTTTGTTTCAACATGTAGAATTCCAGCTTTCAGAAAATAAATTTATGATTAATCTGCAAAATACATGCACAAGATACACATCTATATTAAATCAGCTATGTTTAAGTTAGATTTACCTCAACAATTTAATTAAAATGCTGATTAATATGGAATTTCCAAAAAATCAGTCAACAGGAATGAGAAACATCCAAAGTAGTAGTTCCCCGACTGCTTAGACCTCTGCAGTCATTGCACCAAGGCAATATAGGAGAATGTTATTTTTAATGCACATAAAATTATTTTTTAATAAAAAAAACTACCCTTGATTTTATATTTTTATATGCCTACCCGTATTTCAAAAGATTTTTATTTAAATTTAAAAAAAAAAAAAAATCCAGGCAGATCTAACTATTTGCACTTTTGCCAGTGTGTTTACAAAAATGCAGGAGACCAGGATGGTACCTTGCACATGATTAAAATAGTATATTTTGAGTATTAGTACCCTATCTAAGCAGCATATACAAAAACAGACAAACTAGTATGTTACCTATAAAAACAAGGTGGCTTAAAGATTTAAACAGTCAGAAATACTTCCACTATTTTCTTAGCTCCAAAATATGTGGTACCTGATGATTTCACGGTATGTTATAGAAGAAAATATTTCAAACCTTTGGGTGGGAATATACATCTCCAAATACCAGTGTGTTATCAGGAAGGAATGAAACTGTGACATATGTTTAGATGGGGAGATAAAGTATATTAAAACTGATATCTATTAAAATATAAAACATTATTCATTTGCTAACAGGTCCAGAATAGAAACATGGCAAGAAAATTGCAGAGGAGAAAATTCTCTGTCCATGTTTCTAGCACTGTATCTTTGTAAGACACTCGCCTTCCTATTCTTCCTGTCTATAGAAGCGAGCCCCTCTATAAAATGCTCAGAAAAGTCTTTTTGTACAATATTTACAAAGTTTCTCACTCAGAAAAGAATCAATAAATGAAATCTTAGTTAGGTGTGCAATATTTTATCAAAGGCATTCCTGCACACAGTGAAAAAGTAATAGTTTTCCATATACACACTTAACATAAATTTTAAAAATACATTAAGTACAATTCTAAAAGCCGTTCCTAAATTTATTTGAAGCAAGAAAAGACTTAAAAGAGTGACTTTTCCAGTGTTCAACTTACAAATCTTTGTAATGAGTTAAGTAGGCTACTCATAGCATTGCTCTTGATTTATCATATTCTCATTGTGTTAGCTGAATAAGCACCTTTAAAGAAATCCCCTATATTCAGCAATATAAGGACTAAAATTTTATGACAAAGCCTTCATGTGGAAGGATTATGTTGAAGTTGAAAATTATGTTAAATCTTGTGGTTTTTTATGCCAATTGTAATTTCTGCTTTACATTATCTTACATTATCTTACATTATCTTTGGAGCTCCATGGTGGTTGAAGCATCTCCAGTAAACACTCCGTCAGTGAGGCCAGTACTAATATATTCAGTGTAGATAATTGTAAATTAAGTTGCACAAGAAGATGGTTCACTGCTTTTAAAAAGCCATTCCAAAGCTAATATAATGGGCTCTATTTGAGTATTTATTCCCCAAAGTATTCATATTTCCGGCTTAGCAATTCCTGATTAACTTGATATAGGAAAAAGAGCAGAGAAGAATGTTTTGAGAACTTTTTGTTTCTGCAGCTCTGTAGTTTTTAATATAGAAGTACTTATGAGTCCAATCATCCAGCAAGTTAAATTAATGCTGAAGCTGAATAAATGTTTAAAGAGTATTACAGGTCATCACTCAAAGTAATCTCATGGTCTAGCCACTTACACCAGATGAACAAAACTCTCTTGACCTTCAGAAAAGAATTAAACCACATGGTGGCTTGTACAATTAGGCTGAGGATTTTATGTTAGTAAGGATGGTCTAGGTAGTTACGCAGCTTCTTTAGAATTTTCACCTTTTTCTGATATTAGGAGTCAAGACCGATTTTCTGAGGTATGATTACTAAGGAGTGCATTTTGAATCTGCAAAGTTGCAAAGAAAAATAAAGCATGTTTGTCTAAATCATCTTCAATTTATGCAAATATATTTTACCCCTTTCTGCAACAATATAGGCACATATGTTTGGCTACTACTTCTTATCTGAAGACAGGAAACTTCATACCTGGGAAAGGAATAAATTTATCTGAATTATGAGTCAGAAGACAGATTCTTGAGAGATTAGCAAGAGTCACAAATCCAAAGGCAAACACCATATTTGTATTTTATCTTGTTCAGGTAGTGCTACATGTTTTCTCTCCTGTTAGTCTCAGAAGTTGGGTGATGACAGAGCTTTCTCATCTCTCTCTTTGATTTAATAATGTCTCCTGATCTGAAAGTATGCTGTGACTTTACACAGTCTCCCTGCTCCAAAAACTGTTAAACCTCTTCCTGAAGAGCCTACAAAGGTAGAATTTGCAGCAACCCAGAACAGAGGAAGTATAACTACAGGGAGATGGGGTTAGAAATTACCACACTATATCACTGTTTAGGCTACTGCCCCTCCCCAAAACAATGTTTTTATAAGAAATGTGACCATCTGAGTGAGAGATTTTAAAAGAAATTTATGTACTGCAAGGAAAAGCTAGCTCAGGCTTTTGGGGATGTATACAAACACTAAAAGGGAAAAGGTTCATCACCTTCAAGAAATATGGCAGTAAAGAAAAGGATCATGCCACCATTCTCACTATGTTTTAAGATGGTTTAATGCTGCTCTGAGCCCTCCTCTAGGGAGAGCTGCCAAGGAGCAGGGCTTCCAGGGCTGCCGACCCCAGAAGGGCCCCAGTACACGGGCTACACAAGCTGGCTCCAGCGACCTGAAACGCCTCCCTGGGCAACAGAAATAGAAGAGGCTCGTAAATCTAAGACTCCCTAGGCTTTGCCTTTCTTCTGTTACAGAAGACTCCAAAACTCAAAACAAAAATATAGCCCCTATCTTGGATTTTGTTTACCTGGGACCCTAAATGCCAAATTAGGGCACTTTTAGTGCTCTTAAGTCCTGGATACTACTCTGTAACACAACCAAGAATAATACCCCCTCTTGGTACATAAAGAGCAGTCTGTACAACACGTGCCCAGACAGAAGCTCCTTCTCCTTCAGGCATGTGTTACTCCTCTTTTTCACTTATAGATTAGCTTTCAAAACCAACGAACAATAATTCTTTGTACTTAATCTTCAAAGCTCCTTACAAACTTTAACTGTAAAACTACTCCAACATGGTGTTATTCCCATTCCACGAACCAGAACAAGAAAGTCCACAAAAGTTCACTAAGTAGCAGAAAGAAAGAAAAATCTTTCCTGATCTTCTACTTAAATTCTACTTCAATTCATGTCCAAGTTAGCCAAACTCCTCCAGCACATAAAATCACAGAATAGAGTATGAAATTGCTGGTCAATGCCAGCTACATCAGTGGATGTCATTAGGGAACTTCCAGGCCCAGTAGTAGTTTTAATAAAACTGTATCACAGAATCACAGAATGGTTGAGGTTGGAAGGTGACCTCTCCTGCTCAAGCAGGGACTGTAATTAAGGATTTTTATGGTTTCATTTTAAAAAATGTTTAATGTTATCCTTAGACATTTTAAAGGATTTGAGAAGTTTTCAAATTACTGCATTTCAAAGTTTTGAAAGTAGAGCATTGCCATTGACTGTCTTTCAGAAGCTTTTGCAGGATTCAATACTGGCCCAGTGCAACAGATTGTATTTTATCTTTCCTTCCACCACAGGAAGCTGTTACACTTTGCTACCAACATCAGTGCTGCCTAGGAAATAATGTGGCTTGAAATTAAATTAATTAGAGTGCAGAAAGATTCCCACAACATTCATATAATGATATTGCTTCAACATAATTGGAATTTAGTTGTTCTCCAAATCAGACATGTAAACCCAGCAAATTATTACAGAATCAATGGCTTCTAAACTAGGCGCATCTCCTACATATTTATTGCAATCTTCTTTGTTTACAACAAAATAGCACACAAAACTGAGGATTAAATTGTATTTTCTTGCCTCTTAAAATATCCCACCTTGGCAGGAATGTACTGAACAGACAGGGAACAGCAAAGAGTGACTTAAGGTCTAATGCCAGGAAAAAAAAAGTGTTATAGCAAAATAAAAATTTTATATAGTATTTTATATAGTATTTGATAAAAGGATCAAAAATTAGAAATAAAAAAGTGAGGAATTTTAAATTTATTTAAAATACATTTTTTTCAAATATATATAGTTATGTACTTATTTAAAATATATTTGAAAAGATGAGAAGAAAGAAAGGACTACCAGTATTTATAATTTTCTACAGTGCAGAAACAAAGAGAAAAAGTAAATAAAACTAAAATTATAATGGTAGCTTCTCTGCTTAAAAGTTTGCCCTAATTATTGGTAATGCTTGCTGCAATTAAACTACTCTCTCTCAAATTTAAAATCAGCTCTATTTTGGTCAGCTGCAACCTCGCTACAGAAGCTCCAGCTCAAATAAACAATCGTCAGGTAAGAGGAGCTGTAAAAGTCCAGGAGTTTAAATAAAGAATACATGCAAGACACATAGATATCTTGAACGGCAAGAAAGTTAAAAGCAAGGTACTTAGCATAGATTATTCTATCTGAGGTACAATTCAGTACATTCACTTTTATGTACGGCACACACTTGGCAGGTATTGAATAAGATATCATATGTGAATATACCATTTGCAGCTCTCGATAGCCAGTAGTACTCTGTTATTCTGCCAGTTCAATCTGATGTGTGTCAAAAGACACTGCTTGTTATTTCTAGACTATTTAACTAGTTAGAAGGTGCTCAGAAAGCCAGCACAACAGACTATATTATTAGTAAGCATCTGAAGGATCAGTTATAACAAATATGTCACTTTTGTTTGTAGAACACCTAAAACCAGTTTGGAGCCCCCCAAAATAGACAGGCTATCAGTGTCCAAAAGATGCATAAAGTCCCCCACAGCTTTATACATCACCTAAAATTTCTCTTACATGGTAAGCATGAATAAAAACGAAAAAGCCTGTGTTCTTATCCTCTATGCCTTCTTTAAAATAATTTATGTTTTCTTGTTACGTAGAAATTGTTATATTTTATTTCATCATAATATGTACTCTGCAGCTTAATGCCCACTGAAAAAGTGTATTTATAACATTAAATTTATTGAACTTTACAGCTCAACAACTATTCACAGAAAAAAAAGACCAAAAACTGAATGGTAAAGCAGTTTTTAAGAACAATTGCAACAGATTACATGCAGAAAGCCTCCCATCAGGCAATCCAGAATAGAACCTGTGGTGTGGTGTTACCACACCCAGGCAATTAAAGGATTACTACTATTAAAAAAAAAGACTTTCTTTGGAAATATAGATTTAAGAGTATTATCTTAAATTGGTAGGGATCATCTTTGCTTGTAAAATGCCAGTAGACTGACTGACATTAAATAGTGAGCTAATTGTCTTTGAGACCAACATGAATAACCTGGAGAGGTTTCTTTAATAAGACAGACCTGCATATTTGTGTAGAAATTTGACTAGAAATTCTGCTCTTAGAGAAAAGCATTTGCTGGTTTATTCAGAACAATCTGTGCATAGCACAAAATACTTTTAGTTGCAATTTGACATAGATTCAATGCTAATATTAATTAAATGACAACAGAGTGTGCACTGTTTTGACATTATGGAAGCCATAAATGCTTTGCTATAGATGAAACTGGTAGGTTGATAAAAAACATATTAAAAAACTATTGTGGCTGTTATTACACACCCTAACTTTGTTACCTGGAGCCTCCACAGTGCTGACTAAAAGCCAGAAAAATGCACAAAACAGCCAAAGATATTAAGGCAGACTTTTATACAGGGTAAATATAAAAGTAATTTTGGACAGATTCATGCACAAAGAACATATTTACATATCTCTACTTCAGGTCCTGTCTCCATCCTTAGGGACTTTAACCTAGTCCACAATAACTCTTTTTAATTCAGTTTGACTAATGTGGCTCACAGATTGCCCAAACACAAACCATATAAAGATGATGCAATTTCTGTATACAACAAACTCCTGGTTTAATGTTCGCACTAACTTAATTTACCTACTCAGTGTTGCAAAAGATAATAAGTAAATCTGGAATTTGGATGGCCCACCGCTCATTACTTTCTCACAAAGATCAGAAGTGAGGTTTTATTCCTAAAA
The DNA here is from genome assembly GCA_013398735.1 of Nothocercus julius. Lineage (NCBI taxonomy): Eukaryota > Metazoa > Chordata > Aves > Tinamiformes > Tinamidae > Nothocercus > Nothocercus julius. The sequence continues at coordinate 823,534 of VZSV01000001.1, read as the reverse complement.
ATAGCTTCAAGAAAAAATATGGACCAAAAAAATCATCAGAGATTAGTTCTGCAAGCTTTATTTGAATGAGGGAGTCTCCTGTACTGTCTCTTCATTTCACTAACTTGAGCAGAGATTCTCTAGGACAGCTTGTCCTAAAGTTACCCTCATGGTATCTAAAAGGTAAGAGAAATCCAAAACAAAACAAACCATACTAAAATAGAGAGATACACTCTGGCCATTGAAATCAGCTTCAGTTGTTACTCACGCAACCTCTCTCTCTCTCTCTCTCTCTCTCTCTCTCTCTCTCTCTGTGTCAAGCATGAAAAATACCTGCAGGTTCAAAAGTAACTGGTCTGGATGTGCCTGTATTTAAAAAGAAAGGGCAGATGGATACCACAAAGTACATAAGCAGCTTCCTTCACAATAATACCATCTTTTTTTCATCTGCCCAACAAATACTGGATTAGTTACAAGTCCTGCCATGACAGGTGGCACCTGTGAAGTTTTGACAATCAAAATTTTCCAGACCCCCTATCGCACAATTACTTCTATCTAATCTATGCTAACCTCTAAGCAAACGTCTCTGTTTTTCCCAACAATCCCATTTGTGCAGCTCATGATGCCATAGAGGGAAATGAACCTTGACCAGGTTATCTGAAGCACTCCAGTCACCCTAAGACCATGCTTACTCATCAATTTTCTGCAAGTTATGCATTCACGATTTTTTTTCTGTGTTGAGGAGCTGGTTAAGATGAGCCTGAAAACTGACCTGCAAAAGAGAAAAAACAACAAAAAGAAGCAGATCTCCCTCCACTAGTACAAAATCAAACAAGTAACAATTTATGATTCTCTGTCAAAAACAGTCTTCAGTTGACCAGAACAAAAAGCTACCTCTGATCTATCACACGAAAATCTACCTCATGCACACTAATATCACCTCTGGGGCAAAATTAGTTTTAGTGCCTACAGTCACTGATGGTTTCAGAAATTGTAAGAGACATCTCACCCACATTGCTATTTCAAGCATTTTCAGAAACACAGTGGAATTCAGAGTCACCATCTATAGAAATATTGTGTTTAATTCCTACATTGTTCTTAACTGGCTTACAAGCATGGTTTCTATTTCTTTCCTTCAGCAATTTTGTATTCCTGGCACAGTTTTTGATACCATAACCTAAAATAATTTCTAACTTCTCTACTTCATCTCGTGCAAAGCTGATGTATCTACAAAAATTAGCTTACAATTAGATCTATGACAAATTCCCTCACAGATGGTCTTTCTTTATCTTTTCAATGCCTTAATTGGATTTTTGTTTCATCATAATCAAGCTTAGTAAAGGTCCATTTCACAAGAGATCTCCCTACATTTATCAAATTGTTTACAAAAGTAGTTTCCAATCCCAAATATTTTTAGGAATGTGTCTTTAAATATGCTAAATCTACACCCAAACACTTTCTAATTAAGTTTTGCATAGTCTTAGAGCACAATAAAAAACTTGCAGACTATTTTGTGTTGTTTTACTTTTGAAAATTAAACATATTAATATTTGCTTATCAAATCTTTTATAGATTCTACTTCTTTCTTATGCCTCTGCCACCGTATTAATTAACCATGAGACTTTAACTTTAGTTTCTTAGATTATTTTATCTAATCTAAACAGAATCTCAGCTAAACTGCTTGAGAGTTTTTGAATACAGTTTACTCTTCAAACATAAATCAGAAGCAAAAGCTGAGATTTATGCTATCTAGGCAACTGTTTCTTGGGTTTTGCTTTCATTGATTAGACATAGCAACAATTCATTAAGAAGTTGTCATTTCACAATTCAGGTAATTTACTTGCGATAATCTGATATATTTCTATTTTGTGGTGTTTTTAGAACATTTACTTCTAAAACAAAAATGTTCTTTTCCGTAATAATATAAACTGACCCAGAATTCCTAAAGTCCTTACCCAGGTTTCCTTCCCTCAGCTTGTAATGAAGACAGCAGTAAGTCTTTCATTGCAGTCTAAGGCTATGAGCTACTACTTTCCAGAGTCCCTTCATATTATCACTTCCTAAGCTGTGTAACATAATAAATACTCAATAAGATTAACCTGGCATCAAGTGTAACATGTACTAATTAACATGTAATGAAGTAGTTCAAAGCCACTGTAATAGATAAGTAGATAACTGCTGACAAGTTTTCTTTCCACTTGCCCATCACCCAAATATTTTACCTGTTATAAATCAGTCAGATTTCACAGAAATTGGGGAGAGGGACCTAGAAAATTATAAACTTAGAAAATTACATAAAACCTATCTAAGCTGATTAGAAATCTCTGGAAAAGTCATTAGGTGACTAGTATCATCTTTAGATGCCTCAAAATCTTTGTGAATAAGTCTCAAAATCTCATTTTCATAAGAGGTTTATGCCAGGATCCACACAAACACGTTAGGTATTGCAATGCCAGATTTTAAATGCTCTGTAATGTAATAGAAGTCAATCCTCTTAGACAATCACCAAGACATGTATATAATATCTGGGCAAAATCAAGCACCATACAAAGACAACATCAAGGGCAGAAAGTAAAGTGAAAAGCTAACTATGCCAGTCATAATAATATAGGAGAAGATAACTCGACTCCACGTCTCCACACTTGGCTTACTTGCGTCTGAAATGAAAATCCTCTTGGCGCCAGACACCTGAGTCAAGTCAACTTCTTCCTCAGAGAAACAAAATGCAAATCAAAACTCCAGCAGAGCAAGGAGAGCATGTGAGACTGTCAGCCTCAAATTCTCTGTCCATTGTGCAAGAGAAGTCTTCCAGGATGGAGACAGGCAGGTGAACACTGCATTAAAACCCATAAGGGGCTTAGCAGCCAAGCTGCATGTCGGCGTGGTGCACAGCAGCTCATCATGCATAGCAGACTTTTTAGCTAACTTGGCAGCCAAAAGAACAGACAATGTTTAGAGAATTGGGGTATCAGTTGTTTTTAAGCTGTTGCCTAGCAGCAACTCTGAGGATGTTAGTGGAAACTAATGTTAGCCTGAGGTATCTAAATAGCAATTAGATGCTTGTGCCTTCCTGGCATGCATAAGAAAAAAGGCAGTGGCCATTTCTTAAAAAAAAAAAAAAGAAGTACTTGTTAAGAATACTAAACACATTCTCTCTATCAACTTTTGTCAAGAAAAGTGGATATTTGATTCCAGTATTCCTCTGGTGACCTTTAATAAAAGTAATACTGTAATGTGTAAGTTGTACTACAGGCACACAATTACAGTGTATTTAATAAGAGTCTTGTTGACTTCAGCATTGATCAGATTTGGTCCCTAGAGCTTCGTTTGGCAGTAGCCCAGAATTCCCATATGCTTTGTCAATTATTACGATAGGTTAGTGCTACTAATGTACAGTCAAACTGCAGCAGAATTTAGTGGTCCCAGCTGAAAGGAATGGAATGACAATGAAATAGCACTGACTTTTTTTAGTTAATATTGTGTATTAAATAACACAGGAGGAAATTCAAAGTTACTATTTGGAAATACAGAAAAGGACAATGAAGGCTGGCTTTATAGGTGCCATAGAGTCAGCAGCTGAAGTATACATGTGATGATAAGGAGTGGCCTAAAACATTAAAGCAAATACTGTCACAGTATGAGAGGGAACAATGAAATGTCAAAATTACAAGAAAAAAAAAAATTAAAGGAACAAATACTGCAAGCCAGTATTTGCTGAGACAAGAATGAAGATGACTGCAGTTGTCAAGACATGACACAATAAGGACCCAGGCAAGAGTTTGTTATGTGAACGGAGAACAAAGGCTGAATCAGCCTGAAATTGAGTAAGATGAAATGAATCCACCATATTTACAATAGTAAAAAGAGAAAAGAAAGGTAAAAGGCAATGGAAGTGAAGTCTAGCATGGAGTAACATGCACAATCATGCATGTACTGCCCTAAAAGCAGGGCATTTAAGGTAACAGCATTTTAGAGCAAACCCAACTCATACTACAAATGGAAGTGCTGCAAGAGGCCTATGCAGATGGTTCTGCAAACACAAGACTTATATACTCTGTGCTTCCTAAGGAAGCACTTTGATGTCACAGTATTGGGAAGAAATATGGTCCTATCTTCCTCTTCTTTCTTGGAATTCTTTCTGTGTTGCTGACATAAATACTTTCATCATTATGCTGATGGAGACTTCCAGTGCTCTGATGCAATCTTCCCCCCCACAAAATGTTAAGCTAAGTCCATAGTCTTTTGGGATATGTACAGAATATGGCACAAAACCCAAGTTTTGAGGAAAAAAATCACATATAATATCATTATAGAAAGTGGGCAGAGATTATATGGAGTAATGTCATAATGTGCTGGTCTTTGAGATCACTGAAAGATTGGTGGGGGACATTTCATAATCATGGAGCAGACCATAAATGAGAAAACAGAGATTGTGAAATTTTTAAAAAGATGGCATGCTCTAAGCTCTTACTCATCAGTTACACCAGCTGGATGGTCAATAGCGAGATAATTCTTTCAAGCAAAAGACAGGTTGCAGCACTCCAGAGTCAAGAACTCTTGGAACAGTTGCATAATTCTGTTGTATAGCAAACAATGATAAAAAAAGTATAAAAGTATAAAAAGTATTAAAAGTATAAAAGTATAAAAGTATAGAAGAAACATATGCATAAATCCATCCCAATGGAAGCTGATGGGTTCCTTAACTTCATTACTTTTTAAATGTTTTCCTCATGAAAATGTATATTTCACATTCTCCATATATGAAATACAAAGTGAAGGGAAAGAGGCATGACTGACTTAAACTAGTCAAGACCATTTAACTCCAATCCATCTAAATAAAAAAATGACTATCTGGATTTTACACATTCCTCAAAATTTTGAACAAAAATAATAGCAACATTTCAAACTGCAACATGTTCTGACAGTGGAAATTCAAAAAATTGCAGCATAAAGCAAAGCTACTGACAGTAGCTCCATAAATATATTGGTGTTATACCATGGGATTAAGCTATTTTATCTACTATAAAACACAATGGAATTAATACCGTGTTGAACACAGAAAATCCCCAGACACTGCCACCAAATCTCTAAGAGAGAAAGACTCATGGGGCTTGCAACTTTTTTCAGTAGCTGCCTCTAACTGACAGAAACAAGTGTGCAATGGGAGAAGTGAGTCCCATACAATTCAGATACATTGTGTGTGGACAGTCATTTAATTTAATCTGCAGACAATTACTGGGAAAGCTGCTTTGTGTGCTGGGTTTAATTCCTGGCCTGTGAAGTCATGAAACGGTGCTCAGTAGAGCAGAAAGGTGAACAGCATCCTGTTAGGTGAAAGCAAAGAGGCCATTTTACGGATGGCTCCATAAGCTGGCTAAAGCGGGGCTGGTCCCGCAAACAAAGAGCCCTGGCTTCACGGCCGCGTTCCCCGCAGCTGACTGCCAGCCCTGGCCTTAGAGGAACTTGCCACAAACAATGGTTAAAGCCTTTGACTTGTGGCTTGAGGCATTTTTTTTTTTGTCAGACTCTTATCTGTGGACATAATTAGTTGTTTGCCAGGACATTTCTTGGCACAGCTGAAAGTTTAACACTTGAATAATAGTATGGATTTCTACTCATTGGAAAATGTGTTCCAAAAGAACTTTTTGTTAGAAGCCATTAAATTAAGAGAATAATCAATTGAAGAGAAAGTGTTGAACCCGCTGGATACATGCCATTTCTGGGATGCTTACTTTGTCAAAACAAAAAGAGGAAAGAGAATCTAATGGTACATAACATACCGTTTACTGAGATTGCTCTAAGACCTCAATCTGCATGATCTGCTGGCACGGAGCTATGCTGTCTACCTGGAAAGCCTTGGGGACTTTCTTTTCTTGGTGACTTGGTGATTTCTAATGTAGTGTTTTAAAATAATTTCAAATAGGTATACTTCAGCAAATATTGTTTGCTCCAAAAGGTTACTTTGTTTTGAAATGTTGACGATTTAAATACCTCTGGAGTCCTTCTGCCCACTCTGTCTTCAGACTGTGAAGATGATACAGCCTTAGACACCTCTTTTTGATAAATATTAAGCCAATTATATTACTCTGTAGAACATAAAGACCCACATAAGCACACTCCTTCCCCCCCCTTTTTCTAATAAACAGTGACACAAGGCTCAAAACCAATCACTGTATTTACAGCTTTCTTATAAAATAAGATTTATTACAGCAAAGGCTACTTACTATTAGCATGAACATCTTTTATTGGAGCAAAAATATCAGCATTCTTTGACGATATGTTTTAATCTTATTACTAAAAGAAAATCATGAGACTTTATTGCTAAGAAAAGCCTATAAAGATAGAGAAAAAAAATGTAATAAAGTAATCACTTACTATCACTGTCTCCCCTGTTGCCCACGACTCCTCCCCCTCCTCCTCAGGCCTTGCTCTGTGAATGTTGTCTTCTCTTTACCCAAACTGCTGTTCGGGAAGAGGATCGCCCTTTGTTCAGTAACACAGAGCATCCACAGCCCAGCTTACCCAAAGTATATTGATTGAGTGAAATTACTCTCAAGCAATGGCCTTTAAATCAGGATCTATAGCAGTAATAAAAATAACTGTTGCATTCCATTCCACCAAAGTTTTCAAAAGGAATACTGATTTTAATCTGCTTTATAGTTAATGGGACTTATATCTTACTAAATTATCAAAAATATGCACTTTGGTTTAAATCCTTTTATTTACAAAAGTCACAGATATATGTTTTTTAAATCAAAGCAGAAGCAGAGTACAGTCAAAAGAAAAAAAAAAAAGCACAAGTAGTACTGGATTCCAAGTAAGAAAATGATGATTTTCATTCAAAAATGAAAATTACAATTCCATTTCAACTGTAAACTGAATAATCCACTTAAATACTTGAGTTCCTCTAACAGTGCTATTACGGCCCAGAATTCATTTCCTTCAGAAATGTTAATTAATAGCACAGCAGCAATGAAAGGCATAAGTAGGAAAAACATAAAGTAGCTTCTGAGTAATTTAATTTAGGTTAAAATTAAACTATATTTTTTATCAAATCTTTTACATAGATCAGTTTTCCACTTCCTTTCATTTTTACACACAAAAAAGATGCCCGCAATACCACAGGCAAGCAACTCCGCTGAGGCTGTTCTGCCCCCTCCTGTTCTATTCAGCATCTGCAAGAGATTTACTACAAACCCATGTAACAACCCAGAGCACAGCAACAACAAAATACCCCAACTGTTCATAACCTGATATGCTGGGGATTAAAGGGCACTTAACAGACTTGCAAACACTTCACACGGATTCTGGTCTATCACTTCTCCTGACACTGGAGGGCTCCAGCCACGTTCTGAGTTTTGGTCCCCAGGGCTGGCACCACACCACCTCCGAACTTGGTCATTTCCTTGGGCATATCTCACCAAGTCCCTTTCTAGGAGGTAGAAATGGATCCTCAAAATAAAAGCAAGCCCGTCAATGACAATAACAAAATACTCTTTGAACCTTAAAAGATCTCATGATGAAAATACAGGTAACCCCCCCTCGCCAAAGTTTGCTTTCCAAATACTGAGAATAGCTGGACAAGTGAAGACAGGTAACAAAGCAGGTTAGAACAAATAAATGTTCTTGTGGGCACCACATAACAAAATTCTTCCAAATGAGAAAGTAAGTCGTCTAATAAAAGGTTTATTAACCTTTTACAGCTCTTTCTATAATTAAGCTTATAGAATGGTGAGTAACTATGCTGAAGAGGGGCTTATCCCAAACAGAGCAGAGTCAAAACCCCAAATCTCACTGATCATCTGAAGTGTTCAGAATGATCAACTCCAACTTCCATCCCCAAGAACAAGTGCAATATCTGTCTTTGCTTTCAAAGCAAAGTCTTTGACTTAGGTGTCAGGGCTTTTGCTAGTATAGGTTTTGACAGAAAGACAGGGACGCATTGCTGCCTTTATCCCCTAAAGACTCATGTTGTTAGAAAACACTCTTCACCATATAGAAAGATCAGAGATCCTTTTCCAGAAAAAAAGCAAAGGTACCACTCTGGTGAGAAAAAATATATATTTATGCGTATAGATTTAAAAGCCATTTACAAATTCTACTGCATTCATCTGTAAGTCTGAACAGGATTAATAACTTAAGAAACATTTCATACTGATGTAGTTAAAAATCAGGATATTTTATTCAAGTATTGGTGTATTGTGATTTGTTGCACAGTAAGTTTAGAATGAATTAATTTCCAAGAGGCACTTAAATTAGGTAAGGGTGCACAAACTTTTATCTGCTCATAAAAGTCCCGATTCTGCCATATAATTTATTGGGAAGAAGCCAGGTTTTGACCAGACATGAGTTCTGAAACTCAAGACAGGCTTTCTGTCAGTCCTCTGTTTGAAAGGAATATAGCTTTCTAAGCTCTGAAATTCTCAGTTTGATTTTGATGCGCCTACATCTGCGTTCTTTGGCAAGTAATCATGTTTCTCCCCTCCAATTCTCATAGCCATAAAAACAAACAATAGTATGTATACTAATCATTAATATTTGCCTGTGATTATGTAATTACAGGGTAGGTCTGAACCTCAGTGGTTTGCCCTGAACACACTGCCTTCAAAATCTGTTGCAAAGTTCAGTCAAAACCAAAGGGGAAAGAAAAAAAACTCTTTTTTTTAATATAAAACCATACTTTAAAAAATGTAGCAGGCGTAACAGTTGCAAAAGACTGAAGCAAACACTTACCAATGCAAGTTAGAAAATCAACTGAAAAAGTTGATATTGTAATGCTGATATCATAATCTTTTTGGTTGCATACAAACTAATTTGTTAATGTTACGCCTCTTACAGGAAAAAAAAAAAAAAAAAAGCTATTGGGGTTAATAGAACTCTGCTTTTTGGGGTCAATAAAACACTTGTGACTGCTAGTAACCATGCAAACATAAAGAGCTAGTCAGAGCCCAACATCACACGGAAGTGCTGAGCGCTACAAAATATGATGAATTTGCTACGCATGAAAGCTAGATAATTCTGTACCAATTGCATGAACAACATTGCAAGCAAAGTTTACTATGTCTTACAAACACAGCACAAAAAACATACAGTATTCGCTACAGCTTCTCACTGAAGATTAAGGAAAATACCTTTAAAGTTCTGTTTGCAAAGCACCTGATGGATCTCAACTGGTTTGAAAGCAGAGACAAAATGATGCTGTGAACAGGAAAGGTAACAATGTGCGTGAAAAGACTCAAAAGGCCCAGCTGAAAAAGAAGAGTTTTCTCAGAGTAAGACTCTAATTATGGAGATAATGCAGACGATGACCAAAGACATCTGAATCAATTTGTATCAAGAACCATCAAGAATGTTTTCTCATCACTTGGGGAAACGCCCAAGTTTAGCAGGCACAGAAATATTCAAGACAAGCACTCAGCTTACAGTAATAAGGCATGTGTGTGTTTACTGCTGTCTCTATGGCAAGCCAAATCCACAAAGAACTGGTTAACCAACCACAATTACAGTCCTTAAACCAATGCATCCTCAAAAGGATATTTGAAAAAAAGGAAACATATACTCCTTGCTGTAATGCCCAAGTTACGATCAATGGCAGTAGGAAAATCTTTTCAGCAATGTATCTCCATGTATTACATCTACCTGGAAAGAATAACTACTTGTATACAGGTAAAAAATACCTGTAAAAAATACAATAGGTGCACTTCATTTACATTATACAGTGCTGTTACTCAAAGGGACAAAACTTTTCTGTATGCTCAGTGCTAAGCTTATCCACTGTGGCCAAACAGACCTTCTCTCACCCACCCAAACCTCAGCATCATTAGATAAAGTGATCCTGACCTCCCTCTTCTCTCATCTTTCTCACTTCAGCCCAAAGACATCATTCCTTAAGCAAAGTATTTACATGACCAGACTATTAAAATGAGAAAGCCACACTTTTCAAACTGAGCTCTACAGAGACTTGCTTATAGACTGCAAAACATTTTTAAAAAGACATATGAATCCGTATGACTAATATCCTTAGGGAAAACCTGTTTTGGTCTTTTTTTTTTTTTCTCTAGGCTCTTAGGATTCTGTGTGTCATGCAAGATATGCCATCATTGCTTTTCCTGGACCAAGAGCAGAATGATAGATTAATTTTGCACACTTTTACGGCAAATATTGTTTTGTCTTCTTTGTTCATTTGTCTGTTTCTTTGCCAGGGAAAAAAAACAGTCTCTTAGGCCATAAATATATTACTAATTCCTGTCTGTGTGCCTACATTGATGAGGGTTGTGTACAGTTGAGATATCATTTTAATACAATTCTACCAGCAGTTATACTTGCAAAAAAAAAAAAAAAAAAAAAAAAAACAAGCCTTTGACAAGATTCTGGGAATCCCAGACACAGCATTGTAACACAACATGATTAGGACTAATTGCATGCCAAAAATAAATTTGAAAGATCTTCTGGGCCTATATTAGGTATATTAATGAAATACGCATTCCCTTTTTCTCACATTTATGATCTGTTGTTTCATCAAACCACCATCTGTTTTCCCCATTTATCACAATTGTTTAAATTTTAAATTTAGTATCCAGTTAGTGATATCAAGAATGAAGCCACTGATAACATTTTCTTGGAATTCCTTGGTCATTTTATTTGTATTTCCAGTTCTAGAGAGCCTTGAACTCCAAAAAATCCATTCCATTGAAATCCATTCTTAAAACGAATAACACAGATAGAAATCTAAGACTATGGGCCTTCAATGAAATGGCCATTTCTAAATGCCTAAATATTTTTTTTTAAATGGAAGGGGTTGAAGCACATTGAAAAACTGTAAGTTTCTATTTTGCTGGTGCAGTATCTAACGTACTAGAACCCACTCCTAATGAGAGTTACTGCTGCGCTACACTGCACTACTGTACTATTTGCTCAAATTACTGCACTACTGCACTATTACTGTAATGCTAAGAACATGTAATAAATATTATACATAAATTATGATTTATTACTAAATCCGAGCAGACTCCATAGACTCCATATATGAGATATAATTTAATACGTGAGAACGCATTCCTAGTGTTCCAAGAGAATTTTGGCTAGATTTTGTATTTCCATCCTATGTGTCATGAATAAGTATTTTTAGTAGTATTTGGGCATTCACTAATTCAATATTCATTGTAAATATGGAAGGCTATAGACAAGAATGTTTGAATGAAAGCCAAATAATAGAAGTCTGTCTTTCATTAGTAGCAAAAACTTTGTATTGTCTAATTAATTTAATTATTAGTTATCTTAAACAATTATTTATGGCATTTTAGGACTAAAACTGAACCTAAGGCTGCTTTACAACATCATAAACAAAAAAGAAAACATGGAAAGAAAAACAGATGCATGACAGCAATATCCTGGCAGGAAGAAATTAACAAAGATTTTTCTTTTTATTACATGTTTCAGTGAAGGTCTTGAGAGACTTTTAAAATATTTTAAATGAGCTTTGAAGCAATTCTCTAAAACAAAAAGCATTATCCCCATTTACCTACCAATAAACAGAAGGCCAAAGAGACAGATTCAGAAACACATCTAAGTAAATAATTCACACCAAAACAAGGGATTTCATCTGAAGTAACTTACTGAGTCTCTGGTAATTTTCTCCAAGTCTTCTTCTGTGTCCTAGGCATGAAATCATCCATAAACTTTACTGTGGGTAGTGAATATTTGCTTTGTAAACAGGAGAGAATGTACTACTAAAATATAAAAGGAACATAATTGCGAATTGACAAGCTAGGAACACTGACAATTTTGCAGCTCTTTTAGAGGACTGCATTTCATTACTTGCTATTAACTTGATTGGCACACTTACAGATACTGTCTTTGGATTGAACAATAGCTTTGCATCCAGTCCCCAACACAACACACAGAAATCCGGAAAAAAAAAAATGCCAAAGAACATTTTCTTCCGCCTAATCCAAATATCTCTTAGAGGAGTCTTTCAACTGACTTAATGAGCTGCAGATCAGATCTCTGAAAATCAGAGATAGTCAACTCATCATCTGAACAAGCTGTGTGATGAAATGAATGTGTTTATCCGCTTTTACTTATTCTTTCGTGCCCTGCATTAATATATGCAGAATATATATTTTTTCATAAAGATTTTGAAATCAAGTAACATTTCATGTACTAAGAGCTGACATTAAAACATAAACAAAATGTCAAAAAACAGTCATTAAAAACAGGAGTAAAGAGATGAAAATAACTGTACTTATAGTGATTATATTAAAAAAAAATACACTAGGGATGATATAATGCCCTATGAGATTTGATTATTTCTATAACAGCCAATATTCTTGTAGATGTTAATATATTTTAAAAATTATTTCTGCCATAATTGCTAGTTTTTATTTATGACAAACTTAGCACTTTCAATTCAATATTAAAAGCATTATGTAGGAAAAGCTTCACATTACTTATTCTGCTATCCATGTAATTATGTGTGACACAATGTAAGGATTACAGGAGCAAACCCAAGGAAATTCAAAATAATTGTCTACAAGCTGCTACTTCCACCTTGGAGTTTGAATTAATTAAAAAATCAAGTTTAAAATAACAGTAGAAAACCACATATCTAGAGGGTGATTATTCTCTCAGTACAAAGTCAAAGAAGGCTTTTAGGACATTTTTTTTTTCTTAGAGTGAACAGACTTCTAAGTATCATACCAGCTCTGATGTGCAGGTAGGTCCATTTGGTTCAGCTCTGTGATCCAGACAGCCACCTGATCGTATGTATGAGAAGAACTATGGAGGAGGATTTTATTTTGCTCAATGTGACAAGTTTGCCTGTCATCAAGTAGTGAAGATCTCCCCTATAATCTCACATGTTGCTTATCAATCTCTGTTACAAGTTTTGGTTTGTAGGATACCTGAAGATGACAAAAATATTTTTTATAAATACGGACACACATTTAAGGAAAGAAATAAAGAAAAATACAAGTAATAAACAAATATGCAAAATGTATATTAAATTTCATTAGCCGTAAATGAAAATTATTAAAGTAAATGTGGGTAAGAAGTGCAGCTGACCACTGGCATTTTTTTAAAAAAACAAAACAAAGACATTTTGTTTGTTTGTGTTTTTTATCAAATGTGTTGAAATGCACTAGGTAACAAAACCTGGACAAAGCTCTAGAACCACATAGATTAAGCCATAATCATCTGAAGAGACTCAATCACCTGCACTGCTTTTGGCCCTTTGAACTAGCGTGTCGATCTCTTGCTCATCTGGCAACAACTAACATTTCAGTCATGCTCTCTCCGTGCACTCTGACTGATGCCATGTCCAAGCCCAGGATGCATTATTTTATTTCCAGAAAACTTCCACAGGACTGGTTTAAGAACAATACGACTATTATTCAGACTAGTCTTCCTAATCCCTTCTGTGCTTGTTTCTGAATTCATATTCATGAATGAGTGGATAGACTATGTCTAGAACGAAAAATATAATACATCCCCTTCGTGTTATTTCTGATTCCACTGTGTTAAAGAATATCTTTCTCCCTTTCATTTTGTCTATCATTTGCCATTTTGTCCATTTTGTCATTTTGTCTCCCCTTCATTTTTTTCTGAAGTTAAAAGAAAAAAAAATGCTTCCTAGGAATAAAGAAATAATTTCTATCAGGAAACATAGTTTTATAAAGGTCCTAATTCTATAATGTGTGACCAGATATTGATATACGAGTATCATATGGAATTCCAAGAAGTGCAAGATATAATAATAGCTAAAATTTATGCCACTCCCAGTAACACCCACATAATTAACCAGCATGTTTTTGAAGTCACTGAAGTGGGTGTGGAGAGGGTAGGACCTGTATCAGATGTGGTAGCTCTGCCACCAATGTACTGCAACATGATAAAGTCAAGGTATAAATCCAGAAGGACTCGTGGCAAACTTCATTTCATAAGACCTGCAGACTCAGGAGCACATACAACAGTAAAAAGCAGGCTGGAGCTCTGTGCTCCACTATGAGATCAGTCAGTCCAGATCATCCTGAGGCTCCAACTGTTTGGGTAACTTCAGAAAAAAACACAGAGCCGGTGCAAGTCCAACATTACAGTGGAGCTTCACAGCTCCAGGAGCACAGTTGAGTCCTGGCCCCCACTGATAGAGAAGAGGGGAGAAAAGTGCCCTTCATTAAATCCTTGGCATTAGAACCCAAGAGGCTATAGAACAGCCGATTTATTACGTAACATTGGTGCTCACAATTTCAACAACCAAAGTCAGCCAAACATATGATACACAAATGAATGCTAGTCCACTAACATATACAACAAAATGTGGCAAGTAAGTGTAAACCTTATTTAAATCTATTTTTTGTCGCTAAGATAATTCTATTGAGAATAGGATAAAACTATCCATCCAGTACCTGTGCTGATCAGCGTGACATTCTGGTACTTCCCAGCTTCAGTTCTCACTCTTCACATATGCCATGGCAAAGTTCTTGAGTGTCCAAGTTGGGTGACTACATCAGGGCTCAAAGGCTGGTGGGCCCAGGGACTGCCTAAGAAGACGGAAAAAAAATCTATGAAACAGGGTCCAATGTCTGCCCACAGACAGTGCCCATTTTTTGTCCTTTCTTTTCAATCTTCTTTTTCCCACATATCTTTAGGCACAGGTGTCTTTATCCTCTAATATTACTATTCTGTCATCTTTTACAAAAGACTGGCATTCTCTAAGGCAGAAAAGGACTTATTATCCTCTTTGTATGAAGAGGTAAGATGAAATTTTAGAACTTTATGGCAATAGGCAAATTACTCATATAACTGCTAAACTCCAGAATAAGTTTGCAATTTGGCAAGCATTTCCTACTTATGTAATGTCAATATTTCCAAATGGTTCTACATCATGTATGTAGTTTGCCTTGGTATATACTTAATACATACTGCCTTCTCTTTTATTTGTGCTAGTCACTGGATTTTATCCCTGACATACGTTACTATGGATTCCTTTTAGCTGCCTTTCTCAGGCACTGAGATAGCACATCCTTTTTCTGCATTTTATGGCATATGCTGTGTATATAGTACACAGCATATGGCATATGTTGTGTATATATGCACCACATCACAGCAAAGCTTTACTATGGACTAACTTCAATGCTGCTGATGCACTGACTTTTTTGACATTTTGAAAAGGCCAGAAAATGTACATTGAAAAGACAGCATGCTGAGATGGACTATGAGTGTCACAGCACAACTATGAGAATAGATCTTGCTATATTAAGTATCTTCTGTACTGTAAAAATGACAGTTAATGTAAAGCTCTAATGTGCCAGCTGCTGTCCAAATAGATCACAAAATCGTAGTCCCTAGGCTGAGCTGGTCTTTAAATAGAGCAGTTGGTGAGTAAGATAGTATCTCTCAAATAAATGACGCATTTTATGCACTAAGACTTTGTACTGTCAAATATTCCTGGGGTCGTTCTTTTATCCAAGAAAAATCTGCAGTAGAACAAATGTATAAAATTGACTTTTCAGACTTCAGAGTGCCGTTGCTATTTTCAGGCCGCATTCATAGAAATTCCCTTCTAGTCTGCTTTGTGATTCATGAGTTTGACTAAACAACTTTCCTGACACTCAGAACTAGAGCGAAACCTTTCCTTAGCGTTTCATGTCTTTCTACATAAACTAATGACAAGACAGAGCTCTCGTGCTTTTCTCATTTGCTACATGCCAGACATACCTTTTGGTTGATATACCTATAAATCCCATTAAAAATCTGCTTGTGCTCTGTTTTCTAATACCAGATATCTTTTCTAGCAACAACAACAAAAAAGTTTATTCCTCTAATATTAACATGTATCAAAGCAGTATTAATAGACTACTTAACACTAGTCTGTAGACAATGGAGAAAACAAAGCTCACTATGAGCATAAAAGATTCTTATTTAACTTATCACAGCCTTGAAAGCACACTACCTTAAAACACTGTCAAGAGAACAGAAGCATCTAATGTTGAGGCGAAAAAAACAACATTTGACATGCACTTATTGCGGGCCTCACTCCAAATGCCTAATGAAATCAGTATTGAAATCAATGAGAATTCTGACTGCAAGATTTAAACTAAAGACAGCAGAATAACTTCCGGTATATTTACAAGATGAAATGCCAAAAAAAAAAAAAAAAAAAAAAAAAAAAGACTTCTGTCCCACTGCCATACTGTAAAAAGGGGATAATAACAGTTTGTTAATACAAGAGTCTTTGATCAGATGAGATTAGTTCTATTTTAACAAAATTGCTAATAGAAATTTCTTTGTAAGGAGGCAAAAATATTTTCAAACAATTTTACAAAACCTCATGGTCCAAAGAGGCAGAGACATTTGTCTCCTTCTACATCTCTAATTGGGGTCATGGATCATGATTTAGACAAAAATAAATAAAATATCAAAGAAATAATTTAGTGGGTTACTTCTGAACTTCCAAGATCCGTTGTTGTTGCACAGACATATTGGGAACTTCCTAAAGGCAAAGGAAAACTATCTCTGATGTCGGACTATGGTTTGAGAAACTGGACTTCTTTTTGCAAACATAACAACATCTGAACACAAAAATAGATGAAAACTCGCAGATTCTAAAATAAAGCCAATGACATATAGCTCCACTATACCTTAATCAGGGTGTATTTAATGGTGATTATACCCACTCCTCTTCTTAATATAAAGCCAAAAGTCTAAGAACATGGAAGTGATTACCATAGCATTTAACTGTGAAAGCAACAACGAAAATCCGTAACTGAGAACACAGGCTAGTAGTTTCAATAGTCTATTAACAAATGCAATTTTGGGTACAATTAACACAGAGCATATTCTTCTCCCATTCTTACATAGCAAAGTTAAGTAATGTCAATTAGTCTAAATTCCACAGTTTATATGTGCATTACACAGATGTATGCACATTAATTCATACATCATTAAAGAGGCAGTTAAACTTCTGCTAAAAGCCTGGTGTACTATTTTCTTGAAAACAGTAGAAAATTAACAGGGAAACTAACCAGGTCAGAGCCGACCGGACAAATCAGGAGCACTTATACACAGCACCCTGAGCAGAGCACAGCACTGGCTGGTCCTTCCCGCATGGTCCACGTTCTGTGTGGGGTGGGATCTCACCCACGCACTCCTGCAAGTACTCCCCTTTCAGGGATTTGCTCAAGCCTCACCTCTTCTGTTTACTTTTTGTGCTTATGAAAGAATAGCAGAGGGGTGAAGCAAACTTTTCTGCCAATAGTAGCAGAGCACAGATCCCATCAAATGTCAAACCATCATTACTTAACGCGCCAGTGATAAACTTGACACTCTTAACATTTTAAGGTGTAATAGTCTTCTATGAAAGGCCTTTTTGACACACAGACAAAAAATCTCTGCATGGAACTTAAAAATCTATTTTTAAAGAGGAATAGAATATGTGTGGTAAATATCATCATATGCAGAAAACAAGGACTCGATTAACCAGATGCTGTTACTTTCTTTAATATCTCACAAATAGAAACTACACTATAAAAACATAAAAACAAATCAAAATAATCATTTACTGGGAAATTGTGACATACGGCCTGCTAAGCTGCTTTCCTACAGAAATAGCTAAAGATCATTATTACTCTTGGCATTATTCCCCACAACAGTCACTGGGCTCATTAAAAGAGACAATATGTGACTGGGTGCATAAGGAAGATTCTTTCAACAAGTGGGTAGAAACAATGATGAAAACTACAAGAATTGCAAGAAAGAAGTAGTCAAGGAGATTTCTCCACCTCCATAACTTCTGCACACTATAACGAATGGAAGTAGCAACAGCAAAACAGTAGCTGAGAGCTGATGCTTTGTCTCTTTTTTTCCAAGGTAGACATTTTCATTAGGTTAATATACAATATGCAATCTACCTTGTTCTGCTGGAACTCTGTTCCTTCAGTAGGAATACTGTGATGTGAACAGGAAGTTGCCACAGAGCAGCGGCCACTTGTTGGCTATGTTGAGGCCAAATCAATTAGGTGCAAACTAAACCTTAACACTGTCAAAAGATGAGTTAATGTTCTGTGACAGTAGATTGGAATAACCATAACTGCATAGCGAGTAGATAATACTGCAACCCACACTTCCCTGGTGGTATTAGTAAATACACAACAATAATTTGTGACCTGGCATCCCAAAACAGGAAATGACAATGCTAAGACACTGATAATGTGGCAGTAATAATCTGATGCAGTAATAAAATAATAACATTTGAACAGCATTTGCATTTGTTTGCAATGTCTCTACATTCTTGCAACACATCCTGACACACCAACATTGCTGTATAGGCGACGGTTTTCTGACTCAATTACTGCAATATACCTAAGTTCAACCTAACAAATGGTGCAGTGATTGGCCCTACAATGCTCTGCTGGCCTCTTTTAATGCTGAATAAAGATGCTGCAGCTTACAGGTTCAGAACTAGGCAGTCACACGGCAAGAAGACATGACAATTACGCAGTAACTCCATGGGGTGCCTCGTACATGTGTTTCTGCGACATCCTCAAGGTGCTGCTAGGCGTCAGGCCTCACAAAACGCAAAGCGCAGCCACAGCAATGCTACTAGTGTTGCACCCTGAACGAGACTGCGCTGCAGAGCAGCGCGAGGCCGCTCCAGCGCTGCGGCTCGCAGGAGGCTGGGGCCAGCCGTGGCCCCGCAGCCCACAGGGGCATGCAGGCCTGCGGCCGGGCCGCGTGGCGTCACGACAGGCCGCGTGGCGTCACGGCGGGCCGCGGAGACTTTGACGCCTCCGAGGTAACGTCACGACCCGAGAAGACGTCATGCGAATGACGTCAAGTCGCGAGTGAGTCGCGCGTGAGTCACGGCGACAGCGCTGGGGCTGTGAAAGGCATGAGGATGGGGACGAGGGCTCGCGGCTGGCGCGGGCAGCACCGAGAAACGCCATAGGGGGAGCAACCGCCAAAACGGCCGCGCCGCAAGTGCCACATCCGGGTCCCGCCGCGCGCGCACGCGCCTCGCCGCCGCCGCGGGG
>VZSV01000001.1:751711-801632 GCA_013398735.1 Nothocercus julius | reverse complement strand
TATGTAATAACTGAGGTGATACTGACTGGAACTCAGCATATCAGCTGTTGCATTTGCTTGTTGAAAATTCTGCTTTTGAAGATGCCGAAATGTGTTTAGTGGTATTTTCAAAAGCACTTTGCACAGAAGGAGCTTTCAGAATGGATCTTTGAGGCTTTTTGAGAGCTTGTATGGGGTTTAGTGGATTAAAAAGTAGACCAAAGGTATATTCTTTGTGTGTGTTTATATACACAGCTTGCACTGTAATAATAAATACAGTCTTGTTCAGTTAGATTAATGGAAAGTGGTCAGTTAGGTGGTTTAAACAACAGGAAAACAAACCTGTAAATCTTTGTTTATGTCTGTTGTATACTGCCATATTATATAGATTAAACCCAAGATACTGAAACAGAATACAATTATACACTTAAAAAGAGAAGCATTCTCATTTTAAGACTTAGTATTTTGAGTAATTATTTGCAAAGAAAATTTAATTTGCCTTTCTAAAATTTTTTAGTTTTTTTTTGTGAGTAGGAGGAAGATATGCTGGTTACCATTATTAAATAGTTTTTACTTAAGTTAATCGCTTCAAATATTGTCAGTATCCTGTGATGTATATTTAATTACATTTATATTCAATGTAAATTTAATTAAATATATGGTGGAGAGCTCATTAATACAAACTGTATATTGTACCCGCACTTTTTTTTTTCTTTTTAAACTTCAATTGTTTGACAAATGCAGTAAGGCTACTTATCTAAGGCCCAGACTTCATCTCCTTGGAAACCTGATCTTTCACCAGATGTTGAGAAATGTAATTTCTTTTTTAATCCTTTTTGCAGAAGAATGCAGGTCAGGCATCGTTTTCAAGTTTGGTAGTCTCGAATATTCTTTGACTAGTTTGACTCTTCACATTTTGCCCCAGAGAAGATGGATGGTTTCTGCGCATTTGGTATTAATTCGGGCTTATTTCAGCTGTTGCTGAAGTTCTTGTGGTAGTTGTAAAGCTGAATGATAATGTCTCCTTCATGTGTGCAAGGAAGGGCCATCCCTGCTGCCCCCACCCCTTTATGTGCCTCCAAGGATTCGTCCTTCTTTTTTGTGTTCAGATCATGTTTTCTCACCTGCAGTTGCAAAAAGGTATTTCTTAGCCAATGCATGCAGAATTTGTAACCTTTTCAGGCTCCTGCCATTTGAGAAGCTGTTATTCAATGTGTCTGATGTCAGACACACTTCTAGGTCAGCTGTTGGTGTCAGAAGAACTTGTGACCCTGAGCCAAAGCTGTGCTGTCGTTTAGTAGGTTGTTCCTTTGTAGGAACAGTGCCAGCAGGATACTTCCAAAACAAGAAATATCATTCACAGGAATTGGAATAGCACGCCACGCTTCGCAGCTGAGTTGATGTTTCCTACTAACTGTTTAAAGAAACCTATTCAAATGAACGTAAGCAGATGAGGGTTGTGTTCACCTTTGTTTTGGCAGTGTTTTCCTTGAAGGCTTTAGTAGGCTTTGTTTTTTATAGACAAGCAGTTTAGTTGCAGCTTGGGTAAAGGAAATAGTGAACATGTTGTTAAATTCTTAATGGTTCTCACTTGATAGAGCTATAATGGAAGTGTATCTCCCAATGAGCAGTTGTTGTGTCAGTGGGGAGGATATGTTTGGCAGTTCCTAAGCAGTGTGTTTTGGAATCACATCTCTCAAGACACTTTAATAGGAAGTTATTCTATAGTAATTCATATATGCTTATTCTGTTGTAGCTCTTTGCCATAATTACTTCGTGTCAGCTAAAAATACTTTAAGCTAATGGAATCCATGTATGTTAAAGACTTGAAGTAGTCTTGCTATAAGACCATTTAGAAGACTGCAAAGCTGGTCTTGTGTGTCTAGGGCAATGGAGTTACTGGAGGGGGAATGAAGTAAGACTGTCAGAGCTCTCAAATTAATGATTCTTGATCTGAAGTGCAGTCTATTTCGGAAATTTCCTTACAGGTGACTTTGCCTTTTCTACTTCGTCTAACAAAAAAAAAGAACAAAGTCAGAAAAAGTTTAGTAGATTTTTTTCAAGTAATGTTGTAGTGCAGAATATTAATGGAGGGACTGGGAAGCAAGGAGGCAACGTTGCTTTATAGCTTTATAGTGTTTATGTTAGCAACACTAAGACTTTTGCCCATAGACTGGAATGGCTTAATCACTTTTCAGGATATAATCTGGGGTTCAGCATGTAAAAGCGGAAGTCATATGTCAGTCTTGGAGGCCTTTTTCTCAAGGGTGACTTCTGTTCTTCCCTTGCCACTGTTGAGTTCCTCAGTGTGCAGCTTTGCAATTTGCAAGCAGTTAGTCTGTCTGATTCCTCATACACATTCAGTCCTGCTTCTCACTCTGTGCGCATATACGTGTGCGTGCCACCCTGGAAAGGTGTCGGGCTGCTCCCTATGGAGTCATGCAGTAGGTATTTACCGCTGCAGTTGTGGTCCTGGCTGGCTACTCTGTTCAGTTGATATCAAAAGGCTTTTCCTCTCCCAGGTCAAGTCCTCCTCATTCTTTTTTAGGCTCCCAGATGAGAGATAGTAGGAATCTTTGACGAAGAAACTATTTTTTCCTCTCTTCCCTCTCCCAACATGTGTTGTTGCCAAGTCTATAGTTTAATGCTTGAATTTGGATTTACAAATCAGTTTGTTATAGGTGGAATGAAGTAAATGAATAAAACAAACGAATATCACTGTGCTCTCAACATACTTAAGGGTATTTGTTATGCTTGGAATATGGCCTCAGTTTTAGAAATGGTGAATACCCCCAGCAATCCCTACCCCTTCATATCTGAGTAATGTGCAGTTTGGTCAGCCACTTTCCCTACCTTAGTAATATATTATTCTTTCCCAAGATTCTAGTTAGACTTATAAATCTTTTGAGTCTTTTGAGGATCTGTGTGGAAAATGCTACTGCCCAGGGCAACGTCACCACAGCTGTGGTCAGGTCTTCGGATAGAGCAAAAAGTGAGAACCTGTGGAATTCTCTGCTCTTGGTACCCAGCGGTTTGTCCTGTAGTGTCATGGATGTCCTCAGTAACATCTGCAGACAGCTAGGCATGTTTATGCAGTAGTTTTGATGATTATAGAGGCTACCTTGTCAATGGCAAAACAGTCTCAATCTGCACTGCAGCCCCTGTCCTCCATTCCTGCCCCTGCAAACTGTTCCTCTGCTCTGTGCTGGCACATTTGTTTGGGCAAGAGCACTGGATTAGGGAATCTGATTTGGCTCGGAGATGACTTTTTTATTATTGTTCACAGACACAAGCACACCAAGATTGATTTCACTTGTCTCGGCTCCCTGATAACATGTACTTTGTGGCTTCATGTGCGTTTGTGCTTATGAATGTTAGGAAGCCGCACAGCAGCAGCCCACAGAATGAGTAGCCCTGAAGGAGAGGTGGGGGTGTGAAGATTGTTTCAGTAGCAGTGCTGCTTTAGATATGTTACACTGCAACTTCAGTTTCTAAGAATTCAAGAAAAGCTGCTACTTACAGTAGCAGAGAAGAGGATGTATGACAATATTTTTGGATAGACTGTGTTGGGTCACTTGTTCTGTGAATCTACATTTAAAAAAAAAAAAAAGCAAACACTATTTCTGTATCAGAAGCTGAGAAAATAAGCGGCTTCTATCTCTAGTGCTATGAAATAGAACTTTACATATCTTTAATGGCTTGAAAATATGTTTTCTGTATGGCTGTGATATTTAGATGGCCTATCAGATTTCTACCTTAAAGAAGAAATGTTAGGGATAAATTAAAGTTAACCCTGATTTCACTTTCTAGCAAGTGTACTTGTATGCTGCAGTGAAGTACTATCGTTCTGCACCTTCCAATACAACACAGCATGTCCTCTCTAACTCCTCCCTGTGATGTCATTTGGCTGGATCTTTGGCAGTAGTCTGCAACTTTCTCTTACATCTGTCTTAATGGTAAAGCTCTGTATTTTCCATACATCCTTCCAAAAGTGTACTCATCAGAACCGTTTCTGCTTCCGATCTAATCATCGCCTCCCATTCTGAAAAGGTGTGTGCTCACTTATAGCTGTTGTCATCCTGTATCGCTGTTTTTTCCTTGTAGTTCTATTATTCTCACTTTTCAGTACACACTGATCTCCTAGTAGGGTTACATTTTGACCTTTCTAATGTGTTGTTCTAATTTAGAACAAGATGTTCCTTAAAGTAAATTTACCTGCGTATTGAATAGCACTTAACACAGGCTTTCTTGATTATATTTTTATGTATTGAGATGTGATTTACTTTAGCTTGGGTGTTGACAAATAAGCATCTCTGAATCAACTTACTGCAAGCCCACTCGACGCAGAAAACTAAAACTAAAAGAAAACTAAAACTTTTCTGCAGAGGTTTGGATTTAATCTTTTTAAATCTCTGAATCAGTTCACTGAGATAAGAGCCAGTGCTACATGGAAGTGCACAGCTGAAAGGTGAGCAAGGGCACTTGACATCTCTTGAAATCACAGCCTTAGGAGCAAAGCGTTTGTTTTGTGTGTTTAGGTTTTCTGATTACTGGCTTAACTGAATTCAGACTAGAAAAGTTGAAGGTTTTGAATGAGGGGAACTAAGTTCTGGAACAGAAATAATAGGAGCTTAGTGATTCTTGCAACCCATCAGTTCATGCAGAATATCTTTCTAAGATAAACTTTGCCCTGAATTACAATGTATCGCTTTATTCTTTAAAATAGTAGTTGAGGTTTTGTCTCCTACTGCATAGGAGTTGAACGTACATGGTCATAAAAGGGAACAAATCTGAGTGAATCCAGTATCAGTACAAAGATAAAACTTGTATGCTCTCCTCTAAGCTACTGTGTGCTTAAGCAATAGAAAGCAGGAGGAGCAACAAACAGCTTTAACCATACTGACGGAGTGGTAGAAGGGCTTATGGCAGAGAGAAGAGGACCGTCTATGAAAACTCTCGTAACTCTATCAAAACCTATTTAAAGTTTTAGAAGTTTCAAACATGTTTTCTGTAAGGGATAGGTGAAGTGGCATATTTTGAGGATTTTGTTCATCAGGACTAAAAAGGCAAAGGAAACTCACTTTTGGAATATAAATTCACTTGTTAGTGGGAGGAAAACATAACACTTCTGTTTCAAAATAGGAGAATCAAGTTTTAATATCAAGGATTTCTGTAAGAACAAAATTTCAAGTACTGTTATTTGACGAAGGTGAAAGAGTGGGAGGACAGCTTGAGTTAATACCCATTTTCAGGAAGAGAGAAGTGTAGTGTTTTATCATGGGGTTAATGAAAGCTTTTTTTTTTTTTTTTTTTTTATTTAGTTTATTGAGACTAAATATTTTGTTGTTTCAGAATTTAGTGAATACCTAGGCTTGTACATCTAGGATCTAAGAGTATGTATGGAAGAGGAGACAGAACACTTGAAGCCAGCTGAGCAGGCTTTAGCAGATCTCCTTAAGCACACTTCAGTGGAATGCCAGATGAGATAATGAAGCAAAAAATACATACAAAAGCAGTAGCAGTTAGTGATAGAGACGCTCTTATTTCTCTGATGAAGTCATGGAAGACTAATGGATTAGGTTCTAGAAATCATGTTCCAAAAATGAACGCTGCAGAAAAGCAGCACTCTGAAAAAAGCTAGAAATGTTTTTATCTAGGGTTTCTTTTCTGTTCTATTGTAAACCTCTTTGTTTCAGTGTTTTTGAATAATAGTTTCCCTATTTGCTGCCCCCTTTGGCCTCTTTGAGAGAAAATTGTGTGCATTGCTCAATGACATGAAAGTTCACCCAGAACCATAGGCTGTGGGTCTCAGGTGGGTGGAAAGCTTCTGCGCTTGTTAACTGAAGTGCTTAGCTTGGTAAGGCTTGGACCTAAATGCTTAGGCCCGTCCTAAATGCTTGCTGATAGTGCAGCAGGCACAAGCTTGCTGATTTTTATATGGGTCCCTGCTCACTGCAGTAGTTTCTAGGTACTGCATAGGGAAATTAGATGTCTAAATGAGGTTTTAAGTTCCACTTATGAAAGCACTTGACTGGTAATGTAAAAAATCCTTTCTTCGGAGGCCGTAACTTCTAATAAATTCTATGTTAGGCTATTTTTTTTGCTGGACGAGGCTTTAATGCTGGCTTTGCTAAACTCAGTTTAATGTGTATTGAACTGAAACTTTCCATCTTCTGTTAGGTGTTGCTGTGCTCATGACTGCAGATTAGGTATCCTTGAACGTGAACTATCCTAGAAGGGCTTTCTGAGGACACTGTATACTTCATGCTTCCCCATGGATATTCTTGAAAGTAGGTATGGCATTCCTGTAAGTAGCAGTTTTTTCTTGAATATTTAGAAACGGAGATAGTGTTCTCTTGCTAATGGTGAAAGAAGGTTAGAATAGATCATTCCTACCAGAGCAAAGGCCCGATTCCTGTGGAGGCAGTTAGTAGCAGACTGCTGGGGAGGGGTGAGATGAGGGCAAGCACATGGCCTCTCGCAATGGCCCCCAGCGATCTTCAGCTCAGGGGCTTCGTGGGCCAAAAGCAGTAATCCTCAACACAAGTCCTTTCCATGAGCTGGGCCTGTCTCGTTTGAAACCACCAACTTTTAGCCTTTGTGTTACTTGGCATGGAACTTGCAGGACCCATCACCTGTTGTGTGCGGAGCTGCTGTGTTTTTAACATGGCTCCTCCTGGCATTTTTTGAAGTCCTTAATTCTCACTACTGAAGGAGATAACAGTCCTTCTTAGTCCTTATTGTGACATTTGGTAATTTTGTAGACCATGGTATTGTCTGTTTTCTAGGCTGAAGTGTATTAGCTTACTTGTTTGTTCCTCATATAGAATACATATCTTGTTCTGTTGGGTGAAACTGGAAAGTTTTCCATTTTGTAATCTAAATTGCTGTGAATTTGTTGGAGGATTTCCAAATCCTCAGTACTCTTCAGGAACTGTAAATAATTCTGAGTATTTGCAAGTGGTAACTAAGGGGCTTCATTATTAACATTCGTCACAAGTCTGTTACTTGCAGAAATAGGATCTTCTAAACCTACTTAAGCTTTCTGTGGAAAAATGTGAACTGTCTAGTGATCCTTTGCAGGTCCTTTGGGATCAGACTGTAGGTCATGGAATGTTCTACTTCAGAACAGAAAATGGCTTGGAAAAGCTTTTGCTTGCAACAGTTAGATGTCTGCTTTCTCTGAATTGTTTTCATGGGGTGGGAAGGTCAGTGGTTGTGTAGGCACATTTTTTTGAACCAAAGGAATATTCACAAAAAAGGGCTTCAGTTTTACAGAGTGTATGTGTGGTTGTGTGGTGGTTTTTATTTTATTTTATTTTTTTATCAAGTTTCAAGTTTTTTTGCTATTTTGCCTTTATTTAGCATTGGAGGGTGTTCTTCTAGTTGTGTTTTAGTTATGTGTGGGTGTTTTTTTTTTGTTTTTTTTTTTTTTTTTTCCTCAACATTACACAGCTCTACCTCACTTACTGAAGCTTGCATAATATATTCACTAGTCCCTGTAATGGGACATCTTAATTTGATAATGTGAGTCTTTGTTGTAAATACAACGGCAATTTTAAAATGCTTTCAGTTCTGGTTATAATGTAGAAGTACACATTCAGACATGATTGTTAATTCTATTCCTATTAAAATAGAAAACGGATTTAAAATGCTGCCTGGAAAAAAAAAATGTGAAGACTTACATCCAAATGTCAGTTGAACATCACAGGTTTGGAAATTTGGAGTTTTGTCAACATCAGCATTAATGTATGCACAAAAAGAGGAATGTTCTTCATGACCCCTTTCTCTCAAGAGCCTTCCTACTGTTGTAGGCCTTCCTTAAGAAAATAAATTTCTACTACTGTTAAGGCAACAAATACACTACTGGATACTTCCTATCTACTCTTTATCTATAAATTCTTGTCATTCATAAAGGAAATGTGACAGCACAGGTGTGGATCAGTAGAAAGGATTCAGCATGTCTTGATTTGCACAAACCACACAGTAATTCACATAGGAAAACAAATCTTGCTGGAGTGCTGTGAATAAGCTGGAAGATAATTTTCACTCTTCACATGCAGTTAAAGGATACGGCAGGCATATTTATTCACTGCTGTTGAAGGGGATAGTTCTGCTTGCCGCCTTCTGGCAACCTCTCACCCCCTTGCTTGGCGCTTCTTTCGTTGTAAGTAGCATCTGACCTTTCTGCAAGATGGTCAGTTTACTGCTAATGCCACAGAAGACTGTGCTCTCTGTCAGGTTAGTATTTAGCCTGCTGAGCAGGTTGATTTGATATGCTGTGCAGACAGGCTGTGGGAGGTGTGTGCCAGAGCACTGGAAGAGAAATCTAAGGGAAGGGTGATAGTGAAGGAAAAGGCTAATCAAATACTCTATTGCATATTCTGTGGAACAATGCTGTTCATTTTTTTTTTTTTAATAGCATATTATGCTTTTCCTGGGCTACACAAATATGATTTTTTTCCAAGCCTTATAGTTTTTATCAAGGTGCTTGCACTACTCTGGGCATCAACATAAAAGACAGGAAATATTTTTCCCTGAATTATCACTTGACTTACTCTACTGACTCTTACCCTGAATGTTGTGATTCTAGGTCTAAGAGTGTAAGAAGAGAAAGTTTATAAATGCTGGCTTTAGTGAAATGTGCCTTATAGGCTACTCCGGGCTGTTTGTGTAGATCTACCACATTTCACAGAAATCCTAGTTTATTTAAGTTAGGAAAAAAAAGAAATAGTGCTATACAAAGGCAAAGGAAGCCAAGAGTGCAAGTCACATATGCCTGCAGTTTATGGTATGTTGTCACTTGCACCTTTTTTTTGATGTCCTGGTAAAGGGCGACTTTTAGCTGCTTTTCTGATTGCATGGTCATTTCAAACCAGCAAAAGTCCGATACAAGTCTTGAAGAAATTGGTCTGCAGTGCTGCTGCCCTGTCGTGTGCCAGAACCGCTATCCTGTTTGCTGGGCAGCTGAATGGGTAGTTCTCAGCTGCAGCAATTCTGCTTATAATGCCCTGTATTGCCCTTTGTGCTGGTTCTAAGGAAGGGCTGGGAAGTTGCCCTACTTCTCACTGTGTTTACTATTGCTGTGGTTCATAACTGCTGTAAGTCAATCATTCTGAAGAGCAGAGTAGCAGATAATGCAGGAGCATGAGCTGTCATCATTTTGAAGTGCTGCCTTTCTCAATGTTGGCAGTGGGCTCATTCATTTAAAAAGTAGGGAAGCTATTTCTGAAGTATTGAACAGTACTGAGGATGGCGGGCGGTAACTTTGTGTCTTGCTTTGTATGTTTAATGGAAAAAAGCAACTGGTTTATTGCTGCAGTGCTTCAGTTTTTATCAGCTTGACTTGGATAGTCACTGGCAATTAATATGACTTTAGGAAATCAAGCCGTTAAACTTAGCATTTATTATAAATATTAACATAATATTCATGGTTGCTCCTTAGAAATCAAAGGGTCTCTAGATGCAGACTTGAAGGACAATCAGCTGAATACACTTGCATGCATGGGGATTTTTACCTTCTTGAAATCGGAAGTCAGGAAACAAAAATTGTAAATTGTAATCTTTTCCATGTACACATACAAACTTTAAGATACACAATGGATATGCTGTCAGTTTATGTTCTTCTGCAGTCTTTTTTTGTTTTTACAGAGTACATACTAAATAAAAAGCTGTGATGTCCTTATCTAAAATACAGCAGTGTAGTGAGTGGGAGAAAAATAATGAAACAGAGCCTGTAACATAGTACCGAGATGGTTTGAGGGAAGAAATATTGATGTTCAGATGGAGCTGGTGCATATGTGTTTGACAGCTAATTTTGCATAAAGTCTAAAGGAATTTTTAAGGGAATCAATGGAAAAAATGTGAGAGATGCTTGTTGGAGGAAGCAATAGAGAAGTAGTTTACTGGGGAACACCTCCAGCTTTGTTTGAGGCAAGCTGAGAATATCTTGGTTTTCCCCAAGATAACTTCAGGATCAAAGGGAGGCTGACAGCCTGTCAACTTCTCTTTGTCAGGCTGGCAGAGGCTGGCGGAGTGTGCCCAGAGCAGGGACAGTTTCTTCCAGGCAGAGATGGAATTTAGCAGGACCAAGGGAGCTGTGCAAAAGCTGGAAACAAAAGAATTAGGTATAAATATAACCCATGTCTACACTCCTCTTAATGATGTTTTTGCCCTTTTGTTTCTGTGCTTTCTCCTGTGAAGATAGAAACTCCTTCATTTTGAACTGTGTGTTTTGTTTTGGTTTTAATTAGTTGTTTTAATTTGTTTGGCAACCAATCTTTGAATGAAAGGTCTCACACGTGCCAAATGCAATTGGGTTATTTGCAGTTATAAGAACAGAGTTTACTGTACAGAGAACATCTAACAGTATCTGGACCGTGTGATCCAACCCAAAGGGAGATGCAGGAATTTGGTTTCAAATCTTAATAGATACACTTGAGAGGCCAGAAATGTGTGGCGGATCAGCCTGGTCAACTGAAAAATAACTAACATATCCCTGAATGCAAAAACAAAAGAAAAATCAAGTGAGGACATTTTACTCAGGCAGGATTAGTCACATCAGTGTTTAAATGTGGTGTAGTTTTGGAGGGAAGAAATTCAAATAATTAAGAAGAGTTTCTAAGTGTTCTGAAACCTTAAAAACATGTGTAGCAAATTCAGTAGCTGGAAGTTGGGGTAGCCAACTTGGAGTGCAAAAATGGTGTTTTGCTAATAAGAGAAGAATTTTGGCCTGAGTAAAAGCTTGTTCTCACTTGAAATATTTAAAATATCCTATTGCAAAGTATATTAAAGCACAAAAAGCAGTTGTAAGCTTGAAAACAAGTCCTAGAATGGGTTCCATGGTGTGTTTAAAATAAAGATCAGACTGGATAAATTTTAAGTACCTGACAGAATTTTGTACCTTTGAAGTATGTGAATGAATGTTTGGGGAGACTGGCACCTCACACTCTTCAGAAAACACATTTCTTAAAACTGTGTAAAAGGAACTTGCCTTCCTGCCATTGAAATAAAACTTTGGAGATGATGAACTGCAGGAAGAGTATTTTTGAAATTGTGAGAATATTGCTGCTTTGCTTAGTCACAGTCAATACAATACGTTGACATTTGAAATTTTATTGTCTGCATTGAACAATTTGGTGTCAGGACACTTATTCTTAAGCCCTGAATTGGATGCCATATTGAGTTGTGTGAAACTTAGCTTACCCAGTTTGAATAATTGAAGGATGAGAATATCCTTAAAACTTGTGTGTAAAGGATATGCCATCAATAAGCAATGTTCATAGACAGGAGTAAGATGAACTTTTGGAATAGGAAGTTGCATGTTTTTAATTGCACATAGAAAAGGTAGACCTTCCCTGATACAGATGTACTGATTTGTAAGATTTTTACTGTTTGTGTAACCAGGAGGAATGAGTTAAATAGATTATCCTGTTACCTTTTATGCTTCTCCTGTTCTGGAAATGTCTGTTATCCCAGACTGGGTACAGCTCCCTTAAGGAGTTTTGTTGTATGTCCTGCTTTGAAGTTGACTGAATACTGCACTAAAGAAGGCACATTATTTGACAGATTAGGAGTAATGCATAAAATTTGGAAGACTTCACAAAACTATTGCATCCTCAGTTGAAATGTGTTTTCTTTTAAGCACGTTGAAGTACATTAGCTCCTATGGAAGTCAACAGTATCTTTGGTTAGGTTGGTACTTAAGATACATCGATTCTGGATAATAGACTTGCCCATCTAGTAGGATAGCTTTCCTGAAGATTATTTTGGATAGCTTGGAGCTGATAAAGACTGCATTCTACGGTTGTAAATAGTGCACGCTGCGCTCGCTGAAGGCCGGACACGGCTTGGAAATCCTGACAGCCAGCCTAAGCTTATAGTTCACTAATTTAGGGAGTAGATTTTTATGCTTGGACTGTGAAGGGATCAGTCATTACTAATAGAATAAAGAGCTCTGCTAAGAGTAGAATTTGGTATGCAGTCAAAATCTTAAAGCTTCTATTAATCTTAAGTGTTATTCAGGTTTCTTTTCAGTGTGTGATACTGAAAGTCTAATGCTTTGTTCCTTACCACGCTTTGAGAAAGTCTCCTGAGGAATTGGAATAAATGAATATTAAACACTACATCTTAACATAGATTTCTGTGAACTTACCAATATTTAACATTGGTGGTACCTGCTTTTAAATATAACATAGAATGATTTTGTTTGGTAACTTAATTTTGGGGGTGTTATGCTGAATAAAATATCTATACCATTGTCTTCAAGTATTTTTTTATGAATAATGAAAATACTTTTAATATAAAAGTTTACTTTTTTTGAAGACAGCAGTTCTCAAATAACTATAACTTCATTCCCCCTCAATTTTATCTGTGTCCAGTGAAATCAAACTGGCAATGTTGAATCACCTGTGCCTTGCCCTTTTAAGTAATACATCCAAAGTAATAAAATGTGCTAATTGAGAGAGGATCTTGCACTTGTATTTACTTACCTTTAAGCTTAACTCTGTTTAACTTTTTTCTACCCTTTGTAGGACATTGGCTCATTTATCGATAGCTTTTTTTGTAAAACCTCCTTAAAATTTCCATCTCACTGATATTTGAGATTTAAAAATAAAAAATCTAGAATACCTGTGGGGGTCTTGGTGCATCTGTAAAATGCTATATGCTTCTCAGTGGAATGCTAGCAACAACTCTGAGGCAGCATCTGCTTGTCCTGTTGTCTCAACTAAGACATCGATATTGGTTATTTCTGGCCACTGTGGCTAAAACTGGTATTGGTGATCAAATAAATTACCATTATACCCACTATTTAATGATTGCAAGACGAGCTCTTGTTGCTCTGAGGCCTGTGCAGAGGCTACAGGTTTGCTTTATGTATAGGTAGCAACCCTCTTCAGTGGTTATGGTGCAGGTATCCCTTGAAACCTTGTCTTCTGAGAAGAGCTGGTCCTTTTTATCAATCCTGTAGAAGCAACTTTTCAAAACTTGGAGTATGCACGTTGGTGGGTTGGTTATTAAAGCAAGCTGAGTTTCTTTGATAACAGCAGTATCTTGATACTAAGTTCCAAGGCTGTCTATCACTATCCTTTCACAAAGTTTTGATTAATCCCACGTGAGGCTTCCTTTTGATGACTACGTGAAAGGAAGTGTTTAAACAGACCAACGTGAGCTTACTTCAAAGGATCCAAAGTCTAGTCCTCACTCAAGGAAATGTTATACTTGGTATAGATCTTGACAAGGATTACCAACCAGCAAGCTTTGGAGCACTCTTAGCTGGGATTCAGAGAATAGACTGGCAGACAAATTCCTTTGGCGCATGTGGGAGGAAGCGAAATCTCCTGTGGCTGAGGTGAACGTTCAGTGAGGAGGTTGCTTCTGCTAATGATACACTTTCCAAACCCAGTGACCATTCAGTAGAATTTTATGCTAGATTTTTTACTATATCACTAGTGGTACCTATCCTAGAGAGGGAAATACCGCATCTGCAGTGTGGACAACCTTCTTTTAGTCTCCAAGATTTGATTCCTTGAAAGGGTAGGAGTGGGGTTTGGTTTTGTTTCTATTTTCTCTTCTTCCCATGCACTCCCCACCGTGATGGTCTATAATCTCCATCAGCAAGACTGCCAGCCTCAGAAGAAGTTTGTCTGCTTCACTGAGAGAAGATGTTAGGTTTTGCTTGTTTGTTTGTTGTTTTTCTTAAATCTTCGCAACCCTCTTGAACCATTTCCTTTTCCTTTCTGCACTGTTGAAGCTTCAGCCTGCTGCATGCAAACAGTACAAAGTGTGAAGGAGGAGCTGGTAACCAAATGAGTGCATTGCTGTTCAGAGGGCCCGCAACGGGATGGAGAAAGAGGCAAAGGGAACCTCACAAAGTTCTGGAAAGGGAAGCTGCAAGTCCTGCCTCAGGGAAGGAGTAACCTGCGGACTGGTACCAGCTGGGGCTGACCTCCTGAAGAGCAGCCTTGCAGAGAAGGGTCTCCTCATATGTATTATCTGCAAATGTGCTCAGCGTATGCTCTGTATGATCACCCATGTCATGAATAGCTGTGATGAAAAGTCTTGGCCCCCAATATCAACCCCTAGTGTGCACCACTGGTCCTGGTCTCCAGCTAGACTTCATGCTGCGAGTCACAACTGTTGGAGCAGGGAACTTCAGCCTGTTTTCAGTCTACCTTACTGACTGCTTCTGCAGCCTGCAGCACATCAGCTTGTCTATAAGGATGTTATGGGTCTCACTCTACTAAAACTAAAGTGAACAACATCCACTGGTCTCTCCTTCTCAAGCAAGTTTGTCATCTCATCGTTGCAAGCTCACACCTTGCTTAAGCATGATTTTCCCCTTCATAAATCCACACTGACTAATCTCAGTCACCTTCCTGTCCTTCATGTGTCTGGAAATAGTATCCGGGATTAGTTGCTCACCTTTCCAGGGATCAAGGTGAGACTGTCTGGTTAGTTTCTCAAATGTTCCTTTTGCCCTTGACAATAATGAAATTAGTTCTCTTCCAGTCCCCAGGAAGGATACCATCTTCCATGTGTATCTTAGGGAGTTCCTTGCATAGCAGTTGTTTTAGTTACTTCTTATTTTAGGTCTTCAAAGAATCAAATAAAATTTCTTTGCCAGAATAGCTATGACTAAAAGCTTTAAGTGCTTTTCCTTGTAAGCAAGGAGAGATGAGAAACGAGGCTAGAAGTCTAAGGTCTTCTCTAAGCAGGATAACATTCAGCATGCTGTCCTGTGGCTCTGTTATCACTTACAGCACTGCATAAGTTTAGAAAACTCCTTTAGGGTGATCCCATGATGTGACACAGTCTGTCTTTTCTCAGAGGCACTAGTGATGCACAAACCTGATGTTGGCAGGGGCGTGCGTGTGGGCACACGATTGAGAAACTGCCTTTCAGCTGACTTCCTCAAACTGGAAAATGTTCTCTGTGCCCGTGGAGTTTTTATTCTGTTTGATGGAGACTCCCTGCTGCCTTTTCCTTAGGAAAGCCAGGGGACAGCTGCTTGAAGGGCGGGTCCCCTCGCGGGGAGGAGGCAGCATCGCGCGGGGCCGCGGAGCGAGCGGTGCCCACGAGTGCAGTCGCTGCTGCGCCATGGCGGGAGCGGCAGGAAGCGGGAGCCGCCGTGCCGGCCCAGTGCTCGCGCAGGCAAGATTCCCCATGCTCAGATGTGGCTTGCGGTCTGCCGGGGTTTGGCAACCGTGATGTTGAGTGATTGGTAAAAAGGTGCCCACAACAAGCAAAGCAGGGTTAAATCCAATCTCTGCTCCAGTGGCTTCTGTGTATCTAAACCATCTGCGCGTGAGATGACACTACCCTACGGCATTTGGTCTTCTGGGAGTACAGAATAGCGCTGGAAATAGTTTCAGGAAGTTCAGGAATGTGTGTGTGCCGTTAAAACAAAACAATGTCAATTTATTGAACAGATACAAACCTGTATTTGGACAGGTGCTCCTGAAGTGCTGGAGGCAAAGGCAAATATCACTGCTTTTGTTCAGAGACCTGATTTTTATGGAGCTTTTCCGTAATAAAGATTCTGATACAAGAAGAACTGCTGTCACTTGCTTGTCCTGCCCATGCCCGTGTCTGTCCTGAAATCCTCATGGGGAAGCTGCAGTTCTTGTGCTGCCGAGCAGAGATCTCCCTCTTCTATTGAATGCGCCCACATCTGGAGATGTCCACAGCACATCTTGGAGAAATACAGATAGTGGAGATCAATAATCTTTGCTCTGCTGTTTCTTGCTAGTTCATACTGTTTATGTGAATGTCTGAGGTAGAGCATTGCTATGAAGAGAAGAAAGATTTCCCTCCCGTAGCAGTTTGTTTTCAGTTCAGTTATTACATGTAAGGACAGTGAGTATCTTCTCAATTATTTCTTAAGGAAGCCACACCACAGATTTCCTCTGTCGTTGTGAAATAATGCTTTTAGTACATGACACACTTCTGATTCACAGACTTTTGAATTACGTTTCTTTTTAAATAAAAGCACTTTGGAAGCAGTTGAATCTTGCCTGGGGAGCAGCTGAAGCTGGTGGTGCTTGTATAAAGAGGTCCACGCTCCCCAGATGGTGCTTGGCAGACTTCGTTGACCTACTTTAGCTCTGACCTTGATTTGCTCAGAGGTGTTTGTGTTCTCGTGATCAGCTTTGCTGCGTGATTAAGCTAGTCATGTGACACGAACCGTTTTGTGTTTTTTAACAGATGAACAATACGATTTGTGCTTACTGTCTTATTAGTCTCCTTATGGGGGGTAGAGAAGGACTGAATGAAAGGGAGGGCAATCCTGAAGGAAAGAGTCCAAACTGGGCTGTGGAAAGACACCATCTGATGTAACATAGTGACAAAATATCGTTTGATTCTTACCTACAGGGGAATTTAATCAGGAAGTGACCTACATGGCATTTTTTCAAGTAGGTTCTTGGAGTACCTTGGCAACAGGCTTGGAGTCATAATTGGAAGATTCGGGCTATGCTTATATCTATGGATATTTTTTCTGTGCTGCTTTTTGTAGAGGATTTGTTGAGCCATTGAACAAGCAGCAGCTTGAGGCGGAAAAAAGCTAGTGAAGTACTCGCTTTTCCAGAATTTTAAGAAGGTCTAACAATAAAACAAATTTTGCTGAACTGTTCACTGCTGATTATACTGGGGCATGCTGATGTTCCTCTGATCATTGGCTTGACATTTTTTAGCATTAAACGTCATTGCAAGAGACATGCATTATTCTTAATTCCCATAGTGCTGAAATGTAGGACTGTGGCTGTTAGAACTGAGATGAACATTTGGGACATTGTGGAGAAGGGGCTGACTTGAAAAGAAATTGAGAAATATCTCCTTTTTTTTTCTTTCTTTTTTTTTTTTTTTTAATGTAGTTTTGTGCTATTTAAATGGCCTAGGCACTTAAAATAGCTGCTTTGAAACTATGAAGTATATGTTCTTGTTATTTATGCAATTTAAAATAGTAGCACAGTTGAACTGGTACTTATTTTATGGAACTTTTATGTGAGATGGCTTTTTACAGCTATGTTCTGAGGTGAATAACAAAGCAGCTTTTTTTGCAAGAAAACATACCGATGACTTGTGTAACCTTTTTGTCCCTTTTTTTTTCTTCTCATTTTCTTTTCTTATAAGCCTTTTTTGCTTTTAAAACTCTGACTATCATGGATATTCTTAAAAAAAATATATATATATTTCCAACTTGGGAAAGCATTTATTTTATTCCAGTGAGGCCCAACCTTCTCTCTTAGGTCTCTAAAGCTACCTTAAGCAGTAAAATTTGAGCTCACCAGCTGCTCAGTAGTATATAGTGGTGTTCAGGAGCTTTGGAAAGTCAGCGGTGCATGACTGGGCCAGAAATTTGGGAAACTGCTTGTTCCCAGAGTGTGCAGAGTGCAGTGCCCAGGAGTTTATCTTAGGTTCTAGGACTGAATTGTGTTCTAGGATTGAATGCTCAGTACTCAGTGTAGAAGAATATTCCTGCGGGCAGCTAGGGGTGATGGTGCTTTCTCACTAGGGCTTAGGCACAGGCCACTCTTAAGTTTAGGTAAATGTAATGAAGATGGGAGATGTTGTTCTCTTTGCATTTGATAGACCTAGAGCAGAGAAATGGTCGGGGACTGTGGTTTAACTGATGTGTTATAAATTAAGGTGTGGTAATCTCATAGACCTTCGTATCTTTTGCTGAAGAATATTTCATGGCAGAAAATTGGAAGAGAAGGGCATCCACCTGCGTGTTGGCCCTTAAGCTTGCCGGGCAGCTGGGAGACGTACCTGAAAGCTTGTGTTACAGTGTGGTATATGGATTTGATTTAAAACTTGAAGCCTGCAGAATAGAACAGTAATTTTAACCATCTTTATTTTGAAAATGCCAGCAGCTATGACAAAGTAAAAGAAAAAAGTAAACGCAGCCCAAATCCTCTTACTGCTATGGTCAGCTTAGAAGTGAAGCAGCTGGGAAGTGAAGGCATGAGCCTGCCTGCTCCCCATGCGGTGCTTTGGCTCCTTCTGGGAGCATCTGGCAGGAAATGTGTTCAGACCTGTCGCTGCTTGCTAGAGGGCTTCTGTGTGACTAGCTGAAAACACCAGGGAGTGGTAACCAGGACCCAGAGGGAACTAATGTTGACAGTACCTGTTCTGTTCCAAAGCTGGGTCCTTTGAAGATGCACATCCCATCATCTCACTCAGCTGATAATGGGTAAGGCTTCCATACTTTATGAAGGAAAATTAAAATTTGACTCTCAAATAGAAAACAGAAAAAATATTTTTTCTTGAAGTATCTATTTACTATTGTAAACTTTGTCTAAAATAGTTATTCAAAACAAACTTATCTAGAAAGTGATTTTCATGATGACTAATTTTCTTCCTGTTTAGGTTCTTGGGAATGTTTGACTAACACATTGCAAGGCATGAAAATGTTTTAAGGAGATCAGCTGCTTCAGGCAGAGCATCAGCTCCTTCCCCTAGCTCAATCCAGGCTTCCAAGGCAGACCTGCAGGTAAAATCCTTTGTTTCACCGTTGATGCACCTTAAGAAAGGATAAGCTCTTTACTGTGTCTGTATGAACAATATAATTAAACAAATTATTTGGAGTCTATAGGGTTAAAATATACATCCTTTAGAAGAAAAAGCTAATCAAATTCTTTTGTACTTTTAACGGTAGGGTTGTTAGGTTTTTAGTTGTGAGGACTCTTGTGCTGGTGTTCATTTAAGCTGGTTTGCTATTGGAAGCATTTTGAACTCTATTCTAAGCAACTTAGCGGAAGTGGAACATTCAGTCTGAATGAACTTTGATAATATGATCTGTAACTGAAGCAGACACTCAAATTAGTGTCCCACTAAGTAGAAGGTGACAGAACTTATTCTTTATGTTGGTTATCAGTAGTTGGCTGGCCAGCTAACAGCAAACCCAGTTTAGTTCTAGCTCATTTGACAGTTTTGCAGAGCACAATGTCAAGTAATGCGTTGTGAGTATGGTCGTGGTTTGTATGCAGTGTTTAATGCAACAGCCGCTGAAAGAAAGGGTAATAGTCTGTATCTGACAAAATCAAATAATGGAATTGTAATTATTGCAGATATTAAGGACATGACATTTAAAATTTATTTTTGGTTAAGAATATGTAGGTTTCTGATTCTATTAATGCAGTTTTTTGTTTTGTTTTGGTTTGTTTTCTTTTTGCTAACTTTAGGCAAACCAATGGCAGACCAAAGGATGGATATTTCTTCTACAATTAATGACTTCATGTCACCAGATCCTACTGATTTGATCTCCAGTTCCCTTAGCACTTCAGGAATGGATTGTAATAGGAAAAGGAAAGGAAGCTCTACTGAGTATCAGTAAGTTGGATTTCTCTTGATTTAACACTGCTGAAAAGAGGTGATGACAGAACATCATGATGGAAGACAATGGAAGCATTTGTAGTAATTTTCATAATAGCCTTTTCATGATGACATGCTGTAAAGGTATTAATGGAGTGAAAAGTTACTAATAAGAAAATGTTTAATAATAATCACAAAATCTCCATTTCTGTACAGCCAGTTTTGAGGGCTGTGCAGCTAGTGTCACAGTCGGATCCAAGGCTTTTGGGATGAGCCTGAGAGAAATCTTTTATGTGATCAAGAGAGATAAATTAATATTGATGAAATGTACAATGCACAGGATGATTATGTTGACATCGGAAATAGATGGTCTGACTAGTAGAAAGGAAGTTAATAATTGGTTAAAAAGCAACAGCAAAACTAGGATTACTTTCTTCTGTTCACCTATTTTTGCCCTTATCAGATGTGTTGCAACTTTAAAAGGGCTAGCTGCAGGGTGCCATCCACTAATACAGCTGTGTAGTCCATTTTTATGTAACTTCCATTTTTATGTGACTGTCCACAAATGTAATTGTTATGAGCTGTTGGATTGCTGGAAGTTCCTTTTGCAAGGAGGGGCACAATTTTTAGTCCAGGATTAGTGTAAAAATTAAGATTTAGGTTTCCTGTGCAGAGGACTTCTCTTTAGCATGACCTGTGTGCAAAGCTTCAGTTACTGTTTAGCAACCATGGACGTATTTACTACATACCTATCGTCCATAATATGCGTTTAACCTTCCTGAAAAAAATGACTACTCCCTGTAGTTGAATTGACTAGTTCAAAATTGAGCGAACAGCTTCAGTCTTAACAACTTCCTTTTCTCTACAAAGGATTTCTCCATCTTTATTCTTCTGGCTAGGAAGCATTGCTCAAGTCCTCTTTTCCAAAAGACAGCTTGCTCTTATAAGTTATAATCTTGCCCTTTAGCGTGCGCAGTTTATTAAATATGTGAAAATACTGTTTCCTTAAATCCAAAGTAAAATAAATTTACAGTGGCTGTCTTCTTACTACAGTTCATGTTGTGTTGCAGAAGAAATTACGATTTCCAAAAATGCCTATTTTTGCACAGAATTTAAGATTCTTTCTCCTCATCTCCTTTAGGGAAATTCCTGTCCAACCTCCTGCTGTCACTTCAGCAAAGGTTTTCCATTTTCTAGTACAGTTTGTTCTAGTCACAGGATGAAATCCAAGACTTCGCACACAGGTCCCTAAACTGTTAGCTCCTTTCATGGCAATAAAGTGTTAAGTTAAAATCATATAAGATAAAAAAAATTAATCTGTCCTGAAGCATTAGTAGATTACCTGGCGGAAATACTTCTTTAAGGTTTTTCCTTCCAGGTTCTTTTAAGGCTAAAGAGAACTTGGTGTCCCAGCAAGCCTCCTGCAACTAGAGATAGCATCAGTTTTCATTAGCAACCTGATCCTAAATGAATTTGCACTGAAACAACTAAGAACTGAGATGCTGAATCTACCATGTGATTTACAACAGAGTACAAACCATTCCTTGGGGACAGTAGTTTAGCTGCCTGTGGAAGAGGATGCCTCATTTCTGTTTCTAAGCCTTGCTCTAGACCTGCACGCTCTTTCTCTGTAAGCATCAGAGGTGCTTTGAGCCATTGACTAATACAGTAACACAAATGTGCAATTTGAGAGCTGAAGAAAGCACTTAGCATTATTCAGACTTCTTTGAAAAGTAGTCACAAAGGTGATTAATTAGAAAGTACAATGACTAATATATGATAGATTGCTATGTTTATTTTAAAAGTGCTAATGTCTAATATTGAACTGAAATAATGGTAATATGTTAATGACTAATATGAAAAAGATTGTCATAAAATTTCTAAAAAAACACCTAGCCTCTCAATAGGTTAGTGCTGTTTCTCAGTGCTGTTTCAGGCCCCTTTGCAGTCTTGAAGTGATGCCAGCAGTTATTTTGCATATGGAGATTCCTTTTATTTTCCACTTTCCTTATGATATGAGGAGGTCACTAAAATTTTCAGAATTAGGACTTAAGTACCAACTAAGAGAAAATGGTTATCCGTCCTGCTGGGCAGAATCAAAAAACTGAGAAACTTGAGATATGTTTTTTATTCCTGGCTTTGGAGTCCTCTGAAATTTCATTTACCATGAGGGCTGTAGGTGTAAATCTTTTTGTTTCTGCAAAAGACATGGTATCATAAGTAGAAAATTTGCATAATAGTTAAACAACTGTCCTAAATTATGTCTAATGTTTTTAGTGAAGTGATTTGTAACGCTGCCCCGTTGTAGAAAGGAGAATTATTCTTTCTCAAAGTAGATAAACTTGAACAAATTTGTCATCTTTAAATGCGAACATTCATTGCTCTTGTCTTTGTTTTTATTGTGCTCCCATTTCAAATAAAATGTAAGTTATTAATTTAAGAAGATGAACAAAAATGTAGGTAGTGTTATAACTTCCTATATATGGCATAATGTTTTTTTCTTTGTCTTTCAGACTTGATGGCTTTCCTTTTGAGTAAGTATAAGTATTTCAATAATCAGTTTCACTTCAAACTTGGAAAAGGTGATGTGTCTTTTTCTTCACTATTCCTTCCCTTTACCTAAAACCTACAGGTACAACTTAAACTGTATTTAAGAATGTCCATTTTAACATAATTGTACAAATTTAACTATATCAAAATATTCCCTTCCTAATATGCCTATATTCAAAACTTCAGCTGTAGAAACAACTGCTTTTTGGCATATCTCTGATGAAGGTATAAAAAATATATGCTTTGATATGTCCCTTTTTTTTTCCTCCAGTTAATTGAAAAAAATAATCACAGATGATATCTTTGAACTGTAGCATGCTATACTGTCAAATACATCAAACTGTGCCATTTGGCTTGATGTAAAGGGAGAGAACCAGTTTAAGAAAATATTTCAGTATTGCAAAAAAAACAAGACTTCCCTAGTCCTTCCAAATTCTCTTTTTTATATTCTTTAACTTGAGTTATTTGTGTACTTAGGATTTAAATCTGGAGGGAACACTTTATAATAATTTTGTCAGAGTTTGATAAGAGCTTTACTAATGCTGCTTAATTTGTGATAAACTGCTTTATTTTGTTTCTGCAGGGAAGGTATGGATACAGATAAAGATGACCAGCATGGAAGGTACTATTGATACATTGCTAGTTCTGCAGTGCTAACATAGGATCCTGTGTTTAGATATCAGTGTTCAATGTCACTACAGTCAGGTGCCCAAAACTCGTCTGTTTTTTTCCTCAGGGGAAAAAAAAAATGTCGTTAGAAATTAAGGAAAAAAAAAAAAAGAGTTTGAGACACACCACAATATTGTAAATAGCGATCTTTTATAAGGAATAATAAAGAATCAAATCAAATAATAAAGAATCAAATAAAGAATCAAATAAAATGCTGAAGGTCAACAGGACCTTGCAGGACCTTGATGAAGGTCAGTAGGTATGTGAGATGCACTAAAAGAATTGTTTTCAGTACTGTAATTGTGTGATACCATTTCTTAACAGATTGGAGTATACAGACCAACAAGGCAGAATAAAAAATGCAAGGTAATATAACCTTAACAAATATATTGAAAAGAATTCTCTCACCTTTTGCCACGTAAGAAATATTTGCATGTGTTTCTTATTCTTAAAATAATTTTTATAGCTTTGACCTTCTGTTGTTTTTCCATATTATTACACTAACTTTTTTTTTTTTGCATGAACTGCATATAGATTTATGAAAATGCTGATTTGGTAGATCACTATTAAATATGCTTTTAGTCACCTCTGTTAACATTGAAACTGAAGTCTGAACATGTGTTTCTGATGTTACATTCATAATCTTGTTTGCTTAAACTCATAGTGGGTCACAAAAGTATTCATAGAGATTCTGTAATATTTGAAGGTATAGAATAAAAATAAAATCAATGTTGTTATCATTTTCTTGGTTAAGCAAGAGCTTGGTTCAGAGGCGTCTCTAATATTTTAAATGGAGATCTATAGGATGTTTAGAAAATTTCTATTATCACAGCAAGAGATGGTTTTAAATCCTTAGTATATTTATATAGTATAATGGTTAAAACACTGAATTGAATGCTTTATTTAGGTTTTATATGCACGTGAATTTGCTTACCTGTGGCCTTTGTGACTCCTGTTAGCTTTCAGGTGTATGTGCTAAGAAGCATTGGACAGCAGTAGGAAACTCGTAAGATAATTTTGTACTGCGTAACGTATGGTTTCAGAACTGAAGATGCGGTGTAGAGTGTGCCCAACATTGTATGTGTTTTCTGGTAAATTAGAGCCACGTGCTGTAGCTTTGCCTGTTGCTCTGTTGCTCACCAAATAATGAACATTTCACCTCTGGAGAACTCTCTGTATGTGGATGGCCTTGTCATGAGCATAAGAGGGTGTCTTAATCGTCAGGGGGAGGTTATTTTGCATTTCTGTTTTTCAGGAGTTGTTGTTTTTAATGATTTATTTTCTCATGCTTTCTTGTTTTTCCTCACCATCTTACTTGTTTAGGGAGGCTCATAGTCAAATCGAAAAAAGGCGTAGAGACAAAATGAACAGTTTTATAGACGAACTGGCATCTTTGGTACCAACGTGCAACGCTATGTCCCGCAAACTAGATAAACTCACTGTGTTGAGAATGGCCGTCCAGCATATGAAAACATTACGTGGTAAGTTGGTGGGGAGGGAACAGTATGGAGCTTCCCCAGACCCGTTCATTTTCACTCTCTTGCAACTTTTAACTTGACAAATTCGCCTGAGCTGTTTGAAAGAGAGCCATTTTTAAAGTAGGGGACTAATGCAAATCGAATTGTTAAATTCTCTAGCTCTAAGAGGGTTTTTTTTGTTTATTTCTAAAGAGTGACATTAGAAAGATATCTCACCTCAGTGTCATGCTAAAGCTGTTGCGTGAAAGCGCTGATGCTAGGTAGGTGTTCCTCTGCTGGGGCTGCTCGTTCTGCTGGAGCCCTTGCGTGTGCATCTGGTCTGTGCTGTGCTCACGATGCACTGCTCTGCAGAGCTCCTTGCCTAGTTTTCTCACCTGATGTTGCTGTACTGTTAAGCATCCCAGAGCCTTTCATCAGATACAGTCGTGAAGATTTATGCCATTTCTCCTATCTGCGTAGATTCGGGTACAAAATGAAACTGTAATGAGGCTACGTATCCTTTTTATCTTCCATGTCTCTTAGAAATGCCTTTGAACTTAATCAGATGTCGTCTTTTCTCTCACCTTTGGAATCCTCAAGAATACCAAATAGAACAACAACAACAAAGTTCATTTCCAGAAAGACTCACTTTCCCAGTTTCTGTGGGGCTTGCCGTATTCCAATCATGTTTCTTGTAGTACTTTTTAAAAAAGTTTAACTTTTTTTTCTGCCCGTCACTTTGCTAGATTAGTACAAAATAACACTTGACTGCTTACTAATTCGGTTCCCTTTTGTCTTTCTGAAGGAAATTAAATGGGAAAAATTATGCTAGAACAACCAACTGCCTGTAATGATAGGCTTTATGTTTCTGACATGAAACAGAAGCCGTTTGCAAGCACCTAACTGATAGTCTGGTTAAGTGACCTTGCCATATTTTGCTAGGTTCTAGGAAGAAGTAGTTTGAAGGTAGAAATCATTTTTTTTTACAATTTAATCTCCTACTTTTGACCTCTAATGTTGAGATAGACCTTTCTAAGTCAAGTAAAGCAATGAAGGCAAGAATTATGTTGAGGAAGATATTTAATTTGTATTACAACCTACACTTTAGTATGTTTGTGTTTTTAGCAAAATGGTTTTATCCTTTTCTGGGCCAATGCCAGCAGAGTTTATCTAGATAGTAAAAGAGAACAAAAAAAGCAGCTTTTGCTTTTGTCTTAAGAGACAACTGAAAAGAATTATAGTATCAAGAGGAGCCAAAGGAACATTGCTCCTTTAAGTGTGTATTGTCAAATTTGTGTATCACACACTTAGTAATATAGAGGGGGTTGTTCTTTTTTTGTTTGTTTGTTTTTTAGGTGCTACAAATCCGTATACAGAAGCAAACTATAAGCCTGCTTTTTTATCAGATGATGAATTAAAACATCTTATTCTCAGGGTATGTTTTTGGCTTTTAATTGTCAGATATTAATGACTGTGAATATCTCTCTCCCAAAGCAACACATCCATGTTTTTCTGTCTTGTACCTCAGCTTAAGAA
This sequence comes from Nothocercus julius, assembly GCA_013398735.1. Lineage (NCBI taxonomy): Eukaryota > Metazoa > Chordata > Aves > Tinamiformes > Tinamidae > Nothocercus > Nothocercus julius. The sequence goes on along the minus strand of VZSV01000001.1, from coordinate 776,124 downwards.
TATGTTGATTCCGGAGGATGACAGACCATTGCATAAAGTCAGTATGATTTAAATATGGTTAGCATGTCTAAAATTAAGCAGAAGGATTTTAGATGGAGATCTGAGAAGCTCAGCTGTTTTGATGGTAAAGCACTGTACTTCCCAGTCATCAGAATCTTTCATTATCTCATGGAATTAACCAGAATTATATAAATAGTTTTCTTACAGACATTCTGCCTTGGGCTACCTTGACATGATTTTCAGCACACAGCAATGTAATGAATTTGGTTTATTTGAGGTCATTGATGCAACCCAACTCGGTGTGTTTAGCTACTTGCCTCTATGCTTCTTTGCCAGTACAGAGTATGTACCACTTGTGCTGGTAGTTAAACACATCTATCAGTTTGCAGAATTTGTGAAGCGCTGCAGTGGCCAGACACAGCACAATGCAGGGCTGAATTTCTGCAGCATTGTGAATGTAGGGCCATCTAGTCAGGGCCTGATGCTGCATGCTTTTCTGTAACTGGAAAATAGTACTTTCTGAATGGGTACTGCTTACCTGCAGACACGTAAATATCCAGGTTTGGTTGTGTTTGTTTTTTAAAGGAGCCAATATGCAGTAAATATAGTTAAACTAATGTTTTAATTTGAAAACAAAAGCATTGTTAAACATAATCATACCATTATAGGACAAGACATGGATTCTTTCTTTCCATAAGAATTATTTTAAATTCTGGGCATGATTCTTGGAAAGATGAAAAAAAATATCTGCAAATGCAAAATCAAAAAAAAAATTGTAATTTCATATTTGGCCTGTTAACTCAGTTATCTCTATAAATGTTAAGAGAGCTTTCCTGTTGTAGAAGTCCTACTGTACAGAAAAGGCTTTTAAAGGCTAGAATGATGCTGTGAAGATGTAAACTTAGCAGTTTACATTTTTTTTCCTAATCAGGCAGCAGATGGATTTCTTTTTGTGGTGGGCTGTGACAGAGGGAAGATACTATTTGTCTCAGAATCTGTCTTCAAGATCCTCAACTACAGCCAGGTATTCTTTTCTGTCATAAATAATGCTAGGCCTTAGAAGATTTGAAAGGCTTTATGCGATTATGCATTTATTTGGGCGGGAGGGAGGTCTGTCTTGAAAGGTGAGATCTGTTGCCAAAAAAAAGAAAAAGAAAAAACGCGTTCTGCTCTCTGCAGTGTTTTTAGAAATGTTATTCTAACGTTATTAGAAAAAAAAAATGTTCCTGGATTAAGTTCATTCTGAGAGGTGAAAATGCATTAACTCAGTTTCACTGGTAGTGGCACTCTCGTTAGGGATTCACCGTCACGCTTGTACAAGTGTTACCTACCTTCGTTTTTAAGTGAATATTGGAAAAAATCAGTCTGAGGTTCTTCCATCAGCTTCGTATATCTTCTGGAGAATTTTTCTGCTTGATTATCTTTGTTTAGTTTTTGCTGTCCTACTTAATAATGGATTAAAAACTCATGTAAGGTTTGTATAGAGACAAGTATTAGCTATTGGGCAGCAGCACCTGTATCTAAACACCAGAGTATTTTGCATCATTCTTTGTCAAAATGTTGATTTTAAAAGGTTGTTTTTGTATATTTAAGTTCTCTTGAGGCTGTCTGGAAAGAGAAAATGTTAATATTACTGCTCTTTGCCAACATAGCAGTGGGATTTGTCAATTTAAACTGAGGCACATAGTATCTATTTCCATGCTGTAACCCATGGATTGACTCTCTCCAAAATACAATCTGAGAAGTAACTAGCCCAAAGCTTGGCTTTCCTACCTGCTTAATATAAGGCTTGACTGGTGCTATATAACGAGCAGATAGTAGTCTTCATTTTTTCTGTCATCTGCTATTATTTTCAACTTTAAAAAACATTCAAAGGCATTCTTCAGCCAGCCTTTAGTTTACATATATAGTTTACATACATATATGCTAATCACATAAATATTGAAATAAAATATTTTTAGTTATGATTTTTAACTTTAAATGTGTAGTATACAAAATGAGACTGAATAGAAGCCAAAATGTTGTTAATGGATTAAGCATGTTATTTCTGCAAAACATTTACTGAAAATAATTGAATTATTAAATTACCATGCAACATAGTCTTAACTTCAAAACATACAGGGAAAATAAATGCGTTCCATTAAATTCTGGATTTCAGATTTGTGGTGTTCATTGGTCAGACCTACATATAAAAGGATTCTTAATAGTGGATGCTAAAATTAGGAAAATATATGGTACAATTGTTTTAATTTTTGACTGAATATTCAATATCTGCAGAATGATTTGATTGGTCAAAGCTTATTTGATTACCTTCATCCTAAAGACATTGCCAAAGTGAAGGAACAGCTCTCTTCTTCTGACACTGCCCCGCGAGAAAGGCTTATAGATGCAAAAAGTGAGTATTGGCGTGTTTTGAAACAGTGTCATGTGGGCAGATACAGTGGTTCTGAATATTTACCGAATATCCAGAAGGAGGGAGGAGCTATTTAGATTACCTGTCATACCACAAGATTCTTTTCCAGGTAGAAGGACCTCACATACGTCAGGGAAGTTATGTCTTAAAAGCAGGGGAAAAAAGTACTGAACTAATAGCTAAATGTGGAAGCTTGTAGGTTTAGCATGCACTGCAGTATCAGTGGGTGAGTTTTACTAACTGGCTTCACCTGTGAGGAATCCTTTTCTTTTTCCCAGGCATTGAGTGTAGAAACTAGTTATAATACAGGATGAGCAGAACGGAGGCAGGTAGCACTGGAGACCTGTCTGTATTATTTTAGCTGCCCAGTATTGGATCTTTCATCTGAAAGCAGCCTCCAGGTTGAGGTCAGGAACTAGACTAAGATGGAGCATTCCAGGGTGCTGAGCCTGGAGGCTTTGGTTTCTGCAAATGCTTTCCCCAGATGTGCTTATCCAGAGCTGTCCCCTTTTTGTATGCCTCTGACAAAGAAAAGGCAAAAGTAAATGCCATGAATTTTGATCTTGCCATCTGCTATTGGAGAGAGGCACCCTTAACACCAAAGCGTTGTGCTCACTGATTGTAACCGTTTGCGTGGGAAAGTTTTTGTCTGACAAAGAAAAGGCTTCCTCACTCCCTCTGTTTGCTGCAGCTGGACTCCCCGTCAAAACCGACATAACACCTGGGCCATCACGACTCTGCTCTGGAGCAAGACGGTCCTTCTTTTGTAGGATGAAGTGCAATAGACCTTCTGTAAAAGTAGAAGACAAGGATTTTCCTTCAACCTGTTCAAAGAAGAAAGGTAACAATTATACATTTTGTCGAATAGAATGACTATCAAGCCTTTTTTTCTATAATTGCTAACATGCAGTGGATAAGATTTTGATGCTTACTGACTAGAGTCAATATTTCCTCTTAAGATGTGGCTATATGAACTACATCTAGGTCTTTTGTTTTCTCCTCTTCATATTATTTCTTTTTTTTTTTTTTTTCTTCCCCAGAGCAGCTCTCAGGTGTTGTATTAGCATATAAAGCCAAATTCTGCCCTGAAGCTCTCTGCTGAAGCTCTCCAAAAGCAGGATCAGTGACATAAATGAGATTTTCTTTCTTTTTCTTCAAGCAGCAGACCGCAAAAGCTTTTGCACGATCCATAGCACAGGATATTTAAAAAGCTGGCCGCCGACAAAAATGGGACTAGATGAAGATAATGAGCCAGATAACGAAGGTTGTAATTTAAGTTGTCTTGTTGCAATTGGACGACTGCATCCTCATGTAGTACCCCAACCAGTGAATGGTGAAATCAGGGTGAAACCTACAGAATACGTTTCTCGACACGCAATAGATGGGAAATTTGTTTTTGTAGATCAGAGGTAAGAATATTTGTAGTAGCTTATGCTGTTTTTGTGATACAGAGTATTAGCTTCGTAATAAGTCACTAACAGTGATTTACTAACAGTACAATATATGCTTAAAGCAGTGAAGATATTATTCAGAAAAGTCTGTTCTTTTCAACTTTTCACTAAATCTTGTCTACAAGTTATTCTGTTTTTCTTGTTTTTTTTTTTTTTTTCTAATACTCGATTTTGTTTTTTTCCAACTGTTGTCCTTGAAGGATGTATGCTTCTTCAAAGGGTTCTTTGAAAGGGATTTTTTTAAGTGAGCCTCATCCATAGGCTTAAGTTTTGTATCCTGAGATCTGTGAATTTACTGGAAAATATTTAGGCCCCCATAAAAGTTCAAAACAATTAATTTATTTCTGTGTTGCATCTTTTTATTCATACAGACTTGCACTGTTCTGTTGTCATTTGCCTAAGGGAATCTAGAAAAGAAACACTTTTCAGATTTTCTGCAACTAGCATTTCATCATTACGAAGTGCATAGTTCCTGGAGAAGAGCTTGCAGGAGGGGAAAAGATGTAGGCATTAATTAGCACAGAGAAACTCTTAAGGAATAATTAGGCATTAATGTTGTAGTTCAATTTTCTTGAGCATGTAAAGACTTTCATAACTGAACCAATTCCTTTTGCCTGCAGTTAGATTAAAAATAGTTGGCATATCTCTGGCTTCCCCTAATAATGTACTATGTACTTGATGAGAAAAATGGCACGCATGAGCCCTCAGCGCAGGAGCTTTCACAAGTAAATTCCGTCTCATACGGCAGCCGTGGGAGAGGGGTGCTGCTATATGCAGAGTGCTGTAAAGTGCATCCCCGTGAGCTGGAAACACACGAGCTACTTTTCAGCGGTTGTTACGAGGTGATTTCCCGTGGTCATGTTTCTGTTGCGAAAGGCAGATGACAATAACTGGTTTAATTTATCCATTCGTGCCATTGACTGCGAGCGTAGATAGCAGCCATTCCACAGTAACTGTCTGGAAATGTCTGTGGTTTCCACGGTCCATGATCCTATGTGTAGTTCAGTGCATTGGAAGAAATGATCTTGAAAGTCGTCAGTGACCTATCTCAGATCCAATAAAAGTGTTGAGCACATATCTAATTTTTTATTAAAGTAATACAAGAGTTCCTCAAAAGTGTCTTCGGATAAAATTGCCTGAGCAGGGGATATATAAAAGTACTTCATTACTCACTGAATTGAGTACAATACAATATTCTTTGAGCATGTTAAGCGTGATTTCCTCTCCTCTGGTTTTTGATGGAAAACAACAGTTTTTCCAGGCAGGTTATTTCAGGGAGCCGCTGATATGCTAAACCTGAATCTTCTCCCCTGCACTTTAAACTCATTATGACTTGGTGAACGGATGGAGTCTCCTCTTTGTGCGGTGTGTCTTTCAGATAGGCAGCATGATTGGTATGAAGTAAATCTGCATTTTTGGAGGGAATGGGAGAAGGGTTAAGTCTTTCCTCAGGTGGTGGATTCTGACCATTCTTGTAGCTGTTCACTGGAGTGCTGGCTTCATCCACGTCCTTCCTGAACCTTGGATTGAAGTTTCCAGGCCTAATAAAATAAGCTGTTTAGAAACTCTTGCATCCCATGGTGACAGGTCAAATACACTACCTGAGGGCTCTTGGTGTTATACGCTTTTATAATTACCTAAAAATTAAAAAGAGAGTGTTCTTAATTAGTTTTTTCCCTGTAAATTAGAATAACTTTCAGGATTACTTGCAGCTTGCCTAATTTCAGTATGAGCTTTAGTGATCTGTTGTTGATCTGTTGTTAATATATCAACTTGAAAACCTTTTTTTTTTTTTCCCCCCTTTTTGTTTTCCGTCCTCAAGGGCAACAGCCATTCTGGCATACTTACCCCAGGAACTTCTAGGTACTTCATGTTACGAGTATTTTCATCAAGATGATATAGGACATCTTGCAGAATGTCATAGACAAGGTACCCTTCTTAATAATTGAATGGAGAGATTTTAAAAAGTATTGGGGAAAGAGTGTAATAAGAATGCTGTGGAAACTTGAAAGCATTGGCTGTCTTTCAGTTTGCAAATGCTTCTGTTCAGGAGTTCCTCATGAGCTGAACAGTATGATTTTGTTAACTTGCACGGATTTTTAAGGAATGCTTCATCTTCAATTATGGGGTGGGGAAGCTGCAGAAATATGTTTTTCTGCAGAGATGAGGGAAGGAAGCAGCCCAATCGAGTTTTCCCTGACTCGGAGGAGGCTTCTGTAGTCATTGTGCATGCTGAAACAAGGTTACTCTTTCTGTTTATAGTTTTGCAGACAAGAGACAAAATTACAACCAACTGCTACAAGTTTAAAATAAAAGATGGGTCTTTTATTACATTGAGGAGTCGCTGGTTCAGTTTCATGAACCCTTGGACCAAAGAAGTAGAATACATTGTCTCAACAAACACAGTTGTTTCGTAAGTATTTTTCCCGTAACATGTAAATGCTGATTGCCTTGCCGTAAGATAAGATTTGATGTAAATATGTGCACATCTTTCCTTTGACAGGAAGCGTTCTACAAATAGCAGCCAGAGTTACGTACTGTGGGGAGGAGAATTAGTTGACTTATGAGTTGTAATATAGGCTGGATAGTGTTTATTAAAATCTTCAAATGTATAAGTATTTTCCTTCCTTGGGAAAACCTGAGGTTACAGTCCTTGCAGAGATGCATTATTTGTCCTCGAGGGTTCTGTCCAAGTGCAGTGACTTCACAGTAGGATAACTGCTCTAGAGGAATTCATCTCATGAGAAGCAATTTGGGTTCTGCATTGCACGTTTTGAGTTGTTACGTGGTGTTTTATTTCTGTTGTTTATCTAGCCTTAATGTCAGTCACAGCGCTTCTTTCACTGAGGTGATAGTGACTCATAAACTGTTTAAACCCTGAAGCATTCCGCTCTGACACACTGGCAGAGAGACTGTTTTGTAGGGTTTTTAATCACTGATTCTTTTAATTCTTGAAATCCACAGCACCAGTGTACTAGACAGCGGGGACGCAGCCTTTCCACAGCTTGCAGCTTCTCCGCACAGCATGGACAGCGTTCTCCAGGCTGGAGAAGGTAACTACTGTACTCTGAGAAAATTATTAGCTGTCTCAACGTGTTACCACCTGATCCTGAATGCGCACACTTGCTGCCATTTTCCATTGTGAATTTGTTAAAATCTAAGTTAAACCGCCTTTTTTTTAAGACACACAAATGCTAATGGAGCTCTTGCCCCGATGAACCTTGTTCAGCTTTGAATGCAAAATGATTGAAGAGAGAATGTGAATGAGTCAGAAATAGGAAATAATTATGAACAAGGCTGGGGAGTGGGTTAGAGAAGAAACATTTGCCTTCCTGGAGGAGACAGCCTGTTACATGCGCGTAAGAAACGTCGTCCCAGAGCAGCTTCCCGTTCTGCGGTCGCTGCAGGTGTGCACTGAGGGTGGACGGGCCATAAACACAGCTTGGCTGTTCCTTATCACTCCTGTGCATTTGACTTCCTTTTTGTCGAGACATGAAGGCTGAAACTGAGCAGTTATGACGGGCTTGTCATGGTTTCTGCAGATCACTGAAACATCTTTTATCTGTGTAGCACAATATGGAGCAGAATTTGACTTAATAGTAAAGTGTTACTGGAGCAGGGTAGAAGTGAGGAGGAGTAGGCAGATGTAGCAATAGGCTATGGAGGAAGGATTGAGAAGGGATGTTAGTAGCACTTAGGTTCTTTCCAGAAAGTTGGGAGGCACTGGTTTTAGATACTAGATACTTACTTTACTAGATATTAGTCTTATCAACTATGCCTTTACAGCAGTGGGGCAGGGTTATAGTGCATGTCTGGAATTATCTCCAAAACTGCATACAGTATCCTTAGGAGATGGGTGTAAAAGCTGGGCTTTTCAGCCCGTCTGAAAAATGAGCTTCAAGAAGGGAATCTGCAAAGGAGGGAGAACAGCAAAGCTCAGACAGTTGGCAGTGCGGAAGGTAGAGAAGCTGAGATAGGTATGGCAATTAGTAACTGAATGTCGAATTACAGAAATGAAATAGCGTCTGGGGCTTCTGCGAATGAAGAAATAGAGAACAGACTGTTCTAAAATGGGAGAAGCTTGTTAATGCTACAGTGTAGCCTTTGAAAAGAAACCAGCCATGTGTAATATTGTCATATTGCATAGTTTGCTTCCCAGAAAAGTAATTGAATGAAGTTTAATTTCAAGCTTTGGCTCTGCTAAGGATTTCATGACCTTGTAGGAGGTGCTGAGCCACCTCACCTCATGATGGATTTGAGCCATAAAGATTACAAGGGTTATTGTTTTTAAATAGGAATTTCTGAAACAAGACAAATGCCCATTATGCGTAATCATTGCTACGTGGCTTCCTCGCCCTTTCAGTAGGTGATGCTTTCTTTATTGTGCCTTGGCTATACTGAGCTCCTTCTGGACAACCTAAAGCATTCTGCAAGTGCCAAGCCACCTTAAAGTAGCAGTGAGCTTCTAAATGTCCAGAGCTCACCTTTTCTTCCATACTGAAATATTTACAGTAACCTGCAGGGGCTTAATTTAGGTTCATCAGGTAACCTGAGTTCATTCCATATTGACTGCATCTAGCGAGCCGTTCTCTGCAAGCTGGGCAGGAGATACTGTCAGATGCTCTGAAGAGCCCAGTTCTGCAGGAGTCAGAACGACGTACCTGAGAGGAGGTACGTGTAGGGGCCCAGATGGATGTCTGAGAGGTGCAGCAGAGCCTGGCCCAGTGCAGGATGGAGCATTCCCTGCATTTGAAGACACTTGCCAAACAGTGGAAATGTAAATATATTCTGTAAATATAGTTCTGACAAGCTGAGGGACCCTTTCATGCTTAAATGCAAGTGTTTTGCTTTGTTTTGTGGAAAGGGATTGCAAGATTTTATCTGACCTTAAGATATTGCTTGTTTCAGGTGGCCCAAAAAGGACCCATCCCGCTGTCCCTGGAATTCCAGGTGGAACAAGAGCTGGGGCTGGTAAAATAGGGAGGATGATTGCTGAAGAAATCATGGAAATTCACAGGTGAGAGAAATAGTATTAAGTTAAAGGAAAAGCAGTGGCTCTTCAGAAAAACAAACTAAGGAAATTAAGAAAGACTTTCTTAAAGCTGAAAGTAGAGTTACCCAGTTAGGCTTTGCAAGCAGGCGGCTACAGATACCTATACTGAATGTCTGAGGCACTTGAAGCCCACAGACAAAGAATGAAAAAGTTATAGCCTTCCAGTTTTCTAATCTAAAAGGACTGATTTTCTTTTTAAGATGACAGTTATCTTTTTATCAGAAATAGAAGGTAAAAAGAACAGCTAACAAAAAGCAAATTTCTTTATGTGCTTTTCTTTTTCTAAGAATTAGTCCCCTGGCCATAAAAGCAGTCCCATCTAACAAACGTTCAGTGGTATTTGCAGTCCTGAGCTTTGAAGTTCAGGAAAAACCTCAATCCATCTCAGAGTTTTGTTCCTGCTGCAGGCCAGAGACTACTTACATAGGCAACGAAACAGTTAACCTGTCATATTGAAGATGGGCATGTTTCCTGTCTGTAAACACACTTTAAAAGAAACTGGCAGGTTGAATCAAGATTTTAAAACTTCCCATCACTTTTAGCAGCTGTAAAACTCTTAATTAGCTGCTATGAATGTAGTAGTATAGTTCACCCCCCCCGCCATGCTTTCTTTCATTTAAAGACCCTGGGTTAGTTCCAGTCCTCTTTCAGCAGCTGCTACTATTTTCCAAGGCTGCCTTCTGTTCAGCTTTCCCAGAGGAACTCTGCCAAGGATAAGATTCCCATTTCTATAACTGTTCTCTGTAACTACCCTCTTCCATTTAGTCTAGAGATTTGCTGATTCTACAGTTAATATGTTATTCATTATTAAAAGATGGATATTTGATCAAGCTAAGGAAAATGGAAGTGAAAAATGCTGCTTTGAGAGTTTTTTATTATAAGTTAATTATATCACGTCTGGTGTATTTCTGTAGCGGTAGCTCACTGAAGGAGACTAGGCTAGGATGGTTGATGCTGGCCAATTTCCTAGAGCTGGTATAAATTCTACTTTTTTAGGTTTAAAAAAAAAAAAAAAAAAAGCCTAGGCTCTGTTCCTTGCAGATGCTCTGTGAAGTCTGTAAAGCAACAAATAAAAGGTGGGTGGGAGGAGGTAGAGCTTGCAGGCTGAGCAAGCTGGACAATGTACCTGTAAACTGTTGTTGTTAATCAGCTGCAAATTAAAGTGATCTGCCACCAATTTAAAATGTTGCTGCTGCTGATTTGTTTAACAGTGAAAAGGTGGTGAAACTACAACAGTAAATTCCAGGCTTTTAAATAGCTGATAGTAAGGGTCAGCATTTGAAAAGCAAACTCTCTGGCACTTGAGTCCAACCAGTCACTAGCAAAATCATTCCCTGTTTTGTCCATATGACAGGATAAGAGGATCATCACCTTCTAGCTGTGGTTCAAGTCCACTGAATATTACCAGCACCCCACCACCCGATACATCATCCCCAGGAGGCAAGAAGGTAAAGACCAAACACTACAAATAGACCTGCAACAACCGTGATAAGCAGCGTGACAGAAAGGTTATAAAATTACACGTGGTTTGTGGAACTCCACATGGCTAAAGGAGTCAGTGACAGCAAATCATAGCCTGCCCATGCCCTGCTCCCTTTACGGTGGTCAGTACAGCGCAGAAACTGGTGCTTCTCAAACAGTGACAGCTTTTGAGATCGTCCTGCTTCCTCGGTTTTCCCTGATTTTTATTTTTTTTAACTGAACTGCAAGTCTTTTAACTGAACTGTCTCTTGATCCTCCAAAAACTCGCTCACACCACACACTGGTGAACAGTGGAATTGTTACTCTACTCACACTAAGTCTAATGATGCACAAGGGCTTTGCTGTCCTGCTATAGCAGAAAGTGTGACAATTAGGTGCCTCACTGTGCAGTGGCAGGTTATTTTTTTTTTAAATCAATACAGTGCACCATGCTTTGTGCTAAGATTGCTGGAGTATTACAAACACAAGCAGCTAGTATTAGTGTTCAAGTAGTTAAGTGATCTAGCAAATTGCTCCTTCTAGTTGTCATATTCAAGGCAAGAAGAGCACTTACCCAAATTCTCATTCTATGTATTCAAACCCTGCTACAGACTTACTTCCTCTTCCCAGAAACTAACATGGCTATGCATAAAAATTGTTTCAGTAGAACATACAGCTTGCGCTAAATATTTTCTTCTATTGTGGCTTACTTTGTACTTGAAGTAAAGTTGAATTCGTAGTAAGTTAATGGTTGTAATTCTAGGAACAGTTATTTGTGCTCCCTCTGCTGTACAGTAAGTCAGCACCTGCCTATGTTAAGGGCTACTGCTAACAGAGCAGAATTAAAGAAAATCCATATGGTGAGTTGGGTATGTCTGATACCCATGCCCCCTCACCATTTATCCCTGTTTGGAAAGCAAACTTGAAAAGCCTCTACACTGGGACCAGGTAAGTGGGGCTCAGGTATCCATTGTCTGGTATTAGCCAATATCTTAAACCTTAAGCTGTAATATAACATGCTGCTTTACCACTTCCATTTCCTCTTTTAAGATCTTGAATGGCGGCACTCCAGACATTCCTTCAGCAGGGTTACTGTCTGGGCAGATCCAAGATAACTCTGGTTACCCCTATTCTGACAGCTCCTCTATTCTTGGTAAGCAAGGACACAAAATAACTTAAATCAGTAACAACTAAACCCATGACAACCGTACAGATGATTGTAAGAAGATGATTGCTTTTAGTAATAGCTTTCTATTACCATTGGTCTCACTTGAACAACAGAAGCTCATAACTTAGCACTTTAAGTTTGTCTAAAAGCGTGGCTACAAGAGTAGCCTGACAATCTATTTGTCCATGTTGCTTTATGTTGTCATTTTGAAAAATAGTGCTTGCAAGCCTGTTTTCTCGTGCTGAATAGGAGTGCATGAGGGGAACTCCTCCTTTACTTCCCATGAACGCTTTTAAAGAGCAAGAGACAGTAAGAAAGGCTAAACTGACTCCTGGGCATTAATCTAGATTACGCCTGGAGTAGAGTACATCTATATCAGATATAGTGGTCACTTAACCTTTGTACTTGTAACTCAGAGGTTAACAGGATCCCTGAAACTGTGACCAGCTGGCCCTCAAACATACTGATACCTACCAAATAGTTCAGCCTGTTCTATCCCAGGTCATACAGCAAGTGACCATTGCAACTAAAGTCATGAAATAAATCTGAACTTTTGACAACTTACTGTATTTCTGCTTACAGGGGAAAACTCTCACATAGGCATCGATATGATTGACAACGATCAAGGATCCAGCAGCCCCAGCAATGATGAAGCAGCAATGGCCGTAATAATGAGCCTTCTTGAAGCAGATGCAGGTCTTGGGGGCCCTGTGGATTTCAGTGATTTGCCATGGCCCTTGTAAATGATGCACCTTGCTTCAACATCCAAACATCAAAGTGCATTTATTGGTGGAGTTCTGCAGTCTGTGAAACTTGTTGGATGGAGAAGCTTTTATGTACGAATTTCATAAAAGCCATATCGGAACGCAACTCATCCTACCATGTGTAATGTCAGACAATGTGGAATAACCCGCTACAGTGTTTGTGTGGATCTGGTTAGCTGTGTATAGCTTGCATTACTTGTATATTTTGGATTCTGTTGTTTGAATTTTTTTTAAAATCACTGTGCAACTCACTGGCATCAGTGGTAGCTTTTATATGCAAATGACCATTTCAGATGTATGGTGTGTTTTTACACTGCAAAACAGTCCCCATGTGGATATTTCTTATACTAATTGTACCATAAAGCTGTTTATTCTTTCTTGTAAGAATTCCTTTACTATAAATATTGTTAAAGTGTAATGTATTAGACAGTTAAATATTTTTAAAATAAATGTTTCCCTTGTTCTAAAATGGAGCATTTACTTTGATAAATAAATTTGATAAAACCCTGCTGAATGTGCATGCTAGAAGTAGTTGCCTATTTATATTTTTTCCTTTCTTTGGGAGAAAAGGGTAGAAAAACACTGCCTTACCTTACCAAATGCATTAGGTCATCACAGTATTTTTCTAGAGAAGCTACTACTTGCTCAGTTTCTGAGCTTAAGCTACAAAAAAAAAAAAAAAATTGCAACAGAAAAGCTAGTTAAGGTAGTCTGGTAGTGCCACAGATTTCTTTTTAATATTAAGCAATACTTGTTTTCCACCCAAAATATTAAATAACAATCTAAGTGTTCTCCAACCACCATAAGAAAAGCAAAGCAGCTACTTTCAAAATTCATCATATTCTTAATCTTACTCACAGATACTTCAAACCAATTAAAATAATGGAAATTTTATTTGAATGAAAAACTTGTTTACAATCATTAATAAATGAAGAATGAACCTTTTGTATTTTCCTATTTCATGACACTTATGAAAAATTTAGTAAATAAATATTTGTGAACAGATTAAGGTAAGGCAAATTTTAAGATAAAGCCCCTATCCGTTGTTCACAACTTTTGAACATGGCTCACGCTGCAAACGAGTGAAAAAATTCACCAAAGAACTTTGAGTTTAACAAGATGTTAAATGGGTCATTGAATCACGTCCTCAATCCAAAAACCCAGTAATAGTATTTTTGTGCTCAACCATATACAATAACTTTAAAAGGGTCAATCTAGTCAGAGCAAAACTATTTACAGTTAACACTTTTGATAGAAGCACTTTGTTAGTATTGTGCAATACATTATAAAAAATGGCTTGAAATTCCATTTATCAACCATTTATAAAGTGCTACTATCAGTTTCAGTTCTGCATTCCAGCCCATGTGTAACAATATCGAATGCACACTAGCCACGAACACCGCCTTGCTTCTGATGGGCTTAGAGTGAGGACAGTCCAGTATACAAATAACCAATGTCACAAACCTACTGGTAAACAAATACATGTATGTAACTGTAACCGCAGGATGCTCTTCTCTGTACTCTTAGAAAACAATCAGATACTCCCTTTGGTCTTCTAAAAGGTCCATACTGCAATATCCTAAACACTGTTACACAATGGAGAAGACTGGAATTGCAGTGTAGTATGAGTCGAGTACAGAGCCATTTTAAGTAGCATGCTTTAGTTTTAATACAAGGCTACATCAGAGTGCTGGGTTCTGTCCCTCAGTATCCATCTCACTGTTATTAGGTGGAGGATGAATAGGCAGAATATCCAACTCATCTACTTGGGGGGTAGGATGCATTACCACAAGCTGGTCCTGGGGTATATCTGCTGCTGCTGCTGCCAAATTGGTAATAGATTTGCTTTTCACACACTGAAAGTCAACATGTCGACTCTTTCCTTCCTCCTTCTCCCAAGACATCCGAATAAATGGCCTTTGGACATAGTTGTAAATCACCTCCGGCCTTCCACCTGGGCGCTTCTTCACTTTCTCTTTGTACGTAGGGTAACCTAAGAAACATCAAATAGCAAAAGTTAACATCTCCTGTACCTTTTTTCTACAAAAAGGCAATGTGTGAAGGCATGGTGAGGATTAGTGCTTGTCACCATCAGCACCCTGAATGGAACCAGACACCACTGTGCTCTAGTCAAACTTAGCTGAAGGAGGCAAATGCACAGTGAAACGTTTTGACTACCAACTGAATTACAAAGAAAGAGGTTACAAAAGCCACTGAGAATGAAGATACTTTTAGCATATCATTTAGTGAGAAACATCTTGTAGACCAGCCACAAGCCTGAGCCATTCCCTCCTCTCTCCCCTGTATCATCTAGTCTCACTATGACAGTATCAACCCAGCTTTCTTGAGCTTTGAAGCTGATCATAAAAAAGGGAAGTGAAACAGAGCCTTTTCCAAAGTCAGTTTATAAGCAAAGTTCTTCTTACCTTCAATGCCCAACCGGATCTTCTTGAGCCCCCTTTCCTTCAGGACCGATTTGGCCACATCTCGATTCTCAATGTATTTGAAGAATCTATACAACTTTGTGCTGTAAATAACTAAAAATACATTTTAATGAGAAAAATTGTATTCAAAGAAACTTTTAGTCTTACACAGAAAGATCTTGTTTCTACTGTTTTGCTTTAATCAAATATTTTTTTTATTTCAGAACAAGGGGGAAAGAGAGACAAAGACAGACTTAAGAACCTCTCAATATCTAAGACAGGAGTCAGAGAAATGGCTGAAGGCCCTTGGAAGCTGGGTGGCTGCACAGGGCAGCATTTTTTTTTTTTATTATTATTTTTTATTTTTTTTCTCCTATCCATCTTGTCTGCTTTGTACACTTAGGTTTTTGAACAGTTTAGAATGTAACAGAACACTTCACAGAGCAAACCATTTGAAATGCCCCAGTCAGCTACACACACGCACAGAGCTCAACAACCTCCCCAGAGGGGATTCCTCCTGCCGCAATTCAGAGGCCTCTCCATTCCACTTGCCACTACATAAGAGATACCGAGTTCTGGATAAATCAGTTTCAGAAACCCTGGACACATGAAGCAGAGCAAGAGGGAGTCCAATAAAATTAGTTTATATATAGCACTTGAAAGGAAGGAATCTGGGCCATTAATCTTCTAAAAAAAGTATTAAAAAGGCAAGTATGTGCCTGGCTAATTACATAGGGTATGAGGAATTTTTCACTCACATTTGAGACACAAAGATCTGAGAAACCTGAGCCAGCTGTGTTACAAATAAAATATGGCTCTTTTAATGTAGTATTTACACCTCCTCTCCCCTCAGAGGGATGCTGCATAACTGTAGGTTAGGATCCTCCAAAAGTCTAGCCGAACTTCTCCAGCCGTGAAGCTTTTAAGAAGATTTCATACTATTGTACCAGAAAGGGCATCTCGAGCTCCCACCTGACACCTCAAAATCCTAAAATTCAAGTTTTCACATTGGAGAGACATTTCCAGCTACAAAGATAATGTTAATGGAGAGCCCTTCTCTGCATATACAGGTGCTTTAACCCATTTACAGAGCAAGCTGTTACACTTCCAAAACACTAGCAGAAGCTCACTTGGTGTTTCAAAGCACTAGTTGTTCCCTGTGGTAAACAAGACTCCAATCCAGCTTTTCTTGTCAAGCTCTTTCTGAACTTGATTTCCTTCCTCTCCCCCGCCACTGACTAACAACGCCTTAAAAATAAAGATTAGTTCTTCCTTCTGACCTAAACTTGAATGTAACATGCAACATATGCTTAAATGAAGCAAAATGTTATGCAACCTTCCAAAACTAAGTGTTTGTGAAGCAATAGGGATGTTGTAAGGACTTTACTAACAGTGCTTGTGAATGAGTTAAGGCAGCTTGTCTACTACTACCTCCTTCGCTACAGTGTGGCTCAGTGAAAACCACAACCACCACCTTACTTTGTGAATATTCCTCTCCCATTTGCGGGGGATATTCTTCATCCCAGTCCACCACGTCATCATCTGTCAGCACAACAATATGGCATTCTCGTTCACCACTCTGAGCACTGGCTACCATTAACGGGAGTATCATTTCTTCCAGGTAGAACTCAAACTGTTTGCGAGCACCATCATTTGACAATTCATGCATGAGAGCACCTGAAATAAAGGTTAGAAGCGTAAGCACATTTGAAAATTCGGTAAAGAAATGAAAGCAAAAGAAACATAGCAGTTCTGGTTTTGTATTATTTACTGCAGCCAGCTGAAAATACATTTTTAGTTTGTTTGTATAAGATAAGAACTTTTTTCAGACATTTACCAGAATCACCTCAGCAGTTCAGACTGATAGGGCTGTCCTGCAGGTACTAGCATTCTCTTGGGCAGACAGTGCAGTGCTTCCAGCAGCACTGAGTAGATCTCTTGGGTGTTTTACCACTGCTGAACATTTGGTAACTGCATGCAAGACTCTCTCAAGCTTCCTAAAGGAAATCAGCAGCTTAAAAACAGAGAGACCTTCAATATGAGCTGCCAAAGCCTTCTGCAAAGGACAAAGTGCATGGAGAGCGTGACTCAGCACTACGAGGCGACAGCACATCACAGCCCGCCGGGCAGAGGACGCGCCAGTCGCTGCACGGAGCTCATGCTGGAATTGCAGAGACCGGCTTGCTAGGCAGGCACTGTACTGGCCTGCACAAAGTCACGACACCACAGGATCTAAGACACAGGCCAGGTCAGTTTAAACTTCAGCAAGTCTTTGGCTGTGTTCAGGGAACAAAAGTGTTGGAGAGATGCTACACACTTTGAAGTGATGCACCAGCACAGCTGTACTTTTGCTAGCAACATAGCTTATTTTTCTTACTCAAAGAGTAGAATAAATTATCTTCTCCCTCCTCTGCAAAAACACTATTTAGTGTTCATGATATCTGTACTACAAATACATCAATAGATTTTAAGTATTCCTTAGAGCTGAGTACAGCAGAAAAATGCATGCTCCCGCTGTTTCATTTCATTATCTCAAATGCTGTATCATTGTCATACTTAAAAAAAAAAAAAAAAAAATCCATACTTACTGAGATCTCTGCATTTAATAGTACTATATTCAAAGGAGATACAGAGATAGTCACACGCTTCTCTCAGCTCAGGAATAGATATCCCATCAGGGCAGCGTATCACTCCAGTCTTGTAGTAATCCTGTAGCAATGCCACAAACAAGAAGCTCAATGCACTCAAGAATATTCACTGACAGACAATTGAACATTTATAAGCCTCTCCACAATCATCCTCCAATTGAGTTTAAGAGTAAGCAAAATGCATGTTAAACTTTGTGAATACTACTCTCTTCAATTGTGATCCAGTTTCCAGTGTAGCTGTTTCTGGAGCAGCTCCAGTTAAAACTCCAATTAAAATGGCTATTTAAATGACAACTATTAGTATTGACCATTTTTGTGCATGTGTATTATCTTTTAGCTATACATCTTTTTTTTTTGTTATTCTGGTTCTGTCAAAGTAGTATAACTCCTCTACATCTTTTTGCATATGGAGTGTGTAACAGAGCCATGTTCTTCCCAGGCTGAAACTCTCAATATTCTGTAGTTTCATGGTTTTTTTTTTTAATTGTTTGTGTTTGTTTCACACATACACTTAGGAATGTTTTCGTACTATGCTCTTTTTTCCACCCCTTCAAAGAAGAGTATTTCTTTTCATCTGTTATCCACCCACAAAGTTCATATATGAAAGTAAGGTTAAATCAAGAGGTTACACTTTTTTTTTTTTTTTTTTTTAAATACTCGTCGTATTTGATCTAATAGGATTTCCCCCTGCCTTTTTCCCCTCCCTATAAAAACTCACCAGAATGGCACGAAACACAGTAGATCCAATTCCTTCAGCAACTTCATACTCTCCTTTTTCATTAGGACGTGTAAAGTTGTGTTCTCTGCCTGATCCAAACATTCTATTCAAGAAAATCATATAATTAGAAATTTAATTAGTTTTTTTTTTTTTTTTTTCCTCTCTCAGCTGAGAAGTAAAATGTCAGGAGTTGTTCAGAAATGCCAGAGGGAAAAAAGTCTACCCTCTCTCATACATATGCACACTGGCAGTTTATGTTCAGCAACCTAACACCACTAGGAAATAGAAAGCAGGTAACGCAACTGAGAAAAGATTAGTTTTATTCTTTAACCCTCATCTACCGATATTATCTGATCAAAGTGAGAGATAGACCAAGCCATCTCCCACGCAGAATGCACGTTTTTGGCACTTGCATGGTAGATGCAACACAAAGTTTCTGTTTTTAAATTCTGATTATTTAAAAACATCTGAGGCAATTTTGAGAAAGTGTTCAAATACATAGAACTCATCTAAATTTAATTTAGTTCAAAAAATTAGTTAATTCCAAAGTTAAAATACCATTCTGATAGAAGATACCCATAAATAACTACAGCGTATACAGACTATTTTTTCCAGTTAGAATGCTTGAAAATTTAGGCTAAGGAGACAACCACAGATTTAACTTAAACTTTCCTTTGTGTCTCAACTATACCCTGTGCTTACAAAATATTGCCATCTACTCTTTATGATTGACTTTACAAACCTACCCAATGGCAAAACTTTGCTTTCAGATACACCACTCAAAGAAATATACAGTGGGAGCATATTTACAGTGCACATTTACAGTGGAGAACAAATTCATTTTTTCCACTTGCTGATTTGACATGAATTTTCTGTCCAATTTCTAAGCCAAGAAAGAATATTTAATGAAAGTGGCAGTCCAATAGGGTACAGGCTTAAGGCAAAAAATATATCCCTACTATAGCTACTCTTACCCCCAGTACATGCTAGTTAAGCAGTTCTTGCTCAGTGTCCTGTGAATTGGCACTGCAGAAGAGTGGGTTTATAAATATCTTGCATTTTAGAGCAATATTTCCATATTTTTATTAACCTACTTTTGAATTAGCAGAAGATAAAATAAGGTTGTACCTTGGACCAATCCCTGTGGGCAGAATAGCTCAGCAACACAAAGCAATCTAGTGCATTACCCAGCACCCCTTACTCTGAGGGCAAACATGAAAAAGGTGACTATTTCACCACAAAGCTTCACAGTGATACAAGATCTCTTGTACTGGATATTTACTTTTGGACATGTGTACATATATTATATGAAGTCCTGATATCAAGAATTTCATTATACTATTGATTACTTCTCTTTATCTCCTTTTACCATTTTGTTCTGCAAGTAAGCAAGCAAGGAAAATCTAAAATCTTTTTCTAACAAGTAAGCCTGTTAAATTATATGGAAGCTCTAAAGAGCAATAGGAGTATTACATTCCCCTCTGTGGGCTTTCATTCAATTTTGAATGCTAAGTCTCTTTGCCAAGAGACACTAACTGCTACACTGTAGCAACAATATCCACTTGTCACACCCTTGTTCAAAAGGGATTTCAGAAAATAACTTTGCTGAGCGTGAATGTTGTTATGGTAGCCCATTACACAAAATTAAGAAGTTCCTTCAAGGTTCTCCTCTTCGCTAGTATGAAAGACACTAGCTATATTCACTGCTCTGGAGATAGCATGAGGCAGACTGAATACAGAAGCAGTGCTCAAAAATATAGAAGGAAATGAATATATTGTGAATATATCTAGGTAAAAGATATCTACTGGCATCTCTGCCAAACACAGAGAACATTACTCCGATTTTTACCTTCAACACCTTCACAAAGTGGTAATATTAAATGTTAACAGTTCTTCTACAGTTAAAGATTAAAAGAAAGACACAAACCTGCCCAACATTGTGTTAGGCTGTGCTGTGAAGATAGAAGGATCTACAACAAATCGAGTGTTGTCCACTATGAGCGTTACTCGTTCAGATGTTCTTATGTTCCGAGCTCCCTCTTTTCCATTTTCATATACAAATACCATCTCCCCACCAGCCTTGCAGCTCCCATCTGAGCTTGACTGACTACTGTTTCTGCTGCTGTTCCCCATGCTCACAGTGGAACCATTCGGGGAAGTCTTCTGGGGACGAGGGCTGCTTGGTCGAGATGAACTGTGATCTTTCTCTCGATCTTGTTGGGGACGAGGTGAAGGGAGAAAAATGTTAAATAAAATTAAGATCTGCATGAGTTCTATGCAACTTGTTTCTCTGAAGAAGCAAAACATGGCAACTTCATAAGTCAAATACAAACTCAACTAAAGATGCTAATAATAACAATTTTAAAAACCTACAGAAATAACAACTGTCTATACGGGATATCCCAAAGTTTCTACTACTTAGACGAAGGCACCTTGTCTTGTCAAAGTCATTAGAAGAATAATTTAGCATTCCATTTTGGAAAAAGCAGCTCAGCATAATTCAGGAGCTGTGCCTCAAAGATCCTGTGTTTAGTGCTGTAGTTCAAAGTGAGTGCCAATTTTTTTTTTTTTTTTTAAACAGTTTCTTGATCTGCATTTCTATATATCTAAAAATCTATCAAGCAAGGAAAAATGTTCAGTCAATCTGTTCTCAGATGAATTAAATTGCTCTTGTGATTTGAATGAAATAAGAACATCACATAATAATGTCCACAGGTTGTGGACTGAAGAGAAAAAAAAAAAAAAAAAAAAAAAAAAGACAACCTATCAAAAAAGGTTTGACTTCCCAGGTCAGGGGGCACATGGTAAAAGTCTGTATTGCACCACCAAAAGAATGAAGAAAAAAAATATTCCTTTTAACAAAATAATAGCTAGGTTTTTAATCCTGAAAGGCTCTAGACTCCGAACCCACCAGAGTGATATTGTCTTGTTGGCGAAGTAACGTTCCTGATGCACGGAGTGAGCTGAGATTCTGCTCTTTCGTGAGATGAGTCACGAGATCTGTCACTTGATCTGCGTCTGTCCCTTGATCTCTCGTGTCCACCACTAGCACCATGAAGGCTCATTTTTGTACAGTCTAGTCCTTTAGCAATACGAGATGAGGTACTAAAAAGAGAAATAAGAGAAGAGTTGAGCATTTCAAAGTTTCATGAATGTTGAACATTTAAAATTAAAAGGCATTTACAATTTATTCTCCGTGCACATGTTTTGAAGATGAACATTATCCACCTCCATTTTCTTTGCTTTGTTTATGTTTATATTAACAAACATGAACAATGATTTGGAACATTAGGTAGATAGACAGTGAGAAATACCTGTTTATTTCTGTGTGATCTACAGAAATATTGCTTAAGCAGCCTGCCCACAAACCTGAACTCACAGAAATCCCTTCCAGAATCAGTGAGCCAAATACAACTGAGCATTTGATTCTTAACATGACATTAAGTGTTCTAATCAAATCAAGAAATTAAAAGCTAAGGTTTTTTTTTTTTTTTTTTTCTTCTTCTTCTTCTTCTTCATCAATAAAACCTGTTTTAGAAAAGCATTCTCAGTTTATAGACTTTCAGTACTCACTTAGCTTTTATTGCAACTTGCCCTTTAAAAAGGAGGTCAGCCTTAAGCTAGTTAATGCATCAAGACATATTGGCCTGTGCATTCTTCTTTTAATCTCCAGTTCCTCTTAGAAGTGTCATACTAAGAGATCACAACCCAGACAGCAAACATATCAGCTACACCATTAAAACCAAGACCTACAGCACTGTCAGTAACAAACTGGACATTTGTTCTAATTCAGCAGAATTTATTGCAACAGCTTTAGGCTATTTTAGACTAAGTCACATTATATTTCTTTAATTAAGACATTGGTTTTATTTTGTAATTAATTATTAAACCTACCAACAAGGCATCTTAGTTGAAGGCCCAGCATTTTCAGGAAGTGAAAATTAAACATCAACTTCACAACCTATAATAATTAATTTGGGCAAAAATATGTACATCTTTAACTTATACTGTTCGTAATAGAAGTATGAGGATGGACATATCTCTCTCCTTGCATCCCCATGCAATTCCTACATCAGGTTTTGCTACTTGCCTTTTGAGCACAGGCATGATGACACTCCTCATTTACAAGGTAGAAGTTTAACTAAAGCACTTTTTAAAAACCCTAAGTACTGGATTACCAAGACAGAAGTATGGACACCTAGAAGATCTGGCAGGAAGAGAAGGATCATTACTTCCCACTTGTGATCAAGAAACAGGGCTGTGAAGACCCACTTGCTTACGGCTTGTGAACCTGAAAACTTGCTCAAGAGACCTCGGAAACATCGGCTAGGAATGCTACGCAAATCAAGAGCACAAAGAGGTTGCAATAATGGCCTAGCTAGGAACAGCACAGCAAAACTTAAGAGCATGAACTGTACAAGCAAGTTGCACAGAATGTCCTCTTCCTACTTCTCTTAGAAGAAGGAAAGAAAAAAGAAAAAAAAAAAAAGAAAAAGAAAAGAAAAAAAAAAAAAAGAAATCAAGGCTATTCTAAAAAGTGAAAATCTAGCCTGACATGTTTTAGCTTCACTGTTTCAGCTTCAGGTATCTGTGATTGATACAAGAGGAGGAGTTTAAATTAGGACAAGAGGCTACTACAGATCTTATGATATAGTTTATCCTGGTGTTCACATTGGCACAAAATGGCTACTAGGACACAAAGAATAAGATATGTATCCCTCGGCTTTGCGAGCAACAGAAGCAGCTCACAACTGCAGAACTCTGGTGCAGAGAGAATCCACTGCAATACCGTTTCCTGCCAAGCTGAAAATATGCTGCAATAAGACATGCACCTTCCACTTGTGAAGGCAGCCAGAGGTCTACTGAATAAGGTAAAACAACTGCAAGGCTCGCACATGGCTGGAAATGCCCAGATGTGCAGTCCAAGAACTAAACCAGTCTCGTCAGAGGCAATAAGGTACTCCACAAGACGTCCAGTGCTATTTTAAATGTATAAAGATAGGGATAACGTGTCACCTTACCTGTTCTGCTTCTCTGTCACAAACAGAGATGCTCTGTATTATGAAAAATATACTCACAGATATTTAGTAGACTGAGATTCTCAAACATCCTTTTCATGAACATCATCAGTTTAGAAGAAGCTTTAATCTTTCCTTACATATATACTAATACATACAGAAAATAAATATTTTAATAGGTATGAAGTGTGCCCACAAACTAGAGGAAGTGATGGTTTGCAGCCTATGATTAGCACTTGCAACCAAAGTTTGAACCCTCCTTACAGATAATAATCATCCATCATCTGTACATCATTCAGTCTCCTCAGAGAGACGATACTAACAGCTAAACTTAACAAAAAAAAGTCACCAAAAAAGAAGTGTCATCTGCCCTTAACAGCCTTATATTTGCACCTCATGCTATAGCCACCCCACAAGGAAAGGGCCAGAGCAGTATCCGAAACACATATGCAGCAGTCTGGAGACAAGTCATTTCAGCAAGCCCTAATAAAGCCACATGCTCAGACCTTTGCCCAGGAAGCATTTTGATCCTACCCCCAAGATAATATTTTTAAGCATTCAGTGAGAAATCATGGTCTTGTAGGTGTCCTATTCCACAGTATCAAACTTACAATTCCCTATTTCTCAATAACCAAAGCACTCTAGTTTCTTTAAAGAAAACATACTAAGAAATGAAACAAAAACTCAGCAAGGACTTGCAAACATATCACATATTTTGGCAGGACAGATGCAAATTATCCTTTAACAGAGAAGAATACAATTAAAATGCAACTCATAATACCAGAAAACTATCTGAAGCCCCATTACCTTCTCAACAACAATTCAGAGCCTGCACTGAAGGAGAGGGAGCCCTGGTTAATAATCACTTCATAGGAGCAGAAAAAACAGGTGCTACAGGAAGCTGCACTGACTCAGCTGGTAGGAGTCTTCCTCCTTAGTCATTTCGGAAGAGATGCCAGGTGTGTTCAGCTCTTAATGTTGCAGCTACTTTCTCCCCACTATTGGCATTGGCTACTTTTGCCTTGCTGGGTGCAGAGGGCAAGCAAGGTGGAAGACGAGGGGACATGGGAAGGTGCTGTTGGAACATGCCCTGTTCCAATTATGGAAGACAACCAGAACTGAAAGAATTCCAAAATGAAATAAATAAATAAATAAATAAAAGGAGGTGGGATGTAGGCCAGAATCATAGAATCATAGAATGCTTAAGGTTGGAAGGGACCTCTAGAGATCATCTAGTCCAACCCCCCTGCACACGCAGGGTCACCTAGAGCGTGTGGCTCAGGACTGCGTCCAAGC
>VZSV01000001.1:738565-751321 GCA_013398735.1 Nothocercus julius | reverse complement strand
GCTGGACGCTCTCCAGCAGCTCCACATCCCCCTTGTACTGGGGAGCCCAGAACTGGACACAGTACTCCAGGTGTGGCCTCAAAAGAATCATTTGCTGAATTTACCCTGTTATACTTGACTTTGAAAATTGTGCTACTCAGCTGGTGTGTAAGTTGGTCTGAAAAAGGAGCCTCAATCCTACACCTTTGGCCAGTACTACATACGAAAGAGCACTTAGATTGCATTGTAAAGAGGCTTTAGGAAAAAGTTGCAAGAGTTCAGAGAAAAAGACGACACTGGAAATACTAAGTGAATTTGATTTTTGAAAGAGATGCTTGTGCAAGGAGGGCATTGAAAGAACTGTAGAAATCCTTTGCTTTACACCACTAATCTAAGCCTCGTTACGAATCTTTTAATTTCACTCATTAATAGGTTACACCAAAATATTCACTCCCTCTCCTAAAAATCATTAAAGCAAAAGTATGGTAAAGTTATTAACAAAGACTCTGCAGTGCATTTTGTTCATCGAGGCTTAACTTTGTCCGAAATGGGCCTTAAACACAAAATGATCCAAAACCACATGGATAAGCCAAACTGGGAGCTCCACAGTCCAGGCAGTGCAGCTCAACTCCACGGCTGACAGCAGCCACTTTGCAAACCAGGGAAAGCACCAGCAAGTGGCAGGGCTTCCTAGACCTTACGTAGACCAGGTAACACAGTAGTTTTTTTTCAAACAGCAGCAAACTACTGATGGTTAGAAGTACTAGGAAGCCATGGCTCCTCCATGGCCCCCAGCTGTCACACTGGACAACCCGCAACTTCAGCCTGCGGTAATCAAGGACACTCTCGGCATGCTGCACTGCCTCAAGCCTCTGAGAAAGTCCTTGTAGCTTCCAATCTCTAACTCATTCTAAAAAGAAGTACTTGCAGTTTGGAGCTTCCATTACTCCTCATTGAGGACTAGCAGCTATGAACTGTACTGGGGAAGGTATCAGCAATGACAGAGACACATAAGCAAAATTTTTCTCCTTGGAGCTTAATATAATGTTTAGTTTACAACTGCAAAAGGAAAAAAAAAAAAATCCACACACTATCTTCCCTACTCCTGCTTTATCCTCTGCTTTCCTATAGGGAAAAAAAAAAAAAAAAAAAAAAAAAAAAACATATTGGTATATTTAGACAATCTCCATGAATTCCATATATAGTTCTTTCCTGACTCCAAAGGAACACTGGGACCCTAACACTGCAGCCATGCAAATAAAACTTTAGGGTCAGTAAGTGAGGATTTATTTTCCTCCTCAACTGATGCTAAAGAAAACTCTGTTTTTGCAAGAGGAGAAAAAAAAAAAGCATTTTCTTTAAAAGCAGCTGTCACAAAAACAAAGCCAAATAAGCTCAAAGCTTTATTTAGGTAAAATTGCTTAATACAAAGTAAAGGAGGAAGAGAAGAACATCAAAATGGCAGGTTTATCATACTGGCATGCTTTGTATTTCTGCAGTAAGGCAAGAAGCTTTTTAAAGAAGAAAAAAAAAAAAAGAAAAAGCCTGTTAAAGCAATTTAATGATGCTTTTGAATCATCTGTTGAGAGATCCTCTTTGTCTCGATACATAACAACATATTGCTCTGAATATATTACTAATGATTAAAAGAAGTCATTAAACAGAATTAATTCTGCCACCAAAACAAATGTCATGCATTCCAACTCAGAGTTCATGTGCATCTTACTTAGCATTGCCAATAAACATACTGTTTTATAAAACAGCCTCTTATTTGCACAGAATTATGGTGGTAAACCAAAACACTTATTGCCAGGAAAAAAAAAAAAAAAAAAAAGAATAGCACACACACCAAAAAACCTTAACTAAGAGCCCAGCAAAGAAATGCTAACCAAGACATTCACTCATTTCCCCCTCACCTTTATCTTCTAAACTTTTATTAACCAGCTCCTCTTAACATACAAACTTAGATCCTTTCCTAGGATGCTTGCATTCACATAATCAACACTTGTATAAAATAAATACAGAGCCTTAAAGCTATACACTAAGTTACAGCAACATTCCTGTGAGGCTTAATAAATAACCAGCTCCTCTGCTCCTGCTGCTATGACTTAACACAATGACAGCGCCCAAGTCCCTCTTCCTCCCCCTGAAGCTGGCTCTTTGTCCGCAGACATTTCCCTTGCTCAGGACACACAAAGGACAGCACTTCTCTTTGCACTCTTTTCCTAAAGGCTGTTAGCAGATACGCACCTTCCTCTGGTATCTGGCGGGGAAGAAACACAAAAGCATGGAAATAATTTTGAAATCAGAGCACAAGGGAATTCTGTTCCTTGCAAGAAGGCAGCTTTGGAAGCCAGATCAGCATCTTTTGGCATTACTTAAGTTCAGCATATTTGATATTTCCATCATGTCATCAGTAGCTCACTGCACCATCAGCCAGCCTTACTTCCTCCTCTATCATCTTCCCCCTCAAGGATAAGAGGATCGCAGCTACGCCGTCCATTAAGTGTTCAAAGACGCAAGCCCCTCTAGGTATTAATTCAATTCCTTCTCTCTCAGTCACTGACTCAGCCATGCGTAGTGCAGTCCTGACGTCTGACCCCGCAGCCCCCGCGAGCCGGAGTCGCACTTGCCATTCGCCCATCTCTAGGCAGCCATTGGGTCCCGCGCATGACAGGCAGGGAGAGGAGCGCGCGAGAGGAGAGCTCCTCGCTCTGCTGCCAAGTGCCATCTGCGCAGCTATTTCAGGTCCTGCCAGCTCGGCACGCCCCAGCACGCAAACACTACAGCCCAAAGGGGTAATTGCTGTTGTCCCTTGTCACACACCTCCTCTGCTTTTATGGGCTTTTGCATCCAGGCAAGTTGCAGGGAACACTAAATCTGTTACTGCAAAGCCTCCAAGAATCAGTATTTAACATGAATTCACCTTTTGCTAATTTCACACATGTGTACGGAAATAGCCTTTTAAGAACGCAACTGCGCATTCTCCATTTTGGGGCTAGAAACATCCCTTTTCCAGCAAGCCTATGGCAGATAAAAGCAAGCACAACTTTAGAGGAAAACTATACTTTGTGACAGTCTAAATACAGCTCATACCTCACATCCTCACACTAATACCTCACATCCTCACACTAAAGGTCAAATGCTTGTTAACAAGTAAAGCCTACTGAATACAAACAAAGCAAAAGTAACATCACAAATTACTGCTTATATCAGGATAAACTCCTCTAAGGATTACCTCCCCCCAGCCCCCTTTGGAGAAGGTCAAATAAGTCTTACGCTACAGCATTTTTAAGTTATTCTTTTTGGAATGCCTGTGGGCTGTTTAAAGAGGTCACACTGCATTGGAGGAAGAGTTGAACAACAAGTCAGGCATCATCATAAATAAAAATCAAGATGTGAGAATCAGTAGAGTGAAAATGAAAATATGATGAAAGCTGAAGGTTTTAGGGGAGGAATAAGATCAGGATATAAAGAAGTCATCAAGAGAAGAAAGTGACTTCTGCTGAGAGAGGCAGGAGAGCAGCAGCATTCAGACTTAGGAGTCAGCTCCTAACACACTGCAGGAGAATTTCAGCTCACACCATTTCAGCTATCCGAGACAGTGAATTTAACTCTGGTTTTAGGATTTTGTGGGGGCTCCCACAACCCTCCCTCCACCCCCTAGCAGAAAAACTATCAGAGTCTTTACATGCCATTTGTTCCCTCCAAGATAAGCCACAGGAGTTACCCAAGCAAAAGTATGATAGAAAAGCCATCTGTCTCAAATTGAGCAAAAACCAAGGAAACTATCAGTGAGACTACAGAACAGACATGGAGGAATCCAGGACAAATTACAAGAAAGAGGTAAGTTTAAGCCAAAATTTTCCACCACAGCTTCTGAGAAAGCACTTAGTGTATCAGAATTAGAATGAAAGTCTTCCAACAACACTGAACTACAGCACTATAGAGAAGCTACACATAGGAAGCTAATAAGCAATGAAAAATTAAATAGAAAATACATAACAGTGATACTTACCAACAAAACATTAATTCAGAGTCTATTTCCTTGAACCTTAGTCACTGTCTAGTCAACACTTGATTCCCAAAAGTTGCCTTCTGTCTTTATCAGGTACTTAAATAAAAAGTATCCAAATGACTTCCATAACAACTCAAACATGGCTGTTTGACTGCATCATTCATTGCAGTCAGCTTTAAGATTATGCAATTTCATCCTGTCAGACTTTCAATTCATGGAGGGGGGTGGGGAACAGGGTTATTTGGGTTATAATTTTGGTTCTCATTTTCTGCATCTCTCCCTTCTGTTTATTCAGAGCTCTGTCATATCGTCTGCCTCAAAACATTAAGGAAAAAAGAAGAGAGAAAACAATAGTACAATTTGCCAGAAGTTTTGAAAGTTGGGACTGAAACCCTCAAAACTAGAAAAATAGATTTAGTACTAACCTGTATACCTTTTTAATAAAACACAGACTTTCACTTCTGTTGAGAAAAAATATCAGTTAAGTCATCAGCAATATTAATATGCCCCTACTCAGACACTCCAAAACAAATCATATGGTTTAAATTTCTGAATAAAATGTACTGTTTTCCAATAACATTATTCTTTGAAGTGCTGAAGTATCTTAAAGGAATAGTATTACAAAATATTTTTCTTTGATTTATTCATTACTGTATTATGACCTCAAACTATCAGCTGGATTCTCATTCAAAAAGCTTTCCAAAAACGCATCTACATAGAAAAATAAATAAATAAATAAATCAGATGTCTGTTTCAGTACTAATCCCCTGTCATACATACCTCCATAAAATTATTTTGGAAACATAGGTTGTGTGTTGCTAGAAATTCACCTAATTTTGCTTATACATGCCTTATTCCAAAGGCATATATCCTTACGTTGCCATGTGTGAACCGCTAATTCGTATTTTCTGAAGCACTCAACCATAGCCCATCTTTCCGACAGGCACAGGCTACAGAATTTTTCCACTATCTGAATCAAATAATCTCTTTTAGAAAGCCACACAGCTTTTTATTTAAATATTTCCCCAAAATAGATAACGCACCACAAATCTCATGTGGTAAGACATGTGCACTGATCTTCTAGATGAGATTTATTGAGTTTCAGCTTTCCGCTATTACATTTTGTTGCAGATTTCCCTACTGACTAAAGATCATCATATTGCTGTTTCCCACATAGATCTTTACAGACTGATCAAGTTACCACTTAACCTTTGAATTTTTCATGCCTCACAAGATATTTAAGAACCCTCATGTATTTTCAGTTATTTTAAATTAAATTGTTCCCTGAGCTGCTGATACCATATTAAAGACACCCAATTGCTTGTACCCAGTTTATAAGTTACTCAGATCACACGTGATTAATGAATCCTTTTTATTCAGCACTCCAATCATGAGTCATCAGCATTAGTATCAATTTTAGCTTTTCTTCTAGATCACCAGGCATGGGAAGTAGCACAGGATCAGGGTTGAACTACCAGAACTAGACTCAGTAATGAAGAGCCGATTCGCAGTTACACTTTGTGCCCCAACAGTGAATAGTCCTCGGCTCACGCACTCTGTCTTGTTACTTCTAGATCATTCATTATTGATACTGCACCACAAAAACGCTAAAGACACCGACATCTTCATATCAAGATTGACCATACAAAGTTTATTCCATAAGATAATACTCATCAGTGGTAGCATCTCCCTTATCAATTGTATATCAACCATGCTATTTACTCAACATAAAGGTAACATTACAAATAACCCTGTAATTACATGGGTGCCCCTGAAAGCCTTCTGATTCTCAGCAAAGATTCAAGTATAGTGACAGGAAAAAAAGATCACAATATTAATCATCCACAGAAAGCTTTAGGCAACACTTAATCCAGTTTAGTTGAATCCACACAATAAAAACATCAGAATTCAGAACTGTTGTTGAATATGCTGCTTGGTTCTCTACCTATGTACAGGTGAGAAAACATAAATCACTAACTTTTCATTAACAGAAATATTTTTAGTTATATTTAGTATTTATAAGGGACCACTGTACTTGAAAAATGAACTCTTATTTTGATGTTTTGCATCTTTCCAGCAACAGGCTTCCTCATGGTCACTTGCTACGTAACTAACTGCTTTGCTTAGCTCATCTTTTGAATACTGTTTGCTATAAACTCTCTAGTCAGTTTCTTGACGTCTTCAAAGCAAGAATCTAGCAAACATTCTCACAGCACGGGAAGCAAGGAGAAAGCAGTATCTGACACATAGCTTTAGAAAGAAAGTGCTCTAGAGGGTGATAACTTGCATGCAAAGAAAAAGTTGTAAATATTTTAAGTACACTGTTCAACAAAGATTAGGAACGCTAGTAAGTAAGGTTAGAAAACATCTTTTAAATCAATTAACTAGCATTCCTTTTAACAAGAACTATAAAGTTTATGACAGGACTTGCCACAACCAGATACAGTAGTATTTAGAATGGACATTTTGTAGTGTTGAGATGCAATAGATGGTACGTAGCACCTACCTTGAATGTTTACAAAGTTTACGAGGTCTATTATGCAATTTCCGATCCCAATTCTCTGGATCACTGGAGTTACTGTCATAAGGATGAGGCCGTCCTGCCATTCCACTGTAAGCTTCCTCACACTACTGCTCTGAAAAGTACACATGCAGCACTCACAACCTACATTGAGAGAGCAGTGTTGACCTTTAAATCATGCCATACAAAAAAAAAAAAAAAAAAAAAACGAAATTTTAAATTGTTGGTTAGTTTGCTTTAAAAAAAAAAAAAAGTTACAAAAAATAAGATATTCCGAAGCACAACTTCTAAATTACACCAGAATCAATCTACCCATTTTTCTGACAGCTGCACTAAAAAAGGAGTTATAAGAAACACAGTTCAATACATGTTGGCAAACAATTTCAATTTTGCCATAATTAACTCCACAGACCAATTGTTTTGTCCAAACAGAAAAGTCACGAGTTATACAATGCAGGACAAACAACATAATTTTCTTTTAAATGTATAAACTTAATTCAAGAAATTAAGACACAAGACCAACTGTAGAAAGACCAATACAGTTTTACAGTTTGAATGACTGCCCAATAGGAAAACAAAGTTAAGATTAACAAACAGTTATACCCAACTTCTTATTCCAAGAGAGGCTCAACAGCAGTCCTTAGAAACACTGAATCCAGTTCAGTTCAGTTCCACTGGATTCTGTGGAATAGGCAGAAGTACTTCATTAAAAAACAAAAGCACTAACATTATAAGCCTACCCTTGATTAGGCTAGGAACCAACATTAAGTTAAATTCCCACTAAAATTCATTTATACATAGGATAATTTCAAAGCGACAACCAATCCTAAAAAAAAAATAAAATAAAAAAATAAATAAAAAATCATTAAATCACACATAGAAATGACACCGCTGTTGAAACAGCTGTGTAGCTTGGAACGACCTGGTTATAAAACGAAGAGGTAGCCATTGCAAATGAGCAGCTGATGACTCCAAGAAAGCCTACTATGTTTCTCTATCATTTTAAGCTAAAAAATTTGCAGATGCCAATTTCTCTCTCTGCCCCTCAGAGCTAGCATGTTTCTATTACATTCTACAGGAATTATCCGTATTAAAAATAAGGATTAAAAGAAATCAGATATCTCCTTTAAAATAAGGTAGTTTCTCAGATGTTCTAGCCACATCACATGGAGGGAAGCTCCCCTGACAAATTCAGATACGCTTAGTTAAATTTAGACTCCAAACTGTTATTACAGGGGAATAGTAAAGAACAAGCTTCTTAACAAAAAGTGTGAGTTATAGATAAACTTTTCTTCATGTTCAATTCTAACAACAAAAATAGATTTTATATTATATTTCCTAGAATGATTTTGCTTTTGCACCTAAAATGGATAGCTGTAAACAGATTGTCTACAGTGTATACTGTAAATCCCTTATGCTCATGCATGACCAACATTCACATGCGGAACACTGAACAGCTGCTTAAAGATTTATAATGTTAGCATTTCAGCATCTTGCAAAATCCACTGCAAGGTCTTAGGGTATTTTTTTGTTATGGTTTCTATAATTAAACACATTTTGATTGGAAGATTAGTAAGATCATATGTCCATATAAAGCAAGGAGCGGAAAACACATTCCATTTATAATTACAGCAAATACTTCACTTTCCCATGCAAAGAAAAGCAAAATTCCCTGAGAAATATTCCATTCTGTATTACCTGGTTACCAAAGCATGGTCCGTATTACCTACACTTGATAAATATGTGTGAATCCTATGACTTTTAAGATTTTTTAGACATTGAACAAAGAGAAGCCTATAGCCTGCATCAGAATGGAAAAAGCACTTTAAGGAGACAAGGGGAAGAAAAGTGGGTTTACAGATCCAGTAGCGAATTACTTCAGCATTCAGAACTCAAGTGCAATATGACATACCATTTTCATACACAAGTAATACAAAAAACCAAAGGCCTGTTTTATCCCAAATTGAAACAAATTGGGTTCATTACGTAGAGCGACTCAAGCAAGATACAAACAGTAAAAAATGATGTGTAGCAACAGTATGGTGTAGAACAAAAAGCAGCGAGCAGCATTCTCCAAATGCAGCGACCGATTAGGGTTCTGCAATTACACTTGTCTACCTACTGAGTTAACAGCTCTCAGCTCTTGACTAACGCAGGGTGCCTGGTAAGACTCCCGAAAGTGCTGAAACACATGACAGGCTTACATAGCACTATATATACAAGCATTCCTAGTTAGTCTTGTTGGTTTCCTGAAATTCCCTCTTCCTTTTAAAAGGAATCAAAAGCTCTACGAACACCTCATCGTTTCATATATGGACCAAAACCTGCCTTTTAAACGGACTGTCATCCAACAGCTAGTACTTGCTCATGTCATTAAAATAAAAACATCAGCATTTGAAATTAGCTTTCGTACTGGAAGGAGTTGTAGAA
The DNA here is from genome assembly GCA_013398735.1 of Nothocercus julius. Lineage (NCBI taxonomy): Eukaryota > Metazoa > Chordata > Aves > Tinamiformes > Tinamidae > Nothocercus > Nothocercus julius. Next base: position 742,373 of record VZSV01000001.1, on the reverse strand, counting down.
GAGGTTGGTATTATGAGAACTGCAGCTGAAAGGACAATTTGAAGTCACTTACTTCAGCTGTCTCTTGCTTTCTGCCTTCCTGCACCTTTCATTTAATGAAAATTACATATTCAACATGAGGCAACAGCTTCTCTGCACACTTCAAAGAGATTACTTTAACTAGGATCAGTTCCTCAGTCTGCTTTGCAATGCAGCCCCACACCTAACTCACTATAAACAAGTGACACAGGAGGACAGTAATGAGCCATGGGACTGCCCCTCCTCGACTGGAGCATCCCCCTTTTCCAGCACAAAGCACACAGGAAAGCACAGCAGAGTTCCTTTCACTAAAGAAGCACTACACCAGCACACAATTGACAGCTGTGGCGTCAGTTATGAAAACAAGATAAACAATTTGCAAATGTCCAAAGACATATTTTATGAAACTTCTAACTAAATTCCCCCAAGTGTGTCACATCATGAACTTGCAAAGGAGGAGGAGGGTGGGGGGGGAAATCCTTCATCTTCCATTCAAGAGCATCTTAACATATAACAACTAAGAAACAACTTGCTGCATTGCAGTCAGTTTTTTTCTTGACCATCATTGCCAGTGTTTTTGAGCATTAGCCCTGGTAAAGTTTAATGTGGTAGAACTATAATGTGGCAAAACTTGTGGGTCCAGCAGGTTAGTACCTCACAGAGTGGAGCCACCCATGGCATTCCAAAATACAGGCATTAATGTGTTTACACCACTACTTGAGGTCTTCATGAAAGGATATACATATTATATACTCGTTTTTGATAGCTATAGAACAGATTATGCTAAGGATACTTAAAGTACATTCAGTTCTGAGCTATGACAAAATCCAGTGCACAAATGATGCACAGTAAATGGAGTAGAGTTAGACAACATCAGATGCTGCATAGAAATGGACATATACTATTGAGATGAGTAGTATCTGCAATTTAGAAAACATGCAAGTAAAAATAATGTTTTTTGGAAGCTTTTCATGAGAAGACTAAAGCTAATATCAGCCAATGCCAATACATTTCTAGCCGACTCTGTACACTGGGTTTTTCCTGAGGCTGAAAAGCTCTGGTGTCTTCTTATAAAGAATGATTAAAGTCCTTGAGTTTTAAGGCGGATGCCCAAGAAGTTGTCTTCTGGACAGACACCAACTCATCAGTTGGAACAAAGGCCTGATTGTTCCAGCTAGTCAGTACAGAAGATCCCATTCAAGTAACCAATACGTTGTACCTCGGGTAGTTGCCCAGATTTGAGCACTCATCAGAAGCACATTTGAAAGCGGGAAGGGTCCCAAAAGCTCATTTGGCCTAGCCAGTTCCATCAGTGAAATGAGCTGTAAAGCTGACCAAGGATTACAAGAAAGACCCAATGGACAAAGAACCAGCCACAACAAAACATGGCATCAGTTTGCCATAACAGAGTTCTGAAACTCGAAGCTTCCCATTATTCAGACTTTCTGCCAGGGGCAACAGTCTGCTGTTTACTGCCCCTGGTCATAAAAACACAAAAGCAACAACAACAGAAACAAGCTTAAAGTAATGCTTCCCGGGAAAGCAAGCACCTTGACTAATTAAGAAAGACAGTTCAAACTACACATGCCAATAATGCAAGCACCATATACGGCGGAAATCCATACATGCCAAGTGACTTTCCTGGAGGCAGTGCAGACAGGAACCCTAAGAGAGCCACATAAAGTAGCTTCATAGATTATCATGATTGAAATGTTATCAGACTGACACCAAAGCATAGCTAAGATTACTACTTAGCAACTACTAAGATTACTACTTAGTACTACTTACACTACTAGCATTAAGATAGCAGGTAAAGAGCAAAGCTTCCCTTAATGAAGGAGCAAGAACTGGTAGAAGCAGTCATGTGAAGTTGCTAATATTCTTATTTCAAAAGAAAAGATAATCTCTTACTGCCTTCCAAGTTTTCACTTCTTGCAAGCAGAATCTTGGTTACCACTGGGAGACCGAAAGGAGAAGAACCTAATTTCTTGCCACTGCTATTAGGCTGATCACCTGTGACCCACCAACACAACCCAGAAAGCAAACAGACACAGAGCTTTAGGACACTCAGCGTCAGCGACATGATGAAGACCACAAAAGAGAATACTAAATAGATTTTGGTTTTCTTGTCCAAACAGAACAGTACCCAGCAGTAAGAATGCATCTTGGTGAGAAAGATAACTCCAGATGAATTTTCACATTTTATACAAATTCTAAATTAGCACTGAATTTTATATATCTATATATATAGATATATAGATAGACAGATAGATAGATATTTAAAACGTACACACTGATGAGCCCCAAACCAAGATTTAAACTGCTATAGAAAGTTGTAGTGAAAGATATTAGCAGATAATGATTTCTGGATTTTTGTGTAAACACACAGGAGGAAACAGCCCTATCCTCAAGTGTATGATATAGGAAGGCATACAAATTAGAACAAAATGACAGACAAAACAACAGCAATAATATTGCTGTGATGAGATTAATAAGCAGTGTTATCAACATATGAACTCTTTAAAACTTTTATGTGCCTGGGTACCTAAAGAAAAAGACACCTTCAAGAAGGAAGCCAGTGCATGCTACGGAGAGCCACTTTGTGCTGTTTTCTAACCCCCTGGTGCTAACAGGCTGGATAAAAGAACAAATTGTATTTGCTGAAAATGTAGATATGGAAAAAAAGAAAGTCAAAAATAAAACCATACACAAGTTGGAAGACAATGATGATCACAGGCAGGACATAACAGAGCATAAGGAACTTTTGAGACAGAAAAGGCACAAACAAAAATAAGATAAGAAGTCCTTTGACAGAAGATGCCATTGTGGCAATAACAATAATAAAAATATCTCTGCAGTGTTTTAAAGAAAGAGACCTAGCCAAAGACTAACCTAGAACAGGCCTGTAAACAGCAATAAAGACAGTTTTGCTTAACTATACAGAAAGTTCAAACACAACTTTTTGACCATACTTATGTTCAAGCTATTCATTTTACTTGCTGAAAATTACATAGAAATGGATTTTTAGTTCAGATAAAACTTTAAAAAAAGGAATAAATAAATTTAAAAAAACGTTATCAGGTTAAGAATTGTGAAACAGTGTGAAGATGGTGTCTTGAATTATATTTCTGGATCATCTATTTCAATAGCAAAAGATGAAAAGAGAAACAAAAGGCGGAGGGATCTTCTCAGGGAAAGGAGCTCCAAAGCTGAGGCAACAGCAGAGATATGGACTTTTAAAATGAATCACTGAAGATGACTCATGAAGAAACAAAAAAAAAAAAAAAAAGGCAAACAAAGCCAGAAGACAGTGAAGAACAAAAGACAGTCAAAGGGCTGCTGAACAGCCAGGTTTTAAGCACAGCTGAACTGACAGAAATCAGGCAACAGTCCAGAAAAAAAGGATACAATACTTGTCTACTACTGTGGACAGTGAAGCCTGTCTGAAGCGACAGAGACAAATCTAGGAAAAGTCTAAGATGGAGCAGGATCCAAGTTCTAGATGAAGAGAGATCAAGTGACACATTTGATTAGTTCAGGTACCTGAACTAAGGAGAGCAAAAGTGATAGCTAGAAACAAAATCGAGTTTAAAAATAATTATTATTGTTAGGAAATTAATAAAAAAATCACCCAGGAAATAAATTTTTTTCTGGAAAAAAAAAAAAAGTTATTTGGAAGAAAAGTTATACAAAACCATGAAAACCATCAGGAAGTCAGCTGGGCAGGCCCACCACTGATGGGCATCAGGCACAACAAACCCGCTCAAACGGGCCGGGAGCCCCCTGCCAG
>VZSV01000001.1:712671-734907 GCA_013398735.1 Nothocercus julius | reverse complement strand
ATGTTCCATTCTTTCTCAATCCTGTTCAGAGTTTTGGTATATTAAAGCTTATGGTTGCCCTCCATGGTGTTATTTTCTACAGGTCAATTGTTCTCATCCCAGAAACTTGACAAGCTAAAATTTGTTTTAAGTCTTATAGCAATTTAAACAAGAAAATGAGGCTTTTTGTTTTGTTTTGTTTTTAATAATAGAGAACTATTTCAGCAATTAACTATAGATTGTCATATTTCAGAAGGGGGGGTAATCAAACTTTCATTTTATGTCAGTATTTTGCTAAATTTCTTTCTTAGATTTCTTACAGAAATTATTTTAATTTTGTCCCATTTGACTTTAATCTTAAGCTTTGGCTTCCTACTTTCTTTTCTTATGTTTGTTGTCTTTTATCTTAAATTGATATCTTGCAGCTTTTGCTATGTAATTAACATTCACATGACTTTTGGCCATTTCAGAAAATACGATGTGAATTTAGATTTACATGTTTTCATTTCAGTATAAAGTTAAACAGTTTAACGCTAGGGAAAATGATGCCCTATTCTGGATACAGGTTCTGCTGTATTCATTTTTCATTAGCAATTCAAGTATACATAAAGATTAAATTCAAGTGTTCTCCATATAAGAGTGCTAGAACTAGTCTTAAATGATTTTTCAACCTATTTTTTTTGTTGTTTTTGCTTTTTTTTTTTTTCTTTGTGTTTGAAATTGAAATGTGGAAGATGCATTAGCCTTTTGTAAGATATCCAGAAATGAGTGGGCTGCAATAATCTTTTATTGTTTGGTTGTGAAATACCTAACTCAGTGAGGCTGCAATCTTGAATGGAGCTTTTAATCCTTATTGTAATTTGTATAAATAGTAATAATAAAATGCCCTACTTGATCAGTGATCTACAGACACGTGCTTGCTTGGACAGACACAATTCTCTGTTTCTTTTCCTTATGGCTTGGTTTTGAAGAGTACATCCATGTAAGCTCTGTCCAGATCCATGGATTTCTTCTGCATTGCAGCCCGTGCCTGTTCAGGGAGCAGCCTCCTATTTCTAATCTCCCCCAAGACGATATCATTCTTGTTCCGCGGCCTCTGGGCATCCTCGAGGGCACTGTGCACATCCTGCAGCTTCATCTGGAGCCAGTCTTGTCTCTCCACAGCGTGCCGATGCTCTCCGAGGTTGTGCATGAGCTGCATCTCACTTACTGATCGTTTCCTGTACACAAGGGAAGCAAAGATAGAGGCTCATCACGGCTCTCCTGGAATTCTTGGTCTTACAAAAGAAAATAAAAGGCTTGGGAACTTTTGGAAGGTACTGAATCCAGAGCTGTAGGACCCGTTTTTCTAATTTATAAGGGATAGAGTGACATCTGGAGAAGAGTGGATGGCGGTTTGTTAGTGGTAGTGGATTTATCAGTGAGAAGGCAGCAAAAATATGAAGTAGTTCTGTTTTGCAACAATGTTGTTTGACTACAGTAAGTTTATCATTGATTCTAGCTGTTGTAGTTGAGCTCAGGCTTACATGATAATAGGTAACCAATTAATAAAATTATGGCACTTAATCATAAGTATTTTCCTATGAACACTGTAGTTTAGGAAGCACGATTTCCTGTGGATTTGTGCCTCGAGACTAACTGGTGATAATGTTTCAGCAAGTGTATGTTCCAGCTAAAGAGCCCCAGAAATTGTGCCTTTTGTGAAGATGCTGTCCTGTGTAGACCCTCAAGTGTCTGTCAAGGGAAGCAAAATATCCAGCCAGGAAAATACTTATATGACTTTTCTTTCTATACTCAGCTGCCTATTTTTCAAAGTATGCATAAGGACTAAGTGTGTTTGAGATCTCTGCAGTTATACATACAGACAGAACTGGGCCAGTTTGGCATAATGCGGCCAAAGGGTTCAAAAATGGGATCGGAAAGACTCAACACACACACACAAACTCATGTGCAGCCAGACAAGTTGACCATTTTCTCACAAACAGCTGAAATCATCCTTCAAACTTCGGAGATGTATGATAATGTACTTACATCATTGGTTGTCCATCAGACTTCATAAAAAAGCAAATGGCATATAAAATGATTGCAGTCCTGGTCAGATTTTTTATAGAAGTCATTTTGTCTATAAAGACAGAAATGAATACACATGTAAATGTGTATTTCAAATAATTTCTGTTAGTTAACTCAAAGAAATTTAGCTTAGAGAAAAAGACATTAGAAAAGTGACATTGAAAAATATTTTTTTCTCATGAAGTGTGTTAGAGCTAGTTAGAAATGTGTTAGAGTTATTTCTAACACAAAGTATTTTGTGAACAACTTCCTGTGAATTCTTAGGCAAGTCTTGAGAACTTCTGTCAGCCTTAGCTGCCCTGCGTGATAGGACATATCAGTCCCTATCACTTTGACACTCAGGTGCAAAACACTATGTCCTTCCAATAGCATTATTAATATTCAGAAATCATCTATACGTCATATACTCCAAGTAGGTGGAAAATCTTGTATATAGCCGTGCAGATGATTTTATCTATTTCTTGTGTGTCACTGAGTTGAGTTACATATTCTGTAGGATGAGAAGCTTGACGGTGTGCGTGACAATTCTTGCACAGCAGCATAACTGTCCTGAGTTATGTTACTTCCCATTGAATTATGTAAGAGAAATCGGAATTGAGCCTCACATTTTTGTGGGTTTTTTTGATATTAATACTGCTTTACCCATACTAATTCTACTCTGCTCAGTGTATCATCAACAAAATTGTCACCTGGGATAGACTTGAAGAACAGTTGGGACTGATGATGCTACAATAGTCAGAAATAAAATGGTCCAAATTTCCGTTTCCAATTTGGATTTTCAGTATTGACAGCCAGAAAAAAAAGGCATATTTTTATTATAATATATGCAGTTTGTGACAGAATAACTGAGACATCATAAATGCACTTCTCCACAGTGCAATTTTTGCAGTATATTTACAGATATAGCCTAGGTCAGAAAAGTATTTACCACACAATATCTTGCATGAGAATATGACATGCTCCTAGCAGTCCTCCCAACACAGTATTCTGAATTCAGGAGTTGGATTCAGTTAAGGAGTTAAGATATTTCTAACTCACTCTCTCAGATTTCTTAATTTCACAAATCCAGTTCAGATAATAGAATAGTTTGATCTTACTTATATCCATTGTATGTTTAAGATAGTCAGAAAAGAAGCTAAAGTAAAAACTGAGCAATGAATCAATGATAAAATCAGTCTTCTAGAGAACTCAGAAATAAAAAAGTATACTTACCGGACACTATCTTAAACAGGTTTCTGGTTTGGGTATGTCAGCAGCTGACTGTCCTTTGATGTCAAGTATATTTAAAGACTACTGAATTGGTCTAGTGGACCCCTTAAATGTAACTTGGAAATAGAGCTTCTAAGTAACTTAGAAGCCCTTTTATTGTCTCAGTTGATGTCACTCTCAACACACACCCTCCTGACCCTCATGTACCCACCCTCGGATGCTTTTGTTAATTGGGCATTTACAGAGAAAAGAGAGGTCTCAGCAAAAAGACAGTATTCAGGGTAACTGTGAAGAAGTCAGACTTTTAAATCCAGATTCCTATTTCACTTAGCTTTGTGCACAAGTTAACATGGTCTCTAAAGCTGTAAAGATTTGCAGAGAAAGCTTTGTCATGTTAAATGTAGGAAGCAGAATTTAAGATTATGCAGTGGAGTTAGTGATCTATAAATGCAAGCTTAAAATATTGAACAGATAATGTTTGTAATAGCTGCAGGAAGTGAGAGTAGTCATTTTAGATCAGATAAAAAGTTTATTGGAGAAAGAATATAATGGAGAAGGGCTGAACCCCCAAAGTGATAAAGGATCATTTCCGAAGTGTTTTAATTTATAGCTCATTATAGTAGAAAGGTTTTCAAATATAGCCCTACTCTCTCACTATCCTGTCACATATGCCTATGGATATCCCTGAATTGCTCAAACAAGTTAGGTATAGTGGAGGCATTTGAAGGGGCTGAGATATAAATTAGTGCTTTATTAATTTTGGAAGAGAAAGACAGAACTCTTTCTGTACATGCCGAGAAATTAAACCTGTGCGTAAATCAGCAATGCTTCCCCTATGTATGAAGAAAGTATTTTTGGAGGCCATTTACTTTTCCTATATTGCATTTTTCATTTGGTTTCCAGCATGTTTCTCCAGAAAAAAAAAAAAGAAAAAAAATTTACACGTTTTAGTACCTTGTTGGAAGCTTTTGTTGCTTTACAAGAAACACTGTGTAGGCTATGCCGTATACCTGTAGTATTTCGTGATGAGATATAAGATATATTTTATAATATTCATTTATCCAGGTAGTATTCTCATGGGAAGAGGAAAGAGAACAAAATAATTTTATAACCAGAGGCCCCATAAAGCTCTAAGAAGAGCTCATGATTCTCTCAGTAATCTAAGAAGAAACTACTAACATAAATAATTTCAAGTAAAAAGTATAGAGATGGTTTCCTGTTTGGTAGTCAATTGTCAATGATCTTCCAGCTGCACGCAGAGAAAACATACAGAGGTTTAAGGAGGTTTTGCTAGGAGGTTTATATCTGATCTGACTGCTGGCAATGCTGATCTAAAGGGTTTCATAAATAAAAATGCATGACAGGTATGAAATGCCGGGAAGGATTTGAAAAATCTCTACACAGCTTGTAATGAAAGACACCAGTTCTTAGATTCAACCATTATAAACACACACCAAACCTCAAAGCAAGGCCATGAGGGCTGGCTGCCGTTTGGAACCTCTAGCATATAACAGCAAAGCCTTAACTGGAGGCTAAGCATTATAAACTCGAGTGCTTGTATAAAATACAAAATAAAAAAGATGTTTTCATATAAACTGAGAGGAACTGATTGCAAAAAAATGGCAATAAACCATTAGTAGCAATTGCAAAATGAGTATGAGCAAACCTGGATTGCAGAGGTTATTCTTTTAGTTGTGGTTATGTCCCTTACAACTCACATGTAAATCCTGAAGAGAGACCCCATCCTAGGGATTTGAATAAAATTGAGTGAGAGAAAACCCAAGAGTGTGATCTTATAACTCTAAATAGTTTGCTAACTTCATACAAATATAGTCTGTACAATCAGTAGTTGCCCTTAAAAAAGATATTCTTTTAGCTAGCTCATTTGCTGCATACCTAGTCTTTATGACAACAGTGAAGGAGGATTTCTTATTCAATGTCATTTTTATTCAAAGGTTGCTCCTTAAAAGTCAAACAAAGATTGATAAACTTGCAATGTGAAAGACATTTTTGTGTGTGGAAACATACCGAAGACAAATCGGAATTGTGCTGTTTGCCTCAGACAAGAGAACATACAGAAAATACTAAAAATTACAAAATATATACCCCAATATTTGTCATCTAAAAAGACTTATGATAGTAGTTATGGACTTTAAATTAGAGTTCTAAGTTGGCGTAGTTTATTTGTATATGCATAAATTACTTGTTTTGGATTATTACCCCTGATATAAAGAAGTGTTATTATTTGAAAAAAACGCTGCTAATACCTGCATATGTTATCTATATCTGCTGCACATGGCATATCAAGTGTGGGAATGACAGGTAATGGACCAAATGAATGTCATTCTTTTATGAAATACCATAATTGTGAACATTTTTCCTTAAGTGCAATGGATTCACTGTGTAATGGTTAGTAGAAAATAGTATAAAGCTTTTCTAGAATATGGTTAAGAAAGATGGAGATTCATGTTCAGATTCATTTTTTTCTCTTTCTAAACACCCTTTTAACAAGTTCAGCTCACTTTTGGGCAATACTGAATGGAACAACAGAACCCAGAAAACCAGTGCCAGCCCTTCCCGAAATGCTGTAGGTAGGTTAGACTCAAAACCCAACTTCCCAAATATATATTTAGAAATCTTATAAAAGAAGTGTATAAACCCTTATGAAACAATGAAAATGTAAAATATTATCTGCACTACAAAAAAAAAAAAAAAAAAAAAAAAAAAAAAAAACGACTTTTAAGACTAGACATAGAAATAAAATGGCAAAATCTGAGTAAAAAAAAAATCCAGTTTCGTACAAAAATATCCTCTGCCAGTGAGGTGCCCACTAAAGAGGACAAATTTATAGGGGATTATTTTTGTTTCTCTGGGAACAGGAGGGAGAAAAGCTCAGTACATTCTGAGTTTCTGATAGTCTGAGATTTCAAAATCTGCAAGTGATGAATGAGCTGATGCATCAAACAGTGGATACGACTGAATAGAGCAGTCTAGAAACTATAAAGCGTTAGGTGTTTCACATGTCTACCAGACAAAGGAGACTGATTCAGAGATTGATTGTAAACTTTTGGGTTGTATGTTGCATTATAAATACTGAATTTTCTTTTCCTTTGGAAGAGGGAGAAGTGAGACGATAACTTTTTATGAGACTTGGGTTGAAATGTAATGCTTGGAAGATTTGGGTTCAAATTTATGATTATTTCTTCTTGTCAGTCAACTGTCTCAAGCAAAATGAGTTCTCATTAATCATTATCAAAAAACAAGGAATGAGGCAATATAGCGATATATTCCAGATTGGATTGTAATAATAGCTAATCTGTGACATGAGGCTTCATAGCTGTAGGCATCAAACAAGGGAATGGCACTGCTGAAGAAGAGGGCTGAAAAATTGAAAATGCTGGAATCATAGTATGGGAGAGAAGAGCTGACTGCAGCCTCTGAAAAGCCTTTGCCTTGATCAGTCATAGAAATATTCTTCCCTGACCTTCCCTTATAGATTGAGTAGATATTTAATGAGCTGTGCATGAAAAGCTCCTCTTGCTGCTTTGCTTGCAGGTGACTTGCCACCTTGCTTTGAATTTGCGCCATTGAGTGTAATTGGACTCCAGGGCTGAAAACAAGTGGGAAGCGATTAGACAGACCTTACAGCCAGGTAGGTGAACAACGGCTGTATTCTGAAAATACTGAATTGTGTACAACCTCCTTCTGGTATTCTATCCATTCTGTCAGAAAAAAAAAAAAAAAAAGGATTATATTGCATCTAAAAACAAAAGACCTCCTGAGGTACATTACTGAATTATGGTTGGATGACCCACTACTTTCTAGTATCATACCCTAAGTGACTAGAGCGTATTTTTCACAAATTAATTTTGTAATCTAGTGTATTGATACTCCTTTAGAGATCTTCATACTCTAAATTTGAGTTAAGGTTAAGCCCTGAAATCAGATTATTTCCATGTTATTTACAAAATCAGGCTTTTGCCACCCTGCTTATTTCAGTGGGCAGTTCCCAATGCAGTGCCTTCTGCCCAGAGCTGTAGCTAACAGAGCATTGAGCAAGGGAACAAATAATTGGTGACACACTGGGTGACTGGTGAGGCAACCTTTCTAAATGTGTCCAAGGAATATTTCTGCCTTGACACAATGAAGATCCAAAGTGACAGTCAGTAAACTCTTCAGATCTTCATTTGATTGACAAGATCTGTGGCTCTTCAAATACCACAGCAACGTGTTTGGTAATTTATGTAAGTAATGTGGGGTATCCTTAGGTGTTCACTGAGTTCCTGCAACTAGATGAAGCTTCGATCACAGGCCAAGTTCCAATTAGATGAAAAACAACAAATGCCTTATGTGAAAATCAGAAGATAGTGTAACACTCTTCCAGTATGTGCCCAGTTTGCTTGATGCAATAGGCCAGTATACCTTCTGCAGTTGCTGCATTTTTAGCAAATACTGGTAAATGTGAATTTGGAAATAATTGCTCTCCAGTATATCTTTCTTCAGTTATGTAACATTCTTCATCTGAGAATTACAATGTTAATGAATATCCTTGATTTCTTTGAGAGAAAAAATAAATATTGGTGTTCTCTGTTCAGGGAAAGACAGGTTAAATGCAAACATCATTGAAAAGCTCATAGAGAAAAGAAAAACTGGCAGATTCTAATCCCAATCCCTTGGTTTTAAGTACAATTGCAAAAATAGTTAGATGAACTGTAATTACCGTTGTAATGGTAACTGTCATCCAGATTATTTCTAAAGTTTTCAATGATTAAATGAATTGCATATGGTATCAAGGGAGTCTTTTTTTTTTTTTTCCTGAATTTAACATATTCAAGTTATAAGATAAGAGAGATATCCCGTTTATCATGGATTTTCTCTATGACCTATCACGGACATGCCATATTTCGATGATATGGTCATGAATGTATGAATGTTTGCTCTTTGCATGCCACCCTACACCTTGGCTGCATAGAGTTTCATATAGCATTACATGGTTGTTGGGAAGCCTAAACGGAGAGCCCCACTTACCTCATCTCTCTCTCATGGGAAGAATTTGAAGCTTGATGAAAGAGTCCAGAGCAGCCTGGAGGAATGTTGTCGTGGCTGTTAAGGAAAGTCATGAAGATGAGCTACATCTTACTCTCTACAGAGACATTTTTCAGCAGTCAGTTACAACAGTCCTATCTTGTATACAGTAAGGAAAGCCTTGTTTATTTACAATACATACATACTGTTCCATTTTAAAGAACAGGTAGGTCTTATGAATTGTGGACTTGATGTGTAAAGTTCATACAATTAAGTATGAAAATATAGATGTTACTTTAGATTTTAAAGTTCTGCTAATTTATTTTACAGTTAAGGATTGCTCAGTGGAATTGATTGCTAGTGTCTCCATATTATCAAGATTTTCCTAAAGACATTGCTATAATGAACAATACAGTACCTTACAAATGCATTTATGATCTTCTTCCACAGATAGTGGCTGTATGGTGCTTAAAACCACTGTTGGAACATCAGAATTTTGGAGATGATACCAGATGGAAATATATATATGCACACACACACATATTCATATATAGGTCAGAATGTATACTGGCCTATTACTTGCTCTAAATACTTTGTGCAGGCTTGAGTTCTCTTTTAACATGAAATGCAGTGGTAGCTCTCATGAGGCATCACGTTCTTTTTTTGTCATCCTTGAAACGGACCTGGAATCCCTAAGCAGCCACCCAAGTGGACCAGTTTATGCACACAAGTATCCCAGGGGGAAATGCCTGCAACACTGGAACAGGAATGAGTCTGAAATCTTCCCCCAAGCATCTCACTCAAGACATCAGGATTCAGGAAAGCTTCTGAGAATATATCTACACACTTAGGCACAGGCATGCACAGTCTATAAAACTCATTATTTTAAAAGCAATCAATGCATGTATTAAAAAAGGTTTAAATAGTTAAATATCAGTATTAATGTTGTCCTAAAAGTGAGAGCTGGGGAGCAGCAGATACTAATCAGTATCTGGTTTGACCTAACAAAACCATCATGAGAGTGAATGTGCTAATTTTGCATAAAACAGTCCTGCAAGACTCAGGATGATACAGGGTGGAACAAAGAAGGTCTGCATGTTTTTGCAGGCAAGCACATATTTTCCAATTCTTTCTACTGAAAAGACACTTCAAGTTCATATTCCCATATTTTTTTTGCAGTCACTGCAGATGAGCAGATAATCTCTAAGTAAGCAATCTGGACCTTGATGAAATCTCATGGGAATGACAAGTTCAGATTACAAATGAATTATGACATTTTAGACCTTTCCTTCAATTCTCTGAAGGCCCTGAAAAAAGTGAAGATGATAGTATGTTAGCTGAAAAACAAGAAAAATAAATAGCTTGCAAAAATCATTGTTTTGCTTGGATTGCAAAAGAAACTATTGTTCTAGGTGCTGTGCAACATGGAATAAGATGCAGAACATCCAATAATGGTGTTACCAAGGACAAAAAAGAAGTGGTATTTTATCTAGAGCTTTTCATTATTTGAGTTGCAATTATGACAAATGAAATGCTTTAAGTTACACACAGAAGACCTTGTCCCAGAAACAAAATTAAATAAATGAGAGCATGTAAATACAAGATTTATTACAAATTAAATCACTTAGTATTATATATACTGAAGTTTTTTTGAATACTAATATTCACATATTTAGTTGTAATAGATTCTGTTTTCTGAAGGGATAATATTTTTTCAGTCTTTTACCACACTTACTTGATCCATCCTTTTCTCTAATTTAGCCAGATTATTAATACTTGTCAACATCAGATTCTTGACTTAATTATTAATTATTTTTCTTTTACAGAACAAGAATTTTCTCAAAACTTATTTTTCTTCTTACATCTTCCAAAAATATCAATATTAGAATAAATTCTTACAGTAATTCCCAATCAGTCTAGCACTTTCTATGCAATTTGAGCATCAGCCACCTTTGGATCTGCTTTTTACTGTGTTCTTTTTTGTGGTCTGATTTGACAGTGTGGTCTGTGATAAAATGCACTTTATGGTAAGATGTGTGGGTCTCGGTGGCTAAGAATTATTTGCTTTGGTTTCCATATTTCTCTCATAGTCTCTTTGTTGAGGAAAAAGACGGCTTTGGGCTCCAAAGATCACCAGTCTTGCCTTTTCTAGTGGGACTTTCAACAGAGGAGAGCACTATTATTACTAGCTATAATGGTAGCTTTTGTGAATCAGATTTTACTAGTCCAAAGTAACTCAGCATTCTCTTTAGATTTTGTATCTTCCTGCTTGCTGATATCTACATTTCTCTTTTTTCATCAAGCTATACAGACTACCTTAAATAAAAAATTTTATTACAAAATTTAGTTCTCAATTAACTCTGCTGAAATCCATTTCTAAATTGCTTCTCTCCCTCCATATGAAATTCAGACTCCTCATCTTACTTTTTCTTTGCAAAAGGCCCAGATATCCACTGTTGTGCACCACACATTGCCATCTAACCAGTGCGTTTTGGGCTAGCATACTAACAAATCAAAATTTTCTTAGCTTGTACTGTGCTTAAATGGCAGTATAGGATGCTACATGGTGGAGGACCTAATCCTGTATTTCTGCCAGCGTTTTCTACTACCCTCTGTTTTACACTGAGATTTCCCTATCTCACAGCATAGTCCAGTGGAGGTAAAAAAGTACAGTCAGAAGCTAACAGGAAACTGGACATTCTAATGTACAAACAGATCCTGAGGCATAGCAGCATCCTAGCCCCTCTGCCAAATCTCTTTGTATCTCGGAGCTTCATGAATGCTTGGGAGAGTATAAATTTCCAAAGGTGTTTGCAGAGGAGGTGGCTCGAGCTAACTGTTTTGTTCCATGCTAGCATGTGCTGTGACTGTAGGAACGGACTCTATAAATAACCCAACCCAGTTACCTTTTTCAGAACTTCGGGGATGGCTAATCCCCAAAATAGATGAATTACATAACTCAGTTCTCTAAATGTACCCATTCACTCTGCACACCAGATTCTGTGCACACTGCTTAAAAAGGAGTGCGCCCCTCCTGCTTACAGCTCATGCTCGTTGCAGAAGCTGTGCAGCTGACGTAGTTGTACTTGATCAGAGGAGCAGGGCTAATATTCAGCGTCTGAGAGTTAAGACTTTAGCTGCAGATGTTTATTAAAATGAATATAGGAAGAGGAATAGACGTGAAATATCAGACTCTAATGAAGATTTTGAAGTTAAATTAGGTAGGGCCCAAAAGGCAGGCTGCACATGGCTGAATTACATGAGGAGGAGCAAATACTCCATCTGAATCCTGCACATTTGCAACACAGTCCTTGAAATTAAGGTTATAACAGAAGCTGGAGTGTTGCTTCTTCTGGAAAACAGTAGCATTTAAAAAGCACAATACTAAAGGGAAGATCTCATTCTGGAGTTCTGAAATCTCTTTTTAAAGGAGCAAACCTGGAGACCTAGGGCATTGTAAGTGGAAATGTCTGCCTTGGATCAAATGCTAACTCTTTAATAACCTGCTAAGGTCCTTTTACTGTGAACTTGGATACCAGAAGTATTTTTGCACCCAGTATGCTAGAATGCCACAGAAGTCCTTACTGAGCACAGTTGTATGCCCTGGTACGCTCTTCTCGAGCTGAGCACTAACACAACTCACTGCCACAGCATCTCAGCAGCCTGACAGTGTAAAGAGGGGGTGCCACGTTGGAACGGGCAGATCTGGATACACATGTGCCTGATACGACTCCATCACATTAGGAGTACACTTGGAGGGATCATGTCCATCCAGGAACTGGATGCTGTGTGCTGTGCTAGCATCAATGCCAGAACAAGGCTCGTGCTCATTTTCCACGAGTATGAGAAAAGGTTATTCTCATACCATCTCTGAGGGAAGAATTACTTTATCCATTGGGTGAATGGAAGTAGGGAAAATAACATCTTAAAAGTTACAGAGCTGAAATCTACCTGTAATTACAGGAAATATCAACACAGAGCCCTGGCATCTCTCTCTGCGTGTAAGTGGAGATCCATGCCTGGAAATGCAGTCCACTGGGTGTAAGAGCCTGATTGCGTGGCAGGAATGCGGGGTCCTGCTCTCCAGGAGCAGCGCAGAGCACGGGACGGGGCTCTCCGGCCAGCCTCTTACATAATGGCTACAGGCTCTCCTCCCAATGTGATCCAGCTCCTACTCCTGCGTGTTTCCCACTTCACTGGGGCTCCGATCCCATCTTTTCTTTCCTAGTGTTGAGATTCACAGAGGTACTACACAAAATCTACTATTTTTTTAAGCTTCTCAAGCTGAGTGTTTTTAGATTTTCACTCTATTTATGTGTCATGTTTTGCGCTTTCCAGACATACTCAATTTCTTTCCATCCACTTACCGATTTTGTCCATCTTCTGTTGTGGTTCTTTCCTGGGTTTTTATTCCTACTTTAAAATTAGTCATATAAACAACAAGGTAAACCTACCTAACATATTTCTGAAGAAATATGACTACATATTTTTCTGCTTAATTTATAGCTCTATTGTCTTGAAGTGTGAAGCCAAAGCTCTTTGCAAAAATACAAACACTGTGTGGAATGACTGCCATTCTTTGGATTTCTGGAAAGCCTTGCACTGACAGCTGTTATGGCTGGTGCCAGTCCCACCTCCATGTAATAAAATACTTCTCTGTATTATCTCACTGCACGAGTATGACAAGCCTGAAAGCCCTTTTAAATGGCTTTAAATGCTTGGAGGCACTGAGCCATCTGTGAAGCGCAGGAACGGCTCTCACCTTCAGGAGAAAGAAGATGGTGCAAAGTTACGTAGATGTTACAGGGCCAGAGCTCTGGAGGGAGATGAGAAAGGAGGTGAAGTGTTCTCCTTCAGTGCTTCCCTTCCTCCCTTGTGTGTCTTCATTCCTTGTTCCATTCGGACTCCTGGAGTTTTCCCTGAGTGGACTCAGGGCAGTTATGCTTCTTCCTCCCGGACAGCCTGGGCTCTGCTTGCTCTCAGTGGAGTCCTCTCAAACCAGCCAGCTTTACTGGGATCCAGGTCAAAAGCAACTGACTGTTCTTAAGGTGAAAATGGCTCGTGCCTTTATGGTTCCTCCCTTATTTATCTTTTTATGGATAAAATAAAAGAAGCATTAAATTCTTTGCAAACAGATTTTAATATGTTTCGTAGAACCATTCTTACCAGAGCAAATGTATCAAACCATTTGGGAATTATTATTCCCAATACTAGCAGAAATGCACAGCATCTTTCACTTGTGGGAAAATCATTTTTCAAGGGAAGCTAATATATAATAAATCAAGTAGCTAAATAACCATTCCCTTTCTTCTCTAGCTCTCTGGCCACCACTGCTTTTCTAATAACTCCTTTTGCAAAATCAGTGGAGAGCTCAATTTTAGTCTAAAAAACACGTTTGCGTTGGTCTGGGAGAGCTTTCCTCAGAGAACTGACAAAAGCACCACCCAGTAATAACAGAGTGGCCAGTTCTCTTGCTAATATATTAGGAGGAATTAAAGAGCTCCTAAAGGGTAGAGACCCACTTCAAGCAGATGCCCAGTGTTTAGTTTGAGGATAGCAATGCATCAGTGAAAGCTTAGAAAGCTTTATTAAGCCTCAGATTTAGTACATGCAGCAATGCACAGGAGGCTTATCAACTCCTTGGGCAGCCACGCAGGGACTCCATGAATGCTTTTTGGTAAAAGCATGTTCTATATTAAGTTAATTAGCCTTATATATGAAAAGTTCAGATTAAAAAGAGGACATTGCTTTGACTTGGATCTGCAGCCAGTCAGTCACCACTCAGGAAATGATCTTCAGTTCAGGCTTGGATTCTTCCAGGGCTCTCAGTTCATCATCCACCTCTGCACTCCAGAAAATGTCATACAAGCTAAACCAAAACAAAAAGGCAAGATGGTTTAGTGAGCACTCTGGCCGTCAAGGAAAGAGAGGGCAGGAAGAGAAACAGACACATTGATCACAATGTGAAACAGCAGGGGCCCCAGCTAGACTGGATCATCTGGGACAGCAGACATACCCAAATTACCCCTCTCAGCCATCTCCACTTCATGGCTGTTGGGCCTTGGAGACTCAGGTAGATTAAGCCACTAGATCATGTCCCCTGGAAGGGACAGGGAGATTCTGTAACATGCAAAGGGTGTTTCTCTCTTTGGGGCCTTCAGCCGCCTTTTGGAGGCGGTTCCCAGAGCAGGCCGTGCTTGCTGCCTCCTTCCCCCACACCTGATCTCCCTGCTGCCAGGAGTGACACTAAACAAGCCTGGCAACATTGCTCATATTAACTGCTGCGGCAACATTGCTCACATTAACTGCTGCAACTTGCAGTTTGGATTCCTCAAGGCTTCGCAGATCTTCCTCATGCCATCATCTTCCAGCGTGTTGTAGCTCAGGTCCAGCTCTGTAAGACACTGCTTGCTGACCATGATTGTGGCGAGAGTCGTGCAGCAGTCGGCTGTGAGATCGCAGTTACCCAGCCTGCAGGGGAAGAGAGGTTGGCGCCGTGAGCTGGCACTGGCCAAGTGGCCCGAACTCAGGCAGCAGGCAGGAACACCCCGGCACAGACCAGGAGCCTCATCAGGCTGCCATCTGCAAGGCTGGGGCTAGTCCATGGTTTCCACATGGAGGACGTGCTCTGAAGACAGCAGTCCTCTGCGTGACCGATGGACACCTCAGGAGATCTCCCCTACAGTGTAACAGTGTGTTGGTGCGCGGGGTGGAAGGAAGCATGAGATGATACTCATGAGAGGATTTCAACATCATGCTTAATGCTCTCTCGACATGCACACCCATTTATGGTAACCACCTCTGTGCAAAGGGCAACCAAGGCCTCTTGGTTAAGAATAAGCAGTTTTAGTTGGTCAGCAAAAATACCTTTCTGGGTGGAAGTCTCAAGTCTTTTCTCTGTCTCCCAGGTCCTGTCCATTTAACTTACTCATTGCACTCAGTAGGACACTAGAGCGTGGCTGCAGCTCCAGGTTTCTGACAGGAGTTAATGTGCTAGACCAGGAGTGTTTCTCTGGCTCGACATGTCCATGAAAGAGGC
Organism: Nothocercus julius; assembly: GCA_013398735.1. Taxonomy (NCBI): domain Eukaryota; kingdom Metazoa; phylum Chordata; class Aves; order Tinamiformes; family Tinamidae; genus Nothocercus; species Nothocercus julius. The sequence goes on along the minus strand of VZSV01000001.1, from coordinate 719,585 downwards.
TCTGTGAGCAAGTCTGGAGCAGGATGCGGAGCGCTCTTTAGCAACCTGCCTGCTAAGAGCAGGCTTCCCCAAAGCGAGGGATCCCGCACCTTGCACTGGATCTGCAAGCACCCTGCACCATGAACCAAGAGCTATGCAGCTACAGCAGAGCCCGTGCAAGTCCATCACAGCACCATGGCATTCATGACGGTCTCTGCCTGCGAGGGGCTGCGAGTGACAGCGAATGCGGCCGTACCACACACCTGTGGCTTCTAGATGGGACTGGTCTGGTTAGGCATCAGCTTGTGGTATGAACTGTCTCCTGCATGCCAAAAACAAATACTATGCTACTGCCTATCACTGTCCCTCCCTGCATGCTGCTCTTGGAAGGACCACACATCAATCAGTGAGGAGACTCCTGCGGGTGCACCTTACCACAGCGACTGGATGTTGCAGTTTGGGTGCAGCAGCCCCTCACGCAGGAGTTCAACGCCTGCATCTCCCAACTTGTTCTCACCCATGTGCAGTATTTTCAGGTGTTTGTTCACACTGAGAGCAGAGCTGACTGCCTTGCAGCAAGCGGTCGTGAGCCCACACTCTCTCACCCTGCAAGGCAAGAATACAGTGAGAATCTAGCGAGGTAGAGGATATCAGCCACTGCTCATTTCTTCCATGTTGGCTTCCTAGGAGCCAGGACAGTGAGCACAAATGAACTAAAGCCTTCCCAAAAATCACAGTACCTCTATCCAGCCCAATCTTTTCCAAGCATCACTTCTACTGCTTACATCTAGGATGTCTGTCTTGGAGATTGCATGGAGGAAGGACACCTGCCCATAAAGGATGGGAAAAGACTCTTGATCAGAGATGGAACATGCTGCTCTTGCAGTCACCTTAGCTCCCGCATTCACCCTCAGGGCATCTCACAAACTCCCAAGTCTCTGGAGGCAGGGAAAGAACCCAGATGCAGGAACTGAATTTGCAAGGTAGGAAAATCCAAGTGTTGCTTTTGTACGTTCTGCATTCAAGGACAGTTCTCCTTTCTGGACCATGTTAGGCCAGATTATCACAATCTAAAAGATAACACTGTCGGAGAGGATGCTGAGAAAAAAATTTTGTATCATTGAAGCCTTCTCAGGTTAGATCTAGATTGTGAAGTGGGCACCACAGCTACCAGGGCTGAATTCTCTTTTCCAGTCATGAGAAGGAGCAGTTGTACATTGCATTGACTGCTTGTTTTGCTTGGAGCTACCTTTTCATGGAAGGGGTTTGTTTCTGTTCTCCTCCCAGAAGGAAAACTCATACCTGGAGATACAGTACTTGAAATACAAGCTTTCTGTGGCATATGAGAGAGAGAGCTTGGATTCCGGTAGAGAGCCTGGATAGCTGATGACAGTATTCATTTTGCTATTGCATGTCACCTTTTAAATGACTTGCACAAAATTTCTTAAGCGGCTCTCTGTGGCAAAATGAAATACATTAGACAAAAGCTTTTAAAGTGATGCTTGGCTCCCTATTGCTTACAGCAAGATGACTGTGAGGCAGGTTTTTAAGGCATCCGTACATCTTTTAGGTAACAACCTGCATGAGATGTCTGTGGGGTCATCACAACCGAGGACTTACTTAGTGGGCATCACTTCCCCTCTATCTTTCCTTGGTAAGGTCTCAAAAGAAGGCAGAGGAGATGTGAAAGCGCCAGCAGCTCACCATAGTTCCTGGAGCTGAGCTCGGGGATCCTTGAGCGCCTGACACAGCATTTCCATGCCCGCGTCTCTCAGGTTATTGTCTATCAGACTTATTTCTATGAGAGTCTCTTTGGTACTGATGACTCTGGAGAGATCTTTACAGCTAACGTTTGTGAGATCACAATCCCATAACCTGCAGGGAAAAACAAAATATTAATTTCTCCTAACCATTACTTACATCAGAAGACAGGGTCCTCTTTTAGTGTTCTGAATGTCTGGTTTTAGCATCTTAAGTTTCTTCTAAGAAACCCACTGGTGTATTGTAGCACAGAGCTGTTTCTGGCTTCCTCCTTTCTCTCCATCCTCTGTACTGGAGTTGCCATTTTTAACAGAGGAAGAGCATCAATGTGCCGCTCTGGTAGGTCCACATCTCAACAGGAATACAGGGCACTGCCATCACCAACTGCCATCCCCCTTCTGCCCAGGACTCAGTCTAAGGGGTTTCAGTGCAGTCCTGCCTGCTCACAGGGAAAGGCAGTGTCCTCTGCTTTGGATCTGAGAACTTACCTGTGGTAGAGACATCTTAGTTTCACTAGGGGGAGTAACTGAAAAACTTGCTTACCAGTAAGGGACAGAGCTGCAATACAACGTAGAGAGCTTGGAGGGATTTAAGCATCAAGGCTCTGAACTCTGCCTTCCCTTACCATAGCTTCTGGATTTTGCAGTTGGGATGCAGTAGTCCTTGACACAGCAGAGCCAGACCAGAGTCCCCAATCTTGTTATCCCCCACGGACAGATCTATCAGGGATGACTTGTTACTGAGGACAGCACTAATATCCCGACAGCTATCACTGGTTATTCCACAGTTCTCCAGGCTGCAGAAATAAGCACAATTTGAGTAGCTTCACCGAACATGCAGTATCAGACAGAGTCCATGCCCCCAAATATAGACTGAAGGGGCTATGGGCTGGTTCCTTGCTACAAACCATCTGTAACTTTAAGTTGGGGCACACATTCTTACTGTATCAGTAGATGTAAGAGTAAACTCAAAATCTCATGCTAAAACAAGTTTTTAGAAAAACCTCAAAGCTCCAGATATGTTTGTAGCTTCTGTAGTTATAGAAGTCTGAGGCAGCAAAAAGCCATCCTAAATTTTAAACAACAAATTCTCCCATTTTACGCATGGCAGGAACAGCAGTAGGGTTAGCTGCAGTCATTGGTGACCAGCTCTTCCTTACTGCAGAAGCTCCAGGTCGCATCTTGCTTCCACTAGTCCCCGGCACAGCTGCTTTACGGCCGTATCTCCCAGTGTGTTGTTACTGAGGCTGAGCTCCTTCAGGGTGGGCTTAGTTTGCAGAGCAGCGTTGAGGTCTTCCACAATATCGGCTGTGAGTTCACAATATTCCAACCTAGGTGGGAAAGGAAACCCAGGGAAAAACAACCATCTCTGCTATATCCTGCTACTTGCATGGCATTAGTTATGCAAGGTGTGGGTAAGCGAAGGCAGAAAACATGCTATTTTGAGCCTGTGAACTGAGACCAGGCAATACATAAAAATAAAGATAACCATAAACAGACTTGAGCCACTAAATCTCCCTGCTCATTTCAGAGGGCAGGATTTCTTGAATTGGACCTCAGGGGACCATGCAGGACTACTTGTTTACTCCACTTCTACACCGATCCCTCTCTAAAACAGTGCAGGAATGAATGAGCACGAACGAGTCTGGGGTTGCAACACGCGGCACAGCCTTGCTACTGGGCCTTCCCAAGAGCAGCTCTGCCTTGCTAGTCCAAGGCCCTTTACGGACCTGGGTCCAGCTTAGCCATAAGACATGCACCAAGGAGAATCAGACTCTTCCTTACAGCCAGAGACATCTTGGATTAAGAGCCACCACTGCCAAGTGGGCTAAGCAAGGCCAACAAGAGTAGATGCTGAGCTCTTACAAACCCCTTGGATCCCATAACGTGAGTAAGCATGACCCACATTCAGATACAAGAAGAAGAAATCCAATTCTGGCAGCAACATTCCTGCTTGCCTTGAGGTTGAGACAAGCACAAACCATCAGATGACCAAAGAAAAGCAGTTTCTAGGCGAGCTTTGAGACAACCAGCGACTTACTGCAACTTCTGGAGCTTGCAGCTGGGGTTCATGAGCCCTTGACAGAGCACCTTTACGCCATTGGTTCCGAGTCTATTATCACCCACATGCAGCTCCGTCAGTGAGGGCTGCGCGCTGAGGACGGAGCGGAGAGTCTCGCAGCTGGCGCTCGTCAGATTGCAGTTTTGCAGCCTGCAGGAGAGAAGCAATGCAGGTGAGAGAACTGCACTCTCAGATTTTGCGGGGGCTCTTCTCGGAGCATCTGCTGAGGCTTGGCTTTGGAAAGACACTGTGGTACCAACAGTAGCTTGTTCTTAACCTTTTAGGGAGCAGTGTGTCCAGGTAAGTATTATTTTACAGGTGTCCCCAAATATTTTAAAAGCTTATATTATACCTGTAGTACTAAAAGTGGTTCCATATTCCTTCAAAAGTAATTGCTCTAGTAATTACAGTAATCTACTCTAATTTTCTAGAGAAAAAAGTAATCTAGCAGGTCTGGCAGAATGGTTCTCCCTACATTGAATAGCAACATAATTGCGTTATTATGTGTTTTGATCAGCGTGAAGCTTATCCCAGAGAGAAAGCAAGGGCACTTTGCAATTCCTTGCTCCTCTGGAGAGGTGATCCCAAGCAGCTAAAAGTAAAAAAATAGGCCAAACTGGCTTAAATCCCTGGATGTCATGTAGGAGCTTTGGGGTGTATTGCAAGAGGGGTTTATGAAGCACTGCACGTGGTGGCAGTAAGTGTGACTTGGTTTTAATTGCTCCTATTTTTCCCTAGGACGCATTACCAGAGCCCCAAATGGACAAACAGAAGTGTGTTCCTATAGAAATGAAACTCGTAACTCATGTGTATTATGAGTTATGAATGTTACACTTAGGGCTTTGGAGAAGTTTGGGTCTTTGGACAAAATCTCTGAAGAACGACTTGTGTTACTCTTGTAGTACCGCACATCACGGTCACTGCAGAGATACCCTGGTGGGGCTCTGCTGCTAGCATCACATATTGGCTTGCGACTTCACCTGCAGCACCCAGAAAGCTCCTTAGAGAAGAACGTTAGAGCAAGACAATCAGTGAAGCTTTACCATAATTTCTGCAAGCTGCAGCTTGGCGTCAGCAAGCCTTTACACAGGTACTCGATGCCCACATCTCCCAACTCGTTGTTGTTCAGCTTCAGCTCTGTGAGGGATGGATTCATGTTGATGACGGAGGAGAGATCCTTGCAGTTGCTGCTGGAAAGACCGCAGTCATCCAGCCTGAAAGAGGAGGACAGAGGAAGCGCCTTAGTCCCACGTTCGCTCTGCTTCCTGTAGCTAAAGCAAGTGGGGGTTTTCGTCCCTGGAATATCTGTAAGTACGTGCGTGGTTGCTTGCGCAGTGCATGCCCCGGTCCGCTAGTACAAGGGGGCAGAAGAAATGCCCTCTCTGCAGGGCTCTGGTGCAGGAGGTGCTGGTCCCACCAGCCGCAGGCTCTGCCGTGCTGTGCAGGAAAAGACAAGTGACTCAGGTCTTCTCCACCAAACAGGGCTTCAACCTGAAGCTGTATCTCCCATGGTGACAAACTATCCAGCGTCTGCGGCCCAGAGGGCAATTTATATGCTGTCAGGCGAGTTGTGCGCTAAGACTAGATAAACCAGGTGTGCAGCCAGGCTTCCCAATCCCAGAGACACCCATCGCTAATTTGGCCTCATACAGGTGACTCATGCAGACTTCATGTGACGTTTAGTCTGCAGCAGATCTGCGGTGCAATAGGGCTTCTCTTTCCAAGCCAGGATCTTTCAGGCACCACTAAATTGCAAGACGGCAGAGGGAAGATGTCTAATTGGAAGGAGAATCGAGGAAATAAGTGGGAACCAGGGACAGGGCAGGAGAGGCAGTGAAGAGAGCCCTTAGGGAAAAGGAAGATGTCCTGCCAAACCCGCCAGCCCCAGGCGTGCTCCCAGCCAGGACTGCCAAAACTGGTCTGTGCCAGGGGCTCATGCACAAGTTTTAAGTAACAGTTGGCAGCATCTGATCTGCAGCCCACAGAGTGCAACTTGGTGAGGAGAGATGCCCGCCTTCTCTGGAGGATCTTACTGCAGACAAGGACAGAAGTACCAAAATGGTGAACAAATATTTAAATAACCAAAGAAAGCTCCACCTAGTCAAGTGGATAGCCCATTCCACAACAGCGTCATTAGTTCATACCCAGCAATAAGACGGGCACTTATTGCTGTATCAAAAAACATTCAAACTTTTTTTTTTTTTTTAACTAAACTTTCTTACATCTCTTCTCACAGGAGGAAAACCGAAGCAGTGCTCAGAAGAGACCATATGCGGCTAGTTCCTACCTGATGGCATTGCAGGTTTTCATGATGGAAAGCAGCTCAGCCCATCGAGATGGGTTCATCTCCTCGCACTGGATGTCAAGCTCCATTTTGAAATTCGAGGTAAGATCTGAAAAGTTAAAAACAAATAGTTACTTTTTTCATGGCATGAAAAGCAAGCGCAGCGGCCCTCTGCAAACCCGCTGCAGCACCCAGACACCTGAACCGCGCTGCACCACGAGTTCGAGCGTGCAAAGGGGACAGATGGTGTCTTTTCAGCTTGCTGTAAGAGTTGGCTGTATTTAAGGCCCAGATGACCCATTGTGCTGGCCAGAGCTGGGATATGGACAGGGAAGCATCTGCTGTAGGGACCAGAAAAGTGCCAGGCAGCCCCAGATCCCCTGGTGGAAGCGGGGTAACGAGTAACGCTGATGGGCGCTTGTGGAAGGCAGCCGCATGCTGCGCGGGGCGCGCGCGCATAGCCCGGGTTCCACAAGGCAGCTGTTAGAGGGCTGGCGGGGGCCAGCTCTGGCCATTCTTTCCTAATCCCAGAAGGAGCGCTTGGCTACGAGGGGCGGGACGCATGCCCATAGAAGAAACGATCCTCCACGTTTGGCCGCCTACTCCAGCTGGGCAACCCGCCGCAGCGAGCACGGAGGACGCGGGGATTTGGGGCTCTGCAGCCAGGCTGCGCTTCGGGCCTTGCAGGGCGGCTAGAGGCAAAGGAGCCTTCAAAGCCACGCGAGGCCAAGGGCTGCGCCCCGCCCCGCTGCCGGCTGCGGGCGAAGCGCGGCCCGGCTGTCTCGGCCTCAGCCCCGGGCCGGGGTCCCTGCACGGAGCCAGGGAAGGC